>OX422141.1:36068705-37268705 GCA_949129095.1 Volucella bombylans | reverse complement strand
AGGACAACTTACATTAACGGCTCGGACAGCACGCCACAAAGGCAGGCTTAAAAAACTACTCGAAACTGGGGTCTGTTGTAAATTCCAACAATGACATAACCGTAGGAATCATTCGAAGTATTACTCTTGCAAATCAAATTTTGTTTGAACTGAGAATTATGTCTCTTCCATGAACTTCTAGATTGCGTCATGTCGCCACCAACACTTGAGAACGTCATATTTTCAATGCGACGAATTCGCTTTCGTACTCGTGTAGCAGCAAAAGTACTGAAAGGACTTAATTGACACAAGTCCGCTGGCCCAGATGGTATGTCATCTACCCTTCTTCTAAAGAGTGCTATACCACTCTGGCAAAATCACTGAAACTTTTTCAACAATCCTACTCTTAAGCCTGCCCCTAAAAAGGCCAAATCTTCTCCTCTCATTCTTCAGACTCATTGCACTTACGTCCCTTTTTCCCAAGGTCATGGAAACGCTGATAAACCGCCAGCTCATGAAATATCTCAAAACATGAAAACTTCTCAATGACCGGCAGTACAGTTTTCGTAGTAACAGGTCCACTACTGATTTGATGGCACGTCTTACCAAAAACTGGAACCGAAGCGTGTATCAGTCTGACGAAAGCAAGACAGTTGCACTTGATATTTCAAAGACATGTCACAGAGTTTGGCATCAGGCTCTTTTGTTGAAAATACGTGCATTGGAGATCGATGAATCTCTTCATCAGTGGATTGGAAATTTCCTTTCGGAATGTTCAATTCAAGTTGTTTTGAACGGTCTGATATCCACAAAATGCATGCTGGTATGCCCAGGGCTCCATTCAGTCTCCGACACTTTCTAATTTTCACAAATGATCTCTTGCTTCCTACTTTTACTTCAATATATTCCTTTACTGACGATAGTACTCTCTGCTTTTCATATTCATTCCCGGATTCACGTCTCTGCTATAGAACGGGAACAGCAGCACATGCTAAGCTCATTAAATTCCGATACTAAGAGCATAACTAATAGGAGAACCACCAACGGAGTGGAATTTAATGCTTCCAAAACCCAATGCTGTCATTTGAGCGAAATTTAAACCCCCAGCCATTATCCATGCATGGCATTTGCATAGTCGAAAATGAAAAACTTTCCATTCTTGTTTTGTGTGCTAATGACAACCTCCGTTGGAATGACCACATATTCGATGTCGCCAAAAACGCTGCAAAACATCTAGGTAAGATATATTTCAACCCTTCTGATCTGGCCTTAATATATGTACAATGTACATATATGGCATTCTTCCGACCAAAATTGGAGTATAATACCCATATCTGGTCAGGTGCCCCTAAGACCTCTTTCCACTTGCTAGATAGATTCAAAACCGTGCAATAAAATCCATAGGTACTTAAGCCAGTTTGGTATGTGAAACTTATGGGAGGGTAGCATCACATAGCATTGCATAAAACGTAAAGTGAGCTAATACATACAAAGTTTTGGTCTATAACCTTACATTTAAACATTTAAAATTCTTAGAGCAAATACTTTAATGAAAAATCTTTAGCAATATGAAACACCTCTTACGGGCAATACCATAGCTATATGTTACTATGTTAAAAATTACACTCACCGAAACGTATTCGTACGTATTTAATTCAATCCGGACAGCAGTAATGTTTGCTTTGAAGTCGACATTGTTCAAAACTTCTAAATCTGAATTGTGCGTATCTAAATTCGTTAAAAATAATTGCTGCAAAACGAGAAAACCAAACCCTGGTGAATATTTATTCTTTGCACATTTTCAAGACTTACGTTAAATTGCCCCGTCATATTGAAAACTGTCGAACTATTAATAACTTCTACCAGAATGTCTGGGGAACAGTCCAAAACAACCCTTCTCTCACCCAGGTGTCGAACATTCTTCCACACAACTCTGTAATCGTCACCACGTTGAAAGCGTCGAACTTTAATCTCTTCACCATGCACACGTCTCAGCTGTATGAGATCTTGAAGTCGAATTAAAGCTGTAATTCAAAACTAGATAAGTAAATTTCCCTCAAATACGTTGTCATCAACCTTCGTCGCTTTCATAAATAATCGTATAACCCTTCCAAGCATAGTTATTTACAATGTCAGCATAAGCTTTGGAAAGAATTGCAGTTGAAGGAGACACATTTATTGTCATCATGTGGTTCATTCTTTCAGACATACTTTCTTCAGGACTCCAATCAAATAGAATTTGAGGAATCCCAGTGCTATTGCAGATGAGCGATACAATATCTGTCAACAAAAACAAGTAATTAGTTTGCGTCAAAACAAACTAAAAACTTACCGCTAGATGCCTTTGAACTTGGTCCAAAAATAGCTGAGACACCATCGCCAATGAGCTCGCACGCTATATTTAAAGAAAACAAAATTAATATGTATTTTATTATTGCGGTATGGTATCTTAACCTAATCTTTGTAGAATAATACTATCATCGGTAGGGGCATATCGTTTTATCGGCATGAGCTTTATATCGTAAAACCGTTGATTTAAACGATTTATAGCTTTTGTGAAAGAATTTTCAATATCCTGTTCATCGTCAAAAAATATGGCACCTTAAAAGAATATTCCAGATACGTACATATTTATAATATATTCTCTTTGAAATATATATTTTATGATTGATTTGAATTTTTATTTTACCGATTTTAACCTGTTGAAATTGGAATGAAAGCCCCACAAGGGACAGTAGTATCAAAAGTAGAAAACACTTCATTTTTCAGATTTAGCAATTTTACTTCATGGTGCGATTAACGAGAAAAACTATTTTTTCTAATGCGTTCCAACCGTATCTAGAGTAGACTGACAAAGACGATGTCATCTATTAATGGCTGGTTCCAAAAAATAAAGAAAAGTAAAACAACAACATACAAGTGTGTACGAGTGTATAAATATTTTCAAAACACAAAATGTTCTCTTCTCTGCTTGCGTAGAAAGATGTCTTTGGAGAACATGTGTTTTTAAGGAAAGTGTATTTCGCAAACAACGTGAATCTGACGAGAGAAAGACAACAAAATACGAGTATAGCGCAAGCAAGAATGAAAAAAGAGAACGATTGAATATGGATCAGTGGACGCTGTACGAGTATAAGAGGTAATTACAAAATAAACTTTTATTTCGGTATACTTATACAACGAGTGCACGTCCAGAACGAAAGTAGGAGATAGTCTTTGGTATTTTTCTAAACATGTATGTACTCGTAGGCTTTTTTTTAAATTCTTCATATTTTTATCAAATAATATGGTTGTTCAAAGCTAGACTGTCCTCCGTAGCATAAATATATAATGTCAGAATGTATTCAATAGCAAGAGTATTTAAAGATCTTATTCCACTCAAATTCGCTGGTCTAGATGGTATATGTCCTCTTCTTCTGAAGGGGTGTTCTTTTATGCTGCCAAAAAATACTGCAAACGCTTTTTCATGAATCCTACTCTTTAGGTCCCATTTTGAGCAGATGAAAAACAGTATTTGTCCAGTCCGTCACTAAAAAAGGCGAATCTTCTCTCTCCTCCTCCAGACTCGCTGCACTTATGTCCCTTCTTTCCAAGGTCATGGCAACATTGATAAACCGTCAGCTCATGAAATATTTCGAAATGTGAAACTTCTTAATGATCGTCTGGACGGTTTTCGTAGCAAACGGTCTACTAGAAATTTGATGGCATATCTAACAGAAAAGTGGAACCAAAGTGTATATCAATCTGACGAAAACAAGATATTTGCACTTGATATTTCAACTGCCTGCAACTTCTAATTCAGTATATTTTTTTGCTGACGTTCCCAGAATCACGTTCCTCCTCAGTAGCTTATTAAAGTCCCACATTAACAGCATAACTAATTGGGGAGCCATCAACAGAGTGGAATTTAATGCTTCCAAAGCACAATGCTGGCTGCTGTCGTTAAAGTAAACACCCAGCCATTAAATGACACTTGCATCGTCGAAAGTGAACAATTTTCCACTCCTGGTATGTGTGTAAATGACAACTTATACGTTGGAATGACCGCATATTCTATGTCGCCAAAAATGCTTCGAAATGTCTTCGAAAGAAATATTTCACCCCCTCTGATTTGGTCTCATTATAAAATATAAAGTAGGCATTCCTTCACCCCAAAATTAGAGTGCAATGCTTACGTCTGTTCAAGTGCCGCCAAGACCTCTTTACAGTTGCTAGACAGGTTTGAAAAGCGTGTGATAAAACTCATAGGTGATGCTAATACAGCGCATCAGATGTAATGTTTCTTACTTCACTTTATTATATCGCGCTATTTCCATCACCAGTGCTCCATCGAAATTTCCAGTAGCATTCCGCCCCTTCGGACCATCAACTGTAATACCCGTATTGCTATGAATGCTCATCAGTATACCCTCAAACTCACTTTCGGACGTACTCTGAAATGTCGTGATTCTTTCTTTTACATGGAATGTCCTCCCGAGCTGTTTATTTCTTAGTATTATAATTTCCAAACATTTAAGATCAACGTACATCGCTATCGTGTATCGGTATCGATATGTGAGCAAACATCAAAATCCCTTGAGGCATTCGGGGTAGTAAAACTGAACCTTTTACCATGTTTGTTCGGAAAACACTCTTCCAACAAAATACCGGTTGTCATGGTAAGTTCCTTTCTACTGAGTTAGAGAATTCCTTAGATTTTGATAATTTAAATTTCCTTTGGAGATACTATGATCTCGATATTTGAGAATTTAAGAGCGACTGGCTACATTACTAAGTATAGGCTTAGCCGCGCGTTTGGGTGATCTGATGAGAAGTTGAAATCGAATTGATGTTGTTTTTATGGTACGGCATTCTGTTGCTAGGAGCGTAAAGAGCTACCATCCCTAAGTCAGTAAGTCTAGCTTCGTCGGTAATAGATTCCGTTCAGGTTTTATGAGTTTTTTTTGCTATAGTTGTTTTGTGTGCTCGTTATTTTGCAATGTAGATTCCGTTCAGGTTGCATGAGTTTTTTTTGCCATAGTTGTTTTGTGTGCTCGTCATTTTTGCAAATGGATGACTCTCATGAACAGCGCGCGAGTTATAGTTACCCCTCACGTAACCTCCACACCTAAAATTAACTGTTAATCTTTTGTTTTATTCCCACACATACATTCTTTCATTATTGTAATGAAAACCTAAGAAAAATTTGCAAAAATTCAGTCAGAAATAAAGTATGGACAAGTAACGTCCGAATGGAAAAGTAGTTTTTTTTCCTAAAAGAAAAGGACCATTGAAAAAGTTGTAGAGCTACCTGGAGTGACTTGGAATTTTAACGGAAGATTTGGGGAAGAAGGGTGGCAGGAGCTTCGGCTGCTGACTACTAAACAAAACAAGGTCGCTTGGAATGTGCTTTGAAAGAATAGTTTCGAAATGCTCCAACATTTTTTACCAAGGTCACCACAAAAGACGAATCAATTATGGTGCTCTGAAACGAAGCAACAATCAAGCCAGTAGAGGACTTTAAGTTCGCCTCGCCTGAAAAAAATCGAATTAAGTGAAATCAAACGTCAAAATAATGCTTATTTGTCTCTTCAGAGTTTGTTACACATAGTCATACAGTTAACCAGGCTTTCTACCTGGGAGTTTTGAAAATATTACCCAACAGTTTGCGGCGGAAGAAGCCTGATTTATGGCAGTCTGGCGACTGGTTTTTCCATCACGATGGCGCCCCTGCTCACACGGCCTTATTTGTGTGCCAATTTTAGACCAAAAATGGCGTGGCCCCTGTGCCGCATCCTTCCTATTCACCTGATCTTGACCCCTGTCGTTAGTTTTTATTTTCCCAAATGAAAAGAGACACGAAAGGAAAGCGTTTTGCCGACATTGCTGAGGTGAAGAAAAAAGCAACGGGAATCACAGAAGACAAATTTAAAAAATGTTAAAAGATTAGTCTAATACATTTGGCCAGTGAAGAGTACTTTGAATGGGATTGAAGTTTTTTTTGTTCAAAAATTTAATAAATAACTTTAATTTGGTTTCTTTTGGGTACTCCCTCATATATGTGAGTTTTTTTTTTTTCTCAATGCCAGGCAGCCACAAAATCTGACGTGGTTCTGCGTGTGTAGTACCCCGCTACATTACGCTATAGTACTATATTCCCATCCCATAAGCAACACTTGCATTTTCCAAATATGTAGTAACAAGCAACCCTTGCATCTTCCAATAGCAACAGTACATCATACCCATCATTGAAACACAAAGTCCAGAATAAGTGATGTTCATACTAACCCAATACAACGTCGGGGTCGTAACCCAGCGGAGAATACACTTTACGATGCCATAAGCGAAAAGGAAAACTGTAAACACCCAGAGATACTTCAACGCAGTGTGTTACATATATACGAGGGACGTTCAATATATTCTCGGTATCGATATGAAGGAAAATGCGAATTCAATTTAAATTGTTTTTATTTTTCAATATAATCTCCCCTAACATCAATGCATTTGTTACATCTTGAGATAAGCTTTTTTAAACCCTCAAAAAAATAAATTTCCTCTTTCTCTGCAAAATACCCATTTATTGCCGACTTGAGTTCTTCATCATCCGAAAATCTTTTTCCACGAAGACATTTTTTCAAATCCGGAAACAGGAAATAATCACTAGGGGCAAGGTCTGGACTATAGGGTGGGTGTTGGATTTCTTCGAAACCACAATCTCGCGCAGCAGCCTTGGAAACTCGCGCCGTGTGAACAGGAGCGTTGTCATGAAGAAGCAACACACCCGCTGCGAGTTTACCCCGTCTTTTCTTTTTAATTTCCTCAGGCAAATTATGCAAAGTGGAGGCGTAGGATGTGGCGTTGGTTTCACCTTTTTTTTTTGTACTCAATGAGCAAGATTCCCTTTGAGTCCCAAAAAACTGTGGCCATGAGCTTCCCGGCAGACGGAGTGACTTTGAACTTCTTCGGGGGGTCTGTTCCTTTTTTATGCCACTGCATGGACTCTTGTTTGCTTTCAGGGTCATAGTGGTGCACCCATGTTTCGTCCCCAGTAACAATTCGATCCATAACACCGTCCGCGTTCTCACTACACATCTCCAAAAGCTCTCTACAGCATGCGATTCTCACTTTTTTCTGAGGCGCTGTGAGCATTCGTGGCACCCACCTTGCACTGACCTCTGAAAGGTTAAGATGGTCATGAAGAATGGTGTGAATGGTACCAATTGAAAGCTTGGTGATCTCTGCCATCATTTTCACCTTTATTCGGGCATCCTCAAGAACAAGTTTTTCGACTTCTTTGATGCTTTCTCCCGTACAAGCAGTAGCCGGGGCGCCGGAGCGGGGGTCGTCTTCAATGCTCTCTCTGCCTCTCTTGAACTCACTTGACCACTTTTGCACAGTTGATAATGAAGGTGCGGAACCCTGGTAAACAGCCACCATCTCTTCATGAATAGTTTTTTGACTTTTTCCTTGCTTAGTGAGAAATTTAATTACAGCGCGATGCTCAATTTTCACCATCATCGTCTCAGTTGCCATTATGATTCTGTTTAACTAGAGATAAAACGCGAATTAATAATCACATTTATATGAAATTTTACATGAATGCACTAACTGTGAAACCACAGTTTCACCCCCATACCGAGAATATGTTGAACGCCCCTCGTGGGTCTAAGCCAAAATGCCGATTCGACAACAACACATAGCAGGCATCAAGTGCCGTTGGACTGCGACAGCAAGCCGAATTACCGGCCGATCGTCGGACAAACTGCAATTAAGTTAACACGAAAAAATAACTGACTAGTACACTTAGGACAATTAAGTCGAAAATGTGGACTCCCCAAATCGATGAGTGAAAAATGCATTGTGGGAATTATTTTGTACTGAGGTTATTGCGTGAATATGCAAGCAGAATTATCGATATAATAGTTATAAAAGGCAGTGGTTGGGAAGAACAACCAGAGAGGGAGAGAAAAATAACCGCCTTAAGACAGTAAAGGTCGTAGCCCCGGCATCACAACGGGCCTTTAACTATTTCAATAAAATATAAATTACAAGGTTTAAAACAGTCTTTCTTTACTCTCCGCTTGAGTACTTTTCTCTGCATTCATACGCGGAAATGTACAAAGGGCGTAATCAAACACGTGCATCAGCATTCGTCTGGCTCTCGTAGCGTTCACCTTCACCTATGCGTTGCCGTAATTGTCAGTTGCTTGGACATACTACCAAAAGGTGCACTACATGTAAAGTTTGCGTCACTTGCAGTCATCCTCCACATGAGCCTATTCCCTGTACTAGATTGATGTATACAAATTGTTTAGACGAACATTGGTCCTCTTCAAAAGACTGCCCTCTTAATTCTACCCCTCTCTAATTCTACCTCCCAGCAAACCACCACCACTGAAATTAAAACCACAGCATCTGCACATACAGCCAACCAAGACACAAAATTCACGTCACCACTCCCCCCACCCCATCTACATCACATTCACCAGTAGTAGTCAATCTGCACTCTCCCTCTTCTACACAAAAGCAACCCGTAGAACAAACAAAAACAAATACTTTTGAGAGTAAATCAACCTCAACAGATAAAAGCAATCCCACCACATACGATATCTCTCACAACCATACTTTCTCACCAGCCACTTCACTTACCAATTTCACAACCCTTAAATCTAACCAATTAAGTACCTCTCATAATGAAAATGAGAGCACATAAACATAAATCCTGTGTAACTCCAACGACAATGGTTGCACCTGCGGTGGGGGCGCAAATCTATCACATATCTATAGATTTATTATCAACTTCGCAGCACAGGACTCTCACAGGCAACTCCACACATAAATATATTCTATCTATAAACACACCAACCGGCTCTGTAACTGATCCTTGCCCAAACGTGGTTATCCAATTCGGATAACTCAAATTTTCTACCAAGAAATCGGAAAGCCTTACTCGTAATTTACTTCTACAACCCGCAATACACGCAGCAGCGAAAAGTAATGAAACTGATACCACCTTAGTTGAATTTGAAAGTTGCTTAAGTAAACTGAAAGGGAAAACACTAGGTTGGGATAGGATCTCATATCCCCTGATAAAAAATCTTCCTGCCTTATCTAAGCAAAGGCTTATATCGCTCAAATATATATATATTTATATATATACCTCAAAGTTGGAAAACAGCCACAATTTCAAAGCCTAATGTCGACTGATCTGAAAGGCAAATGCTGGAACTTCATATACACAGATGGTTCAAAAACAAAAACGAACACAACTTTCGCAGTTGTAACTGAAGCTGGTTCTATCAACATACAAGGAATTCTGCCAAATATTACTTCCATTTTCACCACTGAAGCACTAGCTATACTTGAAGCCGCAAAATAAAATTTCACAAGCAGCAGGCAAATGAGTCGGATGGCCTATCAGTACTACAAGGCATTGTGAATCCTAGAAATGACACACATATCAAAATCCGGGATATCCTAATAAAATCGAGATCGAAGATAAAGCTCATGTGGAAGGTCATGTTTGAATTAAAGGCAATGAACTCGCAGATACTGCACCAAACTCCGCCCTGAAAACTCCCACCTGCACCTACAACACTTTCCCCCGGCTCGATCTAAAGAGACACATAAATCAGGAATATCATAACAGCTTCTTGAATGGGGAAGCATCAGCATCACTACCAAACAGTAAACCCACATAAAATTCAGCCAAAATACCCAACAAACACCCCGAAATCGGATTTAACTACGAGTATGTTTATCCGACTCCGACTTGGCCACACTGCATATACTCACCTACACCTGCTCAAAAGGGAACCTCCACCCACCTGTACCACCTGCCTCAGCAACATAACGGTAACGCATTTCCTCAGCTCGTGCTTCTTATCTTCATACCCATTACAAATCAACCATAGCCAGAACCATAATCTATTGGAACATCTAAGAGAACCAAACCAAAGCAATATTGAGAAATTAAAAAAAAATCATAAATGAATTTAAAATCATTATATAATCTTTTATTACTTTCAAGAGCCGAAAGAAACTGCTGCTAGTTGCTCTGTACTCTTATATTTGTAACAATTTGTAATTGTGTATTGATATTTTTAATAAATAAATAAATAACACGTTCATAGTACTACTCTGAGTACTATGCGACAGCTGTTGACCAGTTGAGATTTAGCTAATGCCATATTCTTGTCTCATATTGGTCCCATATCGTCACAAGGCGTCCTGTAGTCCGTCACTCTGAAAAACACTGCACGTATCTGGAAACCTAAAAGCCATTTTTATACTGAGAGACCTTTTCCGTTCTCTACTGCCATATTAAGCCATTTCTTCCTTCCTCTTTGGATATTCAATACCACACGAAATGTCGAAGTTGATCATATTGAGTTCAGATAGAAAGGAACAGTGACATGGTGCACTATGATATTTGTTTAAAAAGTTCACAATTCTGACCGCGTTGTTTTCTGCTTGAAGTTTTGGAAGGTGTCCAACATTGTCGTTGGGGTGATATGTAGGTCGTTTATTGATTTTTGAACTGCCTGTAATTTTTCAATGGTTGTTATTTTGTTGAGATTTTCGAGAAATCAAGAGCTCTATACGTAAATTTAGGTTGCACTATATAACATATCATTGTGATCTTTTCCCCCCGATGGCCTCTTACAAGTTAAGAGAGCAACGTAGTATTTCCTAACTTCATTCTAAGAATTAAAATATTAGTTCACTCTTCTGGTTCAAATCGTTCTTTTCGCTGAAAAGACTTAGGCACATATCAGGTGTCTGCCCAAAGTTTCTCCTATTGATAAATGCGCGTGAATAAAGGTACCCGAAGCCTACTACGGACGCAGGAGTGTACTCAATGAATTTTTAGAACACCTGCCAGAAAATCTTTCAAATGAGGTCTAAATTTGTTTAAAAAAAACTCAAATTGTCTAGGGCAGCTTAAGTCTAGGGGAATTCACCTGCCAAATCGTTCACATTGTGTATTTTCTAAACTGAGCTTCGCAGTGTTTGCACAAGTTCGATAGTTCAGTCCGATTGTTTATCTACAGTGTTACACTCAGCATACTGCAAAGCGTTTAATGATGTGAATTTGCGCGGTTCCACACTCATGGCTAGCATCTGCAGTACACAAATCCATTCGGTTCCCATTCATACTTACGTAACATAATTGATTCAACGCAACGTCAGTAAATCTTTGGCGTTTAGTTTACCTGGACTCTTGTCAGAATCATGAGATCATTGAATCTTAACCCTTTCCATCAGAACATTGCAGCTAAAAAGGAAAATTTTAAGTTCTAGAGAATTCCAAAGACGTTTATTTCAGAAAGTCATCTAGGCATTTCTCTGGGTATTGTTTGATTATTTTTGCCTGGCGATGACTCTTTGGATTTGGATTTAAACCAGTGAATGAATGATGAAGATTCAAGTGCTTTATCCACGGACTCTTCGATAGAGTTAATAAATAATTTAAGGGGTTTGAATATCGTCCACTTGTTGGAATTATTTTTGTTATTAACTTAAATAACTAATTCAATCTTATTCATCTTTTTTTGAAAAATTCTTGACAAATTACTCGTAAGTGTATTGAGGGAGCAACTTGAGTCTGTTGAGGGAGCTGGATTGTTCTGCAACAAATTGGTTCTTTAAAATATTCAGCGGATACAATTGGGTGATAACTGATAATGCCATCCAGATAGCTTAAGGCTGATGGTTCGACCTTTGAGTAAAATTACATAATGTGATTTACAATTATTTTCTTGACCTAGGTGCTTTAGGTACTAGCGGTTTCTGTGTTTCCAGACTTGAATTTTCTAAGTTAAACAGTTTTGAGGGTAACATAGTCCGTACTATGCAAAAAAAGCCAGCCGATTACAGTTTATTGACGAAAATATTTTATTTGCATGAAAATCAAATATGGTGCTGAACACCAAAATAATATCAAATCAGTGACCATGGTGGGAGTGGGCTTTCAAATCCCCATCAAATGTGGGAAAAGTACAAAATTGACATGTGCAAGACATCTTGCACATATTTCAAGACCTCAATGCTACAATATTACAATACAATGATTTTATGTACAAGAAAGCTCTCATAAAAGATCTCATATAAATAAGGATTTATACATATGGCGATCAGCACTACAAGCCAAAGCAAAGACCAAGCTACGAACTTTATTGTGTATATTTTGAGTAGTCAACCCCTTCGGGTTAGGGGTTAGAATATACCCCAGGTAAGGCATGCCTGTCGTAAGAGGCGACTAAAATCCACTGGGCCGGATAAAGGTGTTAAGCGACCCGTGCCAGAATCGACCAGGTTGGGGTCCCAGTATAAAAATAGCTCAATCTCTAACGGAGCATCCGGATACTTGGTTGACCTCCGGATCATCCAGCCTTATCTGTTTAATGCGGATCTCTGGACAGACGGACTACCCTTTCTCCGCTACTCGTGGGAACTAAAATGAGTTCAAATAATATTCAAAACAATACAAATATAAACCAGGACCAGATCGCTAGGAAAATCACGCGAAAGCAAAGACCAAGCACAGTCGGTAGCTCAGGGCAATAGCATTACACCGAATAAGCTACAAAATCTCGAACGCGAAAATTCTGATCTCCGCGCCAGACTCCAAAATATGGAATTGCTCTGTGTCGAACTAGAAAAGCAACTAGATGCCATTAAGCCGCAATCTAAATCTGAGTTTGAGTCTGTTTCGCTACTTGACCGCCCCGAAAACTCGAGTTTTCACATGGACGAAGAAGAGCTAGTCCGCGAAACGGACTGGATACTTAAAAAAAAGCCAGGTAAGAAGCGCAAAGCTACTTCCTCGCCTGATATCGAACAAACAAAGAAGCAAGCCAGCTTTAACACTGCTGAGGTCGATAAGGCAGCAAAGCAACCTAAACAAAGACCGCCGCCGCCAATAAACGTTTTTGGAATCTCGGACTACAACAAGTTGCACATAATCCTAAAATCACTGTGCTCAACCGATTATAAAGTAAGATCTCGTAGTAATGATACATGGACTATCAATGTCCTTAATCCAGACAACTATCGTTCGCTTTCGCAAAAATTAAATGCCGAGAAGATTCAATGGCATACGTGGGAAAATAAAATGGAAAGACCCATACGCGTTGTAGCTAGAGGATTGCATCCCTCTTGCCTTAAAGAAAACATCGTAAATGACCTTAAAAATAAAGGGTTTAAGATAATCGACGTATTACTTTCGCAAAAACAGCGCAATGTTGAAAGCGAGAGGACGACCCCAAGACGCGGTCTTCCCCTCTTTAGGCTAACTTTCGACAAAACCGAAAGCCTAGAAAGAATTTATGCCATAAATTCAATTTTGGGACTTGTTGTCAAAATTGAACCTAAACTCTAGGCTGATTCCCAATATACACGTTGCCAAGGATTCAGCCATACTCAGGCCTACTGCCAGAAGGAACCTCGCTGTGTAAAATGCGCTGGCAAACATCTGACTCGAGAGTGCAATGCCGCGAAAGAGTCCCCAGCGATATGCATTAACTGCAAGGGAAAACATCCAGCTAACTATCGAGGCTGCGAAGTCGCGAAAGAGTTGCAAAAGAAGTTGAACGTTTTGTTGAAGTCATACACCACCGGAAATCAGAGAAATGATATAGAAGAAACGAAGAGCGCGGAAAAGGTGGCATGAAACCCGGGCACCACAAGATAAAACGTCCTTCAATAGGCTCTGCAACTTGTTGAAAAAATTGATCAAGGACTTCAATAACCAAGGTATTAATAACTACCTTGAAAGACTCACAGCGACAAAGGAACTACTCCATATGGAGAGCCGTTAAAAGTGTTCGAAAGCCCCAAATACACGTGGCGCCAATAAGAAGAAACCAGGATGACTGGGCGAAACGTTTAAACCATTCGACGGGGAAGTGCTTCCAGAGAATGTCAATACGCTAGACGTGACGACAAACTTTCCAGTAGAAAAGGCTACACTTAGGCAACTTAGACAAGTTATAGACATGCTTCAGCCCAATAAAGCCCCGGGATATGACTTAATAACGGGAGAGATACTTAAAGCGTTGCCGAAAAAACGTTTGCTAAAGCTGCTCTATCTTATAAATACCAGCATTAGATTAGAGCATGTACCGTACCAGTGGAAAGTAGCCGAAGTTATTATGGTTCCGAAACCCGGTAAACCGCTGACTGAAGTCAAATCAGTCATTAAGCGCGATTCGCCAAGTCTTTGTCCAATTGTTAATCCATGTAAGGGCATGAAGCTTCTCCCGATTACATCGAAGGTCTTCGAGCGAATCCTTCTTAATCGTCTTAACCCAATTACCGACACAAATTCCCTCTTGCCTGATCATCAATTTGGCTTTAGAAGCCAACACTCTACAGTTGACCAAGTGCATCGAATAACCAATGCAATTGAGCGAGCAATCGAGTGTAAGTTAGTCTGTTCAAGCGCATTCCTTGACGTTTCGCAAGCCTTTGATAAGGTATGGCACGAAGGCCTAAAATATAAACTTCGACAAGCCCTACCCCAGCAATTGTCTCGTATTTTAGGTTCATACCTGGAAGACCGACTCTTCCGTGTGAGACACGGAAACGAATATTCCACTTTTAAGACAATAAAGGCGGGGAAGTGTACTTGGCCCTCTGCTATATTTGCTTTTTACCCGCGATATACCGCAAACGGACGACACTGTCCTAGCCACATTTGCTGATGACACTGCCATTTTGGCAACGGCTAAAACAGTCGAAGGAGCAACTGCCAAGTTGCAACATGCCCTTACACGGATTAACAATTGGACAAAGACTTGGCGAATCGCGCTTAATGAAAACAAGTCTGTGCACGTGAACTTCACTCTCAAGAAAATTGAGAATCCACCGGGGTTTATCAACGCAGTACGAATTCCTTACGCGAACGAGGCCAAATATCTCGGTATGACACTCGACGCTAAACTAAAATGGAGAGCTTGAAATCAAATATAGAGATATCTACTGGCTTATGGGAAAGTATTCCAAGCTTAGCTTAGAGAACAAACTGCTGTTATACAAGGAAGTGTTAAAACCGGTCTGGGCATATGGTGTACAACTTTGGGGTTGTACTAAAAAATAGTAACATTAATGTATTACAGACATTCCAAAACAAAGTTCTTCGAGGTATTGTTAATGCGCCGTGGTACATTAGAAACGATGATATCCACAGAGACTTAGGAGTCGAAAACGTTCAGAACGTAATTAAAATGTTTGCGCGAAAACATAACAAGGTCATACGAATATTTCTGTTCAACAGATCCTCGACGAGACAAATTTATTATCTGAAAAGGACTAAGCCTCTTGATCTAGCGCGGTCATTAGCGCGTAATTAATTTTCTAAAGTACACAGGAATTTTCAATGGAAAATCGCCTGCAGGATATCTTATAAAAACAAAATAAAATGCGATAGAAGAACTGCTTGTTGAGTGTGAACTCAGTCGTGGTTTGCATAAGGGAGGTGTTTTTTTAGTGAGTAAGAATCTCACACTACTATAGGCTCCGGGCCTATAATGTCTATGAAGATTTCTCACCTTCCCACAAAAAAAAAAAAAAAAAAAATTGAGTAGTCAGCAACTTTGCGACTAATCCCTTACGTTAAATCATTTCTTCCTCGTTTTATGAGTATATGTTCAACCACATTATACAAATTTTAGAAAAAAGCTAGGCTCCTAACAAGTAAAGCGAGTTATGTCAAAAATTTAAGCGAAACTTTTTCATTCAACGAAACTTTCTGCAAATGAAATGAATCCGATTCAAGATGAATTTCTCCTTGATTGTCCGACATATGAAGACTACTTGGATACCTACATCACGAAAAATGATCTACGATATCTGCAATCCATTCACTACAGTCGCATGTTAGTTGAACTTGGATATCGTTCAACCACAGAGATCTACACTCCCGAACAATATGAACAACGTAAGGCAGCTGCACATGAAGCGATGTTCCCCATCAAAAGGTCACTTATCCTTTTTCACAAAGGCATCAAAATTACAGATCCTGTTTTACTCGAATTAGCGAGGAGAGAAAGTCTTAACTACCAAAAAATTATTTCGGTGAAAATTGTCAATTAGTTTTATAATCTTTTCAAATCACTTGGCATCTTTGTAGACAATCATTTTCCTTCGGCAACGTCGTAAAAGGTCGGATTTCGAAATTTCTGGATTCATTGATTATGAGCACAGCTTACGAAAATCTAATTTAAAATCTGAAGCTTCAACCGATTGGAGAGCCGTCTTTCAAGGAAAAAAGCTTCTTCGTCCAAAACCTACGGACCTTAGTTTTACTGATACGAAAACCAAACAATCAGTCACTAATGATTCCGATAATTATGTTGTAATAAAGGATGATGATTTACGAATTGTCTTTATGCATAAAGGCGATCGTAAAAAAATTTACGTGACTGGAGTAGCGGCATCAAAGATGAATGCAACGAAAACAATATTGTATTCATCAGTCTACGGAAATGTTATTTTATATGATCATATTGTGCGGAAAAAGGCTTGATTTAATAATTGATTAATGTAAATGCATTGGATAATATATAACGAAATTTGGCCCTATTACCAATAGCACTAATGAATTTTTCACACTCATCAATGATTTAAGAGCACGTCAACAAAAGTAGTAAAATCAAGCGGGACCTACATGAGGATTTTTCGTCGGAGTCCATCTCTATAGTGCTGGTCAAAGGATTTTCATAAAAGCGATTAGGTAGCTAATATTATGGATAGCTAAATGGTAATCATGTTACGTCGGATGCCTTGTTAAAACAAAGAACAAAATTCTTCTATTCTAAAATCGTTCAATACCAGTATAACATCAGTTTATAGGAAATTAACTTGTTTTTTTCTTTAATGAGTGACACCATCTTTGAAAACTTAAAGGAAAAATATTTGGCATCGAACTGCTGCAATGGAAAATGACTGATAGAGCTTTTCCAATCGGGTCTCCTAAAATCTCTCGGGCAATCCTATCCTGCCAGTATCAAGTGCAAAGTCTCAGTGATGACATCGTCAGCAAGTTATCGGAGCCATCTGATGATGTAACGATACCCCTATCTTGACAAAGAGTTTCAATAAGGGCATATAGGCGTATAATGCGGGTCCACAAAGAACGGAAAGAGATATTCGTAAACTTATGAAATGTGTATCGCCAAAATTTTCAACATTATTTGCAAGGTTTTGCCTTAAGTTCAAAATCGTTTAAACTGCTTAGCGTAGACAATACAATGACTTTGTCAAAAAAATCCTTCCGGGGTAATCCAAAAAAATTGCACATATCAGGAACTTCTCGAAATGCTAATCTATATTGGAAACCGTTTACGAGTATTTGCTTTCCAGCTGATTAGACGCCTTCTGAGCGGATTCGAAATCAACAAGCAGCCGTCTTGGCTTTTCACTTTAAGCCACATCCTCTGGCAAGCTCCTTGGTAATACAGTGTGTTTGACAAAAGCATGTGATTTAAAAGAAAACAACCGCTTGACTCAGGAAGCAAAATTACTTATTTTAAATGATTTTAACATTTCTTTATTTCAGTCCACACACGTTTTAAAAGAATATTTAAAAAAACTATGTTTCGTTATTTATTTTCCCGTTAAGAATTAATTAATGTCTTCTTCTGGTTAATTCCATATAGGATGATGGTTCCATCCTATTTCAATATCCAGCTCTTCGCCTGTATTGGGAACAAAAAATACAACTTTGAATCATTGATTGTAGTCAATCTGCTTTGATGATTGTGGGCTCTGATTAAAAGAACGATATCGCTGTAATGTATTTAATTGTATGTGCATCTAGTTGTCTGTACAAGTTATCCTTCCCACTCTCAATTTAGGCTTCTGTGGGTGCGTGACATTGTATCTATAATATTATACTAATTTTTTTTACTGTACTCTGGAATCTATTTGTCCATATCCGACATGGGGTTATGGGCATGCCATCTGATGCAATGATACCAGAACTCCTGTTTCAGAAAAAATACGGAATAGATTGTTACTGTGCCCAATACTGGTTTCTGCCAGAATATAAGCCAGGAAAGGAATGTAATCGGGTCTTCACGGATGGTTCCAAAACCGAGTTAGTATGCGGCGTTGGTGCTTCTCTGGAGGACGACAACGATATGAAAACTTACTTCCGTCTTTCAAGCGGAGATATACACAATCTTTATGGCAAGGAATTATATTGTGAAGAATCGATCGACGGGCCGAAGCATTTTCATCTGTAGCGACAGCTAATCTGCATTTAGAGCCTTGCTGAACCCTCTTTCCAATTCCAAGCTAATCCGAGAATGCAAGACTTCACTGAACGCAGTCGGAAGGCTAAATGCACTGAGTCTTGTCTGGGTCCCAGCTCACAATGGGATCATAGGAAATCAAATCGCAATTGAACTCTGCACAAGGCTCAGAGGAGAGTTTTTCGAACCGGTTAAGGCTTCCATCGATAGTTGAATTTCATATGAGCACAACTCAACTGCAGATGGCATAATTCCGCAGGTTGCGGGCAGCCTAAACGAATGCTTCCCGACGTTTCTAAAAAAGTCTAAGTCTCAGCAGGAAAGACTGCAAGTTGTTTACTGCCTTCATGACGGGGCACTACACTTTTGCTAAGAATTGTACTTAAGCTGAACATACGAGTAAGTGATACAAAATCCTGCCACGCTTGCTGCATCAGACTGCAGGAACTCTGCGTTGGCGTTGGTGGTGAGTGCTGGTACAAAGTGGAAGCGTAGGATGTGGCGTTGATGGTTTCATCTCTTTTTTTGTACCCAATGAGCAAGATTCCCTTTGAGTCCCAAAAAACTGTGGCTATGAGCTCCCCGGCAGACGGAGTGACTTTGAACTTCTTCGGGGGGTCTGTTCCTTTTTTATGCCACTGCATGGACTCTTGTTTGCTTTCAGGGTCCTAGTGGTGGACCCATGTTTCGTCCCCAGTAACAATTCGATCCATAACACCGTCCGCGTTCTCACTACACATCTCCAAAAGCTCTCTACAGCATGCGATTCTCACTTTTTTCTGAGGCGCTGTGAGCATTCGTGGCACCCACCTTGCACTGACCTTTGGAAGGTTAAGATGGTCATGAAGAATGGTGTGAATGGTACCAATTGAAAGCTTGGTGATCTCTGCCATCATTTTCACCTTTATTCGGGCATCATCAAGAACAAGTTTTTCGACTTCTTTGATGCTTTCTCCCGTACAAGCAGTAGCCGGAGCGCCGGAGCGGGGGTCGTCTTCAATGCTCTCTCTGCCTCTCTTGAACTCACTTGACCACTTTTGCACAGTTGATAATGAAGGTGCGGAACCCTGGTAAACAGCCACCATCTCTTCATGAATAGTTTTTTGACTTTTTCCTTGCTTAGTGAGAAATTTAATTACAGCGCGATGCTCAATTTTCACCATCATCGTCTCAGTTGCCATTATGATTCTGTTTAACTAGAGATAAAACGCGAATTAATAATCACATTTATATGAAATTTTACATGAATGCACTAAAATAATAGTATTACTTGATAAATAAGTCAATTTATATATACAACCACAGCCGATACCGAGAATATGTTGAACTCCCCTCGTATCTATAATATTATACTAATTTGTTTACTGTACTCTGGAATCTATTTGTCCATATCCGACATAGTTTTCACGATATGAGGCTTTTTCATGCTGATGGTATAAGCACAACCCCTACGTTGAACTTCCAACTGGTTTGCCAGAGTAGTTGCTCATCTCCAAGATGAGCAGTAGAGGCAGGCAGTAGGTGTGACAGTAGGACCGTCTAAAATATTACAAAAAAACGTATAACTTATAACCTATACATATTGACTTTGTATTAGGAACATCTAGCCAGATTGAAGAGGGACTTTGCTTCTATGCTAAATCATTTAGATAGTAACAAACCAGTCCCAGACTCTGATGAGCGATTCGCTGAAACAAAGTTCCGGATACGCAACTTATTTCACAGCAACTCTGAAGTTACGAGTATATCGGCTATCAGATTCTTAAAGAAAACCAAGGGAAGTTGGCATAGATGGTATTCCAGTAATTTTACAGGCATTAACTTGGAAAGAATGTTAATCGGAAGATTGTAAGAGGTGTCAAATGAATTCGAAGTCCGCGGCTTAGGGCCACAAGGCTGCATTCTTTTTCTATTGCTTTTCCTTGTTATAAGAAGCGACGTGCTCCATGTAGTACTACCGGGAACAAGGAACTGATATGGATAATGAAATCATATCTAATGCCCTAAGCATTTTCGTCTCTAACTCTCAAAGACAAGTCTTTGTCTTGGAAGTATTGTTGATCTTCTGATGGACGCACAGATTTGGACGTTCACAACATGATCAGTAAAGTATAAGCTGCGTTCGGTATGATGGCCAAAATCTGGAAGAACCATGTTTCTAGCACTAAAACTAAGTCAAGATTGTTTCGATCCAACGTGGAAGGTGGTATCGAAAATCGAACTTTGTTCCGCGATTTGCGGTCAGGAACCTATACACATCCAAGTACGAAGCTGACAGCGACAGTGGATTGATCACAACTTATCCCAAATGCACGCATTTTCGACAAAACGGCCTGATGCCAAACTCTGTCAAACGAATTACAAATATCAAATAAAACTATCTTGCTTTCGCCAGATTGATGTTGACTTAAGTTCCACTTTTCCACAAGATCTGTTGCTATGAAAACACGGCGCCGTGAACTAAGACCATCCGAACTAACACCATAATGGCATTAATTCATTTTCAAATGCGAATTAACGCCATAATCCACTTATGGCCTTATTTCATTTTTAAATGAAAACTAAAATCATATTTAGAAAGTATACTTAGTTCTCATTTGAATGTGAATTATAGTCATTCGCAGCATTCCCAATAATTTGAATGATATATATGGTCTTAGAATATAAGGATAAGCGATATTAGTTTAAAGATCGACGTATGGGGGGGTCGCATGCTGCCCCCTGCAACCCCCCTGGTTGGGATCACTGTTGGATTTGGAGTAGGTGCGATGTTGGGTATATGCAAAGTTTCTTTAAATCTAAAAGATTCTTTAAATTTAAAAAAAAACTTTGCATATACCCACGAAATTCACTGCTAAAATGGCATGCTCGAGATGGGAGTGCAGACACTCAAACATAGTATCAGCAACACAAAACTCCGGCCGCAAACATCGACAAAAATCAAATCAGTTTTGATTTTAGTGAGACCAAATTCTGATGTTGGTGAGACCAAAAAATTGGTACGCGTACCAGCCCGCAGACGATCAACATGAGCTAAAACTTGGTTTGTTTTACATGTTTACTAGTACCTTGTTGTAGCGTTTGCAGGGCGCTTAACACACGTGGACGTACAGAAAAGTGAAAAGGACCTTGATGGGGTTATGGGCATGCCATCTGATGCAATGATACCAGAACTCCTGTTTCAGAAAAAATACGAAATAGATTGTTACTGTGCCCAATACTGGTTTCTGCCAGAATATAAGCCAGGAAAGGAATGTAATCGGGTCTTCACGGATGGTTCCAAAACCGAGTTAGTATGCGGCGTTGGTGCTTCTCTGGAGGACGACAACGCTATGAAAACTTACTTCCGTCTTTCAAGCGGAGATATACACAATCATTATGGCAAGGAACTATATTGTGAAGAATCGATCGGCGGGCTGAAGCATTTTCATCTGTAGCGACAGCTAATCTGCATTTAGAGCCTTGCTGAACCCTCTTTCCACTTCCAAGCTAATCCGAGAATGCAAGACTTCACTGAACGCAGTCGGTAGGCTAAATCCACTGAGTCTTGTCTGGGTCCCAGCTCACAATGGGATCATAGGAAATCAAATCGCAATTGAACTCTGCACAAGGCTCAGAGGAGAGTTTTTCGAACCGGTTAAGGCTTCCATCGATAGTTGAATTTCATATGAGCACAACTCAACTGCAGATGGCATAATTCCGCAGGTTGCGGGCAGCCTAAACGAATGCTTCCCGACGTTTCTAAAAAAGTCTAAGTCTCAGCAGGAAAGACTGCAAGTTGTTTACTGCCTTCATGACGGGGCACTACACTTTTGCTAAGAATTGTACTTAAGCTGAACATACGAGTAAGTGATACAAAATCCTGCCACGCTTGCTGCATCAGACTGCAGGAACTCTGCGTTGGCGTTGGTGGTGAGTGCTGGTACAAAGTGGAAGCGTAGGATGTGGCGTTGATGGTTTCATCTCTTTTTTTGTACCCAATGAGCAAGATTCCCTTTGAGTCCCAAAAAACTGTGGCTATGAGCTCCCCGGCAGACGGAGTGACTTTGAACTTCTTCGGGGGGTCTGTTCCTTTTTTATGCCACTGCATGGACTCTTGTTTGCTTTCAGGGTCCTAGTGGTGGACCCATGTTTCGTCCCCAGTAACAATTCGATCCATAACACCGTCCGCGTTCTCACTACACATCTCCAAAAGCTCTCTACAGCATGCGATTCTCACTTTTTTCTGAGGCGCTGTGAGCATTCGTGGCACCCACCTTGCACTGACCTTTGGAAGGTTAAGATGGTCATGAAGAATGGTGTGAATGGTACCAATTGAAAGCTTGGTGATCTCTGCCATCATTTTCACCTTTATTCGGGCATCATCAAGAACAAGTTTTTCGACTTCTTTGATGCTTTCTCCCGTACAAGCAGTAGCCGGAGCGCCGGAGCGGGGGTCGTCTTCAATGCTCTCTCTGCCTCTCTTGAACTCACTTGACCACTTTTGCACAGTTGATAATGAAGGTGCGGAACCCTGGTAAACAGCCACCATCTCTTCATGAATAGTTTTTTGACTTTTTCCTTGCTTAGTGAGAAATTTAATTACAGCGCGATGCTCAATTTTCACCATCATCGTCTCAGTTGCCATTATGATTCTGTTTAACTAGAGATAAAACGCGAATTAATAATCACATTTATATGAAATTTTACATGAATGCACTAAAATAATAGTATTACTTGATAAATAAGTCAATTTATATATACAACCACAGCCGATACCGAGAATATGTTGAACTCCCCTCGTATCTATAATATTATACTAATTTGTTTACTGTACTCTGGAATCTATTTGTCCATATCCGACATAGTTTTCACGATATGAGGCTTTTTCATGCTGATGGTATAAGCACAACCCCTACGTTGAACTTCCAACTGGTTTGCCAGAGTAGTTGCTCATCTCCAAGATGAGCAGTAGAGGCAGGCAGTAGGTGTGACAGTAGGACCGTCTAAAATATTACAAAAAAACGTATAACTTATAACCTATACATATTGACTTTGTATTAGGAACATCTAGCCAGATTGAAGAGGGACTTTGCTTCTATGCTAAATCATTTAGATAGTAACAAACCAGTCCCAGACTCTGATGAGCGATTCGCTGAAACAAAGTTCCGGATACGCAACTTATTTCACAGCAACTCTGAAGTTACGAGTATATCGGCTATCAGATTCTTAAAGAAAACCAAGGGAAGTTGGCATAGATGGTATTCCAGTAATTTTACAGGCATTAACTTGGAAAGAATGTTAATCGGAAGATTGTAAGAGGTGTCAAATGAATTCGAAGTCCGCGGCTTAGGGCCACAAGGCTGCATTCTTTTTCTATTGCTTTTCCTTGTTATAAGAAGCGACGTGCTCCATGTAGTACTACCGGGAACAAGGAACTGATATGGATAATGAAATCATATCTAATGCCCTAAGCATTTTCGTCTCTAACTCTCAAAGACAAGTCTTTGTCTTGGAAGTATTGTTGATCTTCTGATGGACGCACAGATTTGGACGTTCACAACATGATCAGTAAAGTATAAGCTGCGTTCGGTATGATGGCCAAAATCTGGAAGAACCATGTTTCTAGCACTAAAACTAAGTCAAGATTGTTTCGATCCAACGTGGAAGGTGGTATCGAAAATCGAACTTTGTTCCGCGATTTGCGGTCAGGAACCTATACACATCCAAGTACGAAGCTGACAGCGACAGTGGATTGATCACAACTTATCCCAAATGCACGCATTTTCGACAAAACGGCCTGATGCCAAACTCTGTCAAACGAATTACAAATATCAAATAAAACTATCTTGCTTTCGCCAGATTGATGTTGACTTAAGTTCCACTTTTCCACAAGATCTGTTGCTATGAAAACACGGCGCCGTGAACTAAGACCATCCGAACTAACACCATAATGGCATTAATTCATTTTCAAATGCGAATTAACGCCATAATCCACTTATGGCCTTATTTCATTTTTAAATGAAAACTAAAATCATATTTAGAAAGTATACTTAGTTCTCATTTGAATGTGAATTATAGTCATTCGCAGCATTCCCAATAATTTGAATGATATATATGGTCTTAGAATATAAGGATAAGCGATATTAGTTTAAAGATCGACGTATGGGGGGGTCGCATGCTGCCCCCTGCAACCCCCCTGGTTGGGATCACTGTTGGATTTGGAGTAGGTGCGATGTTGGGTATATGCAAAGTTTCTTTAAATCTAAAAGATTCTTTAAATTTAAAAAAAAACTTTGCATATACCCACGAAATTCACTGCTAAAATGGCATGCTCGAGATGGGAGTGCAGACACTCAAACATAGTATCAGCAACACAAAACTCCGGCCGCAAACATCGACAAAAATCAAATCAGTTTTGATTTTAGTGAGACCAAATTCTGATGTTGGTGAGACCAAAAAATTGGTACGCGTACCAGCCCGCAGACGATCAACATGAGCTAAAACTTGGTTTGTTTTACATGTTTACTAGTACCTTGTTGTAGCGTTTGCAGGGCGCTTAACACACGTGGACGTACAGAAAAGTGAAAAGGACCTTGATGGGGTTATGGGCATGCCATCTGATGCAATGATACCAGAACTCCTGTTTCAGAAAAAATACGAAATAGATTGTTACTGTGCCCAATACTGGTTTCTGCCAGAATATAAGCCAGGAAAGGAATGTAATCGGGTCTTCACGGATGGTTCCAAAACCGAGTTAGTATGCGGCGTTGGTGCTTCTCTGGAGGACGACAACGCTATGAAAACTTACTTCCGTCTTTCAAGCGGAGATATACACAATCATTATGGCAAGGAACTATATTGTGAAGAATCGATCGGCGGGCTGAAGCATTTTCATCTGTAGCGACAGCTAATCTGCATTTAGAGCCTTGCTGAACCCTCTTTCCACTTCCAAGCTAATCCGAGAATGCAAGACTTCACTGAACGCAGTCGGAAGGCTAAATGCACTGAGTCTTGTCTGGGTCCCAGCTCACAATGGGATCATATTAAATCAAATCGCAATTGAACTCTGCACAAGGCTCAGAGGAGAGTTTTTCGAACCGGTTAAGGCTTCCATCTATAGTTGAATTTCATATGAGCACAACTCAACTGCAGATGGCATAATTCCGCAGGTTGCGGGCAGCCTAAACGAATGCTTCCCGACGTTTCTAAGAAAGTCTAAGTCTCAGCAGGAAAGACTGCAAGTTGTTTACTGCCTTCATGACGGGGCACTACACTTT
The DNA here is from genome assembly GCA_949129095.1 of Volucella bombylans. Lineage (NCBI taxonomy): Eukaryota > Metazoa > Arthropoda > Insecta > Diptera > Syrphidae > Volucella > Volucella bombylans. The sequence continues at coordinate 37,243,228 of OX422141.1, read as the reverse complement.
TGCTAAGAATTGTACTTAGATAAGCTGAACATAAGTGATACAAAATCCTGCCACGCTTGCTGCATCAGACTGCAGGAACTCTGCGTTGGCGTTGGTGGTGAGTGCTGGTACTGTAGTACCTTTATCACTTGAAAGACTGAGAAATTGCATTGAAAGGAACTTACAAGCACTACCATGAACTAGTTCTTTGTCCGAGTGCTTTGTTCCGACAGAGGAAAAGCTGACACATAAATAAGGAAAAGCTTCCTATACGAATAGTTTCCTTAAGCAGAATTGATAACAGAGCTCGGGAGTCTGCAATACAAGTAGACCTAGGTCTGAAATTACAATAGTGTTGGAGTCATAGACAAACAATTTTGGGAACGAGATATTCACGGGCTATTCATTAACATTGTGCTGGTCAGATCACCACTTATTTGGCATTTAAAATGGCTGAAACTTGTAGAACATATGAACCCCATTTCACGTTGGAGAGTCTTCCATTTGTATGATAATTCAGAAAATTTTCTTAGTTTGGAAAATATATATTATAATATAAAACATCATTCTTTGCTAAAATAATTCAAAAAATAATTATGATGTTTTTATTAGACTCACAGGGACCACACAAACAGTTCACACATAACAACAGGATTTTATTAATTTTGATCGTTCGATAACACAACCATGTTTTGTGGTTTTTCTAATCTTTACTACACATTATAATTTAATAATTTTGCATTTTTACTAGTGCTACTATCGCGATCTTTTTCCTTTTCTAGATTATCTCTATTAATCTCATCTCCATTACTCTTCAAAGACTTTAGTGAAAACATGGAACTTATTTTCCTTAGTTTCTCGCTAACAGTCTTTCCATCGCTATTGCAACTATTTGATGAACCCCCCAATGATTTCGAAGAACTTTTCGAGGACGACGAAGAGCTGCCGCTTTGTCGCACTGGTTTTGTTGTTATCCAGAATTGCACAGCAAATAATGTTTCCAGTTTTAGAGCCTCCAAAAGTGAGATCTGAAACGGATATAATATTTAAAAACTAGGAAATCAAAGAATTTTTTTTTTCATAAATAACCTTCTCTTCGATAGCTACTGTCTTGACGTTCCACAAAAACTCAATCAAGCCGATTGTAAACGCTGAAAGTAAACCAAGACCTAATACCAGGAAAACACCGCCAACATTTTCCACACCTAACTCTGGCGTATCTGCGGTACTTTCTGATACCTGTGAACAACGGCCACCACCATGTTTCTCCTTCCACCATTTGCGTTTTAGTTCCGCCAAAGTACCAGCTTCTCCTAGCTTCAAAACAGCTTTACTTATTTTCTTGCGATATGGCGAATCTGAGGAAGATTAGGGTTATTCGAAAAATATTAATCGTTTATTATTACGAGAATGCATACTAAAAGGCATGGCAACTCCGTAAGTCTTATAATCTAGCCAGCCGCCAACTTGTACCAGCTCACAATTCCTTTCAACAATGTACTCCAGGGTAGTTGATTCCATAAGGTAAGCATATAGCCGTTTTCCTTTTAATACTCTATCCACTCCTTCATCATTGCTTTTGGTAAAAACAGATGGACGTGTTGATTCCATTGCGGCCCACATTTTCTGGTACGTACTAAAGTTAGAGTCCTGTCAAGAGTATTTCATTAAAGTTACTGTCCCAAGCTACAAAGTATTGCGCATACTCTAAAGAAACCCATTGTGCTGCCACCAGTAACAGCTCCATATTTGATCTTGCTCTGACTGGCTAAATCCTCAGCACTATTGATGGAACTTTCCATTCGGGACATTGTCAAGAAGGCAGCCAAGTTAGCTGTATAAGAGTTTAACATCATAAGAGCAAAGAACCACCACATTCCTGTGACCAGACGTGTTGATGCAGCTCTTGTAAGAAGAGAACACTTTTTATTTGTCTGGACTATTCACTCACTTCAAATCTTACTTTGGAAGAATATCACATCCTTGACCCATTATGGAGCCCATAGTTAACCACGTAGTGTTCATAATACTCCAAATATTTTCTACTTCCTCGGGTTCCTTGCATGGGTGTGGATTTTCCCAGTCATCTGGAGCCATTCTGGAAAGGGCAAAGAGCAATAAGGATACCCCCAAGTATGCAGTTGCCATGTAAATCCAAACATCAAGTGAAAATGGAGATAGAAAAGAAAACAAGTCTGGTGGAGGACTTTCTGGTTTAAGATATAGAATACTGATGCCCAAGGTCATGAACGGTGGAGTAAAGTCTACCACCTGACGCCGAGCAGATGTCATAGTTAAATCACATATCCCCAAGTCCGCATTCTTTGAATGTTGAATGTAATGTTCAGTTATGGATTACTCATAGAGAGATATTATAACTTACTCCATCTAGCAGTTGCTTAACCAATCCATCCCACGATTTTGTAATTTTATTGTATGATCCATATTTTCCATCAGGGGCCAATTCAAATACGTACTTAAATCCGAGTAACTGTGCTATGTGGTCAATAAGATCCATGGAGTAGCCCTCGTATCGAGCGTTGCCTTCGAAAGTTTCACCCTCCTTTGGTATCCTGAAATATACATATAAGAATAATGTGGGATCTAAACAGAGCATGATTTTTTGTTGTTGAAAATATGATATATTGTATTTTCATAACGTCGGCCTCGGAAATACACGAGGGTTAAGCTTAAGCCACTAGGGGTTCACCAGGTGGCGAACAGTTGAATGGACTTCAGATATACATAAATATGTATATATGGGAGAGCTGCAAATAACACATTGTTGATCAAATGAAGTTAAAAAGAAGAAACACATCATTAAATTGATGTTGAGTACCGCCGCTGTACGGAAGCACGCTGGCACATAGATAAGTCTACCCCCAGATGAAACTGAATTGAATTGAATTTTTATTTTCACAACTGAGAAACAATACCCAAATCGCACCGTATTTAAGTCCGTGGTGCCGTGTCGAAGGTACCGAAAAAGAAACTTTAGAAATGCTAGGTGCTTAGCTTAGCTTTCTTTACAGCTACTGTGTAAATTAAAATCATTACATGTTGGTAAATAGTTCTTCATAATACCGTGCGTATAGCTCAGCTTCAAGGTGATCTGCATTGGTTTTTGAAAGTGGATTCTACTTCGGGTCGTCTGTTCACCTTAAAAGACTCGTTTCAAAAAAACTGTATCGCAAGGACAGTTAGCAAAATTAAAAATGGACTGCTTTGACGAAGCAGTTTTAGAAAAAAATCGTTTTGTTTCGCGGTGAAAGAAATCTACACTATTAAAAGGTACTGTGCACTACTATTTGAACTAGCTAGTGATCGAATGAAAAAACATCGCTGCTGTGCGTAAGTGTGTACGGGAAACCCCGAGGCAGTCAGTTTCTTGTCGTTCGCAAGAACTTGGCCTTTCTGCGACTTCAACTTGACGAATTTTGCATCGGGACTTGAGTCTGCACCCGTATAAAATCCAACTGAACAAGGAACTTAAGGTAAACTATGCCTATAGACAACCCACTTGAGCAGTTTGAAGTTGACCCAATTTTCGCCAAAAAATCTTTACCGACGAGGCCCATTTTTTGATGAATGGAAGTGTGAACAAGCAAAATTTGTGTGATTTGGGACGATACCAATCCACACGAGATACAGCAGTCCGTACTTCTTCCAAAACGAAACTGTCATTACCATAACCGTCAGCGCCGAGCACTACAGACCGATGATAAGCAACTTCTTGTGGCTTAAACTGGATTATTATTTTTTAAATCAGCACCCGATCAAGGCGTTAAGGTTTGCACACAGCGCGGTGGAAGGAAAGTTAGGGAGGAAAGAAAGATAGGTACCGATGTACATTCGTTTTGAATGTTTAAAGGTTATAATTACGAGGAAATAAGGAGCTCGGCAGGGTATTCCATAAGCAATCCATACGACTTAGGAAAGAATCACGATGTTTCAATGTACGTCCGAAAGTGGGCTTAAGGGTAAACTGGTGGTGAAAATAGCAAGAGAGCAAGGTGAGACAGGAGACATTCTGTCGGATAATATGAATACCGACTGTTATATATTGTTATTAGTATATCCTTTGCAATCTGTATTCTACCAGCACTCAAAGCGATCACATTGCTATTAAAAAAAATGTATATACTCACTTATACTAGGTGGGGCAAAAGTCATCACCCTATCGGAAGATGCTATAATTCTTCCAAATTGCGGCAAATATTAATTCTACTTTGACATTTGTGAAGTAACAGAACGCGGAATACTTTTTACGATTTTTTTGCGGAATAATTCGTCGGTGGTGTTGGCGCAACGTGAATTTCGGCGCAGATTTAGTGGTCTTCCGACACCAACTGGGCAAACACTACGACTCGCCTAGAAGAGTATGGGACAATACGAGATGCTGGCAGGTCTGGCCGGCCCCGGAGCACCTTTTTGCTGAGAATATCGCAACTGTGGTTGAATATATCGCAGAGGACCCCTGTGGTCTTTACAGAGAATTTTGGTGAAAGACTGTAAGATGTTACCTTATAAACTGCAGATAGTGCATTAGCTGGTGGCTGTTGACCACCAAGCGCGTGTAACCTACGCTCAAGCCATTCTAAATCTTGACCACGCGGAAGACAACTTTTCGTCGAAAATTGTCATAAGCGACGAGGCCCATGTGAATAAGCAAAATTATTGCTTCTGGGGTACCGAAAATCCGCGTATAATTCACGAAGAGCCATTACACCCGCTCAAAGTTACTGCATGGTGTGCTGTTTACGCTGGAGGCGTCATCGGGCCTTATTTTTTCGAAAAAGCCGCGGGCCAAACGACTACTGTGGACGGCGAGCGCTACAGAGAAATGCTCAACGACTTTCTCCTTCCAGAATTGGATGAATTGGGACTGGAGAACACGTGGTTCCAACAAGATGGAGTAACGGCGCATACAGTACGAGCCACAACCGAAATTCTGGTTTAACCGTTCCAGACTTTTTTTTGTGAGGTTTTTCGTCATGAGTCTATGTCAACAAGCCTCAGACTCTTGAAACCTTCAAAGAGAATATTCGCCAAGAATGCGAGGACCTATCGCCTTAAGTTTTGGCAAGAGTAATGGAAAATGCCACAAATCGGCGGCCACACTTTCACGGGCCGAGCCAGAATTATATGAGCTTACACAAAACTTGTTTTCAGGGAAGCAAGTCGAATGAATTGTGCAGGCATTGTATTAGTATTAGGTGCTCGTTACACTTTTTTTTCAAATGCGAATGAACGAAGGTCAAATGTACGCGAATTGGTTAGCAGACTTAAGAGGTGCTGCTAAGGATTGGAATTTTATATGCGAGAAAAGTGCTTGCAAAGAACAGTTTGTCGAAAATTTAATACTGGATATTATAATGCTTCATATACCACTGTCGTACGATCAGCCGCGCTACAAAAACCGAATCCGAAGCAAAACGGATGTTCTGTCTATAGCTGAAAATAGATTAAAGGCGATTCTTCATGTCAAGTGTATGAAGCAAATTTTTTTAAATGTTGGCAAACTTGATCGCTCTCTCGTTCGTTTTTATTGCGTAAAGACTACCGACAAGAAGAAAATAATTCGCATACAGATAAAAGTAGATTTAAAAAATTATCGCGCTTTTGTACAGGGTGTTAAATAAGTCATGCTCGGTTGCAGTGCCCAGTTCGAGATGACACGTGTCGGATATGTGGCGAAGTAGATGATATCTCTTCAGCATGCCTCGCAAGGGCCAGACAGAGGAACGTAAAAAAGTACCATAGGTACTACCAGCAACGACCAGAAAAACATCGTCAGCGCAAAGAAAATATTTTCTCACAGTTCAAGGAACAGTGGAAGACAGTGTCGTGAAATAAGGCCAAGTGAAATAAGACCACTTATATTATCGCGCGATGCTTCGTCTTCACGTCTTTGGGTATAGGTGAAGTACTACTTCATAGATATCCAGATTGCTCTTAGCGTCCTATTGCTCACGTTTCAAAAGCGTTAAATGATCAGCAGAAGAGATATAGGTAGGTGGAAAAAAGGCACTATTCATTATCTTTGGAGTTCAACAATTTCATCAATTTGTTCATGGCAGACAGTTTGAATTGGCGACTGATCGTAAGCCCCTTTTGGTGCTATTTCATCCTCACAAGCCACTCCCTGTTATATGATAAGGTATACCTATGTATATCATATAATTGATAGTTAAGAAGAAGAAATAGAAAGAAATACGAGTAAGGGTTGATGAGGAGATTGGCGACTTTCCACTCAATTCTAAGGTAATTGCTAAGATAACTGCCAAAGACCCAGTTCTAAAAAAGGTTTTCAAGTATCTTGAATTTGGTTGGCCGGATACAGTTAAGAAAGGAGAACAGGACATCAAGTCTTACTTTGCCCGAAAATTTGCTATTACAATAACTATAAAGGAATTATCATGTATTAGACAAATAGTTCACGAATTTTAATACCGTTGGCTTCACAGGAAACAGATTTAAGCCTCTTTCTTGGCGAATATTAACTGCTGGTGGCTCAGCATGGATGAGCATATAGAGAAGACCATCAGCCGGGGTGAAGCCTGCCAAACAAATAGTAGCAACCCACGACAGGAATTTGTTAGCTGGCCTATACCACACAGTGCTTGGAGTCGGATTCATGTGAACTTCGCTTTTTAAAATCACATGTATTTCATATGTGTCGATGCTTTAAGAATTTTTCCGTATGTTGTGTAAATGTTTTCTACTACCGCAAAGGCGACAATTAGAGCTCACGAAAATATATTTACTATTTAGGGTCTACCACAGACACTTTTGTCTAATAACGGATCCCAATTCCCTTCAGCTCTTATTATTGTAATCAATATGGTATCAATTACATAACAACAGCTAAATTTCATCCAGCTTTAAATGGCGAAGCGGAAAGCATGGTTCACACCTTCAAAATCGCTATTTTGAAAAACAATGTTCGGCCGGATTAAATGAAAGAGATGGTTTATCAACCAACCTTTTTTACTTCTTATTGATCAACATCGAACAACGCTGGCAATTTACCTGCAGAGTTACTATTATACATGGAAGAGCAATGTTGTCTTAAATTACGCCCATCGTCCAAAATGGATAGCTGGTATGTTAAAGCTAGGATCGGGAAAAAAATGTACAAGATAAAAGCGCAAAATGGGAGCATGCGCAGACATTAAAATCAGATTCGTAGTGTTCTACGAGTATCTTCACATGAATTCAATACGCGTCAACGTCTAAATGAAAGCATATTAACACCAACCACCACCCCGGAAGTAAAAAGTAAATCCCAGCCATTTTATAATAGTCTACCCAGTCAAGGAAATCCAAGGCCGATAGAGTTAAGCAAGTCAAGTAGACCACCTAAATTCATCGTTAGCTTTCAGTCAAATCTCAAAATTCGGAACCAAAAGAAGCGATAGAAAACTAAGATGAGAGAAGTGTTATGTATTGTAATTCTGTGTCTGGTGTGCAAAGTGTGTTAAGTCAGTAAAAGGTAAATTTTCAGGAAACACTCTTGAATATTTGATATGAGCCAAAGCTTTCACACAAGAAAGTTCTACCCCTATTTTGGCTTTGATCTATCTGAATACTATTCTTTTTATGATCTCATTTCCCAATAGTTACACACAAGTAAAGTTTTAGCTTTTTTCATTCCATGTAACAAAAATCGCTGTTTATCCAAATTTATGACAACACTCTTTGCACACGAGAAACAAAATTAGAATTTGCTTTGCAGACTAGCAGTCAGTCCGTTACCAGCACTCCAGGCTATCATATTGCTGTTAAAATTATACCTATTTCTTAGTTACTCACTTATACTTATCTACGCTTAATAATAGGTAATTATTATATATTAATGAATTGAATATAATTGTTTTATTCATAAACTGAACACCGACGACATGTGGTTCCAACAAGATGGCGCTACGTCCCACACAGCGCATACCACGATTGATGCACTCAAAGTCAACTTAACGAACGCCATCTAGCAAATTGAGTTAGATTTATGCAACAAAATCATTGAAAATTGGACCTCTCGATTATGCGCCGCGTAAAAATTTCAAATAAAAAACCAAAAATTTCAAATAAAAAAATCTGATTTCTTTTAAATTTTCGTCAACACCCGGGATAATGTTTAATAAGCTTAACATTTCTGGAGAGTAATGCGCTTTGAGATCTTTTCGATTCTGACATGATGAATTGAATGAATTGAGATGGTCCGATGAGGCATGTTGCATATGGAAAAAGTCTTCATTCTGCCGCATTCTTGAATCTTTGCACGTATTTTGATATCTATACTTCTTGTAGTCTTTATTTTTTCTATTCCTGAGCTCGATTATATTTTGACTATGGGTCAAAAATATAAGAAGGGTAGGTGTGAGTTGTTTTTCGAAATACATCTGCTTTAATAACTTTGCTGTTTATAGTTAAAAAGAACTCAAAAGAACTCGTGGTTGACAGCTATTCCTATTTCTATTCTATACCATACAATAGGGTGGAGATTATCAATTTAACTTTTGAAATCGTTGACTGTTCTTTTTATGAGTTCTCCAATTTCCTTTGCATATTGGAACATTACGGGTCGGCGAAAATGAGCTGATGATGTACGAAGCCATAAACATATTTGCATCTGTTTCACAATCTGGTGTACTTATTTTTTGCTTGTAGGCACCTTGTCAAGATGATCTATCATAGCCCCACTTACTTTCTAATGTAAGAATACTTGGAAGTACAATTAATACCCCCTCACTTTTGCTTTGCGAATACCGCGTTGCATTATGATCCATCACGTCTTGAAGTTTCAATCTAGCTGGTATTTCCGTGATTTCATAATTTCATGGAACTGCCTCCTTTTTGGAAACTGTTATAATTTGCATGATGGAAGAACATCTCAAAGTCTTATATTTTCCTTTCTACATACCCAAATCCATACACAAATAAGATGCTTTTCTAGAGTAGAAATGCTTTCTTTTATTCTTCTGATTCGCAGGGAACTTGAGGCAGAGATTGCCTTGGTTACATTAGCTTTCATCTTTTCATGATCCTTATCAAACTTTACTGCTAAGGCGTGAAAAAGATCTTCTGTGATTATGTTTTCGGTAGCATTTATTAGTTTTTGATTTTTGGTGAAGGTCTAGCACTAGTTATTGATGTTCTTGGCCTCCCTCTTAATGATTTTGTTGTACTTGGTAAATCACGCGTTTCTTCTCTTCTTTCAGTGTCGATATCGACACAATTTTCCAACAATTTCTTGTCCCTTTTTAAATTCTTTCTTGACCTATAGACTGCGATCCATTTTTATTGAAGATTGATGTTATTTTTTTTCAATTTCGGACACTTTTTCCCTGACAAATTTTCATCGAACAGTGGGTAATAATTTTTTACGGTACGCATGAAGTCTTTTTTTTTAAGCCTTGACAAAAATATATTTTTAGGTAACTGTTTGCTTTAATGGTGTAATTCTTTTGTAATTGTAATTTATTTTTTTACCGCGAATAGTATGAAAATATTTTGGAACAAAACCAATAATAAATGTTTATTACTCATTATGAAAATATAAAAATTTTGGTTTGGGTTTAGAACTTTGCACAGCCCTGTACTTCTCCAATGAGAGAGAGTGAGAGAGAGAGAGAGAGAGAGAGAGAGAAAAAATAATTTGGCTGACCTCTTCAAATCAAATCCCTCTAGCACAAAGGGATGCAGATTACGCACCTGAGCTTTTAGGAATATGGTATATCTACAATTATATATAAATAAATTTTCTGCTGAGTTTAGGTTGGTCCTAGGTTTTTTAAACTCAAGCTAAAATCAAAAAAGTGAGCCGAAAATAGTGTTTCAAAAATATTAAGTTAAATAGATATAAAAAAAAATAAAAAAAAACCACGTCAAACCTTGATTTCATAAATGAACAGGTATATATATCACACAAAATGAAAAAGAAATGATTTTTTGAAACGCTTTGCCTAGTTTTATACTCAAACCTAAAAAAAAATAGCTTTTTAGGTGATCTTAAAAATTACTCAATTTTGACTGGCTTTACAGAGAAAATGACCACAAGAATTTTTATCTGGACCTACGGGATGTAAACAGAATCCACTACTGCAGCTGGAAAATTTTATCCCGGGAAGACAAGAGAGACCGTATGAAAATGGACCAAAGAGCCGAGCTTTATTTGAAGTTTGAATTACTGCACCGGAGTAACAAGCACACCTTCAATAATGGCGGATCAGGCCCCATCATGTGCAGAATATTCACCACATTTTGCAGACAAGGAGTGACTGCTACCATATTCGTATTCCGTAAGGCCAGCTAAAAGTGTAAAAATTTACTTTACTTATGGTAGCACCCTAATACAGTGTGGACCTGAGCTTTAACAAAAAATTCACTCTATTTAGCGCTGACTGCTGTTTGGGAGACATAACTTAACGGGGCCTGCCTTTCCATTTCCATCAAGGTGAGGTATTTGTTAGCTACGTTATCTCTCTTTGAATGGGTTTGAAAACTTTCAGGGTAAGTTTGTTGCTGTTCAGTCGCTTAACATTTTCATAGCCGAACTCTACTCCTTCCGACAATGTCACTTTCCCTGTTAACCCACTGAGTCTCTTGCTTTAGATTATGTTAGTGCAAAAGAGACTGAATATCACTCGAAGAACTTTTCAACCCAAAACAACGAAAATGCGCTCTTATTTGATCAAAATCTTAGGTAAACAAAGGACTAATACTTTTATATTTCAATAGTCGCATACGCTTAAGTGATAGTCATCTGATTTCTTACAATGATGTCAAGGCCGTCAGAATATGGGAGCAGTTTTATAGTTACACATGCTTTTCTTAATATGTTCAGAAAAGCATATGACAGCTACTACATCAAAAGTTTAAGTTGACCTTTATGGAGCAGCGTGCATTGTCGACTGTTATCCTAACCAGAGGGAGGATGACCTACATACATCATACGTCTATAAGGTTCGTTCGTTCGTTTCCCTAAATGCTTCAAAGTTCCTGCATATTTGCAATATCTAGTCGATACTGGATTTGTCAGGCCTAAAACTATACTAATAAGGACCTATTAGATTATTGATGTATGGTTTCAAGTATTCTCATAGTTCAGATATCGCCATCCAAATCTGTTCTCAATAGCTATTGCGTCAACGGAGTGACAAATATACTGCTGAAGACAGTATTACATCATTTATTCCTCTATAGACCATCTACTTCCAGTACGGTCTCGACGGTTGGCGACAACAAAGCGTCTAAAACCGATTGAGCGGAGATTCAGAAAAGTCCAGATATTTTTATAGCAAATATGCAAAAGTACTTTGAGAATGGGATCTTCCCTGAATAACGGAAACATTAAAATCTGGAGTTGTAGAAAACATACCATCAGGAGAACCATCGCCATATGCGCAATATATCTGCTATATCTAGGAGTACTGTGTCGACTACCGCCAAGTGTACACGCTAACCAGAGCACTCGTAAATTTTCTTTCCCGTGTTGTGTTGTGTTAAAAACCAAAGAAATAAAAAACTACCCCGCTTATAATATAATTTAACGGTGCACACCTTGAAACACTCCAAATTCTGCATTATCATCATTTTCCCACATTAACAAGTGCATGCAATCATACGTCGTCACCCAACACCTTACACATGCGGGTAGCAGATCCATGGGAAACATTCGAATACGAAACTGCTGACAATGCGTCTGCACCTGAGCAATGACTTGAATAAAATATTATAAATAGATGTAGAGAACTAGAATTGTATTAAGTTTGGATTTGACAATAAAGAATTGCGGTCAGTCTTCCACTGATCGTAATAAAATAATTTTTTTAAATATTTTAATTTAAAAATATTTAATTTATATGCAACACCAGCAACCCTGGTCATTCCCCTAAAACCACCAAGAGCAACAACATTCACTGCGCCAAACACTAAACCACCAAATGACGATGGAGGAAGTGCAAACACACCAAACGATGACAGAGCAAGTGCGACCAACTCAAATATGGGTCAACCCATTTTAGAAGTATCATCAATAACAACCTATTCTATAAAACGGCAAGCGGAACCACAGACAAACGACAAATAATTCGTTTATAGATCTGATCGCAGCACATTTAGTAATATATATTGTAACATTAGGTTAAACGAATATACTAATTACGAGTAAATAGAAAGGATAGGTCCTAGTTGAGGCCTGGAATAATATGTATAATATCAAAAGCATTGTGTTATTTTTTAAATCCAGTAAAACCCCACAACAAAAAAAAATAAATAAAAAACAAGTAGTGCAGAAAAAAATGTTAGACAGTGCGGTTATCCTACCTCTCCCGCTCCTGGTCGTAAATACTGTTTCTTGCACTTAGTCCTGCCGTTGCTGGATTTGTCATACGGCACGGGCAGTGGCTGAGAGTAGAGTACCACTGATACATAGCGGGTTGTGAGTGTGAATTTTGTTGGTGCACTGTTTCTTATGGTTGTAAGGGCATAATACCTACAACAATTTGATTCGGTAAACCAACGTCACTTCGCAGCTTTGCTTAGCAACGTCGTCGGTGTTTGCGTCTGTTTCTTTTCATAATGGCTCGGGAATTTAGGGTGCGGGTGCACATAGCAAACATACGCGGAATAAAAAGTAATCACTCAAATCTGCGTGCGTTCACGTCTGTAAATACAGACCAGCTGTTTTGGCACTGAGTGAAACACAGGTAGATTCCCGCCCACACCTCTTAGATCACTATGATCAGAAGCTATCTGGCTACGAACTAGTGCCATTATACGCGCGTATTGATGTTGCTTACCAAATTCCACCCCAACTTCATCCTTGTTCCAATCAAATTCAATTCATGTGGTTAAAATTCCATCTCCGTAAGCAAATTATCCACTATTGTTTTATATACAGAAGCCCAAAACTGGACAGCAATTCGACCTTTAACGGGGTGTTGAGATCTTCGCTGTGGAAAAAAACTTGACCTAACTTGTAAATGAGCCCACAGGAGTACCAGAGGTTGACAGTCATACCGCCAACACCCCGGATTTGTTTATAACTTCTCACTCAGATAAGCACAAGGCCGATGTGATATCCCCTCTAGGCTCGACGGACCACTGTGTCATATCAGCTAATTTCTCGTATATCGACCACACAGTTAGAGAAAAGATTCCTAAAATAACCATATGGCAATACTAGAAAGTCAATTGGAGCGGACCTAACACCTTCTTTAGGAATTTGAACTAGTCGTTATGTTTCCTCGATAACGACGTGGATGCCGCTGCTGATATGTTCATAGACTATATTCTCTTTGGAATCAGATCCTTTATTCCTCATCGGATGAAGAGTATAAAACGAAAAGAAAAGGTGTGGTACAACTCGAGCTGTAAGGGGTCTGTTAGGGTTAGAGAAATGTTTTTTTCGGTTGTACAAGGCCACACCTACAGAGGAAAACGTAAAAAGGTCAAATGAGCCAGAAATGACTGCAACGTCTTTCTTAATCATGTGCAATTTCAATACGACCAAAAACTAAGGCAAAAAAATACTACAATGTTTGTTTTTCGTTCTCCATCCTAACGCTCATTTATAATGATATTCCTGTCGGATCTTTGGACAAGGCCAATATACACTTCCTGATTGTGTCTACGCCAGTCTTCAATGGGCCGAATCCACGCACTTGTGTAGTAGTAAGAGTACATAACGATTTTTACATACATAAATCCGCTGGTCCAGATGGTATATCCCCCTTCTTCTGAAGAGGTGTACCTCTATTCTGACAAAACTACTGCGTAAGATTTTTCATCAATCCTATTCTTTACGACTCTTTCCGAGCAGATGGGAAGCAGAATTTGTCCAGCCCGTCATTAAAAAAAATGCGAATCTTCTTCCCTCTTCTCCTACAGGCCCATTGAACTTACGTCCTGATATTTCTAAGGCATATGACAAAGTTTGGCATCAGCCCAAAAGCGTCGAAAATGCATGCATTTGGGATCGACGACACACTTCTTCAATGGATTATAAATTACCAAGTTCCAAGTCTGATATTCACAAAATATATGGTATACTGGCGTTCCCCAGGGCTCCGTTCTGTCTCTGCTTTTCATATTCATTAACGGACTCACATCCCTGCTCCTCGGCTGTAGAACGGGAATGGCAGCGTATATTGAGCTCATTATATTCCAATATTAACAGCAAAACCAATTGGGGAACTAGGTTAGGTTAGGTAAGAGTGGCTGTTGGAAATACCAACCTACTTAGGTCTATTGGCCCATTGTGATGCCACGTGGATCTATGATCTTCTTACTACTGGAACCAGTTTGAGATTATAATAAAGCGTAGGAGACTGTTAACGTCTATTTTTTCTAGATCGTTTAGGTCGTTGTAGAAGAAAACTCCTAGATGAAGCTTCCTGCTCTGAGAGAGAGGGCATGTGCAGAGTAGGTGGGGGATTGTCTCCTCCTCTTCCTTGTCCATGCAGCTTCTACAGAAATCGTTAGTAAAAGCGCCAAGCTTTCTTGCGTGCTTGCCTATGAGGCAGTGTCCGGTAATGACACCTATTATGGCGCTGAGATGTTTCCTATCTAAAAGGATCAGACACTTAGATCGACTCAGATCCAGCCTTGGCCAGATCTGTTTGGTCGCTAGACATGTTTGTCCAGCAGTCCACCTAAGGTCCGTTCTTTTATTGGCATCTAGCTTTAGTGTTAGTTTGCACGTAGCGATTGGTATACCTATACTACCTTTGTCCGGTAGGATAGGTAGAGTGGTTCCAATTTTGGCGAGTTCATCGGCTCTGCAGTTCCCTGGAATGTCTCTGTGGCCCGGCACCCAACAAAGGTGAATGTTGAACTGATCTGCCATCTCCATGAGAGATGATCGGCATTCAAGGGCGGTTTTAGAATATAATGAGACCGAGTCCAGGGACTTGATGGCGGCCTGACTATCCGAAAATATGCGGATATCCTTTGCAGATATCACGTTTTTCTTCAGCTAGAACAGAGCTTCTTTAATCGCTAAAATTTCCGCCTGGAACACGCTACAGTGATTTGGAAGGCGGAAAGAGAGGCTTAGATTTAGCTTATCTGAGAAAACACGTCACCCGCATTGTCAATCACTCTGCTACCACCCGCTTCCAGGTATATCAGTAGTTCGTTAACTACTAAGTTCCAGAGAAGGGGAAATTGGGGAACTAACAACAGAGTGGAATTTAATGCTTCCAAAACAAATGCTGTCTGCTGTCGTTAAAGCGAAGTTTAAATACCCGGCCATTATCCTTGAATAGCACTTAATGATCACATATTCATATCGGCAAAAATGCTGCTAAATGGTTAGATTTCCTCAAACGATGTAAGAAATACTTTTCTTTCTCTGATCTGGCCTCAATATATTTGCATGGCAAGACTTGGCATACTGCGGATGATGATGTTATAATATATTCCCTTACTCTTTTCCCAACAAATACTAGGGACCTAGGGGAGCTAGGGGCAACATCACATACATTAACACTGTGATGATTATTGTAGAATACACTAAACGGACATAGCTAAGGGGCAACAGACAAGCAGGCCCTATATGGGGCAGTCATGCCAAGTAAAGGCTTCCGAATGTAGGGAACGTATCTTTGTTAGTTTTACAAAAATATCACGAACTAAGGGGTGGACTTTCTAAGTATGGAGAAAGTAAAGAGTTCGCGAAATTTGAGACGGGATACCGAAAAATATTCTCAGTAAGCACACGGAGCTTTCAAAACTAATAGTAATAACAACAATCCAAGTGCGTCCTATGCATGCACATGATGGTAAGCACCCTTTTCGCGAGTTATAAAAGATCGCTACTGTTGTCAGCAAGAACAGAGGATATGGAGACGATCGCAAATTAGAAAATCCTAGAGACTTCGAGTACAGTCAAAGAAAACTAAACACTCAAATTAGATAAAGTATAAAAGTTATTACAAAGAACTATCAAAAATTCGATCTCCTAACGCAATTCAAACGAAAGCAATAAGTGATATTGCATGCGAGAAAATAGCTGAAATAGGGATACAAAGACATTAAAAGCGATATTTTTTCATCAATATACTCGGGTTGGGTTTTACTCAGCAAATGGAGATCTTCATAGTCCTACATATTGAGCAATGTCCTTTACTCGAACAAGATACTCGTATTAGCTACGCTGACCAATTGTTATCAGTGGTGACCATAGGAACCTCACCTAGAAAGAGCCGAATCAATACAAAGTGAGAAAATCATTTCTAAGCGCATCATTCCATGTATGCTGGAGTACTAGAAATAATAGGATACAGTCATATACAGTCTCACATAATTAGCTGCTATGACTGATATTTGTTGAAGCTGCATTAGGAATTTGAAAACCCAAACGTAATGAAAAAGATAATACTAATACATGACGCAGTTGAGTGATCGAAAGTACATATTTGCAGGTTGGTGGACTATTCCTGCATTATGATTCATTTAGAAATGAATAACTCAGGGCATTTAATAGAAAGAATAAAATGCTTCTGGGTTCGTGGGACTTAAATTTCAGTTTCGGTTTCACGAAAGACTTCTATTTGGCTAAAAGTTAAATTCGGTAGTAACCCAATCATAGTCACAGTGTCATCATGGGCTGCTAAATTATTAGAATTTATTATTATTATTATTAGAAGCTATAATCATAGAAAACATCACCATTTATTACCGAAGGATACAGTGCAATCCATATTCGTTGGGTTTGTAGACAAAAATCAATCTGATTAAAATGTCTTACCTATGCATCAGGAACGGAGCTCCTATTCTAGATGTTATAACAAACGTTTTATTTGCGAGCTTTTCTCCTACTCTTTGCGCATTTTCGTCTTCATCACCGGCAATGTCTAGTCCATTGACAGTATCCCATAATGCTAATTCTAAGAAACCACTAGTTGAATACTCCAAGACTCGTAGGGTGAAATAATTCCTTTGACCATAGTCGTTGAAATTGATTCGTCCAGTTGATGCTTCCTCAGAGCGCTTAAAGAAGAATTTTGCATTTTTTTATTTCTTGTAATATTGACAACTTACCGCTTTTATAAACTCAATAATTCTCTTTCCAAACGGCCATGGCTGGTTTTTTCTGCACTCAACTTTGGGGGTAGACAATTCCTCTGCAATACCGAGCTCTGCTAAGCCCTTGGCAAATACCCAAACTGCATCGCTTATAAGAAGCATATTTGTCTGAAAATATGGAATTCCTAGTCAACTTGTGATTCAAAGGAAGCGATTATTTAATTAGATAAGACCTTGACTTGTGTAGTAAGAACCCTGTAGTATCGCCCTTCCCGTTTTTCACGTTCCTCCCAATCATGAACAGCATTTTTCACATGAAAATCCGTTGGATCCATGATGCGAACCGTTGTTATATTGGCAGTTATACTCTGCAGCTCTGAAAAGTCTAGCGTATGGACATCCAGTGAAGGTATAAAAACACTCTAGGCATTGTTAGTTAAGTAAAACGTTTATGATTTTGTTCGGCAATCAAAAGTACCTGATACTCGCCAAGCATTTTCAATTCGTCAGCTTGCTTTAATATGTTAATAATATTTTCCGGTGAACAGTGAAGAATGTAGCAATTATCAGTGGAATGCTTTATACTCTTTAAAAACGGTCTATAATCGGGACCTGGATCTAACTGACGAATTGTTGTTGGGTTGCTTGTTGGTTCATTGATTTGTAAAACGTCCTGAAGTTGCATCAATTCTGGAAAGTGATGTTTTTTCTGTTCATTTCAAAATATCTGTTTATAAACTAAAATTAACTTATGTAACTCTGATTGGAACTTATGAATATATTTTCAACTTCTAAAAGTTCTTTTCAACTTATAAGGCAGTACTCTCCTTCTTAATGCTAACAAAAACTAAAACAAACTAGGTTTGAAACCTAGAGAGAATTTGAGAAAAAAAAATTCGAAAAGATAAATTGAGACCTAAACCCACTGCAACAATATTAAAGACGTTATTAAAAAATTTGATCAGAATCAAAAGAATGGGATACCTACGAGTATACAGTAGCCTTTATCTGCTACTCTTACTTTCTCTTGGATATACCACAGACCGAAACTTTGATGTCAACTTGTTCTGCAATCTTCGATGTTCGACTTGAACATATTTGACTAGGTTTATGTCACTGTATATGGTATTTAGTTGATCAAGATAAGGTCACAGAGTCCAGTTTTCTCCTGCTTAAAACTTTATATGTACATATATATAAGATATATTGTCCCTGGATGTCATATATCTTATAAAGCAAATATTACTACCATCAAAAAATGCGGTGAGGCAAACGGAGGATGGAAAACTGTGACATATATTACGTGAATGCTAAAGAAAACAAATTTAGCGTCTGATTTGGTGTGAGCGGCAGACTAAGAAAAGAAGTCTTGAGCATTTGGCACATACAATCAGCATCAAGGCCAAAATAGTCAACATCAACTTGTCGAGCTCCTCGATAAAAACTACAAGCAATGACGTAAGTATCACATTCAAAGTTTTTGATCTGAACGACAAAATACGAGTAATAGAGGGAACATTTTTGGTAGCACAATTGGGAAGCATTGCTTACACGATATGTCTGGAAATTGACTTTACTAATAGACTTTGTTGCGAAATGGAATACCACAATAGCTAGCACAGCTTTTCCTCACTTCAATATTCACCAAGAAACATAGCAGTCACCAGATCATAAGACAGTCAACTGATCAGACTGTTATCGACGCAAGGCACACGATTTTAGTTATCCAAACATTATTATTGTTATTTTTTTTTTATAATTAGCGCGCGCTCAAGGGGTTATTGGTATACAACGAAAAGTTAGAGGGAAAGAAAAGAGAGGTACTAATGTACATTGGTCTTAAATGTTTGTAAGTTATAACGACTAGGAAATAGAGAGCTCGGCAGGGCATTCCATAAGCGACTTGTACGGCTTCGAAACGAATCACGATATTTCAGAGTACGTCCGAAAGCGGGCTTAAAGTTATACTGATGAGCATTCTTAGCGAGACGGGTGTTACGGGTGGAGGTTTGAAGAGGCGGAATGCTACTGACAATTTCTATGGAGCACTGGTGGTGGAAATAGCTATAAAACAGAGTGAGACACGAGACATCGATAACACGATAACACACATCATTGTGTTTTGTAAGCATTATATTCTACTCTGTTAAAGTAGAGCATAACATCAGTTATGCTGTTAATATCAGAATTTAATCAGCTTAACATGCGCTGGCGTTCCCAGTCATGAGTCAGGGAATGAATATGAAAAGCAGAGAGTACTGTCATCAGCAAAGGAATATATTGAATTAGAAGTAGCAGACAAGAGATCGTTGATGAAAACTAAAATGAGTGTCGGAGAGAGAGTGGAGCCCTGGGACACACCAACATTTAGATAGATAGATAGATATTTATTGTGGCACAAATTTACAGTCTTTTAGATACAATTATCATTTTATAGAGATTTGGTTTAAAGTACCTTACACTAAAATATATATACAGTTTTTTTAAATGTAATATCACAGATTTTATTGAAAATTTGAAGGAAAAGCTACTAAAAACCTTCATTAAAGATAGGATAGCATTATGTCTCAGCGAGGAAGAGAGAAGTGGTTACAACACTTGATTTCAAGCAATTATAACATTGAGTGACAATATAAGTAAATTACAAAATGAATAAATAAATAAATTAATAGATAAACGTAGAAATAAAAAAGTAACAACAAAAAATAAATAACAACAAAGGAACAACTAAATAAATGAATAAATAAATAGATAATTAAACAAATAAATAAATTCGAAATATATTAATAAATAAATAAATAAATAAGAAAACAAACAATTAAATAAATAAATAATTAACAAGTGAATATATAAATAAATTCAAAATAATTAAGTCATATTCTCATGAGGCTAAGCTGGAAATCAAGTCATTATCGGACGATAAGCAAGAGATATTATATTGGCGATAAAGTTTTTCGATTCTATTTGTAACCATTTCTACATTAGCCATTATATGTAATTCCTTTGTTGAAAAAAACGAGGGAAGATTAAGCATCATTTTGAGCAGTTTGTTTTGTGCTATTTGGAGTTTGCGCAGATGACTTATTGCACACATGCCCCAAACAGGAGAGCCGTAGAATATAATTACTTGGAAAATAATTTAATTTTGAATTTCTGCATATAATGGGTAAAGGATCCTTATAGTAACATTAATATTTTTAATGACTTCCTGAATGTGAAGATCGAATGTTAAACGTTTATCTGAGTGAATACCAAGATACTTTACATTTGCCTTCCACTCGACTTGTACACCGTTAATTTGAAGATTGTTACTTGGAACTAGACAAGCATTCCTTTTACGTGTGTAAAAAATAGCTTGAGTCTTTGTAGGATTAATTTTAATTTTCCATTTACTACAATACGCTTCGACAGCATTTAATCCTGATTGCAGATTAGTTTCAACATTGAAACCGTTTGCATCTGAGGAATAAATACACGTATCGTCAACAAATAGGGCAATATCACAGTTGTTCAAGTTGGGGAAATCCGACATATATATATTGAAGAGCACTGGTCTAAGAACAGATCCCTGAGGAACTCCAGCATGTATCAGTTTATTGTTTGAGAGGCTCTGGTTGATAGATAGATTTCAATTAAATGTAAGGGAAACTTAAAATTCACTAGCTTATGAATCAAACCATCATGCCAAACAAGTGAACTTAGCAGACTAATTGGCCTGTAACTACAAGATAAGTCAGGTGTTTTCCCAGGTTTTAAAATTGGAATTACTTTAGCAGTTTTCCAGTCATTTGGGAAGTATCCCAATCTAAGACAGTTGTTAAAGAGATCCGTCAATTTATTAAGAGCAAAATCTGGGAGATTTTTAAGATAGAGATTTCTTATCCCATCAAAACCGGAGGCTTTCCTCGTTTTTAAATTACTCATAATATCTTTTACGAGGGGCGTTCAACATATTCTCGGTATCGGGGTGAAGCTGTGGTTGTATATATTATTTATCAAGTAATACTATTATTTTAGTGCATTCATGTAAAATTTCATATAAATATGATTATTAATTCGCGTTTTATCTCTAGTTAAACAGAATCATAATGGCAACTGAGACGATGATGGTGAAAATTGA
The DNA here is from genome assembly GCA_949129095.1 of Volucella bombylans. Taxonomy (NCBI): domain Eukaryota; kingdom Metazoa; phylum Arthropoda; class Insecta; order Diptera; family Syrphidae; genus Volucella; species Volucella bombylans. The sequence goes on along the minus strand of OX422141.1, from coordinate 37,222,095 downwards.
GCATCGCGCTGTAATTAAATTTCTCACTAAGCAAGGAAAAAGTCAAAAAACTATTAATGAAGAGATGGTGGCTGTTTACCAGGGTTCCGCACCTTCATTATCAACTGTGCAAAAGTGGTCAAATGAGTTCAAGAGAGGCAGAGAGAGCATTGAAGACGACCCCCGCTCCGGCGCCCTGGCTACTGCTTGTACGGAGAAAGCATCAAAGAAGTCGAAAAACTTGTTCTTGAGGATGCCCGAATAAAGGTGAAAATGATGGCAGAGATCACCAAGCTTTCAATTGGTACCATTCCCCCATTCTTCACGACCATCTTAACCTTTCAAAGGTCAGTGCAAGGTGGGTGCCACGAATGCTCACGGCGCCTCAGAAAAAAGTGAGAATCGCATGCTGTAGAGAGCTTTTGGAGATGTGTAGTGAGAACGCGGACAGTGTTATGGATCGAATTGTTACTTGGGACGAAACATGGGTCCACCAGTATGACCCTGAAAGCAAACAATGCCATGCAGTGGCATAAAAAAGGAACAGACCATCCGAAGAAGTTCAAAGTCACTCCGTCTGCCGGGAAGCTCATGGCCACAGTTTTTTGGGACTCAAAGGGAATCTTGCTCATTGAGTACAAAAAAAAAGGTGAAACCATCAACGCCACATCCTACGCTTCCACTTTGCATAATTTGTGGGAGGAAATTAAAAAGAAAAGACGGGTAAACTCGCAGCGGGTGTGTTGCTTCTTCATGACAACGCTCCTGTTCACACGGCGCGAGTTTCCAAGGCTGCTGCGCGAGATTGTGGTTTCGAAGAAATCCAACACCCACCCTATAGTCCAGACCTTGCCCCTAGTGATTATTTCCTGTTTCCGGATTTGAAAAAATGTCTTCGTGGAAAAAGATTTTCGGATGATGAAGAACTCAAGTCGGCAATAAATGGGTATTTTGCAGAGAAAGAGGAAATTTATTTTTTTGAGGGTTTAAAAAAGCTTATCTCAAGATGTAACAAATGCATTGATGTTAGCAGAGATTATATTGAAAAATAAAAACGATTTAAATCGAATTCGCATTTTCTTTCATATCGATACCGAGAATATATTGAACGCCCCTCGTAGTTCCTTAAGGGGTATTCGAGTAATATCATTAAAAGAGGAATGTGAATTAACAAAGTTCACTGACTGGTCAACGGAAGATTGATGGTGCGTTGTTGGCGAAGCACTACTAGTTCTCGAATGATTTTTAAAAAAGTTAACTGCAAGCGAGTTTGCTTTTTCGGGGCAAGAAAACATTAAAGAGCTACCAACTTTTAGTGAAAGAATATAGGTATTTTTTTCCACAATGGTTGGCTACCCTTATCTAAACCTTGTAGTCTTTTGTTCCACGGTTTCTAAAGTTGGCTAGAGCATATTTAACTAGAGCATTCATTTGTTTATATTATCCGAGATAGAAGTCATTTCTTGTACGTCTCCATCTGGATATGCACGTATTTCTTAGTGCTATCATTTCAAGAATGTAATGCGGAAGAACATTGGAAGCATGTCTTACAACCGTTCTTTTTGGCACTGACTGTTCAACGCTTTCCAAAATAGCATGGGTAAAAGAATTTACATACTTATCAATGTGAGATGGGCTGTTATTTTCAACCAGAGAATTTTCTAGTTTTACCTTAGTCAGGCTCCTAAACAAGTTCCAGTTTGCATTTCCAAAGTCATAGACTTGGTTTGTGCACTTTGAACTTAGTTCATTAAGTGTTATAGGCGGAGTAAAGAGGTCAGGTATGTTTGTTAGAAATATATCTAATTTGGATGGGTTTCTATTTCTACTAGACGGAATGTAAGAAAGATTTGGTGGAAAAAGAATTTCAAAAGGATGTCTTAAATTTAGGTCAGCTAGAATGTTACCCCAAGCATTAGCTCTAGGGCAATCCCAACGCCTATGTCTGCAGTTAAAGTCACAACCTATTAGGAACAAATCGGTAGTATTAATTAACCGTAGAAGGTCATTGCGGAGATCGACTCTTTTTTGAGGTGAGGTTGCCCCACCTGGAAAATAAGAGCTATAAATTTTTAGCGATAGGAATTTTAATACCAATGGCTTCAATTAATTTCATTTTTATAATAGGAAGTACTTTATGCTTTAACAATCGTTTTATTACTACGGCAACACCGCCACCACTTCTCTCTTCCCTATCCAAACGATAACATTTATACACGGAATTAGACAAACGATATGTTGACTGTAACCATGTCTCAGAAACTAATGCTAAGTCAGTATTAAATTTACTAAGAAAAGAATAAAATTCTAATTGCTTTCCTCGAATGCTTCCAGCATTCCAACATAAAATATTATGTTTAAGCTACATAAACTCATTACTTAGTTTTATACAGATATTTAATTGCAAGCTTTGTTATGGTATTAAATTGTTCAGCTTTAGTAGTACAATTACCGTGCAAGGTGATCATCTCTGCAGTGAGTGAGTTTATTTCTTCGAGAGAAAAGAGCTCTTCGTGGTTCTTCACGCCATTGTTGTTGGTAGTTTTGGTCCATGCATTCGATGTGTGTAGTTGAAGGTGTTTGCAGTTTTGGGTGTCATGCTAGCTGTTACACTTCGATTTATTGGTAGTGAGGGAAAATCCATGATGTTGGCTTCAAAAGTTGGTTCTGACCTTCTAATACGTTTTGTTTTGTTTTTAGCAGAGAGTTTTTCTCTCATTTGATTTAAAAACTAAGTCATTTAAGATGTTTTACCATGGAACGGTCAATGGACGAAACGGTGTCGGTGTTATTGTCGCGGCAAATCTTCTTAATAATATCGTTGGTATTTCAAAAATAAGCGACCGCTTGATGAGTGTAAGACTCATTATAAACAATGAAATGTGGAACATTGTTAGCGCGTACGCCCCACAAAACGGTTGCGATCAATCGGAAAAGGATAAATTTTGGTTAGATTTCAGAAATTTACTCAGAAATATACCCATCGAGGAGATGCTTTTCGTAGGCGGAGATTTAAACGGCCACGTTGGAGAATCAAATGTAGATTATGGTGACTGCCACGGCGGTAAAGGCTTTGGAACCAGAAATTCTGCTGGTGAAGACATCCTTGCAGCATGTAAAGCCCACGGTCTCACTGTTTTAAATACGACGTTTATAAAACATCAACGACATCTTATCACCTATAGCAGCGGAGGCCACGAAACGCAAATAGATTATCACCTTTGCAAAAGATCGATGAGAAACAGTGTCAAGGACTGCAAGGTAATCCTTGGAGAATCGCTAGTTACCCAACACCGGCTGCTCATTACAGAATTCTTCACAGCGGAATCACCAAAAACACGAGAGCCTGTTAGAAAGCCTAAAATCCGGTGGTATAACTTATCGAAAGAACGAGGCACAAGATTTATTGCACGCACTAAAGAAGTACTTCTTAATATAAACGTTATCGCAGACTCACTTAGCCCGCAAGAAATGTGGAACAGCATGCACGAGGCATGCATGACACACGCAAAGTCTCTTCTAGGAACTATAACAGGACATCATCACATCGAGAAAGAAACATGGTGGTGGAATGACGAAACTAAACGAGTTGTGACCGACAAGAAGCAAGCATTCCAAGCGTGGACAAAATGTGATCGGAGCAACGACATCGAAAAGTCTCGACATGCACTTGAATATGAACGACTTAAAAACGTTACAAAGAGAGTCCTGGCCCAAACCCGAGCGGCAGCAGCGGAAAACCTTTACCAGGACTTGGAACAAATATCCTCACGATCGGCAGATAGAAGACAAGCTATTCAAGAAGTTCAAACGTCGTACAATAGTAAAGTGCCAAATATTTTTAAACTCGCTGCGCAAAGGCGAAAAATTGCGATGGAAATAACGTCGCCAAAATACATCAAAGACTCCTACGGGCACTTACTAACAAACGAAAAGGACATCTGTGATAGGTGGCTTGAATACTGTAAGGACCTGCTTAACAAACAGTTTCCACATGATCGCGTCCCTGCAGCTGATCCATTCGAAGAAGAAGTTGCTGACTTTTCAACAGAAGAAATAAGTATAGCTATCGGAAAAATGAAACGCGGGAGAGCGGCGGGAGTTTTGGTCGAAGATGGAATGTATCGGCAGTGAATGGCTGTCGAAACTCTTGAATAAAATAAAATGCGGACAAACTATGCCGAATCAATGGAGAAGTAGCTTTTTGGTTCCGTTATACAAAGGCAAAGGCGACACGCGAGAATGCAACAACTACCGCTCAATCAAGCTGATGTCACACACGATGAAAATCGCTGAAAGAGTTTTAAACGAACGTCTTCGCAAAATCATAAAGCTCGACGATAGCCAGTGTGGATTCGTGGAAGGAAGATCGACGGTGGACGCAATCCAAAGCTTGCGAATATTAATGGAAAAACATCGGGATTCGTCAAAAGATCTGTACATGGTATTTATTGATCTAGAAAAAGCATTCGATCGTGTGCCTAGAGATCTAATATGGACAGCGTTGAGGTCTCAAAAGGTACCGGAAACGTATATACGAATGATACAAGACATGTATGGAAACGTCAAAACTGCTGTTAAATGTACCGCCGGACTTACGAGAGAATTTCCGGTAAATGTCAGAGTGCATCAAGGAAGCGTTCTTAGCCCTTTCCTCTTTAACGTGGTACTAGACTATCTTTTGAAAGATTGCATGCACGAAGCAAATGTAACATCGATTCTCTTCGCCGACGACGCAGTTATTCTAAGCGATAATGTCGTAGATTTACAAAACGTCCTAAGTAAATGGAAAGACGCGCTAGAGAAAAACGGGTTTAAAATAATTCGATCAAAGACGGAACATTTGACCTGCCCATTTTCGGATCCACTGCGACCTATTCCAGATATAATGTTGGACAGAATAGTTCTTCCAAAAACCACTAGGTTCAAGTATTTAGGATCAATCGTTAACGTAGAAGCGAAATGTGACACCGACGTAAGGCACAGAGTAAGTGTGGGGTGGATGAAATGGCGAGAAAATTCGGGAATCTTCTGTGACCGAAAATTTCCACTTAAATTGAAGGGAAAACTTTACACCACGATGGTTCGGCCAGCTCTTACATATGGTTCGCAGTGCTGGACAATATACGAAGCGTTTAAAAACAAAATGACGGCAGCAGAGATGAGAATGTTAAGGATACCGACTGGAGTCTCGAAACGTGACTGCATTAGATCTACGCATATTAGAGGAAGTCTATACATAAAGAATTCGGTAATCGAACAACTTGAGTCGGATAGAATTAGCTGGTATTGCCACGTTCAAAGAAGGTCTCCAGAAAATCCCGTTAAGAAGGCAATATTAACTACGGTCGCTCCTACTAAAAGAAAACTAGGTAGGAAAAAGAATTCCTGGATTGCTCAGATGGCAAATGCACAACAACGTCTGGGGCTAACCGCCGAAGCGATACAGGACCGAGCTGTATGCAGACGCGTTCTGCGATCTGCGACATTAGCCAACCCCATAAGCGGAGCAGTAGCGATGCAGTAAAAATGGGAAACTCGTTATGCATAAATTCGTGTAGCGAGGAAAGGGCTAGTAAAAGGAAAAGAAGAAGAAGAAGAAGTTTTTCTCTCATTTCCATAAAACTTTGACGACTAACACATGCAAGATCAGTTGATTTGGCGTTGGCGCATTTTAATTTTTTTGAAGCGCATTCATCAGTTTTGTGGCACTCAGAGTAAATGGCGCAATGAGTCTTGATGTGACAGTTTTTTTTTCCCGCCGTGTCCATACATTTGGCAGTTATAACACTGCGTAACACGATTTAATTTTCTTCTTGAGAAATCCCACTTAATCTGAGTTTTAAAGACCGATCTGAAGTTTTTCTTAAGCTCTCCGAGTCGAATAGATCCGCTTTCGAGAAAAACTAAATAAAATACATCGACGAAACGATCATACTGCTTTTTCATAAGCTTAATGTGTTGACATCATTTCAACCCGATTGACACTATTTCAGCTTTTAGCTCTTCTATAGGTAACTCATCTAGTCCATATAAAATCACTTTAAACGACCTTGACGTTGGTAGGTCATGAGTAAAGAACTGCATGTTTTTTTATTTTAAGTACATTGCAGAATTTTTGATGGGATTCTACACTTGCACAAGAAACCTGGATGCCATGAGTATTTTTTCACAAAATAATTGTCAATTTTATTTTCGCGAAGGAGACCATGGATTTCGTGGAGGGTTTTTTCCAAAACGTACATCGAGGGGATTTTTGCTTTTTTATCCAAGGCGGATGGAGATAAAATTTCATCACAGTCTATGTCTTCGTTGTCCGAAGCCGGTAGACACTGCAACGGCGCGAAATAGTTTGTTCTAGAATTGTTTCCTCTAGAACCCATTTTAAATACCTTTATGTTAGAAGACCGGTGGTCTTCAACATTAGGTAACCGATTTCGTTTGGGGTTTGGGGAATTTTGGGTTTGTTTTGACACACGCTTATGATCAGAAGTACTTTCCCGGTCAAAGCTCCGAACAGCACTGTTGTACCAGCATTTATTTTGTGAATATCAGACTTGAAAATTTCTAATCCATTGAAGAAGAGACAAAAGAGCCTGATGCCAAACTCTGTCAAGTGCCTTAGAATATCAAGTGCAACTACCTTGCTTTCGACAGATTGATGTACGCTTTGGTGCCACTTTTCGAGGGAACATGGCATCAAATCACATGTGGACCTGTTGCTACGAAAACATGTATCGAGATATTCCATGCATTATCAGCGTTTCTATTACATGGAAAGAAGTGACGTAAGTGCAATTTATCTATAGGAGGACAGAGAAGAAGATCTGCCTTTTTTAGGGACTGGACAAAGCTCTTTTCCATCTGCTCGGAAAAACTCCTAAAGAGTAGGATTAATGAAAAATCTTACGCAATGGTTTTGCCAGCGTGAAAGGTGTTCTCTTCAGAAGAACGGGAGATATACCATCTGGACCAGCGAATTTGTGTACGTCCCATTGAAGATTCGACGCACTCAATTGTAGGCGGGAACAAAGCACAACCTGGAAGTGTTGAGCTCGCCGTAAAGTGTACACCAAGCAGACTGTCCTTGTCCAAAAAGCTGATAGTTGGAATGTCATTATAAATGAACGTTGGCAGAATTTCTGATATTTTCGACGAAGACCAAAAATTGTTACTTTCTTTGGGACATTGTAGAATTCTTTGCTTAGGTTTTTTCCTAAAGAAGGTATTAAGTGCGCTCCAATCGGCTTTCTCGTATTGCCATACGGTTCTTTTAAGGAATCTTTTCTGTGTTTGGTTGGTGTACGAGAAATTAGCTGATATGCCACAGTGCTCCAGCTAGTCTAGAGGGGATAGCACATCATTTACAAGATAGGTCAAGTTATTTTCCGCAGCGCATTCTGATGGGGTTTGCTTAGTTGTATCACTATGCACGTAAATAGCGAGACCGCGATGAGAAACAAATAGTGGCACTTGTTGCACTAAGTGTCAAAACAGCTGGCCTCTATTTACCAACATCGACGTACGCAGAAAATGCATTACTTTTTAGCCCGCGTATATTATCTACGTCAGCCCTGAATTTCCGAGTCATAACCACAAACAAACACAAAAAACATAAACACCCACGATGCTAAGCAATGATGCGAAGGGAAAATTTTTCATGTTGTTTTCTCAGACCACACACGAGCTGCGAGTGAACATTTGCAAGTGCACTTAACGTACAAATGTGCGCACGTCGCAGGTCAGCACGGTACATCCGAATATTCTGAGCAGCTAATGCGGCCACCGATCGCTACGCAATTGCACCAAAGGTACGACTAAGGACATTTCAGATGACACAACAATAGAAAGTACAGTACGGCGATTTTACGTTGAACGGCTGCAATATGAACCAACTGGGATAAGCTTTGCTGATTGTGTATCCCCAATGTCTTGCTAACGCATTTACGACTTTCATTACTTGCTGAAGATCAGAATCGATGCCAAGTATCCTTCAGGAATACCACAGTTCATATTCTGCGTTTTACCTGAAATGAACTCTATCCTGAATGTGATCATGGAAAGATTCATGTGCAAGAATAACTCTCGGAAGTAACGTTCTTTTGGGTACAAGGAATATGGCAAGCCAAAAAGGCCCCAGCATTAACCTGAAGTTATAAGCAAATTAATGTGATATGAGGAAATCTAGTTGTAGAATCTAAGTCAATACAGAGTATATATTTCTACAGACTGTTAAACGGTGGGTTTCTACAGACTTGAAGCTAAGATTTCCGTTCACCCGGCAAAATAGCAACATCTTAATCTAAACATAACAGAGCCGCCGGACCGGACTGTCTAAACGATGAATTATGAACACGTTTAATTATTTGACAATGATCTGATTGCGCCTCATTAATGCGGTTGTAAGGTTTCAGGCCCGGTAAGACCTCAATCGACCATATATCTGTAATACGGCATGCGACCTATAGAAGCCATCAATACCTTTAGCATCCCTGCCCGTCAGATTGTGCAGAATGACAATTTAGAATACTCACTGCCCTGTTTAGATCGCAGGCAATCTCATTGAACCTCTTGGTGTCAAAAAAAGTGTTTAGACAGACCAATTCGCTGTCATGTGACTTTTTTAACATCATACTTGAGAAAGTTGTGCAAAATCCGCAAGCCAATACCAGATGTACAATTAACAATGTACACTGATAACATAACAACAAGGATATTATTAATTAAAATGCCTAAGTGCCATTTTAAGTTTTGTAGCAAAATGTGATAGAGAGAGAAAGAAAGCTCTAAAGATCTAATATTAAGGTTCAGTCGTTATTTCGCTCAATTGATAACATCCATATCTTAATTAGGAGTGTTGTATAATATTTGAGGCAACCGTTTTTCTAAAGTCATTTTAGTTGCCCGGAAAAATGAATGTGTTTCGGCCCCGGTTGGGAATCGAACCATTCGAGACAAGGCTACCCACATCTTTCAAAGAAGGATGATAGCTTTAAGAATAAAGAGCTCACGCACCAGAATATACCACATCAGTGCTTAATGCCAGCAGCCAGATGCAAACGTAGGCCGGATATCCACAGTGGAAATGCTATGTGGTGTTGTTGGGTGTTTTCAAAATCGTCATACCTACTAACAAACACGTTCAACGTTCAGCTACGATCAATAATGTAAATTTTCTGCAGAACTAACTTAGGCAAATTTTATTACTCTTGTGATTATAAACGTCAACATATTGTCATACTTGTGCAGATTTGTTAAGCATTTAAATTTTGGCTGCAGAAGTAAGTTAGAAGATTTTAGTGTGGAATAGTTTTGTGTTTTTTTAAAGAGGAAATATTGAAATAATATGTAATAAAAATAAATAATCTTTTTCTTTTGAAAAAAGTAAATCTAAAATTTGCATGACGTTTTAAACGCTAAACAAATGACGATCGTACTAGGGCATGTATGCGCAGTGAATGCGTTGAAAAACACACGAGGAAAGATCTGCGTTTGTACAATAATAAGTTACGAGTAGAAATGTTATTGTTCACGAGAAAGCCAACTGTCAATGGAAGCCCGTACGAAAAAGCCAATGAGCTTTGAGTAGCAATTTCATTGCGGAGTTTATTTCTCCTGATCCAATTGTGACCTGGTACTGACGGACTTCCTCATGCATTGTTAGTCATACAAGTAGAAACAATCATATGGGGCAATGCAAGCTTATGAATTCAAAATCGATACACACCAACTCTTTATCGATTTTAAAGCCGCATATGACAGCATTTATAGAGTGATACTATAAAGAGCCGTGTTTAGTTTTGTCACTCCTGCCATCGGTAATGATAAAACCCAGACCTTCAATGTCAGAAAAGGATGTCAACAAGGCGGTGCGTTTTCATGTGAATTTTTCAACATTGTTCTTGAAAAAATTATGCGAAACTCACAAGTCAATTCCAGAGGCACCATCTTTCAAGTCTGTTCAGTTACTGTTCGTTAATAAAACACTGTTATTTGATGAGAAAAAATACCGCTAATACTCAAGAACGGCTTGGAAAGTGTTATAAAGAATCTGCTCCAACGAAAACAGCCATTTCTTCTCGTTGGCTTGCTGAGTTCAAAGGCGGTCGTACAGATCGTACTCTTATGCCGGGAAACATAAAAAAACACACAAAATCGTTCTAAATAACAGTAAAGCGAAGTACGTGAGATAGCTAACATCGTAAACATATTAATAGAGGAGTACATCATATTTTGAACCAGAATTTAGGTATGCGAAAGCTCTGTTCAGTGTGTATACCTAGTGCTGATGATCCAGAGCGCTGTTGGGAGCTATTCAAGCGAAATATGCAGTATGTGCCAATGGATGAACATGAAAAAAAAATCCTCTTCGGAAAGAGATATGGTTCCAATGAAGTAGTGATCGCCAAAACTGAAGCGTATTTTGAAAGGTTGGATGTCTTAACTCCATAAGCTTGGATCAGTAAATGACATTCGTTTATCAGTGACCTAACGAGTATCAACTGACTGAAAGAGCAGAGACAGAATGGCCATATTGCTACTTCTTAACGCTTAAAACAAAGAATAAATAAAAATTAGTAAAAGCAAATGTTATCGATATTTTTTCGATATAGCGTCACGAGTGGTGCATGATTCAATACCTGCCTGTTGATAGCATTAGGAAATTAATTTTAAAATTAAAAAATGTGACATCTAGAAAGTGGTTGAAAATATATGAAGAAAAACAGATCGTCACAATGATCAACACAATAAAAAATGTAATTGTAATTAAGTAACTGAGAAGTCATCATTTTCAGATGACAAGATGAAAAAAAAAAAATTTTAAATTCCAACTTACCTTTTTCACTTTCATAAATTACCGTATAGCTCCTCCATGAAAGACCTTGAACTACATCTGCAAAAGCTCGCGCCAGAACTAAATTGTCGGGATGCACATTCAGCGTCATCGAAGCATATTGCCGGTCGACTGCCGCTTCTGTCGGAGACCAGTCGTACATTATGTGAGGTATCTCTAGAGTATTGCATATGGAGCTAATAATGCCTACAATCACATGTCACATTTTACGTTTTAAATATATGAATACCAAATGCCAACAAGTACATGCTGGCACTTACCAGAGCCACTAGCAGTATTTGGACCAAAAATAGCAATCACCCCTTGCGCAATGAGGCCGCAAGCTAAATCGAAACGCATTTTTTTATAAACTACCCTTAAAAATGTATCAAATCGAATGGTGTTATAGTTACCTGTTTTTTCCACAATAAAACTATCATCAATACTCGCATATTGAACGATTGGTATTAATTCGAAACCTCTTTCGTGAATATTGACACGATCGACTGCTGTTCGGAATGCAATTTCTCCTTCGCTGTTGCCATTTTCGAAAATAACCCCTTAAAAAGATTGTCAAAAACTCTATGATTTTCTAATTCTCACTTCAAAAACTAACCGATATTGAACTGTGGCCTGCAGGTAACGCTAAAAATCAGGCTCAAAAGACATATTATCCTTAAAACCACCATCGACATACTTAATGAAATTAAAAAGATATTAGTTTGTCAAATTTTCACAACATTCTAGTTGACCACCACCTAACTGCAGTTCTGTTGCGGATGCACTAAATTCTTAAAAATAGAATTTGGCTTGAGGTGACACTTTCAATAATTGTTTGTTTTTGGCTATCTTTGTTTTGATCGATTTTATTTATTTTATTGTCACACAAAACGCATGCGACATGCGCCAGAATGCCATGTAAACAGAATATTATGTTTGTTGACGAATGAGCGATGAACTTGCCGCCTAATACGTGAAATAGTCACGAGTGAAACCAAAACATAAACACAAATACATATTCAATGTGCAGTGTGCTAAATTTCTGATTGGCACTAGTTCAAGATTTTTAGTATCAGAATGAATTTCTTTTTGTTGGTTTATTTTATGTTCGATCAGGTGCAGCAAACCACGAATCAGTAATTGTACTGATAGAGCTCTTAAATCTTAAGGTCCTTATTTCGATGCCACCTCGCTGAAGTTTGGCTTGATATTGAAAACTAGATGAAATGTCATCATCTTAGACGATTTATCCACAGTTTCTTTTACTATGTCAATAACGCTGCACAATTAGTTTTAGTCCATCCATTCTATGTATATGTGTATGTTACTTCGACTGACTGGGCCGATATTACAATACTTTACAAGTATTTTCTACCCTCTCTTGGTAAAGGGTTCAAAAACACCACTACTAGATATCAGTTAGGCCAGATTACTGTTTGACAAATTCTGGTGAAGAAACGATGACTTTCTAATGGAACCAAACTTTCCGAGGTATTCCCGAAAGCCGCCACTGCGTATATTTGGGGCACTCCTAGACACATTGCTTCAATGAAAATAGTCTGGTTAAAAGAACGGCTAAAAACGCTTCAATGCAAGCGATCATCGACCCAAAAAACAGCTCACATAGCTTTGACATGGCTACAAAATATCCCTAAGGGGATCACATTTCTGTCTCAACTCACTGCATTGCTTCATTGATATGAAAGAAGATCCCATTTATAGACAGTCAGGGTTACGCAATTTTAACATGGAAATCTGGGCTTGCTAAATTGGAAACTGGCAAAGCCTTCTATTTGGAAAAAGGTCATATAAAATTGTGGTGTTGCATTACTAGTTTAGTAACTCAGCACGTCAGTTGCATTGTTTCTGATATCTTCTCGAAATCGTTTGAATTGGTCTTGTTGTTGGTTCGGTGGAATTTAATTTTTGATGTTGTAGTTTCCCTCAGTATATCTTTCTCTCTTTCTTTGAAGCGGTTTGAATACCGTTTTCGTACCTTATCAAAGAGGTAACAGTTAGAGTAAAAATTGATAACATTGTGTTTTTATTTTGAAGCTCAAATCATTGTAACGTTACACATAGAACGTGACATATAATCCTTCACGCGGAGAACTTAGAGTTTTCGTTTGGAGCGATTGTCCTTTTGATAACATGTACGAGTATATTATAAGCTATACAGATTTATATTTTATATATTATACAGATTACCTTAGCTAAAAGACTAATTCCATCGAAAACTCCGTCTGAAAATAGACTCATCTTGGAAAGCGCATCGGGCTGACTTACCCTTTTGAGGACTTCATTTTAGGACAGATGCTTTCATCGAAATACTCATCCGACTTAGCTTATTATGTTCTTTTTGTTTCGAACTGTAAAGATTCCAGTCTTACTTCAAACGATCTTCAACTAATCCTACAATTGTTGGTCTTTCCAACAGCAAGTTATACCTAACCTAACCTACTTCAAATTGGTTTTAAGGGACATACTTAGAGATTGTCCGGTTTCCTTAAGTATTCGCTGCAAATCTGGGTTCCACGATAGAGTGGGTGACCTGCAGGAGTTCGGGTTCTGAACGGTTTCCTCTTTTTTTTTGGAGACGGACTTGCATAGCTCCTTCCTAAAGCGTGAACAATTGGTTTTTCATAGATTCCTATTTTCAATAAGGAATCCTATTCTGATTTCGATCAACCTATGGTCTGACATGGAAGCCTCCGATAGTACTTTCCATTGGGTTATGTCCTCAGCGTACCTGTTGGATAGCGATAAGTCCATTATTTGTTGACAATCAAGTGAGACAATGGCATGAAATCTAGAAGATAATTGGATTTCACGTTGAATTTGCTACTGGCCTAATCGGTTTCCGACGCTAAAATGTTCGGAACGGAACACATATTCGTTTCCTTGATCTGCCCTGTAATCCAACTTCGGTTGTCCGATAGTCTTAGTTCTCAGGAAGGAGATTGTCGCCCTTGACTTTTCTAACCATGAAAAGTTTACTGCGTTAAGTACTTCTCTAAGAGTTCTATGTTCACATAGTTCATCAGAATTATGGCCGTTGGTGTTATAGCACCAGTTTCATCCGGAAATAGTGAGCGGGTTAAGCCACCACTGGCGTTGTTCTTATCGCTTGGTCCACTGAAATTACATTTTTGTTGGTTTCAGCTCTAGTTTCATTCGAACATCGTGCCAGGAAAAATCTATAGATTCAGTGAATGTCAAAAGTCTTTTTTGCTCTTGGCCCTCTTCAAGCCGGAAAAAAAGGATACGGTTTCACCTCCGCCGATCTATTGCTTTTGTTTTGTCTTTCCTAGAAGAGTGAGTGTTTTAGACTTTGTAATGTTCCCAAATAAAACGCTTTAGTATAGTTGAATTCAATTTATTATGATTTCTTTGACAATCGCTTAAAGACTGACTCGCCATAATGAGAACTAAAACTATTTATGCTAACTTACACACTCATTACATGTGTTGGGGTGGCCGTGGTGTAGTGGTAGTAGCAAACGCTTCTCACTCGGAGGGTCCAGGTTCGAATCCTGCCCATGGCAAAATCAGGTTTTCATTGTATAATTGGAACTCAGACAAAAAAATTCTGCGTGTGAAGGCATAACACTGACACGTAGATTTGGCTGTTATAAGAGTTTCAAGCAATGAAAAAAATACTGGGAATTATATCTCGAATCCACTCTGAGTGAAGAAAAACTCTCCGTCCTATTCGGACTCCCACCCCTGGAGAGCAAACATAGAAACCAAACACACCTGAGTTTCAAACCACTACAAAAACAATTTTCCTTTCTCCTCCTTCTATCTTTCCGCCCGCGCCCTGGCAACAGTAAAAGGGTATCAACCCCTTAGGCGCGCGTAAATTATAAAAAAAAAAAAAAAAAAAAAACATGTTAGGGTATCTATCTTTTTCTTGAAACTTTGCCCAATCTATTTTCCTGTTAATTTTTACTTTGTCTTGTAGCTGTACTTTAACATCTTTACGCGTGGGTTCGAATCCCATCCTCACATCTCCTAGGCCAGCCTTCCCTTATATATTGCCTTATAGTGACCAATAATTGTTCATTACTCGTTGCATTTCTAATTTCTCCAAAGGTCGTTGCTACTGTCCCAAATTCTTTTACGTAACTAATGCATATTTCAGTCGTCAGTAGTTTTTCCTGCTCAGCGTTATCTACAGGTGAACGAGACAAATAGTCAGCAATATTACCTTTTGAATTGACATGTTCTAATTCAAATTGGTAGCCTGATAAAAATAGGGCATATCTCTGCAATCGATTAGCTGACATTGGTGGTATTCCTTTTTGTGAACCAAATATAGAAATAAGGGGCTTATTATCAGAAACCAATATACATTTTCGGCCAAAAATGTATTGGTGAAACTTCTTGACACCGAACATTATTGCCAAGGCCTCCTTTTCAATTTGCGAGTACCTAGTTTCTACCGTTGAGAAGCAAAAGATATGGGTCGCTGAACCCCACTACTGCATTCATGCACTAAAACTGCAGCCACTCCTTCTGGACCCGCATCAACTATTAGCTTCAGAGCCACATTGGTAGTGTGCCAATACCTGATTTGAAGTTAGTAAATTTTTTACTCGTCCACTGTTATTCACAATATTTATTAATGATTTCCCGTCGGTACCCCTATAGTCATCTATGGACTTGTATGCAGACGATGCCCAAGTTCAACTTCACTGCAAGCTTGGAATGATCGAAGATGGAGCTCATAAACTAAACTCCGATCTTAGCAGAATCCTTACGTGGTCCGATGCAAACAACTTACACCTTAATCCGAGAAAGTCAAAATGCTTAGTAATTTATAAGAACAAACTTGATCATAACTACTTTCCCGAATTGTATCTCGGAAACGAACAACTTGAGTATGTTGATAAGAACAAAAATTTAGGTATACTTTTTAATTCTACTTTAACTTGGGAAGATCACATCCAAATGATTATCGCTAAAATATATGGATCATTACGCAATCTTTCCCTATCGAAACATTTTACCCCTCAACATATTCGTCTTAGACTAGCAAAAACACTGATCCTTCCTGTAATAACCTATGGATGTCAAATCTTTACCAGCCATAGCTCAGAATTTAAAAGATTACTGTCAGTTGCGTTCAATAATATCACTCGTTATGTATATAATCTCCATCGATTTGATCATGTATCTCATTATTCAAATAAAATTCTTGGCTGTAGCCTTTACACATATCTTAAATATTTATCCCTAAAAACGTTGAATAAAATAATAATAAATAAAGAACCAAGTTGTCTTTTTGAAAATATAACGTTCGCAAATTCTACTCGCTCTTTTATGCTATTGCAACCAAGATTTACTTGCAGAAACTCAGAGCGTCAATTTCTTGTTTGTGTCACGAGGCAGTGGAACAATTTACCTATTTTCATCAGGAGACTTCGTGGCACCACGCAGTTTGAGAAGGTTTTATTCAGACACCTGGCATTAGATTGATATATTAATAAATTAATAAAAATATTCTTTTCCCTTTTTCGTTTTGTTTTCCTCTCTGTTAAAGTAAAATATTATAATAATACTGGATTATCTTGCTTGTTTATTTGAAACGACTGTATTTAACTTAACTTACTTTTTTTTTTTTAATCAAATCTTTAATTAACTAACTTTTACAAATTATTATATCATTGTAAAAGATTCAAATAAATAAATAAATAAATAAAATAAATAAATAAAATAAATAAATAAAAATAAACATTCATCTTTCTCGCTTCCCCAAAAGAAAACCATTGTCTTTTGAAAGCAAATTATAGAATGAATTTTCTATAAAAATTAATTATGCCTAAAATTGCAATTGCAATTCGACAACTGATTTTGGTGCCGGCAACTTGAGAATTGCATTTATCCGTCCAGAGTCCATATGAAGGCCCTCACTGTCAATAACATGACCCAAATATTTCACTGACTTAACTATAAACTCACATTTAGTCTTTGAAACCTTTAATCCTGCTTCTGCCAGTCTTTTTAGAACAACGTTTAGTATTTTCAAATGCTCACTTCGCGTTTTAGCACCGATTAAAACGTTGTCCATAAATACTATAACCCCTTTAATACCTGATAGCAATTGCTCAATAATTTTCTGAAATAATGCTGGTGCTGGGGCTAAGCCATAAACTAAACGAGTAATCTGAATAAACCTTTAGTTGTTGAAATTGTTGTAAAATTTCTCGAATTCTCTTCCAACACTATTTGCTGATATGCCATGCTCAAATCTAATTTCGAAAATTCCTTCGCCCCATGAACTTCTGCGAATAATTCCTCAATTGTTAGTAGGGAATATTGATCAACACAGAGTTGTGGATTAAGTGTAACTTTAAAGTCCCCCACATATACGAACATCACCACTTTTCTTTAATATGGGCACAATTGGTATTCCCCCTTCGGTATAATCAACGGGTTCTAGTATACCTAAGTCCACAAGTTTAACTATTTCGCGCTCTACTTTACTTTTAATTGCAAAGGGTAGCCTCCTAGGCTTAAAAAACTTGGGAATAGTACCCTCTTTTAATTTCAGAGACACTTTATGTTTGTTGAACGTTCCGAGTTTGTCATCGAATACAGATGGAAATGATTCTAATATCTGTACTAGTTCTTTGTCTAGATATTCAATAAAATTCAATCCCTCAAACCGTATACTGAATACTTCCATAAAATCACGACCCAATAGTGGGGATCCCCCATTATCAACTACAAATATATCAAGTAGCACACTTTTGTTTTTATACGCAACTGATACCTTAATAACTCCAATCGGTGATATTGCATTTCCACTGTAACTCTTAAACCGCTTGGCTGTTGAAAGAATCTTGCACATAGTCAAATATTTGTAATACGCAGATAAAGAGATCGCCGAAACCGGAGAACCACTATCAAGTTCCATGCACATCGCAACTCCGTTCATTATCACTTTTACTAGAACTGGATTACTTTTTTCGTCTTTGCTAAAATATAATAAAGACAAATCATCATCACTACTGTTTAACATAAAATTAAAAGCATTTTGATTTTGGTTACACGCTACTGAACTATTCATTTTACACATTTTTTTGTAAATGCCCTTTCGTGTTGCATTTCCTGCATCTGTAGTTTTTAAAGCGCACTCACTTTCCCCATAATTGTTTCTACATCCTCTAAAAATAATTTATCTTTTGCCAAGCATCTGGGTAGGCCAATAATGAACTTATCCCTCAGACACATTTCCAAATGACTTCCAAACTTGCAACTTTTCGCTAATTCTCGCACACGTACTGCCCATACAATTGTTGGTTCATGCTCTTCTTTAGTCGCCAAATAAAATTTATTTCTCTCAGCAAATCCTGGCTCAAAGTGTTTGTCTAATGCAGTGATGCATATAACATAAGTTGTTGTTTCATCACCAATTAACCTTGGTTGAATTAGACTTTCGAGCAGCCTATACGAAGTAGAACACAATCCTCCAATTAAGTTGGCTTTTTGCTTTGTTGCGAATCGGTCATGATCGTCGATATCATTTGCAATAAAGTATTGCTCCAACCGCGCCTTAAACATCGTAAAGTCATCGTCATCATGGTTGAATGTCGGTACTTTAGATGAATTCGCCATTTAGCTTTGTTTTGTATGGAATCCTCATCGCCAATGTAATGTTCCCAAATAAAACGCTTAAGTACAGTGGAATCCAATTTATTATGATTTCTTTGAAAATCGCTTAAAGACTGACTCGCCATAATGAGAATTAAAACTATTTATTCTAACTTACACACTCATTACATGTTGTGTACATGTATATGTGGCGTCTATTACATGCAATATAATATATGTACATATATATCTGCGGAAGATGTATGTATACGATGTGCATAATCATGCCATACTCCACAGACTTCACATGACTTGCCGTCCCTTGGCCATAGATTTTGGCCGATCCAAAAATCGCTTTCCACTGATTGCCTCTAACCGTGTGACGTGTGAATTGTCAACAGTATCAACTCCACCCACATGTAACACATAAACGTCTTTCATATTACACACACATAGTGAAATTTACGTTTCAATTGCTCCCATTTTAGCAAATTCTAGCAAATTTACGGGCTTGGACAAGTGTTGGTAATTCACTTACAACGTGTTTGTGATGGGTTTAAGAGATTGCAAAAGTATTAATAGTGTTTGCAAGCTATTAGTACATCTGTGCCACTTGCGCTGAACGTTTGCCTCACGTGCTTTTCTCCTTCAGAGCGTGCCTCTTCTAGAAATCGTTTGATTTATTGCGTTTCCTTTGACCAACCACCTGTCTGCTTTGATGGAGCTTAACCGTAAAAAGATGAGCCTGTTCGGTACTCTTCATCGTACAAGCCCAATCTACTGAACATGTACAATAGTAGAAAGGACCACAGGAGTCTTTGGAGTCGAAAGACATATTAACTCATGTATCAACCCTAAAACGGCGGAGTTTTATGTAATATATTGGATGAGGACTTCAAAATCCGTGCCTCGTTCGCGGTCGATTAAGACCAGGGCTATTGCTGTTGCCTGTAGCACTGAAATACATAAATCCATTGAGGCTACCTCCATATTGTTTAACAGTAAAAGGTCTAATCTGGACGTCTTTAGACCTTAGTTCGACATTTATACTTACTTACGAGTACATATTGCGAAAAACAACGCCGGTTAAAATCAGATTCACGATAAAAATATTATAAGTATACCTAAACTTTTTGAAAATAAGAAATAGATGTTTTTTGTTTTATATAATATTCTCTATATTTTTATCTCATTTTATTAAGTATCTATATTGTTTATTAAGAATTTGTCATTTCATCTAAATTTTTTTTTCCAATTCAATAATAATAATGTAATAATAATAATAATAATCATAATAATTGTATATATATATTTATATATACTTTGTTCAGATAATAATTGGTTTATAATAATTTCGTCCTATTTGAATTCCTTTTGGTTTTTTCCTTGTATCTTTCTTTTTCTTTTTTAATAAAAAATATTATTTTGTATGCTCCTTTTCAAAATGTGAAAATGTGTTTTGGTATAGTTTATTTTATTATTATATTTCTTTTTTATTTAATAAAAAGGATAGTTCATAAATAAAGAGAAAAATAAAAATAGAAAACAAATCGGATGCAAATGGATAGTATGATAAAGAGTGGATTTTTTTCTTTTATCCTGTCAGCCCTTTTTTATATTCAAAACTAAATGCAAAACGCATAATTTTTAATTTATTTTCTATAAAAATAGTTGAGAATAATAAGGTTATTAAAAGGGATTATAATAAAATTTTATAAAATTGTATTTGTATTATTCTGCTCCATTGTGTACTCTAAATTTGTGCGTGCTATATTATGTTACAATAAAAGTAGAACAAAATGAAAAATAAATAAAATAAATTATACATATTGAAAAAAAAAATAAAAAAATGGTATCATGAACCTTTTACAAAAAGTTTAAAAACAATTTAGAGCTAAAATTGCATTTAAAAGGCAGTGGTTAGATATGCTGGGTGTTTTCGCAAACTAGGAAAATAATAGTACATTTATTTCAGTTGGTACTCAGCTTTTACGGACTTTTCCAGGTTATTGACTATAATTCGTGTTGTAAAAACTAGTATCTCACTAATAAAATTAAATTCAGAGAAAATTAAAAATTAAAATCAAATCCAACTTCTTTCATAGCGGAAGCCTAAAAACACCCTTTCTAAAGACTGTTAAACAAAATCACTAATAAAACTCTCAACTACATGTTAAGCCGGTCATTAGAATGCTATGAAGAGTTGTATACTCGTCTCTCACAGTTTTAAAAAGCCTTACAAGATACAGAAACTTTTGATTACGTCTAAACAAATTTATTAATATTCCTTGTTTTTAGCACAAAGAAACAATTGTTCAAAGCTAGCATCGTTTATATTAAATTAAATGTTTTGCATTATTTTAAGTAGTAAGAACTACAGTAATCGTATATGCATGTATGTCTTTTTCCTCAGATATTCCTAGTCCTCAGATATGTAGAAAGATTTTGTTTCTGTTTTTCAATCCCTTCCTGGCAGTCTCTGTTAGTATTATCTGTTTTTTGTAATTAAATTGAAGAGGAGGGGATTTTTTTCACAGAAAGCTCTTCAATACTTATTGAATTTGAAGTGCAAGGAAAAAGTTATTTTTAGGATTGTTTCAACAACTGCTTACATTCACTCGACTTTCGAACTAGAGTGAGATCATTTCATTCATTTCAATAAATGGGCAACCTAAATCATTGCGGCTCAGACCGACTGGCTTGCAAATTTCCTTAGAGGCTTAAAACCCAACTCTGTGTCCAGATTCGAATACTACTAGCTTATTTATTTATTCATACGTATATACTAGTCATTTACTCACCCACTCTAAGAATGAAATAGAGGGCACGATCTGAAATCTGTAAATGAGAATGTTATTGGAATCATCAGACACAGCATAAACAAATACCAAAATGCAGAAGGTTCTCTACCTCCAAAAGGTTTGCATAAGAAAATACCTACACCCGATCTCGAAAACCGCGCCCATCTATTTACATCAACCATCGTTAAAAAAGACAAAAATTGACAATTAGTCCTACTACCTCAAGAAGAATGCAATATGGTAATAAATATGTATTTCGAAAAAGTGACCTTTTATGACCGGTAGCAACGTTCAGAAAGAAGAAGGTTTTCATTCCTAGAATTCTTTCGCCCAAGCTTGATGTTGGGTTTTATACAGCAGGCGTCTTCTTGGAAGGGTTTGTTGGTTGCAGCACCAGTTTCATTTGGGCATCGTGCGCCGAAAAATCCATGGACATAGAGAGTGTCAAAGGCTTTCTTCCTCTTGTCCCTGTTAGAGAGGAAAGAAAGGAATCTGCTTCTCTTTTTTCTGGCCTCAAGTGGAAGAGTGAGAGTTTTAGCTTTCTCATCAGTTCCCCTCTCTGTGGGCTGAGCGTTTGTGTCACGTGATCTTCTTCTCTTCACAGTAATCCTTTTGATGATAACATACAGTACAGGGACATCCAAGTGTCCCGGAACCCACCAGAGTATGGTTCTGTTCTGTTTAACCATCTCGTGCAGTCTTTAATCAACATCGATATATTGGTTTGAAGTAAGGGATTGACTGCTGCTTGGCTGCGTATGTATATTGTATTGCGTCGAATGCATTAGATCTAGGTTAAGCAAAGATGAGGCCTGATGAGTCGAGACTTCAGCTAAGAAGACGCTACAATGTGTGGGTAGACTGAAGAGTACTGTTAGCGGACGTCCGAAAGAAAAATTTTATTAGGTCCGTCTCGCTAGAAAATTTTGGAACCCTTATCTACATCACTTTTGCTAGGCCTCTCCTCGAATATTCCAGCCAAGTATGGTAACCCTATAAACAAATCTCTTTTCAAAGAATCAGAATTTTACAGCAATTCTTGCCTATTTGGGATAAGAACATCTTTGTTAGTTTTTAGGTCTAGATTTTAAGTTTTTCCCTTATTAATAAGCTAAATAAAAATGTCCTGGATTACTCGGGCTATTACTAATATGGCGGAACATTCGCTGGTGTTAAAGTAGCAGTAAACATAGAGGGACACATATGCAACTACATTTTCCGTTTAAAATCTTTACAACAAAATAGATCTACCCTCTTATTTATTCTGATAAATCCAATTTTTCATAGTCATAGTCGGGACATGGAGAGTAATTTCATCTGAAGTAGACAGACATTTACGAATATAAGCGCATCGAGGAAATTCAAATGTGGCGAAACTCTGAATATTTTTCTATATCAATAAATCGACGTATATTAGCATGTTATGAATATCATGGGAAAGCGCGCACTGGACTATTTTTAACCCGGGGTAAGACCGGTTTATCTTTTACTTCAACCGCACACTGGATGCGGGGAGAAATTGTATATAAATCAACCAATTTTGATTGTAGTGGTATTTCTAATAATTTGACAGTTCTCAATTTTTATACGTGTATTGGTTTTTCCCCGATGTTCAACCGATTCAACACTGGTTGAAGTTTTTATCCCTGCTCTTACACTTCATCTCACTCTACTATAAAACAAGTTTTACCCCGCGGTAATCAGTCCAGTGTGTACGGGCCCAATGAGTTTACTGTGCATTTAGTATCGAATTAAGAAATGTAAATAACGCTACAACACCCTCAAGTAACAAACTGCCCTTGAATAAGCTTTTTTTTCACCTAGGCCTGAAATTGTGGTCTCATACTTTCAACATCATCTTTTGAAGTAGTTCTGGCTGTTATATTAAAAATTATATAGTGATACTTGTAAAATAAGTTAGGGTAATCGTTATGAATTATAAATAGTAGCTCCAGTAACGAACGATCTTATATGCATTGCTATGACATGCATTGCTCTGATAGTGATTCCATAAATCCACATCCCTTTTCAGAACGAGAAGGCAGTGCAATTAGGCTTAAATGCTAAGAGATAAAACCATTATTTTTGTTAATTTGAAAATAAAAACAAAAACATAAAATACTCGAATATATGTAAATATTTGAATCTTACATTCATATATGCTTGTTTGTCTATTTTTTCTTTTTTAATTTTTTGAGTAAGAATTTCTTTTTTTTTTGTATAAAATTTTATGAGTTTACGTCGAAATGTCGAATGAATTTTCTTTTCATTTTTTTATTTTTATTTTGTAATCTCTTGTAATGCTTGTTATATGTATATCTATTAATCTCAGTCTTTTACTAACATTTGTGTTTTTTTGTTTAACAAATATTTTGTATTTTTTCTTGATGCTTTTAAATGTTTGTCGTAGGCGCAAACAATTGGAAAACACAGATGTTTTATTTGTTTTTTGTTTTTTATTTTAATTTTAAAACAAATATGTAACCAACAGAGGTTGACAGAAAGATTTAAAAGAACAAATATAGAAAAATCATCTGCTATTGTTAGTAAACATTTATTTTGTTTTACAAACAAGCTGTACGTGTAGTGTGTGGCAGTAAGAAATCGGTAATTTTACTCTTTAAAAAATAAAAATGTCACAGTAGCTATTGCATTTCGTTTTCTAAATATATCAAAATCTATAGAATGTACATTTTCAAAATTTAAAAGTAAATTACATATTTTATTATTTTGAATGAGTTCTCTGTAATGTCTTTGAAAATATTTATATAAGTATAAAAAGTAAAAACAACAACGAAAGTAACTGATGTAATTATAGATGTATTCAGGGCTTCAAGGGGACTAATTAATATATTTAATTTAAAAACAAAATATGTATATAATCGGTAGTTTATCATGCAAAAAAAAAAGTCATTATTAAATTGTTTCGCTTCTATATTCGGAGAGGAGAATTTTTTTTTAATTTAAAATTCAGTAAAAATCAAATACAGACAAATCGCAAATAAAACAAATTTTATGTACAATTACTTTTTATAACTCTTGTTGTGTTTGTTTTTTTTTTTTGTTTATTTAGAAATCGCTCATTACTAATGAATAGTTTATCATGTACTCGTATATATATTTTTAAGAGTTAATGTTTCTGTTTTCTCCTACACTTCAAAGAAAAACGAAAAGGTTTTCTTTAATATTAATAAAAAAGTTGTAATTGGTTGTTTTGTTTTTTTGGTTTTTGTTTTTTACTTTTGGGGAAATAAAAAAAAATAACTTTAATTCATTTATTAAATCTCTAAAGCGGTTATTTCTTATATAATTCTTAATTTGTAATCCTTTTTTAATTATAATATATATATATATATTTATATGTATATATTTTATTTTATTTAAGAAGCACTTGAATATATCATGTAATAAAAAAGAAGTATGTATTTCTAAATACAATAATTTAATTTTTATTTTATTTTTTTTTTCAATGTCACGGGTGAATTGTTTTTTTTTTCTTGGTTTTTTATTTAACGATTTATAGAGGTGAGTTGAACTTAAAGAAATATTTTTTCCAACAAAGGGACTAAAGTAAATAGTTTAATAGTCCATTAAAATGTTAAAACAGGTTATTAAGTTATGTGTTTCGGTTTCCTCTTTCATTGTTTAAAAAAAAGTACTTTTTTGTTGTTATTGTTTAGTATAAAGTGGCTGCCCAATCAATGTTTATATACACGGTCTAATCCTTATCATTGATGACAAAGACTATTATATGAAACGCTATGTTTGTTTCATATAATTTACTTAAATAGATTTCTTCAATTTTTTTTAATTTTTTGATAAACGCTATTGTTCGCAATGCAGTGCTTATACACTGCATGTCATTGGCTTAAATCCACTCTTTTCGAGTAAACTTAGTTGTCGTAGGTTTCTCCCTAACTTTATGTGTTTAGCAAAAATTTAATTAAACATTTTATTGAGCACAA
This sequence comes from Volucella bombylans, assembly GCA_949129095.1. NCBI lineage: Eukaryota > Metazoa > Arthropoda > Insecta > Diptera > Syrphidae > Volucella > Volucella bombylans. Next base: position 37,196,917 of record OX422141.1, on the reverse strand, counting down.
TATAGGGATAAAGTTCCGGATGGGGTTTTGAACCAGGTAAACACTTGTTTATTTTATGATCAACTTGACCAAACTCATAACACTGACCTTATTTTATTTTATTTTATTAGCAACACATATGATTTAAAGGATATTCCGAGAAACTTAGTTGAGTTGTAATCACGATTTAAAATAAAATTGAGTATGCTGGTTCTTGGGTAAATTAGTCAGGAGGAAGTAATGACAGATCCTCGCAAATGGAATAATAGAACAGCGAACCTAACTATTTGAAATGATTGTAACCAAGAAGTCTTTTGTGCTCCAAAAGTGCAATTGTTTGGGGGTTTTATTACCCGAATTTAATTACCAGTTACTGGAGTTTGTGGGATTTAAAATTTTTAACAATTTAACTCGAAAAGAGAGCAAGAAAAAAAATTATTCGTTACGTTTGCATTGACATAATTTGAAGGAAGAAATCATATGAAAAATTGAATGAATTGCATAAATAAATTAAAGTTATGAAACTGAACTAAATTGTTGTTTAAATTTTACTACTAAAGGGTGGTTGTGTCAGATCTTACTTCGCCCACGCTGTGTCCGAACAGTTTAAGAGCACATTAAATCGCTTGGGCGTGCACTAACAGAAAAAAAAGTGATTTTATATATTTGGCATATAACTTCCTTTTCACCCGTCAACTAGGCATTTCAATATTTTCTATGGTGTACGAATATTTGACCCATCATATTCGCAAGTCTTAAAATTCTAACCACAGTGGGGTATCGGCATCATAATATGCTTTAACTGAAAAAAAGAATACATAAATGTTAAGAGTGAATATGCGCATTCTCAAAAACCTAGTTTCCATACTAAAACTGATCGTTGAGTTCATTCATCGTCTTAATGACGGGCATAGTCAAGAGATGCTTTGGTGGGCATAGAATATTGCACTCGAACTGACCACTTTTCTACTAAGAGGCTTTCTTTAAAGCCTTTCTACGAGTAATATGCGCACACAAGAAAAATGTATTAAAAAGATATGTAAACTTAAGACGTATACGAACGTGTTGGAATGCTAAAATTAGATACAACTAATATTTAAAAGGAAAAGCAATACAAGAAGTATGGAGCGGAATAAACTTTTTGGTTACTAGATGGGTGTAATATGAAATATTTCTTTAAACTCTATAAATTGTTTAAATGTGTTTCCGTTTGTTATTTTTCATTTTACTTAAATATATTTTCTTAAGTTAATTTATAAAGATTAGACCTCAGAATGAATATTTCACTAAGAATAACCTCTTAACAATATTGTTTTTCCTTGGTTTCAATTTTTTTCTTCGTTTTCGTTTTATTTGTTTGTTTCTTTTGTTTTCTCATTTCATTTATGTTATAGAGTGTAGGTATTGCTTTAATATTATTTCTTCAAACATAGGTACGTTATTAAAAAGATATATATGATCATAATTTTATTTTTATTATTTCTTTTTTTCAAAAAATAAAAAAAATGAATTTGAAAAATAACAGAAATAAAAAAAAATGTAAAAGATAAAACTTCTACATTTATAATATACATATTCGTAATATATAGAACGAAAGAAATAACTTCGTACGTAGATTTAATAGGAAACTTAAGTTGTATATCTATGTTTTTTCTTTTTAACATTTTATGAGTATTATTATTTTGTATACAAGTTAAACTTTCTAGATGCATAGAATATGTTTAATTTTCTTCATTTAAAAATCTAAGTTTTCTTTTCGATTACCTTTATGTTTCTTTCTTAATTTTTAAATTCTAATTTACAATTTGCAACTAATGCTAGGTTTTTTTTTTCTTTTAATTTAAAACATTTTTTTGTGTGTTTTATTTTTTTGTTTGTTTTTGGTAAAGGTAAAAATTATTTTATTTATATATATACTTCGTATTTCTTCTATGTACGTATATTTTCCATTTTTTTTCAATGTGTGATGAAAGAACCTTTCGAATATATATTTAAAAAAATAAAGAAACAAATTATTTCTACACGCAACAAGAAATAAAAAAATAAAACAAATCACCATTTAGATAGAAATTTATATATATTTTTATTTTTTTTTTTAGTCTTTTTCTATACAAATTTCATACAACAAAAAAATATGGTATATATAAATCAAATAAAATCAATAAAAAAAATTAACTAACTAATACTAAAGTAAAAATAAGAAGTAATAAAATTATACGTACGTATCAAACTTCAGTCTGTTTTCTTCTTCTTTCAAATGAAATGTTTAACAAAAATAGAAACTAAAAACTTTTCTTGTTTCAATTTTTCAATTTTTCTCATTTCGAATGACTGTGATTTAAACATTGTTTTATTTTCTTTGGCTGTTTTTTTTTTGTTTGTTTTTCTTTTTTATTTATTTAAAGTATCATATTTCTTATTTAAATTCAATATGCAAAGATTCATGGAAAAATTCTTTAAGTAAAGTTGTTTGTTTGTTTTTTTTTTTTGATTTTATAAATGGGGTTCATTTTGTGAGACATATGTAAGTGTTGCTCTATTAGCATTTTGAATGTCTCTTGTGGCGGAAAACTTCGAAATAGGTTATTTAGATTTACCTACGCTTTATATTTAGTGGTAATTTTATATAAAAAAAAATCATAATATTGAATTGAAAGCAGTATTAAATGTTGAATAATAAATATTCACTATGACATGCGGTTTTTGTACACTTGATCCAATGTACGGTTTAAAAATTTCACTTATTTCAGATTTTCTGTTTTTTGTATTAAATCAAAGAAAATTGTAATATTATATGTATTTATTTACATTATATATTTTTCTGTTTATTTTTTTTTAATTTTTAATGTGCTAACTAAGCCCAGGAAAACAAAAGATTATTCATGGATATAACAAGGTTTATTGTTTGCAAGCAAAAATAGTCTGTTATTTACAATTCATTATGAAGTCAGTGAAAGAATAAAAGGAAATAAAAACTCTAGAAAATCATGTTAAATAGTAGTTCTGCTATAACCCATCGCTTAAAAAGGGTTTTAAAACAGTTGAAAACTGATATTTGAAAGACATTACACATTGCTTTTATCTGAGTTGATCAGTGTGGGCTCTGCCGGTATAAGAGCATATTCGCTACAATTCGTAATGTTCACTTCACATATAACACACACGACAACATATTCAATTCAGTCCATTTAGTAGAAAAGTTGAATACCTGAATTGGTTATACTCAATCAAAATTTGTAAACCAAGCAGTTTAGATTTCTCTAGAAATACCCGAAAAAATCGCACTTGGAACTTTTTTTACCAGGTACCCACATTTGGCTCAGCTTCATTTAAATAGGATTTATTATATGATCAGAAAAAAATAAAGAATGCGCTAACCAAGGAACTAAAATGTATGAGCAATAGGACCTAAACAAAATCAATGGCTTTATTCGAAAGTATGGTCAACGGTTGAATAGTTTTTTATGACACAAAAAAAAAAAAACGAAATAAACCGAAGAATAAATCTTTAGCTTATTTGAACGAATTGGAAAAAGTTGAAAAAAATATTTTACATGCTACAATCGCGAATTTGGTGAATGGTTTTTTTTTAACAAATGGCAAATTGACTGTGAATGTGAAAAGTGATGGGAAAGATTCATACTTTCTGGAAATTGGTCAAAGCTGGATTTATAGAAAATTCTGAAGGTTGATGTCGCAGTTGCTTATTTGTATATTTGTAAAAGATGTGACAAAGGCACCTGGACAATGATTGGACATCATATGGAATACTAATAACATCCATAGATAGTTTAAAAATAAATTCAATGTTATTGGATATACAGGCGAAAAAAGAACAATTTGCAAACTCTCAGCTTGATGCGCACCATGGGTTACCAACTGTCGCACCAATAGGGTGGGTTATCGGGCACTTTTTGTCCAAAAATCCATAGAAAAGGTTATGACAGTACCAGTTGGGAAAAAAGAACAATTTGCTGGGCAATACTCTCAATGGCAAGACAATCAATCATGTCTAAAAATAATTTGTCCCATCGACATGTCCTTCTACCCTTTTCCTATGAACAAGTGGAATTATCTTCGAGGCTTCGAAAATGCGCAGCCTTTAGCTCTTACGAAATATCGGCGTAGATAATAAATGATGGAGAAGGTGAGGACATGAGAGGATTTTATCTCCACATGAAGAGATTGATTTCTAATTTTCTTACTTCATTATCAAGCTTATTTCTCATTGACCAATCCAGCCCTTTATTTCTTTTGCCGGACCCACGAAATTATGCAAATGTTGAGATCACACTGGACCCAGATGGTAAACGCAAAAACAAAAAAACACGGCTGCAGGGTCTTCGTTGGCATATTTATAACAGCATGACTATACATTAACCCCTGTCATGATAAACTTGTTTTACAAGATTAAAACTGCAATCCATAGTCCACACGTCAATTCCATAAGAGGCTATGTCGCGATAATTTCTGAAATTGTGTATCTTTCATGTTTTGTTTTTTTGTCTTATATGTTTTACCTGTTCAATTGATTCCTTGACCTCAATCAGATTAGATTCTTCGAACATTGAGAAGGTTGTCAATGCTTTTTTTTAACACACGATTCCAACATGATTTTCTTTAAAGCAATTTGAAAATTCGATCGTTGATTAATCAACGTCTAAGTATGTTGTGTTTTAAGTGAATCGATAAGTTATGTAAATAAATAAAGGCCTCGCACGTTTACTCACGCCTATGCTCAAGCGAATACAACGCCCGGGGCTTTCCCTTCAAGCAAAACGATCTAATATATGTAGTGTGAACATTAGAAAGGCAAGGCAGTGGCTTTTCCTATATCAAATACATAAAGCAGTGTCTTAAATATTGATAGACATATCAATGTTGTTTTGAAAATTCAACGCCCAAAGCCCATGCCTAAAGGAATAACATTTCAATTGTGTCTGTAGAAAAAAACTATATGTTAAAGTATTTTAGTGCGAAATAGTTTTGCGTTTTTTGAAGAGGAAAAGTGGGAGAGCTAATGAAATATTATGTTATAAAAATATATTTTTTAAGGAACAATGAACAAAGGAACAACATTGGACAATAACGTGCACAAAACTCTTGATTGGAACGCGCATCTTAATGGGACCGAAGAAGAAAAAATAATGCTATAAAACTACCCTAGATTTTGGAGCACAAAAAAACAGGACTCATTGTTTGATATACAAGCGCATTAAAAACAGAACCGGGTATATGCAGGGAGTACTTCGAAGCATGCAATAAAACATACGATAGAAGGCGCGGCATAGTTTCTCCAACGGAATTCGTATGCTCTTCAGCTTTATGTGATTTAATTTCTCTCGTGTGTAATGATCATTCCTTGAATAAAACTAACCCTTTTCTTTCGAAAAAACAGATCTAAGATTTGGCTGAATATTACTTTTTTTGCACCGACATGACTAAGATATATCTGCAGAGATTGTCACGCCATGAATACCTTCAAAGAGACACGACGACAGATATGCGGTTGTATTAAGGTAGAAATGCTAACGTTTATGAATTCACCGTGTGTGTTCTATCTAGCGGTATGTTAAAAACGAGTAATGTATTAATGTATTAGAGGAATATTCAGGAATTAATAAGCACATCAACGTAAGTGTCAGTAGTTTGGCCATAGATATAGAAAAGGCAAATAACGCATGCTGTGCTGTGGTCACAAAATCATCTTAGCGATAGCCATAAACATATCATTGACTTAAAAATTTGTGAGACAGGCATTAAAAAAGTAGTAAATTTTACGGATTTTAAGTTATCACATAGAATTTACCTAATTCTCTAGGCAACCAATAAAGTCATTGTATACGAAAACCGCCTCGAAAGACAAAAACTAAAATGGAGCTAGTAAAACTGTGGCAAGTTTTAGAGCAACACTCCACATAAGTCCGAATAACTGAAATATCTACTTTCGTTTGATAGATAGATGCTAAGAAAGCTAAGACTACACAATGCTGATTATTCTCCTGTTACCACATCATTCATAGGTCTGTAAATGTAGTACAATTGTGTAAGCGACCGAAACTTCTGTGCAAGGTTTACAAGTCCAATCCTATGAGTAAATGGATCTGTAGATATACTGAGTTTTAGGCAACGAGTCATGATGATGAAAACATACATATCTTTGGCCACAAGCCATAACCGCCTAAGTTGAGTTATTGACGCCATCGCGTTAAGCATGTTTTACTCTAGTACCACAATTTTTTTCATATTTTTATCATGCTAATTAAAGATGTTATTCACTAAAAACCTAACAGCCTAAGTCACTTTTACCTCAGCTCAATTTTTCCATAAAAGCCTAACTTTAGCAAATTTAAGTATTTTACAATAACTATTTCAATAACTATTGAATGGGAAATTTTGGGACATAAAACTGTAATTCAATATACGAAGGCTTAAAATACGTTCAACTTTGTGAAACAATTGTACTAAAAGAACGATTTTCTGATTTATAGCATCAAATTTATTCTTCAAACTGCTCTCCTGAAAATTACAAAAACCGACTTAGATGATTATGGCTTGTGGCCACATATTATGTGTTTTAATTTCTTAAATGCGAAAATCATTCCTATTGGTGAATTTTTTTTTGGTACTAGTCGTCATCTACGCCCCAATTTTATCAATCAGATTAAAGCAACGTAAATATTATTGAAGTATAATACACAAAAATATATGTGTATTAATATGTATTTAAAAAGAAACATATATGTATTTGTTTAAAAAAAATAAATTAAAAGTTAGTAAAAACAAATCAGCAACACAATCAATGTAAGGTAAAATGTATAAATAAAAAAACAAAAATAATAACAATTTTCGCAATCAACTTGTATCTAAATTTCCTCGTCAACATCTTTTCTATTTGTGAAGTTTTCTTTTGAAGATATTTCTAAAAAAAATGTCTTTTTTAAAATCTTATTTATATAATAAATAATTTAATTTTATTTTAATTTGCATTTTCCTCTTTTAATAAAATGTTAAATCACTTGAATGTTTCTTTTGTTTTTAAATTCTTAAATGTACAGTACTATAAACTATTTTATGTATATGTATAAATATTTATGTATATAATTTCATACTCAAATTCGTACACAATATGTGTGTACTAATGAATGCGTGTACGAATATATGTACATAACATATTCCCTAACAACGTTTTCACTTATTTTGTTTTCAGTTTTTTTTTTTTTGTGTTTTATTCTGATTTCTGATTTTGTTTTTCATTATAATAATAAACTATAATATATTATAGTTTGTTAAATGTGTTTTTTTGTTTTACTTCTTTTCGCATGTAACGTTTTTTTTTAATTCTTGTTTTCTACTTTGTTTTTAATTATCATAAATATGAAACTTTTTGTGTGTGTGAGTTAAGTTTATTTGAATTAAGCTTAGATAATGGTTTTGTTTTGTTTTGTTTTGTATCTAAAGTGTTTTGTTCATGTAAAACTTTCATTTATACTAATTTAGTATATATAAATAAGTTAAGGAAAGTCTGATAGTTTTGTTTTCCCCATTTTGTTTTGTTTTGTTTTTGGTAATTAGTATATTACAAGTTGTTATTTTATTTAAGATAAGTTTATGTATTTCTATCTTTATATATATATATATATATAAATAATTTTAATGTTATTTGTTTTTATTTACTTATTTTGTTTTCTTGCAGTAAAAATTCAAAAAGAACGTCGTATATTTATAAATGCTTAAGATCGTATTTTGAATTTATTTTTTGTGTATTTCTGTATGAAAAGTGGATATTTTCTTGCAAATTATATTGTATATAAATTTTTTTTTTTTAGTAGACATCATTATCATCCCAGTCCATGGATTTGAGGACTAGTTTGTCGAGCTCTTTGGAGTCTCCGGAGCTACTGTTACGACGACGACGACTTCGACGGTTAAAGTTTGTCCATTTTCGATTGAGAGTGGCGAGATTTTCATTGAATTGTGGCGAGAAAATAGCTGTTGTCAATTTGACACTGGTAGGTGTTGATGCCAATGCTGTTGGTGTTGTGCTACAACTTTTTGGAGTTTTCACACTAGTTATATTAAAAGTTTCCTTATCCTTTAATATTAATCGTTTAGACGGAGTTGGTTTTGAAGAACGTTTCTTTTTATTTGTTGATTTGGTATGTAATACTTTGGATGTTAGTTGTTGACCAGTGTTGTTGACTTGTAGAGCACTATCACTTTCATCATCATCATCGTCGTCATTGTCAGGATAATTAATGGTGTCGTTCGTGTTTAAAATGAAATGTGTTTCATTTGCATTCTTTGCTGGCTGAATGGGCGTAGTCGGTGATGAAGTGGTGGTGTCTGCTGTTGCCGATTTGATGAGTGGCATAGATTTAGTGTTGCATATCAATCAATCACGGTATATATAGCTACAATTCTTGGGGCTCTCTTGTGGACTTGGACTACTGGATGGTGGTGCTGGACTAGAACTACTATTTGACATAACAGGCGATGATCCCGAACTTGAGTTTTGTGGACTATTTGAACGGTGTTGAGTTACTAAAAATGAATTATTTTTTTTTAATGAGAGTGCATGGATTTGTTTATTTGTTATTATATAGCACAATTGCGGAAGTAACACAGGGAAGGACTAATAACTAAAAAGAGTGTAGAAACGGCTTGCAACTTATGAAACAATTTAATAAAATTAAAATCTTGCCGAAGGTTAGCCGTGGTTTATTCTTGGAATATCATAAATGTGAGCTAGTTAAAGCCCATCACCACATCCTATTCTAAAATACATACATACATATATTCTCTAGTGAAATAATCAAACCTGCAAATTTCAAAAGAAATATGTATTACTGAAATCGCACTGCTAGACTCATACATAGAGACAAATAACACATTGAGATGAGAACAATTGGCCGAAATAAACGAATATGATTATAATCCAAGAAATGCAATTCGATGAATCTGTCAAAAAGGTGATAAAAAATTGAATCCTCTGATGAAGCCATATCTATCAGAAACAAAATCAACCGATTTTTAATAAGGTTTCGTGGCTGCAAGATAAGTAAGCTAATTTGATTCAAAGTTCCGATATTGAAAAGAAAGAAGAAGACAAAATTAAGCGAACATAATTTGTTGCACATAATATTGTTTTCTGATTTGAAAATTAGCAATCGATGCTGACGGTTTCCTAATCCTTATAGTTGCGTTCGATGCAAAATGTGTACAGTGTGGTAAGGGTTAACAGATTCTATTGTTCTATAGTTTGTCGTAATAGAAGAATAAATGAAAATAAAAGCGTATTGAGGAACTTTGAGATCAAAGGTGGGCTTTTCGCGCAACACCATTTATAAGGTCTACTAAAAATTTGTATACGTAATCGGTTTTCCACGTCTGGAGAGTGCTGATGGGATAAAAGGGAAGACAGAAATATCATAAATTTATACGCATAAAGGGTGTTCGTAATAATGACCATGGTATTGGCTCTATTGGAAAGATAATTTTATGCTACATATTAGAGCTTAAATATGATTTAGGGCATATGAGTGCAAATGAAGCGCGATCTAGAAGTCCAATTTTCAAATACTTTTTCGAGAAGCTATGAGCGAATGTTGCCTTCCAAGTTGTCCGTCGTCTTTGGTTTATCGGCATGGACTAACGATTTTAAATATTCAAATATACGATCTTGGAGGCCAATTTACAGGTCCATTATGCGGCAATTTGACTTGCTAACGTAGCCATTTAATCTCAACTGAGGCTCATCGCTAAAGAAAATTTTGCGTGAAAAAAAGGATCAAGAACAATCTTGCATGTACGACGCACACGACGGTCAAGCGACTTCAATTCTTGCATGCCCGTAAACCAATAACTTTCCGCAAAAACCTCTATAAAGGGAAAGAACACAGTTCGAATAAATGTTCGCAATGGTAAACTGACTCATTCTGTGCACACTATGCAACGTCTCTGCGAACGCATAATATCTGATAGACGTATCTCGCGCGGTAACTTTTTCAAATTGAATCACAATTTTCGAAATTAATTTGCACAATTTAGAAACCTTGTTCTGGCGTAAGTATATGGTGAATTGGCAAACCAAATTGAACATAAATCAGCTGTCAGCTATCAAATAGGCAATTCAAAAAAATAAACCTGTAAAATACATCTATTATATTCACATACCTATTGTAATAGGGAAAGAAATACTATCACACCCATTTCCATTCATAACTTTAAAAAGACCGAATATTTTTCTTTGATTTTTTTTCTTTACTTTGTAATTGAATATTAAATACCTCCATCGAAAAATTGGTTACAGCTAAGAGCGACGCGGTCTTTAAAGACTCAATGTTAAGGTATCTTTTACGGCATACCATGTTCTCCAAAACCGTCTACAGCTTGTAGTCTAGTGGATTCAAATCGGGACTTGCAGACGGCTATTCTTGAGTCCCTACATTGTTTTGAAGCCATAGTTGGGTAGTTTTTACTTTATGAAAAAATTTTCTGTGAAGGTTGTTTACGTATTTCAAAAGTAGTCGCTTTGATTTTTCGATCCCGTATAAGATCTGCTAGGGTACGGTGTTTGTAGGCACTAAGGCCTAAGTCTTTGTTGATAGTACGATTTTTTGATTTTTTATTAATCCCCATCTTGCGACCGATGTCACTATGACACCGCCTTTATTGTTCGTACCGATCGCGATAACTTGGACGGTCTTTTATATCTATAGTCTCTTCAAAAAACATAATACACTGCTAAACGAATATTCGGCTGATACCGAGCGGCTGGAGCGTTTTAAAAATATCACTTTTTTCCACTTTACATTTATGTGAAGCTACTCGTACTAGCGCAATGCGATTTTTTTATCGGTTTACTACATGGCGAAGTAAGCCACAAACAAATAAACAAACATATGAGTAACATTACGGTACTTATTTAAATTCCAAATGTCAATGTATGGGTGTGTTCAGTTCTTGTTATAGTAATGGATGCGTTTTGTATTGTAACAATAATTACATATGTATGTATGTCCTTACAGGTATGCAACCATCACACGCTTAATATGAGAGTTCCGTCAGACACAATTTCTGAACAGAGGAGGAGAGATCTTAGAGCGAATAGAAGTATTGCTTGACAAATTTCGGGGTGACAAACTTTCACAAAAATGACTACGCAACCTGAAACGTTGAGTAAAAGTTGAGAAAATGCATAAAACAAACATACTATGCGTTAAAAAAAATAAGCTGCTACGATAGTAAAAAGAGCTTTCTTGTTCCACTGTATTAAGGCAAAAACGTCAATAGAAACTGTCACAATTACTAATCAGTGAAACGAATGGCGTTAGATAATTCACAGTGCAATGGTATTCTGCAGTCTTTAAGGGAAGGTTCTTTGGGAAAAAAAACAATCACATGGGTGCGGGTCGGAAATTGCATCCAATTCGAAATACAGAGGTTTTAAGCAAAGCTTTACGCTGCCTTGTTTTGAATCCTATAGAAAATTGATGCGTGTATGGTAACGTTTAACTTATTTTAAAGTAAATGTTACCCTAAAAGGAATGTTTCAAAAGTCATTGAAGATCAAGTGATTTTTTTTCTTTAAAAAAACTAAAAAGTTTGACTTTGTCGTCATTTTATCTTTTTTTTTTTTAACTTTCTCGTATCTTGAAAACTACTGACTTTAAATGAAATGACCTTTTTTGTAAATGCTAGGTACACGTTTCAAAGTTGTAAAAAGTGGGGGTATTAACATATTTTTCCAAACAAAAATAATGACCGTTAAAATTTTAAATTAAAAAAAAAATCACTTTTGATCTTCAATAACTTTTGACACATTAATTTGAAAGCAACATTTATTTTGAAACAATTAAAAAACTCACAATTACGAGCTCAAGGATACACCTTTTGTTACCATTCACACATAAATTTGAAAGATGTTATTTTCAATGGGAGTCAAAACAGGGTAGGATAAGGCTTTGCTTAAAGCCTCTTGGAGAGGATGCATTTCCGATCCTCCCCACCTATACAAGTTTTTCTCAAAATATGTCAAGGAATCGTCTCTTAAACTCATCGACACATTATCCAGAACAAGCGGGCGATGCCACCTAGTTTTTTATGTTTGCTCGAACTGAGATTGTCATGTAACTCGGAACGTCCGGGTTTAACATATGTATGTATCACAGTGTTGGACGGCTTACTAGCAACATCACAACGATATAAATAAAAATTATACCATGTTAGAGGCTGAGCGCATCAACTGAAATAGTTCATTCAAGATCACAATACGAAGATATTAGCAAATTCTCGGCCTCATTAAAGGGTGATACAAAATAGAATGGCTTGCAGAATAGTTAAGCAAAATTTCGCAGATAAGATTTCCTCGAGCCTTAAGTTACTGTCATACGTATTCTGAGAAACACATCAAAACGAACTAAATAGGGTATCAATATGAGAATTGTTTGCAAGCAAGTTTGAGATCTATGCTATGCTAAGCTCGAGCGGATACAATCAGTATAATGTGGTGTATCGCTCCAAATTGAACTATAAACCAAGGGAAAAAAAATTAAAATGTATTAGAAACGATCAGTGCCAAGTGCAAATTAGAAATCTACTTAAAATTCAGATCAGAGAGTACAAAACTATACGCTTTTCAAATATTCTTTTTGTAGGTAGATCAGGATACTTTTAAGTTAAATAGAAGAGAATAAAGGACAAATTCACAATCACAACAATCCATTGGAGATAGTTCGATACTTACCAATACCATGACGGGGCGGCTGTCTCCTTAATCGGCCAAGGCTTCTGTTTCGTGTGTTTGTGTTAACAGCCTGAGTAAAATTTGATGGGAAAATATTTGGTTGTGTGTTAACAAAAAAACTATGCTCAACATAAAATAAATCATATACAATGTAAATCATAAGTACTTGATGAGAAATTTAATTTATAATCTACGACTTTTTTCTTTGTTTCTTTGTAATTTGTATTTATCTTTTATTTATTATTATCGACCATCCTTAAACTTTTGCTACATCAAAACTTGTTTTCAAGTAAGAAAACAAAAAAATCTAATTTCAAATTTAAATAATAAATTCATTTAAAAAAAAAAAACATTTACCACTACTCTAAAGGTTTGAACTTCAACGTTAACTAGTTTTTTTTTTATTTTTCAAAGAAGCATCCTTTAATTAATCACATCAACTATAAAATAATTTGAAAAAAAAGTAATACTAAAAAACATTTATATAAACTTTTAACTGTTGCGAAATACTATTAACATAAAAGAAAATTGCAAAAATTTTAACGATGTCTTTTTTGTTGCATGTGAACTATAGAATAAAGGTACACACAGTTTGTACGTCCAATTTGGGTGCATCTTTGTGATTTCTGCGGTTTGTATTTGTAGGATGAAAGCAAGGTTTTTGAAATCATCCGAGCTAACAGAAGAGTTGGGCGCGGGATGGCTGGCTCAAGATTTTCTATTTTTTACATTTTTTTTTTCTTTTTTGAGTAATGGTAAATGGTGTTTAATGTTTAAAGAAATGATGTTGGTGTTTTTTGAGAAAATAATAATGTCAAAATAAGTTGAAGGGGGTGATTGTTATACTTTGGATAACCAAAATTAAATTAAATGACTAATAAAAAGTAAAACAAAGCCAAAAAGAGAGTATTCCTAATTTCTTTTTTTCTTTTCATTTTATTTCTTTTTAATGTTTTTTCAGTGAGTTACTTTTTTAGTTATTGCTTGTGAATTGATCAAAATTGTTGCGGTATTTACCATATTTTGGGTAATAAGTCCCTGACTGGTCTCAGCCGCCCCACTCCCGTCTCAAAGGTATACCTAATAGGGGGAAAGAGAAAGAAGAGAGATAGAGCATAGTAGTAATAGTTGTAGACTTTGAAAGAAATGCAAGTTCAAAAGTAAAACCATAATTAAAAAAGAAATCAAACCAAAAAAAAAAAAAACACTGAAAGCATTTTATGAACAACATACATACTCGTACGATATTTAAAATTTTGACTGGTGTGAACAAAAATTAAATAAAAGCAATGGTGAACCAAACCGAATAAATATAGAGGGAATCTTGGGTTCAGAGCAAAACTGGCAAAAGCGGTTAAAAGTGTAGAATGCTGTCAATCTTAACTGATCCATAAATTCATCAAAAGTATTTAATTATAAACGGTGTCCCATTAAGACCGCCTATTTTGAAATTAAAAACAAAAAAAAAAACGTGTTTATTTGAAAAGTTCTGATGTTTTTATTTTAATAAAGAGTGTAGATATGGAAGTTATGTATGGAACACAATATACGATTAATGGCCCCTTCGTGACTGATGGCACACGTTGGCCCTTTTTCGATGACATATAATAAATGAAAAGACCCAATTTTAAAACCAAACAAATGTCTGTCTAGCACCTTTTATATTTGGACTGGAAAGCTTGATTATCATAAACATTCACGATACTCGGAGATATCATAACCTTTGTGCGAGACAATAAAACATTAAAAATCAGCAATCCGCTCAAAGCTATAGTTCTTGTCATTTTTTTTCAAAATGTGTATACACTTTTAAAAATATGTAATTGATGGGCTTTTGGTTTGCGGTATAACACATAACATAACACAGATGCCTAGGGCAAACTACTTCTGTTTCACGTTAAGTCATCATATATATATATGTTTAAGGAACACTGCACTGGAATTTACCTTTAACATCCAAACTTATAAAATCTGGCTAACAAAAGCTATAGATAATACAAACATATATTTTTCTTTTGATAACTCCCATCCTTCCGCTCTGGGGATCGAACTAGCGAAGACTAACAAGGGCGAAACGATCTTGGAGAAATTTCCTATTTTATCGGAAGAACATATACTGAACTCATGCACATCACACGGTATAGCTTTACCCAATACGATATATAAAGGGTGTTTTCTTAACAGCTATATACATTTTTTTTAAACAATAAAGACAGCAAATAAGCCTAAGCCAAAAATCTTTATATCTTTAAGAATGGTCCATAATATGGCATATGGCTACCTCAACTGATTTTGAAGAAGCGCATCCAGTTGGTCCAATTTGGGGCAAGAAGCGCATCCTGTTGGTCCAATTTGGGGCCACTCTTTCGAAAACTTGTTTCCTCTATATTAACGTACATCATAGTCACACAAGAAGTAATCGAGTAATCAGTTTCCAATTCACTAGTTCATCTCGTCGTATAATTTTGTCGTTGAAAGCGATGATATCATCAGCGTGAAGACCACATTAGTCAGTCCACTTTTGTGGGTGTAGCTCTGTTTCATTAGCCTCTTTTGGATTTGCCTTAATTTTGGTTGTTCACAAACCCTTGAGCCAAAAGTGAGCCTCCTCACTAAGCACGAAATTCGATAAAAATATAATAATATGCGGCACTGCGAGCACAATCCGCGATCACGGACAACATGTTGCGGTCGAAGCCGATCTGGTAATCCCTGATCATCAGTCCCACTTTCACTCACAACGGCTACAGTTTCTTTTGTACGCACATTGTCTTAACGAATTGTTGGTTTTAGGTTATGTAGAGTGTATATGGTACAAAATGTATCCGCAACACGATGAATAGCGAGTTCAGTTAGTTGATTATAAGGACAATGCGTAATCTTCTACACATTTCGCTACACAAAAAAAAGTTTCGACGATTCGGAAGCATTCTTCTGATGTAGGTCTTCATGATCATTTGTCAAACAAAAATGAACATAAATGTCAAAGAACTATGAAAAATGATGTTACGAACAGGTATGCTGGAAAAATGCGATATGACAAGTAATGGCAAGTAAATGCGGTTATTTTTAGCAAGTCTGCTTGGTGTTTTAAAAGGCCAGCTCCATATAAATAAAGAAAGTTGGGGGTCGAACAATGAGACTAAAATGGTGGTAAGGAAAAAAGGAAATCCTTTCAAGCGTGAACAAAGTACAGCGGAAATAGCGAAACAGGTGATGTATGTCTTGAGTTAGACTATGCACTGCAGACAAGCAATAGGAGAAGTGATACGTCAAATCACGGGGAAACCAGGGAAACCTACTAGCGGAAGGAATGAAATTTACAATTGATGGAAAGAGTACTTTAGCGGATTATTAAACGAAAAATTTCTGCGCATTACCATTCTTTCGGCCGTCCGGCACCGATGGAAACGACAGATTTTACGGAAGCGGAATTAGCGAAGCTTTAAAAAGCATAAACTGGGGGCACTGCAGTGGGACAGAAGAGAGCGAAATGAGAGAGCAATCCATTTCCCCGTTTTGTCAATTTTAGTCCAAGAAACTTGTTCGGGCAAATTTGTAAAACCTATCAAACTGAGCAGCGTGATAACCATTTAAGCGACATCTAGATTTACATATCAGAAGATGTCGATACTCGAAGAGCAGAAGATTTCGATACTTGATTAACAAAGTCTCAACCATTGGTGAATGGAGAGTGGAATCGAATTTTCTAGCAAAACGGAAATTGTTTTCAGTTTTTCTTTTCGAGTATAAATACCAGCATCCCCAAGGTATGCAAATGGGTTCATCAGTTGAATTTGAAGTGTTAATTAGGAGAAGTGATTAAGTGGTTTAGGTAAAAGATAAGAAAAATATAAGCGGTTGAGAAATTGGATTGCATTGAGAGAAACAATTATATAGTGAATTGTAACTGTACTGAATAAAGCGACTTGTATTGAAAAGAATAAGTTCTATCATTTGTCCCCACACAAGCATTTTACAATATTTCAATGGTTAATAAAAGAAGAAGAAGAAGAAGAAGACTTAAGTAGCACAGCTTAAGATGGACGAAAATATTAATACCCGAGTTCGAGAAGTTCCGGAGACGAGCTTCCACAGAAAACAAACGAAAGTTTAACAACAAAATCTTTTATTTGTCATAAGGAGTTGTTTATATTATTAGTCAATATTCTTAATATTCGTAACATTTTCAATTCTGAGAAAATCGGCGACTAAAACAAACAGTACAGAAGGAACGAAGAATATCTATGTATGTAAATGGGGTGCAATTCATCCAAAAAATAAATATTTTGCTACGATTTTGATGCTTCTTCTCCACGTGTTGAGGAAATACTTTCCAGTGATGAACATTTTTTAGGGGCATGTCGGGGAATTAAAAGTAATTAAACATCAGTAATAAAAGTGTAAACAATGAACCCCATTTACACTGAAGTGATGGATATCTATGGATATCTAAACACAATAACAAATATAATCACATATGTTGATATAAGAAAATCTATGAAGAAGGACCGTCAGGTTACTGGGTTTCTTTTTCATAAAGTATCAACAGACGACAACTGAAGAAAAAGGTTCATCGACGAAGTAAGAGGCATAATCGCAGAACTTGAAATAAAAATCAGACATATGAATATGCACGTAGCATCAACCTGCTGGAAACACATATCATCCGGATTAATGTCGCTAAATATTATATGTGACTCGAATTCCAACCTCATTGTTGAAAAAAAGAACCAAGACGCTCTCAACGTGAAGACCACATCAAACAGTGCCTCATGGAATTTTTCAAAGGATCGATACAAATGAATTTGTAAAATCCGGTCTTCTGAGCCGGGGTACTATGCCCATGTGGCGTTTGTCAACAGCACGCGGTGTATCGAATTCCCAACACTGCTCGCCGAAATCCTTTCGCAAATTTTTCCACATAATATGCGGACAGAGGCCAAACTGTCATATAGAGTGTATGTAATACAAAATTCATCCGCAACACGACGAATAACGAGTTGGCCGACTACGGGGACAAAAACAAAAATTGAGTAATCTTCTATACTATTCGCGAATTGAAAACTAATTTTCAAAATAAGTTTGAATAATACGGAAACATTTACTAGTGTAAATCCATCATTAAAAAATTGTAAAAAATAACAGCACGGTCTTAAACTAATCAATATTGGAAGATCTATCAGTAAAAAAAAACATTTTAAAAACAAACTTGCTTTCGCTTTTTAAACATCAGTCAGTTTTTATTTAGAAAATATAGGGAAATAGAAATAAGCAAATAATAATAAATAAATACTGAAGATATATTGCATTCAAATGAAATTAGGTTCATCTGGATCGATCGAGTTATGATTAAAAATCAGAAGTTTTGCTTTCAATGATGAACTATTTTAATCAGCGATTTATCAATCACTCGTCATTAAATCAAATACTTGTATTATCTTGGATATCGTATGGGAGAGTTCTATTGTCTCGCAGTATAAAATCGAAGGTTTAAGACAAACGCAACTCTATTTACGATGCGATTTATGGCCCACATGTCTCGAAAAATTTGTAAAATATATTTTTAGGTTTAGAGAGGTTTGCGAGAGGTCTGATGTAGATTAAAAGAGGAAAAGAAAAGATTAGAAAATTATAAAGGAAAAAGCTCTGCAGTATGTTGTCAACGAAAACGTTTCTAAGGCTAAAGATTATTTTACAGGACACTTGAGGAAGCAAATCACTTAAATATGTACACCCTGCGACCAACTTTAAGTTTCTGTTACTGTAAAGTGTGTTAAAATTGACACCAAGAATATAATTGCGCTTCATTTAGACGGAAAATCACAACCAGCTATAGTTCGTGATCTATAACAACTTGAAGTTAAAAAAAATGTGGGTTTCGCGTCATAAAACGGTTCAACAATATCGGGAGTATTGCAAGACGTGGTGATAGTCAGAAAATAGTGAAACTATTATACATACAAGATACAACACTTGCATAATGTCAAATATAAGCAGAAAAAGCAGTGTTTGGAAAGAGTGAAGAAAATTCCCCTCTCGGCCAGTAGGAGATGATTGGGATTAAGCGTGTCGTTTGATTCACGGAGAGTACATACGAGAATTTGAGTGCTCGGATGGAGGCCAACTTCCATAATGGTGTGGCCGGCTGCAGTGCCCGCCGAAAGTCGCACTTTACTGGTATTCATGGAGTCTGACGTCGAGACTGAGTATCGCGAAATGCTTATAAAACCAGCTCACCAGCTTCATTTGATTTACAACTACAAATCAATGCCTTGAAAAGAGGACGGAAAAATGGAATATTATATTTATGGGTTGGAAATATACATATGTATGTAGAAGGTATGTTTAAGTAAAATATCAATAAATATATCTATTTTTTTTTATTGATATTGTTTATAATTATCACTTAAATGACACACATGAATATCAATTTTCATTTGGATACACATTCAACAGATCTTTATGCTTTAGCCGACATCAAAAGCTCAATACACCGCAATACAAAGTACTCGTGAATAGGAGTTTATAAGAAATAATAAACGATTTATAAGCAGAATAATATGCAATTTCAAGAACAATATTCAACAAAAAACGAATTCTAAAACAAACACACCAATCGGTAAAAGAAAAATCAGATAAAATCATTAATAAGCAAACAACAGCAAAGCACATAATATGCAATATGCAATAGATATTTAATTCATTTGCTCTTACCTTTTTGACGCTTCGTGTCGTCGAAAAACCATCGCCCCGTCGGTAATTGTCACCCTAAAAGTGTCATACGAAAACCAATATTAATATTAGTGCACGATTTTTATAAAAATCATTTAAAATTTCTCAATTCACTCACTTGATGTGATCTCAGGGTACCAAAATTATCACGACCACGATATGTTTCTCGGGTATTATAGCCATCTGGTTGAAATTGGAAGAGTGTCTCGGAATTAGCTCCGTGATGATGCATTGGTTTTCGTAATGTATTCTTCGGTGAATGTTGAATTTTATTCTGACTAGGTGCTTGAGGTAGAAGAACTGGTTCTGCATATGTAACCTCTTCTACTTGTGGAAGAAGTTTCGGTTCCGCTTGAATTCTACAATGAATCCTCATTATGAGTAAATAACATGTAACACAGTTAGAGTTAAATATGAAAATGTTTTATTGCATTAATGAAAAATGGTTATACCTATTCACATTTTGTCGTTGCTCAAAATATTCATACTCTGTATCGGGATATGGAAGATTATCATCTTCATCTTTATGACATCGTCGACCGCAAAAATAGCCTGTAAAGAATCCCACTAATAGGGAAAATATTGACCCAGCTAGGACGGCCATAACGAGCGTTTCAACGGTGTATTGCGCATTGATAATATCTGCTGAAATTTGTGGACCTTTAGTTTTGTTTTGTTGATGGCGCACACAATTTGCACAAC
Source organism: Volucella bombylans (assembly GCA_949129095.1). Lineage (NCBI taxonomy): Eukaryota > Metazoa > Arthropoda > Insecta > Diptera > Syrphidae > Volucella > Volucella bombylans. Next base: position 37,176,753 of record OX422141.1, on the reverse strand, counting down.
CAAAAACGACAAATTTGATTTAAAAAAAAGAAATAAAAAAAATTTACACATCAATTTTACAACACACCAAACATTTACCTTACAAAATAGTGATACAAAAAAAATCCAAAAAACAAAAGAAAAATAATAATAAAAATCAAAACATTGAGTTTTTAGAAATTTAAATAAAAAATAAAATTAAAAACAATCAACAGTGAAATTTGATTTTGAGTTACATAAAATCTGTGACACATTGATTATATTATTTTCAGGTGCTTGAACATTTATTGAGGGCGTGGGAATTTTAGTGAGATGCACATGCGGGAGGTGTTCTTTTAATTATCATTTTACAAGCACGATTCAACGGATACTTGTGATATATATTTATTTTTTTCATATAAATTCATTTGACTTATGCAGTAATATATGTATAATATATAAATCTATATATCGGGGATGAGATTAAGGTACTTAAAGGAAAGTAAAGAGGAAAAAGAACATTTGATCGGCTTCATTATCACTTTTTTACTTTACTTCTTTTCGAATTTTGACTATAAACGCCTATCGTGGAATTTTTTGAAATAGCTATTCAAAACAGTTGGTCAACGGTCTCATGCGCAGAGAGAGTAAAAGAATGAAAGTACATGGGTGTGCATGTCCTCTTCCATTTTTTTTTTCTCTTTCAGCGATCATTTTCGTATATTTTTTGTTGTAACTTTCCCTTTTTTTTAAATTTCAATTCTTGTGAGAGCAAAAGACCTGCGCAGTAGACTGGCCAACTATTTTGAATAGGACCATAATCGAATGTTTGATAATTGTCCTCCCAGCAGTAAATTTATTTGGATATATTTTTCATTGACATTAAGAGACAACAGCAAAACTGATGAATTAAGGAACATGATGAGAAAAATGGAATGGACGGTACTCACGTCCTCGTTCACCGTATGAGTGCCTATATGCATTCCAAAACACTTCTGCAAACGAGAAGGGGTCCATCATATTCTTGTACATCAGAGAAATTACCATTATCATACTTGAAATATTTATGATAGCCAACCATCTGAGAAAAAAAGAAAGTCGTCTTAGGAACGAAATAAAAATGAATTCATCTGGCAGAGACCTTTAAATATGTAGTATTCAATCCTCGTGAATATAAAAAGATTTTGAAAGGAACCAACTTCGTTCACATGCTGTCAATCGTCAAACTTAACGTTTAACACGAAAATAACAATAAGAGGAAGGAATCCATTCAGAAATATTTTGAGTCATCACAGTTTGCATTTTTTTGCTTTACACAATGATCACAATGACAAGAATTATAATTATTTTGGGTAAATTCTTGGCAAAGTACAATTAGGGAACTTACTTACGAGTACATATTAAGAACTGTCGGCATCGGCAATACAATAAAACGAAATGCTTGATAGTCTTTTGCGATAAATAAAACTTGAAATGAGATATGTTGCAAAAATTGGAGCCATTTTGACCATCAAGCACATGCAATCATTTGAAGCGAAAAACATTGCGATTTAGAAACCAATACGATTTATTTAGGAAGAAAACCTTTTTACTTCGGATATCAGACACTTGCATTCCTTAATAACAATACAAGTAAACGCGTTAATAAACTTTCAAATATAGAAATAGTGGTGTAGTCAATATCAAATGGCTTTACAGAAACTATCGTGCGACATTTTGAATCCTGCCACCAAAACCGCTAGAAATAAAATCTGATGAAACTTTCATTCGCATCCCTACAGATTGATCACCTGATGCTGCGACATAAAAAACATATGCATGGTTAAAGTTAGACGTATGGCATTGGAGCTGGTAAGGTTTTTTAAAATCATAATTTGGTTTAAAATTTAAATCCATTTTCTTCCCATCTACATTCCACTGACATACATATCAAGGTCATCGAGTGGAATGGCTGTTCCAAGCATATTATTCACATCATGCCCTATTTGAACGTAATATGTGTACGAGTAGGTACGTAGAAGATGCCTTTGCAATAGTTTAAACTATAACTTACCAACAGAGCGGCTTTCGATGCGAAGGTTATATATATAATTAACTTAGTGCTCTGGATGAAAGATTACCCATGAAACTATACAGCTGCTGCTATACGACAGCACATTCCGAAACAACGGTTTTCGTCTACGATGAAAGGTAGATACGATAGACAATAAGATACGGTTTAAAGTCGGAAAACGGAAAAAAATATCGCCACCAAACCCAAACAAAACCAGTTTGAAAGGTTATTTATTTAGATTGGTGTGTACGAGTAGCACTGACAGTGAAGATTCGAAAAGACGTTTGTACATGAGCCAACTAAGTTTAACTCGAAAGGTTTATTTTAATTGCAAAACAATGTATTTTTCATGTCAATTTTACGGTTGGTGATTTCACAATTGTTGAACTAGAAAGCGGCGAAACACTTGCTTATAATGACTGCAGTCACTATTTATTGGATGTGAAATTATGATAAGTGTCCCATCAAGACCGGACAATTTAAATTGTACATAAAACATGGTTTCCTTACAAAAATAATTAGCAATTTTGATTAAATAATAAAGTAGACATGTGGCATGTGTTAAGTATAGATAATCGCTGGGACATTTGCATTCTTTTGAAAAAATTTTTAACTACAACCTAAATTGTTGTCTGCCAAAAAGCGGGTGAAGTATACAAAGGCCATCAGACGGGGCTGTTGAAGGAGAAGTACGGCTATGTCCTTTAGATATTCCAATACTAAAACCAGTAAATGAAGAACTTGGTAAATGGCTGGTAGAGGATCGGAAGAAAGGTGTTATATGTATGTGCAATTTGTTAAAAGCTAAAAGTCTTCAACAAATATTTCCTTAATTTACAGATCTACCCGATTTGCATGCATGCTTCCATCAGTTACAAGAAAATCATTGGAACATTTTAATATAAGAAACTTTCTGAGGAGCAGCACCACAAACTGGATGTTCGCTTTAAATTTGGTTAAATCAATTTGTAACAACCTAAACTTATTTTCAAGATTTGTATTCCATTGTACGCATTTTTAATATTAAAATATTATGAATTACTGAATTCTTAGTTACTTTATTATTCTTCTTTTCAACAATATTTTATTATTATTGCATCTGAATTCCTAACAACTTTATTATTTTTATTCCAATATTATTTCATTATTATGTTAAAATCTATTAAGCGAACTATACAAGACAACCAAAGGTGTACCCTATGTTAAAATAGAAAATAGAAAAGCTCTGAGCTAGAAAAAACTCACCTCTTTACTTGGAAGGATGGCATAAAAGCCGAGCTCAAGCGATGCATTTTCAGCATAGATAAACTAACCAAGATGTCGAACTTTCCAGATATTGAAAAATCAAAACCGGTTTTCTACTGATCGCCCTTATCCGTGTGACCCTGTCTGTGAATACATGTGAATTGTCACCAATGGCAATTTCCCTCCCATTTTAATAAAAAACACACTCGTGTAAATCGTTCTTATTCTAGCAATTTTATTATTAATTGCTCTAATTCTAGCAAATTTTGACAAAGTTATAGAGATGTAAAAGTGTTGCAATTCACCCACAGTGTGTCTGTGCGAAAGTTAAGGGTTTGCAAAAGTATTAGTAGAGTTTGACATCTAGGTTAGTTTATCTAGGGTTTTCAGTCAGGTTCTCTTCCACTAGACTAGAAAAGTGCTACATCTGCCTTTAAACGGTAAATTATACACGCGAAGCCGAGCTTGGATGATTTATACGAAGTCGGGTGAACTACTATCTATGAAGCATACACGCTCGATCGACTCGATATTCTTTGGTTGCCTTATATCTAAACGTTAATTTAAAATTCAATTTAATTTAGTTTTGTTCTTATGCTAATTTTGTTAATAATGTTAATGCCGGTTGTTCCCCGCAACTCTTTGGTTCTTACTAGCAGAGAATTCAACAAAGCGGCGGGTATTGGGTTTCCACCGAAATTGTTGGTGGTGAGTGTTGCGTCACGGACCTCCGACCCCTCGTCCCGACGAGAGCAGTAGTCTCATGCTACAAATTAAATTGATGCGAGTACAATAAAGGAACATTTTTAGTTGATGGTTTTTTAACAATAGAGCTGATAGTAATCATGGCTGAGAGATACATGAGCTAAATAATAAACTTTGAGACATATGGGTACGAGATTATTGCTAATAATTTTCTCTTTTAATTATCATGTTTGTTAATTAATTTTCAATAAAATTTGCCCAATGAAATAATCCTCATTTTACCTTATTCAGGCGTAATACAAAAGAATCAACTGTACAAAACAAACACAGCCGAAATAGGTGAATGGAATAAAGAGAATTGTGGAAAAATAAGAAGGAATAGAAAACAAAAAGTCAATGCAATACGTTGAAATGTGCTTCATAAATCACCGGGTGTATAAGTGTACAGACACAAAGACTGTGCTTTACGAATTCCAACTATGTATACATACATATGTATCTACCAGGTGCATAATCCATCAAAGACAAAATTAAAAATAAAAGCTGATAGGAGGTGGTAGAAAGAAAATCACGACGTTACCTTCAAAGTCTTTGTCCTGCATGATATTGATGATTTCTTGATCCTTTCCAGCACGCCGGGAATCCAATAAATCCATATCGTCCCTGTAACCTTTTTGCTCTCCGACATTCGCGTCCTTCGAGGAGATTTTTCCTGTGAAAAATGTCAAAAGCGCTGTTTCAAAACATGTTACCCATCTCACTACTCTTCACTTCTTACATATATATTTGTATTTATACGATATATGGACAAATACATACGTTTGTTTATATGCCCACATAGGGCAAGTGGCTACAAGATATTAGCTTAACACACAAATACCCATACTCATACTCGTACATACCTGATGGACACGCCGCATGTTGCCCAGTGGCAACGTTTTGATAGAAGTAGTTCTCTTCCAGCCACCTGGGAGCACCATGAGAACGACATTTGCCAGCAATTTTGTCCCATGCACAGTATGGATCCTGAAGCGCTACACATTCACTGAAATGAAAGAAAGAACGACATAAAAAAAAATTAACATCAAACATAAGGGCGGGTTAACTTAAAAAGGGAGCCCTCGCTTTCACCTCTATTTTTTGTTTTTTTTAATGGTCAATAATAGTTTTACCTGCAACTGGTAATTTTATCGTTATTGCATCGGTGCAACTTAATTGCGAGTACTTGACTATCCGTGATAATTATCAACTTTCCATCGTCATAGCTTCCTTCTTTCGGTTGATCTGTAAAAAAAAGCACAACACAAAATTACATCTTTACTTCTCTAGTTACTGGGACAGAAAATGAAAAATAATTTTGCTTGCTTTATAAAATGACCGGAAATTTCTTCGATGCCTAGATCGAATATATTCCCTGAGAATTCTCGTATCTTGGGTGTTTTTTTATAATTAACACTCCCTCAAGGTGTTATGACTACTTTTATAGTCGTAGAACAGAGAACTTGTTAATGAGATTTCATTCTGCAATATGTTGATGGAGATTGGTTTTAAATGCTTATGAGATGTAAGCAGTAGCCTTGCAGCGGTGTCAGTATTCAATAACTATAAAGATAAGAATCTCTATATGGATTTGGATAGAATTTTTGATCATAAAAATATGTTTAATATAAGTTTCAGGATGCTACGCTATACTCATTCTCGCATATGACGCATCAGTCCATAATACCAGCATGTATAAAGAGATTTCAAGCTCAACAGTACAATAGTGATAACACAGTCGCCATCGTCCGCTTAGTAACAACGCTGAAAACCATGAAGCCAACTGAAAGGAAAACACTCTTGCGATCAACAGAACCACATAATACTAATATGGAGAAAAACTTAAGGAATAGGGCGGAATATGCCTCCAACCTTATTTTGGATTCTATTAGAGCTTACGCTCTTTTTGCCTAGGCTAACACAATACAAAAAACTATGATTTCAGCTGCTATACTAAAGACTACACATTGTAGCGCACATTTCTTTGTAAGACATACTGTTAAACGACATGCTTTTGGGAATACCTAGCCGCCTTTTAACTGTCTTTGCTTTCAGGTGAGCCTCAATATTAGCTTGCTTATCTTCCAACACTCAGTGTCGAATGGTACAGGCGACTCCCACGATGAGATTCTTGTAGATTGCAATTGTGCTTTTTCTAGTTGAGAGCAAAACCAACATAGCAATCAGTTTGCTAGATTCAGCCTTCGTTGGAGTTAAGGAAATCTTTTAAGAGAATTCCCAAAGCCCACAACTGTTCGACTTACAACAAGGAAACAATTATTTCGAACACGTTCTTTATTGATCTAAAACAATAAACCTGGTTGCCGTTACGATTATAACTGACTTTAAAATCCACTCTCATTTAACTCAAAAGCTTTGCCTCTCTCCAAATGTTCCCATGTACCTACTTCTGCCATAAGTTCTATTATACAATTTCCAGCACTTATCGTTCAAAACTGCTTGTGGGAATAGAACCGTTAACTTTTTTTTAAGAACGCATGCACTGATCAGTGAAAAATATTAGTCAGTTTGGTTTCAGCTTGCAAACTACAAGTATAGGGTTTTCCAATAAGGACTTGACAACTTTTTTTTTTAAATAAAACACAAACCATTTGAGATATTTCAAAATCTTTATTATCGGCTTGAAGTACAATCAAAACATTTATGAATGGAACTCGACTTCGTTCATATAGCCACCGCGGGAATGTTTGCCGCGGTCGATTCGTTGGACCCAATTTTCAACGACTCGGCCACACATTTCGGCCGAAACGGCCGCTATTTCGCGTTCAATGTTGGCTCTGAGCTCTTCCAACGTCGTCGGCGTGTTGGCATAAACCAATGACTTCACGTAGCCCCATAGAAAATAGTCAAGCGGCGTTAAATCGCACGAACGAAGCGGCCAATCGACTGGCCCATTTCTTGAGATAACACGCTCACTATACTTACTCTTCAATAAATCGATTGTAGCGTGTGCTGTGTGGCTTGTGGCATCATCCTGTTGAAACCACATGTCGTCCAAGTCCATATCTTCCAATTCGGCCCAAAAATAATCGGTGATCATGGCGCGATAACGGTGACCATTCACAGTAACGTGACGATCGTTATCGTCGACGAAAAAATATGGCCCAATAACGCCGCCGGCATGTAAACCGCACCAGACAGTTATTATTTGTGGATGAAGTGGTGATTCATGAAGCACATGTGGATTCTCACCCGACCAATAACGCATATTTTGCTTATTGACGAACCCATTGAGCCAAAAATGAGCTTCGTCACTGAAGATGATTTTGCGATGAAATTCATCATCTTGGCGCATCTTCTCCAGAACCCAATCGGAGACTGTACGTCGCTTCAAATGCTCCATCGGCTTCAATTCTTGAGTCACCTTATGGTCTGAGCGATGTCCAATTCTTGAAAATGCCGTGGAATTGACTGATTTGGATCATTTGTATATGAAAGCCTATCGCCGGTCCACAGGTTATCTTCTAACTCCTCAACTAAAAAAAATTAGGCTGGAAATATGCAAGCGACATTTGCAGTGACGCGCGGACAATGGCCATGAAAACATTCTGTTTACGGATGAGAAAATTGTTAACGTGGAAGAAGTTTTCAACAAACAAAATGACAAAATGTATACCACTCCATCTAAGGAAACAAAAAAAGTTGTTCCAAAGGTTCAACGTCAACATAATCCCGCTTCCGTAATGGGGGTCTCTCACCATGGTGTTATATCCCTCCATTTATGTGAAAAATGCGTAAAAATTGGTGCAAAAGATTTACCAAGAAAATGTGCTAGAGGGTGTGGTGAAGGGTTTGACCAATACCCTTTTCAATATGTAGAGATGGAGCAGCAGAAGGTTGGCCGTTGGGGAGTCCAGATCTGAATCCACTGGATTATGATTTGTGGTCAGAATTGAAGAACATGGCTGCAAGACTACCCACAGAAATTTGGAAAGCCTTAAAACAGAATTAACCAGAAAAGTGTCCACGATTTCCATGGAAACCGTACGTGCCGCTTTAGCCCAATGGCCACACGGTTTGGAAGCTTGTGTTAAAGCAAAAGGCAGTCATTTCAAGAGAATGAAATTTTTTTAATAACCAATATTGTGGTCTGATAAATTAAACAATTTTGAATACAATATGTTTTCTTGTTTTTTTTTTTTTTTTTTGATAGCGTTTTATATTTGTAACAGAACTTATGGCAGAACTAGGTACATATATCTCCTAACTCGTCACCTTCGCACGCATACCATCCGGTGTCGAGTAGCTTACCCGTCCATAAACTTCCATGGGAATATCTACAAGGAAATAATATTGTAAAATGTTTGTGTGGGTACAAATGATAGAAGTTATTCTTTTCAGTACACATCCCTTTATTCAGTACCGTTACAATTCACTATTTAATTGTTTCTCTCAGTACAATCCAATTTCTCAACCGCTTATACTTTTCTTATCTTTTACTTAAACCACTTAATCACTTCTCCTAATTAACACTTCAGATTTCACTTTAGAACTGATTTTGCATACCTTGGGGATGCTGGTATTTATACTCGAATGACATACTTCGAGAATAATCCTCGCCATCCAGCGTCCCATACAATTTCCAATTTGCTAGAAAATTCGATTCCACTCTCCAGTCATCAATGGTCGAGACTTTTTTATTCAAGTATCGAAATCTTCTGGTCTGCGAGCATCGACATCTTCTGCTCTGTAAATCTAGATGTCGCTGCTCACATTTAAGTGGTTATCACATTGCTCCCTCCCTACAGTTGTTCGTCCCGAACAACTTCGTCATTCAGCATCCCGTTGAAATGACACATTCTATCCAAATGGACCACTTTCAATTTTCCTCGATCCCCACGCTGGATCCGGTAGACAACGTCATTAATGCGGGTTATCACCTTGTATGGACCTTCCCAGTCCTATTGCAATTTTGGTGATTTGCCTTTCTTACGCTGAGGATTATACAGCCAGACCAGATCTCCTTCGTTGAAACCGGAAGATTTCGCCTTGATATCGTACCTAGTCTTCATGCGGCTGCTTGCTAGCTTCATCTTTTCTCTGGTGTCTTCATGCAATTTGCGAATCCTGCTGCGCAAGTCATTCACGTAGTCGTTCACCTCTTTGGGCTCCGTCGGTGGGGATCCAAATTTTGCTTCACTTGGCAACCGCATTGTTTAACCAAATAAGATCGGGATCGTGTGTGTCCTGTTGAGCTATGGACGGCGTTTCGGTATGCCATTAAGAAGAGGGGTATGTGTCGATCCCAATCCCGCTGGCAGTTGCTGACAACCTTAGATGGATGCTCATTCAAGGTCCGATTGAACCGCTCGACCATTCCATCAGATTGAGGGTGTAGTGGCGTTGTCCTTGTCTTTCTTATTCCCAAATATTGACATATTTCCTGGAAGACTTTTGATTCAAAGTTTTGCCCTTGATCAGAGTGCAGCTCCATTGGGACCCCAAATCTGCTCACCCAGTTGTTGACTATCTGTTCGGCTACGGACTTAGCCTCTTGATTTGGGATGGCAAACACTTCCGGCCACTTACTGAAATAAACCATGACCACGAGGGTATATCGGTTACCATTAAAGGTTTCGGGAAATGGCCAAGCGATGTCGATGGCTATTCGTTCGAAAGGTGCTCCGACATTGTATTGTTGCATTTGTCCATGTGGCTTTACTTTTGGACCCTTGGTAGCCGCACACCTTATGCACTTTTTGCACCAATTCTCGACATCTTGTTTAGCGCTTAGCCAATAGAAACGTTCCCTTACCTTTTCCAACGTCTTGTTTATTCCCAAATGGTCTCCTGAGATGCCGTCATGTATTTCATGGAGTACTTGGCAGACTCTGGACCGTGGCACTATTAGCTGCATACGAGATGTTGTCCCATCTGCACTTTCCCATTTTCTCTTCAGCAATCCATCTTGCACAAAAAGCGAGCCCCACTGTGCCCAGTATGCCTTCAGAGTTTGGCTCCGATCTGATATCTGCTGCCAGCTTGGTCTTTCCTCGTGTTTCTTCCAGGCCAATATTGGTTCGATGTCATTGTCTGCCTGTTAGGAGGAACGGATTTCGGCTATACTCCAACCCTCTATTGGCTCAGTCCTGATCGTTTGGATAGTTTCCTGTTCTTTCGCTTCTTTACCACTGACTACTTTTGCTGGGAGGCTTTCGTTGCATTGTTTTACCTGTGAGACTGGGATAATTACCCTGGAGTCGACTCCTGCTACAGACTTCTGCCCCGCGAAGTAAGCATTTCCTAACTGATGTCTTCTGGAAATTTGACCGGTTTCTTGGTAGCCGTTTCTGCCGGTTTTTCTTTCTATTTGCCTGTAACCCCAGTGCAGGCAGCTTTCTCGACGTACCGGTTCTTTACAATGCCCTTGCAAATGACCTACTTTATCGCAGTTCCAGCAGCGCATCCTTCGTCTCTCCCACGGGATATTTCGTTGCATGGTAGTTGGTCTTGAGCAGGAGCATTCACCAGATACGATTTCCCTTACGAAATGCATTCCTTTGGAAGCCTGATTGGATGCTTCCATCGCCAGAGCGAAGGCAAGTGCTTCAGCAAGGGTTCTTTTCCCGGCCATCCTTACTGCTGATTTTTTGTTGTAGACTATTCTTTTGTTCGTCGAATTTTTGTTCAATGCTGCTCTTCTGCTCGTCTAGATTTTTCTTTTGTTCTTCCAGCTTTTGTTCGAGGCTATTCTTTTGTTCTTCCAGATTTTTCTTTTGTTGGTCGAGACTGTTCTTCTGTTCGTCCATTTTTAACAAGAGGAGTTGCATCATCGCAGCTATATCACTGTCGGTACTTGTCTGTTCATCCTCGTCAACATCAAAGGAGTATGCATCAGGATCATGTCCCTCGTTGTTCAAAGCCTCCTGAAGTCGGAGCACTAGGTCACTTTTTCCTCCACTGGCGCTGAGGCTTCTCTTGTTCAACTCGGATTTGAGTTGGACGAGGTCAACTGCAATAGTTTTCGACCCATTCTAGCTTTTTCAAATAGTCAAAAAAAAAATTTTTTTTTTTTTTTACACACAATAAGTTCTATCCCACTTCTGACACCAATGTAAAATGTTTGTGTGAGTACAAATGATAGAACTTATTCTTTTCAACACAAATCCCTTTATTCAGTACCGTTACAATTCACTATTTAATTGTTTCTCTCAGTACAATCCACTTTCTCAACCGCTTATACTTTTCTTATCTTTTACTTAAACCACTTAATCACTTCTCCTAATTAACACTTCAGATTTCACTTTAGAACTGATTTTGCATACCTTGGAGATGCTGGTATTTATACTCGAATGACATACTTCGAGAACAATCCTCGCTATCCAGCGTCCCATACAATTTCCAATTTGCTAGAAAATTCGATTCCACTCTCCAGTCATCAATGGTCGAGACTTTGTTATTCAAGTATCGAAATCTTCTGGTCTTCGAGCATCGACATCTTCTGCTCTGTAAATCTAGATGTCGCTGCTCACATTTAAGTGGTTATCACAATATGTTGACTCAGCTGGGAACCTGTGTGTGCGTGTCGACCCAAGTTCGAGGAGGTGCATATTGTGATAACTTTGGCCCTACATTATGGGGTATTTTGGTTTAAAAGAAAACAACTATTTGACTTAGGGAATCAAAATCATTTAAGCTTTTATCACTTTTTTAATGCGCAGAATTTTTAATATACTCTAAAATGTTTGTGTGGGTACAAATGATATAACTTATTCTTTTCAATAGAAATCGCTTTACTCAGTACAGTTACAATTCACTATTTACATAATTGTTTCTCTCAATACAATCCAATTTCTCAACCACTTATACTTTTCTCATATTTTATTTAAACCACTTCTCCTAATTAACACTTCAAATTCAACTGATGAACTCTTGCATACCTTGGGGATGCTGGTATTTATACTCGAATGACATACTTCGAGAACAATCGTCGCCATCCAGCGTCCCATACCTACTATTTCCAATTTGCTAGAAAATTCGACTCCTCTCTCCAGTCATCAATGGTCGAGACTGTGTTATTCAAGTATCGAAATCTTCTGTTCTCCGAGTATCGACATCTTTTGCTCTGTAAATCTAGATGTCGCTGCTCACATTTGTGGACAATATTGTCCAGTCGCCGCCTTTTCTAATTATCGCCTAACATATTTGACGGCAACAGATAGCCAATTTTTCTGTATAATCATGCGCCAATGGTTTTAGCCATTTTATTGTCCCTACACACACCATCACGTTGACATTTTGCTTTTCGAAGCCCTAACATCAATCGTTAGACCCGTGCAAATGTAACTGAACACTGGGACCTGCGCAAACACAGCTGAGTAAATAAAATGGACGATTCGGCCGCATTTAAGCTACTTCGACATATCCGGAGCTCATGTCATTTGAGGATTTATTTTCGGCATTTAACCAGGATGCCGAAATAGAGATGGTGATCGATGAGTTAGTGGGATACTGGTACTGTTCTCGAAAGGATCTGCCCCTCCAGATTGTGAGTTATACCGTACGAAGTTAAGATCGTCCATGGTGAATTCAACGTCAAGCTAGTAAAAGAGGTCCGAATGACGCCGCACAGGAGAGCGGACTTAAACTGATTAATTTTGCGGCGGCACGAAATGCCATCTAGCTCACCTCAATAGCCATAAAGGGAACTGACTATCTTCTGATCCAAAAATCGGAAATCAAATTTATCAAAATAGAAGACTGTCGGCAAGCACATACAGAGAAACAGGAAGCATACAGAGCGGCGATGCAAAGGAAAACGGGAGGTCTCGCGAACTCTATGAGCGAAACATGGCTTATAAAAAAAAACAAAAAAGAAGCAGAGAGAAACGCCCGATAGAGGCATTGGAGATTAAGAACGATGTTCGAAAGGTATATCAAAAAGCCAAAACAACGTGCCAAGCATATAAAAATGAGGATGAGAACGTAATAGTTGAGTCACAGTCAATCCTGAAAATCTGGGAGTATTATTGCTGCAGACTGTTTAACGGCGAGAACGACTAACATTCTGAGGTCATGCAGAATGAAACATTCAATTTGGACGATGACCGACAACAATTCCGTCCACCCGACTAAGAAGTGGCTTGAATAACGATATGTAAACTAACAACTTATAAGTCGGACTCCCTGCCGAATTGTGTAAGGCGGAAATGAACTAAGCATACATCAGCTCATTTATAAAATCTAACGAAAGTATGCCTAGTGAATGTTACCTCAGCATAATGGGAAAAACACAGCGAGCTGTCAGTGGAGTATTTGCAAATACTGAAGCAGAAGCGACAAATATGGGTTCAGCGGTCAAGGAAGGAAAACAAATGCACATGCTGTCACCAAAGAGGGAAACACCAAATTGAAGCCTAGGACCTAGGAAGCTACGATCGGCAGGTGCAACTGTGAGGCAATAGATTACTTTATCTACATGGGCTCTACTATCAACTACGTCAACGACAACAGCACGTAGTAAGTAAAGCCATTTCCTTACAAGAGTCCGATCATCCCAGTCTTAATTTACGGCACAGAAACTTAGACACTGACGATTGCGGATGAAAATACTCCCGATCGCGTTGAGAGAAAAGTACTTCCGGTAATTTTTGGTCCCGTTTGCATCAAGGAGGAACGGAGGAAACGTCTCAAAAGCGAACTGTGCTGGCTGTACAGCGATCCCGACGTCATCAGAAAAGCTCAAAGAACCTGCTTTAGATGGCTGGGGCAACTCGAACTTATGGCGTGTGTTGAAAATTGCATTGATAAGTAGTACAATGCAATATGGTCGCTGTATAGTCTTTGTTCGTGTAGTTGGATAGTTGTTGTTGCTGATTGCTGACGATGGATCGTATTAAGAGCGGATTCTTCAACAGCGAGGTGGTTGTATCGTTTTGTTAAAGATGATAGAAGCGTTTCGAAGACGTATAAATTTCGTATAATCTTGCGGCCAATTCCGATGTATTATACTCGGTTGTCACATGATCGACTTGTGTTACCCATTGCAGTTAGGACATTTGAGATCTCTAGTGGGTCTTCAGAGTGAGGGAATAGATGGAACAGATGTTAATACTGGCATAATAGCCCCATGTCCATACAGTTGGCAGTTGTGATACAGGGGTTTCCTTATTCGGGGCCCGTTTCTTATAATCGTAGTCATATCTGACAATGGTTTTGAAAAAACTTCTAAAGTTACGGCGGAGGTCGTTCAACTGGATAGAATAAAGTTTAATATAGACAACATGAATATACAGGGTGTCCCTTCGTCAACGATAATTTGGAAAATGATTCCTGGGTATATTCTCCAATGTTGACAGCATTTATCGAGAATTTAAGAAAAGGCTTACTTTGGTGTACCCTGAAACATGTTAACGGATATTGTTCTGTTAGTACTAATGGTAGAAACTTCGAAACTTCTTCATTATTAGAAGAAATACTAGCCTTTGTTTCGGCGTTTAAATAAAGTTGATATCTTGTTTGAGTCCTCAGATATCCAATTTCTAAACCTGGCTTTGAGGTCACTTTTCTCCGGAAAATGCCTAATTACGAGTAGCATAACGTTTTACAATTTTGTTCTTATGAAAGTAACAATAATAATAAAAAAATCATCAATAAGTTTACAGAAAAACCCACAAATACTTGATGGCTTTAAGCTCCAAAGGCTATGAATAAAAAATGATTTTGTGTGGTCTTAGATAAAATTTTTATTTTATGTATGTACTAAGACAGTCATAACAGGTGCTCAAAGTGTTCTCCTTGGTTTTATTATACGCCGTTACAAAGGCTAGTATTTCTTCTAAAAACAAAGTCCTACACGAAGTTTCTACCATTAGTACTAACTAACAGAGCAATTTCCGTTACTCGATAAATGATGTCAACATTGGAGATAGACTCTTACTGTAGAAAGATTTTTTTTCTTAGAATATGCCCAGGATTCATTTCCCAAATTATTATTGACGAATTAGGGGACACCCTGTGTAATAAATGTGGTACGTGATTTAGATTAAGGCATTTAAATCCTATGGAAATGAATTTAGATTTATGTTGAGAAATGCTATATAAATCTAAGCCAGATACAGGTACTTTAAATGATGGTTTTATAGAAGGGAGGATATGGTCCTTATCCCAAGGTTCATTACTGTTGCGTTCGAGAAAAAATTGTACAGCTCGAATTCCGTTTAGAGATGCATGTGCACAGTTCGATCACGGAATGAAGTATGCTGGATAGAAATTTAAATGGCGTCAGTAGTTGTTTTTTTTTTTTTTTTCAATGTGTCAACAATGCGTAGAGTACGCATAGATGAAAATATAATCATCATCAATATTATCGAAGATTTTGCGTGAAGATCTTGGTTTAAACGCTTAAATTGCTGCAAGAATTAAAGCCGGACAATCATCGGTTGCGTCGTGACTTCACTTATTGGGCGCTTGAACAGATGGAAGCCGATCCACTTTTTTACCGTCACATTTTATTCAGTGATGAGGCTGTTTTCTGAATCAGTGATTTTGTTAATGAGAACAATTTTTGAATTAGGTGATCTATCAGTTACACATGCAGCCCAACAGATTGAATGTATGGTGCGATTTATGGGCTGGCAGTATCATCGTAATAAGCTATTTATAAAACTAGTTTCCTCTTGAGCACTTGGCACACTTCAATTGATGAATGACTCCACTTTGATGGTATAGGAGAGTTACTAGTATTTATTTAATTTATACATTTTGGTCAATTACGACAAATTTCAAATTTTATATTTCCTTAACACATGTACAAACATAAAATACTCCATAGAATGTGGGAGAGACGCGGGACACCACAAGGTTCAGATTAATGCGGTTTTGGTAAGTAAATTGTGCACACACAATGACGCCATGAGGATTACTTCTATTGAGAAGTTAAATGGTTGACATTTTGTACAATAGAGGATGTCAGTTTAAATGGATTACTATACCGAACTGAATAAGGAAAAGTATCTAAAGTCGTGAATTTCATTATAAAGAATCTTATGTGCTAACAATAGGAAGGTGGATTGGTCAGAAGAAGCAATCATTGCTTTTGTACAGTAGGTTCAAATATAGTTCAAATCGAAAGTATGAGCATATGTATGTGCTGTGTTGAAGGGTTAATATGTGGAACGCTTTAGTCATTGAACCTTGGGGCTGGTGGAATAAAAAATATAAATTTATGGCGCTGAGAGTCTGATGTAAATCACGGATATGCTTCTTGTCGTTTTGTGTACAGATGGGATGGACTTACAGTTGTGTTTTTAATGTCACAAATTTTAAATTTTGGATGTTTTCCATTGCATAATGTTTGTCCCGGTAATTCATAAAATTCCAGGAAAGTCGCCTATCGCCGTCTGTTAACGATTGAGCATGGATGACTCCCGAGCATTTATGTTGCACATGATTGACATTCTGATAAAATAAAGTTCAGAATTATTTTTTTGAATCAAAAAAAGTTTTACATTGATAAGAGTTTCCTCCACCAATGGTTGGTTCAAAGGACGTTAACCAGTCAAAAAGTCACTTACATCTTCAGATCGTCCTGTTAAACTTGTTGCTCATTCTAGCCTATACAAGGCGCTAGATACTTACCTTCAGTCGTATATAACCAACGTTGATATTCTATCCATTAACATATGTATAATTTTCTCTTTTTTAAATGTTTAATATAGAGCGGGATGAGGTGCCTAATTAATGTAATGAAGACCTGACGAATGACCTTTCAGAAAGTTAAATTCAGGTTGTCTTGGACGGTTCCAAGTCTGATATCCACAAAATAAATTTTGTGGTGCCTCAATGCTCCGTTCTGTCTTCGACAATATTTATTGCTAACGCCAATATTGCTCAATCAATTGTATCCTTACAACACTTACGTAACGTGGCTTGCCTTACCCTGTTATATCGCTACGCCAATACTTGGCGAATGCCATCTGAGAACACCAATGGCATTTCGTTAATATCAGGCTTTTGTGAATTTCGCAGTGAGCTTGGGATCAGTATCCTGCAGAAATGTTTAAATAACAGGCACCTATTGATTTGTTGAACAATTCACACCCGACTAACGAAAATAAAATTGGGATTTACGCTGATCGAATGGCACTATGTAGTAACTTATTCATTGCTGCAGCTGTAACGGATCATTTTGGTCACCGCGGATGAACAATAAGAAACACAGAATCGTATATAGAGCATTAATTATGGGATACGTTTTGTAACTTACAAAAACAAGATGAAACAGAAGTAAAATTTTACAGAAGGAATAATTCTCACAAAAATTCTTGTCGTCTGCGGCTTTCATCGGCACAAAATCGTAGGACCCATCTCACTGTACTTAAACGGCGGTCAACACATTGTGGATTTTACAAGGGCGCATGTCTATCGGCCGGTTTTTATGAATTCAGTCACTATGGAGGCTCTCAGGAGCGGACCATAAGTTGTATGTGCACGAATTTTACACAAAAAAAAAGAAAAAAAAAACTATTCGGCAACTGAAGAAAATTTTGCAGTCATCGTGTATGTATAGCACATGAAGTGCAAAGTGTTCCTCTTATCAGGAAATATGTTCATAAGTTCAAAGAAATAGGTGCAACAGAGATAAGCTGAGGTCATTTACCAGGGTTACCGTTTAGTAACTAAGAGTAGTTGCAGTTAACTCAGAGGATTATGTGGAGGTGTTGGACAATTCCTTGGTCCCTGAACTGCAAAACTTTCCCGATTTTAACCATAGAACATGGTGGTAGCAGGACAGAGCAACGTCTTTGCCACGTGTTCGTGAAGTTTTCCATAAAAAATTAATATCCAGAAGAGCGGACGTACATACATATATAACATATCTCCGATTTGACAAGAAATTTTGCTGTTCACTTAGAAGAGTGCGGTGGGAGTTGCATGTAGACGATATTATTTAGAAAGGAGCACTCAAACAAAGAACCAGTCCAATGTACTCCATATACTGAAATTTCTCAAACTTGCGACCCAACTACCAATGCAAGCCCTAACCAAGGACGCAGGCAGACTTGGTCCTGAAAAACTGTCCTCTGAGCCCTAATTAGTAAGTTTATCGGCGATATCATTTCTCGTAATGCCATTATGACCTGTTACACAGGCAAAACTCATTGAAATATTGCAATCTTGATCTAGGGGTGGCCGTGGTGTAGTGGTACTTGCAATCGCTTCTCACTCGGAGGGTCCAGGTTCGAATCCTGCCCATGACAAGTCAGTTTTTCATTTGTGTAATTGAAACTCAGACAGAAAAATTCTGCGTGTGAAGGTATAACACTGACACGTAGATTTGGCTGTTGTAGAGTTTCAACCACAAAAAACTAGTGCGAATTATAACTTCGAATCACCCTGAGTGAAGAAAAAACTCTCCGTCCTATTCGGACTCCCACCCCTGGAGTGCGAATATCGAAACCAAATACACCTGAGTTTCAAACCACTACAAAAAACAATTTTTCCTTTCTCCTCCTTCTACCTTTACGCCCGTGCCATGGCAACAGTAATAGAGTATCCTAACACCTTAGGCGCGCGTAAATTAATTAAAAAAATAAAAAATAAAGCTTGGAAGTCATGCAAGGTTCAACAAGTCTTTAAGCGCAGCTTGGCTGTTGGTACAGACGCAAATGCTTCGCCCCCTCCACCGATTCTTCATAATATACATATTTCGTTGTCATCAAAGTTCCAGTGCGTGTTGTACGAGTATTAAAGACCACTTCTTTTTAAATGGGAGATAGCTTTGATATGAATGTGGAGGTTACGAAGATTCATATGCGCAGAGCCAGGGAAACCTCCCATCGAGCCGACACAGATCGTTCGTAGTCTGCTAAAAACAACAGTATCCTACCTATCCATATTTCATGAGTGTTTGCTACAATAGACAACCGATTAATTAGATACAATTGTTCTTATCATAGCCATGTTACCCACTTTGGTAACAAGTCCCCGATACTTTCCGAAACCTCCTTTACACTGCCAGAAGACCTACAGCGCTTTGGAGGTCTTCGATGCGACATGTGTCGTTGGATAATCGAATGGTGATACCTTTATGCAGTAAATGAGTCAGATCAATCAGCTTCCTCCTTTTCGAGAATAACCTCAGTTTTGAGAAGATTAACATAGCAGTGGAGACAGGACGCCGCCTTGCGGGCACTAACGAAATTATATGAAAACCCCGAAACTATGGAGCCCTGACCCCTTTGTTGCGTAGTGTATATCACAAAAAAAATGTGTTTCTTTTACTGAAAATATTACAAACATAGATCATCAAAATGATTTATTTTGAAACGTCATTTTGCGAGAATTTAAAAATTCATAATTGTATTTTAACGTAAAAAAAAGAATCCAACATCTATGCGAGTAGGTAGATACATTTAAAATTCTCACATCACGTACAACATTTTCCATTTTCCGAACCCGACGGATGTTAGAGAACTAATCCTACCAAAGTCTTGCATCAGCAATACGAATACCCAATGTGAGCTGTGCAATTTGATAATATTTGCTTCCGGTTAAAAGCTGATGTCAATTTACTTATGAAAGGATGGTAAAATGACCAAGGTAGGAAGGTAGCAATTTGTGCCCGTTTATGAATAGGACCAAATTATATAATGAATTTCTAAGATATGTCATTTACTGATTTTTCATGCGACAAATTCGTCTATATAGAATTGGTATGCGTGCCACCATCGCATACCTTTTCATTAGGAAAAAAAAATTGTGAAATAAAAATGAAAATGTAAAAGAAAATGAAAAAAAAAATCTTCTTTAACTCACCATATTGCATTGTACGAACAATCTCCAAATTTCGAATCGGCTCGCTTTTCGTTAAAACATCAATTTCCTCAATGACAACCGAGGAGACCTTTTTATTCGAATCTGCTGACTCCGCATTAACCGACTTAATTATTTTTCCATGGTCTAGGAATTAAATAAAAAAGAAAATCTGTTAAAAAATGTCCAGAATAACCAGAAAAACACATTCTCATATACATATCCACACAGAGAGAGAGCTTTGTGAATTTAATGCAATTAAACCGTTTTAAAATGATCTCTTTTACAAATTTAAAAAAGCAAAACGTTCACAACCCCAAAATTGAAGTACGGAACGTACAAAAAATTATATAAAAAAAACTTCAGAATACAAAAAAAAAATAATAATAATAATAATAATAAAATGCGAGAAGCTTACCCGTTCCAACGAATATTACGTCATAGGTCTTCCCTCCAGGAGTTTTAATCTGAGCATCCACAGCAATTTGCGTAAAACGGTAGCTGCATTCGGGTAAAAAAGTGTGCAGAGCAGAGATGAAATACAAGAAAAAGAACGGAAAAAAAAAACATCCATGAGATGGAAATGGAAAAACTACCACACAATGTAAATTAAATAATTAAAATGCACCGAACATGCGACTTTGGCTACGCGACTATTTATATTTGGTATGCCCCTGCCGCATATTCCATTCGGGCTCTCTCCTTGAATACGGAAACACCAAGTATGTCGAGATAGAGAAATAAAAAAAAATCCAAGTATTAGCACTTTGAATTGACCGCTTGTATACATCCTGTTTGTTTTTAAGAGATCTCCAAAGCGCTGAACACCATACTGCTTGTTCCAAATACCACCATAGATAGGATAGGGTAATTGGCCATGGAGTCGACGACATAGTCTAGTCGACATAGGGTGGACATGGAGAATGGTCATGCACATTAGAATATTTTATCTAATAAGAAATAACTCAACAGTGTGAACAATGTAAATTGCCGCTTTCCGTCCGCCTTCAAGTGCCTCCGAGCAACGTCCTTGTTATTCGCCACAAGGATGCATAACTTTTCCAGAACTGTAATATTTTTTTTCCTCCGTATTTTTTCTTTTATTTTATTTGTAGTGTTACTCTTTTCCTATTTTCTACTCAACTGGTTCTGTGTTGCTTTTGCTACTTCTGGTCCTTGTACGACCACACGAAAGAAATATAATACAATACACCGTTCTATTATACTTACATAGTGCTCGTCCTGACCAAAATTGGTTGACCAAAGAATGCCGGAACATTTTCATCCATTAGCGAATGAGTTTTGATGAAATTTAACGTCAAGTCGGGTAGGGTACGTGAGTCATTATGGCATGAGCCCGGTCGTGGATCAGGAACCTTTAGGATATACCAAAAAAAAAAAAAAAAGAAGAAACAACAACAAATTATAGGCAATTTATAAATGATATCATATATATATATAAAGAATCTTGATATACGAGAACGAAAACGAGTACGAGTATGAGTAATAACAGCATGGCCGCGTATCTTGTAACTTCAAATTTATGAATTGCTCTGCCAAAGAATAAACCAAAACTAGTAACATCAAGCAGTGTTGCCAAATTTCGGGGAGAAATATCAAAATATCTCTACAAAAAATCAGAAAGGATAGGACGTGCAACCTTTTCAACTTCAATGCCCCTAGAAAAGATATAAAATAAAAGGACCGCTGCAGAATGAAGCAGGAACAACTAAAAGTTGGCAAGTCTTTTTTTTTAAATGTCCCGAACGCCCCTAAGTCTGTTCTTGTCACAAAAAGATATGTTTAAGCATTGTTAATCAACCCCCTTATTCCAAAATATTGACTTGCCTACTCAGTCCGTCTGTCCAAAGTTCAGTTATTAAACACAACTTGTTTAAAAGTTTAAAGCGTACGCGAAATAAGTTGCGTTTCAATAGCTTCGTAGTCAAGGTAAATTCAGTCGCTCACAGACCGTCGTGGAGTATTAACGTGTTTCGGCTTTTTTCGAGAACAAAGGCAAAAAAAAAATAAAATAAATAAATATATATATTACGTGTAAAACAGTATTTGACGACGTTTTATAAAGGGTCAGTCAGCCCAGTTATCTAGTAAAACACGTGCAATAAAAGTGTTAACAAGCAGATAAAAGCAGGCGATGGATAGAAGTGAGCGCTCCGCTCCCCCAATAGCGGGATCAGCGGATGACGCAAAAACATCAGCCGAGGAAGCAGTTATTTCGAGAAACTTGGCACGTGAAACAAGGTCCAAGAGGAGGAGAAAGACAAATCCGACTTCCAACCCCGTTGAACGCATCGCCCTATCTGCTTCGCCCGCGAAGATGTGGGTTTATGTAAGGAAAGAGGCCAAAACAGCAGGGGAACAACTTAAAAAACACGGTAGTGTCTCCGATGGTGGGTAAGGGCACCACTTCGGGTCAAATAATAGCTTCGCATCTCTGATGGCTTCGGAATCAGAAGCAAATAGCGAGAAGGACGAGGGAACTGCAAGAAACCCAAAATTCTTAACAACAACAACCGCAAACAAATAAAAAGCAGTCTGAAACACAGCAACAACAAAAACAAACACTGAGACAACAGAATATGTTTCAGCCAGAAAACAATACTACTACTCAAGCACAACAGCAACAGAAACAGCAATATCAGCAGCAGAAATCAACTAAGCAAAGGGTGCCTCCAATTAATACCTACAAAATGGAATTGAAGGATACAATAGAGTTATGTAAGTCGGCCATAGGCAATAATTTCTTTATTAAAAAACTAAGTTTAGATAGGCACGCGATCCACTGCAATACAGTGGAGCGCTACCACAAAGTTAAAAGTTTACTGAAGGATACGACGACGGAGTTCTTCTCCTACACACCGAAGGGGGAGAAGCTGCAAACCATGCTGCTGAGGGAAGTGCGGAAGAGAAGAAGTGCGAAGGGCTCCAATTCGTGGGGGTCGAGCCTTTCACCACAGCCAGAGCCAAAAGGGAGAAGCGGCAACTGCCGATTTTCCTTGTCCAGCTAAGTCCCACCAGCAATCTGGATGGTCTAAGGAGTATTAAAGGCCTGGACTACCAGGTTGTACATTGGGAGAAATTAAAGAGGAGCGAAAACATTTTACAATGTGTTCGCTGCCAAAGGTTCGGGCACGCAGCGTCGAACTGCGAAATGCAGCCTCGATGCGTGAAATGCGGAAAGAACCACAAGTCCGAGGATTGCGCTCTGGGTAAGGACGGAGCGTCTGAAAAAAGCCAACTCTCTTGTGCTTTATGTAGGAACACGGGACACACCGCAAATTATCGGGGTTGTCCCAAATTCCAGTACATCAAAAGAATAAATCTGGCCCAGCAGCAGAAAGTGGAAGTGAAACGTCCACCCGTGCATTTGCAAACACCAGCCGTTACTTCCAATATTACCTATGCCCAAATGGCGGCAGATGGGGGAAATACGGTACAGCAAGCGAAGGTTGCTTCTCAGGCCCCAGCGCTAAGAGCACCTGAACCAGTACCTGACATGCTAGCTATCTTGCTCTCTATCCAGGGGCAGATGGGTCAGCTACAACGTCATTTAACTGAACAGACCGCGCGGGTGGATCAAGTATACGCACTGCTACCTGGTCTAACGCACCTTTTGCCGTAATGGGTACGTACGTGGCGGAGCAAACCCTGAAGGTCATTGCTGTGAATGTGAATTCACTGATAAGGTTCGAACGACGAGCCGCACTATTTAAGTTGCTTAAAGACCAAGCCGCTGATGTGCTTTTGGTTAGCGAAACTAAGCTTACCAAGAGACACAAACTGAGGCACAGAAGATACGAAATAGTACGGAGAAACCGGCCCAACTCCATTCAAGGAGGTGGCGTTGCAATTTTCGTACGAAAAGGTATACGTTTTAAAAGAGTATACAGTCGTGTAGTACGTAGTTTCCAGGTGCTGGAAGTATGCATCGTGTATATCCTTCTCCGTAGTGGAAAGCGGTTGTACATGGTGTCTGTCTATGCACCTAAGGCTACTCAATCCACCTTATTTATCTCAGAGCTCGAGACGCTTTTTCGATTCCTGAGGCTGGAATTGGAAGACAACTATTTTATTATCGGCGGAGATTTCAACGCCAAACATAGGGATTGGGGAAATAATACACCAAATACTAGAGGGAACCTACTATTCAATTGGTGGGGTCAACACAGTGTGATGTATCAACTCGACCTTAAGGCGACGGACAGTCCGTCGTTTCCGAGACACGGGTCCTTTTTGGATCTTCTGCTGTTCGACACACGAATACACCTGACATGCACAAACCAACAAACCATAAACTGTCTACGCACTTTTGTGTATGACAGTGACCATTGCGGACCTAGTACCGAAATAACCGTTCCGAACGAAGATGCGGAATTGGACGAGTTTGTTCAAAGGCATGCCTACAACTATAGTAGGGTGCGTTCGACACACTTCTCCAGAACACTGACGAGAGCACTCTCCTCGAATTCGCTCTACCCACCGTCCAATAGAAATCTGTCAAACGAGGAGATTGACAGGTATCTAAGACTAACGGAAGAGACAATCAAACGAGCAATGGACAAAACGATACCTCGGTACCAACACACTGACGAAGAAGACTTATTCCGCAACGCAACTATTGACGCACTGCACCGACATAAAAGTAGACTGCTGTCAAGACTAAAAACCTTGTACAGACAGTTTACTGACAGACATAACCCGGAGATTATGACGCTAAAGTCGTCGATCAAAAACCTCCAAGTATTAATAAAAGAAAATTACAGAACATCTGTAAGTTTGTATTGGAACAAAAAAATTCGAGCTGTAAACTCCAGCAACCCGAATATGTTCCCGCAAATAAATAAAATATTTCGGAGAAAAAATCAAAACGACCTTCAGTGTCTTAAAATCGCCCGAACGACGAGCAACGAACAAATACTGGTAACAGCGGGTATAGATCCAAATGAGGCTGTTGATGATGACAGCTTCTTTGTGATCGAGGATCCGCAGGAACAGGTAGAGGCTATTGGAGCGACTTTCCAGGAAGTGTACAAGGCGAATGTTATCATTGGCCCGAACCACGATCTGGAGAATCGAGTCCTTGTGCACAATTTGTATATTCGAAACGAAATTGTGAATTGGCGATTCGAGAGCTCTAGTTTCACCCAGTTCAGTGACGAAAATATGGCAAATAATGCCATCACTAACGATAGGGTACTACCACCGTTCATTTCGAAGGCAGAGCTCTAAACGATCTTCGAATCGCTTAGAGGTAAGAAATCAGTGGGAACCGATGAAATACCGAACATTGTGCTTCGACATCTCCCTCTAGAAGCGGTGAACATTTATACCACCCTGTTTAATAATGCAATGAATAATGCACATTGTCCAGCGCATTGGAAAACTGCTGTGGTACATCCCGTCCCCAAAAGGGATAAAGACACTTCCAATCCGGCGAATCTCCGCTCGATCAGTCTTCTTCCAAGCATCAGTAAGGTTTTCGAGAAGGTGATCAATACAGTTCTGACTAAGTGGGTTGAGGACAAAAATATAGTTCCGGATAATCAATTCGGTTTCAAGGCGGGGCATGATATCATTCATGCAGCGTCGAAACTGGTTTCTGTTATCCAATGGAACAAAGGCAAGAAACAGTGCACTGGTGCCTGCCTGATTGACTTGGAGAAGGCCTTTGATACCGTATAGTTAGAGGGGCTCTTTTTCAAGCTGGACAGGTTGGGCATTAGTAAACCACTGCTGTATATTCTTTTTGATATGCTCTCCAGTAGACAGTTCATCGTGAAGAATGGCGATGTGACTTCTGCTGGAACATTTAACATTAAAAACGGTCTGCAACAAGGTGCGGTAAATTCGCCGATCCTATTCAACATTTACACGAGTGATCTGATAGTTTCACTTCACCATGCCATAGCGTACGCAGACGACTTAATCGCGTACAGATCAAGTCCAAAGATTGAGGTCATTAATATGCTTTTGCAACGTGACTTCGATAAAATTAAGCGATATTGCGATGACTGGAAGTTGAAAATCAACTTTCAGAAGTCGGAAACCATTCTGTTTAGGACGCCTTTGTCTGGGGCCTCTATGGTTACCAGAAAGAATTGGCGAAAGTTTTCTATCATCGGACAACACGGACAGTCACTCGCTTGTCGAAATGTAGTTAGATACCTTGGGATCTGGCTAGATCAATTTCTGTATTTTAACACACACATAGAGGTTGCTCTGGCCAGAGCCAAAGGGGCTTTTGCCCTTACAAAGAGACTGTTTTATAACAGCCAACTCGATGCGATGGTGAAGGTGATCTGCTACATGGCCCTTATCAGGCCCATGCTAGTATTTGGATGTCCCGTGTGGTTCAACGTGAGAGCAAGTCTATTGGAAAAGATTCGGGTGTTTGAGAGGGCTTGTCTTAGGACTTGACTTCGCTTATACAGAACACCAGAGTCTCAGTACATAAAATTCTATCCCAATGAGGTCTTTTACAATAGGGCGAATCTAATAAGAGTGGACAATTTCGTCATTAAGTTGACTCGAAGGCACATTGCAAGAGCAATGACCTCATCGAACAACCTGATCACCGGGGCTTTCTACCCCAATTATATGTATCACGAGAGAGTTCGCTTTGATGGCTTTATTCCTCCAGAAGCCTTCCTCTATCTTGATAATAAAGGTCTGATGATCCAGGACAGATTGGCGGTGCCGCTAATCTTCCACGTCGCTCGAACAGCTGCGAACAGGCGACTCAACTACGACAGAGACGCCGCACACGGCAGTGCTTTCTGGTGAAGAAGCCTTGTCTGTTCTAGTAGAAGCTAAGTTTACCACTCACCAGTACAACATTATAAGATCAATATCCAAATAGATCTTTTATAACTTCGGTTGAAATAAACCTTCAGGCGTTATTAGATCACACAATAGAACGATTACTTGCAGTTCAAAAAGCGGTCATGAAATCTTTAACATTTGATCAAATGAAAAGATTAAGGCTTGTTTCCAAACGGTACTAGTATGGCTCCTCATACTAAGCAAAGGTTTGAAAGTGAGACTTTAAACGATTACATAATTTTTTTACGTCCTTTGTACCAATACAGTTTATTTGTGTCCAACTGAATTCAGATGATATGAAAATAATATGGCATAATCCACAACCATTATCTACAATACTAGATATTGCAGGCCTATCAAGATGGAGTTCGTTCATGAATCCGATTAGTACGGTACAGGGAGAAAAATTAAGGAAAAAAAAAATAAACGCACTAAAATTCTCTAAAATTCGATAAAGATGCTTTCGTCAAATCAAGCTTTACTTTACTATGATAGATGACAAAATTTGTAATGCGGTTACTGAAAGGAAATACACATTGTGGTGATACGTATGCGGAGTCACGTTTAAAAACTTCAATAATATTGATGAAATGTTTGTAACTGCAACATAGCAGATATAAAGACATTCGAAATTATTGAACGATTTTACTTTGCATAATCATGCAAACGGCATTAAGTGACTTTAAAATTAATCCAGCGCCTGAGAAATAGCTAGGTTAATTGTTAAAAAGTATACCTCGTATAGCATATCTTCTACAATACATAAGTTCCTTATACATGGGCTCGACGTTATAAGTAACCCCCTACTGCCGGTAGCACAACTCTCCGAAGAAACCCAGGAAGCGTTTAACATAGAAATAAAGAAATTTCGTGGTGTTTTAGTCGTAATTGCTTACGAACAAAAACGTATAAAGATATTCTGACCCTTTAAAAATAAGCGTAAGGATACTTCCAAAACAGAAATTGCACAATTTTATTAGATGTTTGATGAGCCATAAAAGTTACAGCAAATAAATATACCAAACTTTAAACGCGTTTTTCTCGACCAAGGTGATTAAAAAAAGACTACTGGACCGATTCCGCTGAAATCTTAACACAATATTCTACACATGAATAGTTCTGTCCGGCACCAGAATTAGTTTTTTTTATCTCGATTTTAAACCGAAAAAAATAGTCGATTTTTTAATTTTGCTTTACAAGGCTGCCATTATTATTATTATTTTTCACTCAAATCTTTTAAATCTTCTACGGGACAGAATGACAACCCTACTGAATAATAATCTTTTTGAATTTTGATTTCAGATGATTACAAAAGGAACAATCAGGGGTGCCATCCACCTACTTTTTTTTTTGAAGAGACCTACTTTACCTCACCATTAAAATATTTTTTTTTATTGAACAATTTTTTTTTTATTATTCAATAGCTAAATATGTAATAACATATTTAGAAGATTGTATTGTATTTCATTTTCCGCAAAAAAAAATCCTTAAAAATCTTCAAAATTTAGCCTCGGACATGAGACCCCCTTAAGTGACGAAGATGACGAGAATGAAAGCAATACTTCTTGTGGTAGCGACTACTCCCTAGGTTTAAATTGTTAAATAAAAAATAAAATAAAAATTGAACAAAGTGTTTTGATAAAATATTGTATTTTAAAGTATTCTTAAACTTTTATAACCTACAAGCTATTTAGTAGGCCTACATCACGAGGCATAAGCTCTAAGCGCGTGTTCTTTTTTATGCTATTTAGTATTTGAAAATAGCTTTATACAATAGCCTCATACAAAGCTCATTTTGGAGGTTAAATTTTCGACCATTTTTTGAAGCAGTTGCTGGTTTATCGGCATAAACTAGTGGCTTGATGTAGCCAATATAAGATAGACCAATTTCGTCAAATTGCATGATATTTGTAGCCAATTGATGGGTCCATTTCTTGAAATGCCTCCGTTACCAAATCATGTTTTCAATAAAGCGATGTGTTCGTTGGTAGTACCTATAGGGTGGCGCACCATACTGTTGGAACCACACTTCTTCCATATTGATGTCACGCAAATTAAGGGACAAATAATCGTTGATCATCGCATTATACCGGTGTCTGTTGCCAGTAAGTTGTGCTCCGGTCTAATTTTTGAAGAAATAAAGGCCGCTGTTGCCACCAACGTACAATCCGCATCATATAGTACATTTGGACCCAATTAAATCTGTTGAACTTCTTTAGGATTGTCGTAGCTCCAAATGCGGCAATTCTACTTTTACCTAATCGTTTAACCAGAAATGAGCCTCATAACTGAAAAACTAGGTCAATTTCCACCTGTTTAAAGCCCAAACACTGAACACCCGACACAATAAACGGTCAGCCCTGGCACCATTTGAATCTTATATGTTAAGCCTTGAGAACGAGATCCCTTTTAACACAATCTTCCACAGCATATTCAACAGATATTTTCTTACGAACGCACAGTTCTCATTCTTGTTGGTGTGAGTATCCAAATCTTGTGCGAAATTTTTGAGATTTTGAAAACTGATTTTCAGAAAAATAAATATTTATTTAAATCCATACTGGGAAAAGGAAAATATTTAATAGTGGAAGAAAAGATTGAAATAACGATCTTAAGAGAGCGCCGCATTTCCAAAAGGCCAATTGCACATGAAATCAATCGTTCTGAAGGGCTCATCAGAAATTTCCTTTAAAAAGGTGATTCATATGGAAAGAATGGTGGTCGACAAGGCTTGAGTAAAATAACTCGAAGAAAACGGAATCGAATTGTCATCGAAGCTACCCAAAACAAGATAAAATTGTTGCTGGCCAAATTGTTGCTCATCTCGATTTGTGGTTTACAAAAAACTTCTGAAAATCCACCATAAAACAGCTCGATTAGCATTTGCCAGAGAGCATATGACTTGGGACGAAAAATGGAATACAGTTATGTTATATTATCTAACGAAAAGAAGTTTAACCTCGATGGGCCAAATGGTTTCAGTTGTTACTGGCATGACTTACGTCACAACAATCCACCAAGAATGAGCAGGAATGGAGGCATTGTAATGATTTGGGGAGCTTTTTCTTCTTTCGGAAAATCGCTATTGTGTTTTGTTCTAACTAAAATGAACTCGGAAACATATTGTGAAATGTTGGACACAGCGCTTATTCCATTTTTCGAAGACAATGTTGATGACCATGCATTTATTTTTCAACAGGACAACGCAGCTGTTCACGCTTCCAAATACTCCCAAGAATGGTTGAGACAGCGAAACCTCCCAGTTATGCGTTGGCCGGCATGCGGTCCTGACCTTAACCCCATAGAAAATCTATGGGGTATAATGGCACGAGAGGTTTATAAAAACGGTCATCAGTTTGAAAACATCCGGGCTCTTAAGGAAGAAATTAAGCGCACATGGGACCTTGTAGGTTTTGACACCATCTACAAACTTATATATAAGTTCCATGCCGAATAGGATATTTGCTGTTATCCAACAAAATGGAGGACACACAAAATATTGACAAGTCTTTTTTTTAATTAAAATGTGTTTTATTTATATTTTTTACTAGTTTCTTAAAATGCGTATAAATGAATTTCGTAGCGAAAAAAATTATTTTGTTTAAATAAATAGTGTTTAATAGATTTGATTGATTATGATGGTTTTTTATTTAAAACACAGAATTTATATATGCACTTTTCTAAAAAAAAAAAGTGTTGCCAAAATAATTTTATGTAAAAAATCAGAAAAAAAGTGCGTATAAATGAATTTCGCTTACTGTATGTACGAGTATGTATCTCTAGTGCTGCTTATTATCATACTTCAAGGTATTGGAAGTCCTTGTTTTTTATTGTGCCGTGGGGACTATGACGAAGATGTTATAGTCCGTACCAATTCAGTTTGCCAACGGTCGATTGCGCAGAGAGAGGATTTAAGAGAACAAAAATGGTACGAAAGAGTGAATTGTTTTACCTGAAGTTTACAATTCCTAAACCAACTTTACATGGATATGAACTAAACTGCTGTTGCATAAATTTATAAGTCAGATGAAATCTAAGGTTGTCGTCCCCCAGAAAGACACCGGCGCCACATCCTAAATCGGTTTGGAGCAAGTCGTGATGACCCGACTACATTCCTTTCCTGGCTGAACCTCTGTCATAAGACAGTTAGCGCGCAGGGTCATCAAAGCTAAAGTGCGTGTGTTAACAAAGACCACTTTCTTTAAAGGGAAACGGCTTTGACAGTGCAGCCATGATAATTCATATCATGAATATCAACAGGGTTCACTAGTGAGTCTAGACTATTTAAGACCGCAAACAATCGATTTAGCGCCGTAAGAGCTGGTCATTTCGCGAAAAAAAAATTGGCTATATGGCCTTATAAGATCATATTAACCAAAAGCTAAAGCCAAATTACCATCGTGCACATCGAACTTTACTGAATACACACGTCTTTTTATTTAAAAAAGTAATGCATAGCCTTATATTGTCCGAAAGCCAGCATAAGAGTAGAATCACTACGAAAATGTATCAGGATATCTCATAAGCAATGAAGGGAAAGTAAGATCTATTGAATGCATCCTAGCGATGGCATCTTCGTGTTCGCTATTAACTCTAATAATGACACGTAACCATAAATCAAACAAAGAGTTACAATTGCCAATCACTGTTTCGTTGGGCTTAGAAGGCAATTGAGAGGAGGGAGACTTTATAGAAGTCCCTTGTCATCTCAGTGCTTCTCTATGGTGCAGAAACATGGACGTTAGCGAAGGCGGATGAATACATCTTTCGTCGTTTTGAGCTATAGATTTTGGTCACAGCAAGCTCTACGAACCGTACGCAAGATCCACCTGGTCAGGAAAGTGCACAATAGTCGTCTGAGATTGAAAAGGCACGTAGAGAAGATTGATATCAAGGCCCGGAGCTTCCTAAATTTAAAGTGTGAAAACAAATAGAAACACAACACAGATTTTATATCACTTGCCACGAATATCCCCCCATGGTCTATTAGCATACGTTTCGTTTCAGTTCTCTTTCGTTCATGAACAAGTACTTCCCGGAATAAATTAAATGGATGATGAGGGCAGTTGCAAAGGGCGAAGATAGGAGTCTGATTATTATAATACGACGTTGGTAGGGGTATCAGATACAACTACCACTTGCAACAAAAGCCAAAATTGAATAAAAAAAAGTTTCATACGTACCTTTGCACTGTTAACAGGAAGCCAATTAGAGTTGATGCCACTTTGTTCTTTAAAGTTACCCTCGAATGTATCTGCAATGTCCTGGTGATTGTTTAAAGGGGTAAAATGGGAGAAAAAAAAATTAGTAATATTACATGGATGAGAGAGAGAAAGAGAGAGAGAGAAAAGAAAAAAATAGAAAAAAAAGAATCAGTAATAGTACATGTATCAGAGAGAGAAAAGTAAAAAAAATTCAAATATTCATGCCTAAAGGTGGAACAATAATAGAGATTCAGTGTGATGGGGTGCTTTCAATTCCTCCTTGGCAATATAACGAAGGACGCTTTTACATTTCCATTCCCTAGTTTTTTGTTCGAGTTTTCACATGACGGTATTTCGTGCACTCCTTTCTTTCGACCAGGCGGGAAAGAAAAAAAGCGAATGCAAATGTAAACGAACAGTGAGGTGGAAGGATATTAAAAATGGTAGCAGATTTCGCGGTTAGTTTTCATGAGAAAAACACATTAGAAAGAGTTGAACTGTACAAATATTTTCGCTGGTATTAATTCTAAAGCACGGCTGGTTTATTAGTAACGATTGTGATAATCGCTTCCGTCCTTATTTATCCTTCAGTTGCGAAGACGAAGGAATGAATTTTATGTAATCGGCATCAGTTCTGACCCTTTATAATGAACTAATGATACTTGTTACTTCTGGCGTTAAAATAAGGCAGTGTCTAGGTTTATTTTAAATGCGACTTATGACCACCTATTTTCATAAACTAAACAATTTTAGTGGATTAGTCGGTTAAAGACACACTGACACGACGACATGATGTCCACTTCTGGGGGACTTGGTCACAGTGATTAGACGGATGGATATTTGCCACGCTAACGCAGTCGAAATTAAAGATCTTGAAGCTACCATTCGAAGAGACATTTGTGCAGTTAGTAATTTCCACTACTAATTAGAGGTAATGGAAGCAGACGTTCTCAGCCTGAGCATGTTGCAATTGTAAAACTGGGAAATGGCGAAGCGGAAAAACCCTCCTCGAAGCTTTAGCATTAGCCTGGCAATAAAAACGTTTCGGAAGGCAGACAGAGGGTCAATTGTGACATCACATTCATAAGCAACTAACTCTTCTGGAAAACTGAATAGCGGGTCAGCAAAGACAGCGTCATACGATGATAACATCTTACCCTAGCAGACCCAAAGTGGAAAGATACACTCTTCGACAAAAATACGTTCGAAAAAATTTTGAACACTAGCATAATAGTGAATATCGAATCTACGAAGGTTCTTTCGGATAAGCTCAGAACGACACACTGTAAAAGGGGAAAGCCCTGCTACAGGTGGAACAACGAGATAAAAAGGCCCAGAGCAAAATCCCTCCAGGCACGATTCAGATCCCAGAGGCAGACGAAACTTCTAGGTTAATCACCTTCAAATTTGCGAGACACAATCTGGAATGGCCGATTAAATGAGCAAGGAGCTTCAGACGCTTTTATGACGAGCTGGATTCAGCTTACACGGTAGTGACGATGAAGCTTAAAAGTATTAGTTTGTGCCACATGAAATGTCCGATTTTATAGTAATATAGTAGGGGATATTCCCATGCTTTGTGCAATCTCCAGCACCGATTTCGTTGGTCCGCATCCACCGTTGTTCTTAAAACATCGTCGTCAACTAACGTTTCCGGCTCCCATTTCAAATTCGTAAAGGAAGAGGGTTCGAATTTGAACTGCCGACAGCATGGTAAATAATTCCTAGAAAAAAAATAACGGTACTTGTAACGAACCCTACAATTATCACACCTTAGGCACACGTACCACTTTATTTTATAAAAGAAGAAAATTTAACGTTCTGGCACAAATGTTCACTCGAGAACTTCTTATTTTCAACTGAGCGAAGATCGGATATTTAATGCGGTGCAACCAAATATGTATGTAAAAGGTCTCTCCAATCAACCTGTTCGTCAATGCTAAGAATGATCGTAGATTAACTTTTATGAACTTCATCGCGAAGGATAGTATCATGAAGTACATCCCTACAATTACAACAGCAGGCTTAAGCATCACATTGACGATGGCGCTAAACACTATATGGTTTCCGCAGAAGTCGCGCAATGGTCGATCCTATGGAGGATAACGTATGGCTTAGTTCGGCGACTAACATTGCTCGAAGGATTGATCGTGATAGAATTGGCTGAAGACATCGTTGTGGTCACTATAGTCAAGTACATCCAGAAGATAGAGACCCCAGAGGATGAATCTGTTGCAAGGCTTCTGCATTGGTTGGAATCTGCCGGTCTGGAACTAGCCGACTTCAATCATGAGGTTGCGATAATAACTACCCACAAGACTGTGAAGTCCTTAAAATACATCAGAGTGGTAATTTCGGTCTTATTATACCCTGCTCCAGTATGGATGGGTGCATTAGCTATGAAAGAGTTACAATAAAGAGTGTCGTCAGCGAACAGGCTCCGCACAATAAGGATAATCCTCGGCTTTTAAATAATTTAGGACAAGCATGGCCAATGAAATGCACAAGGTGTACCGTGAGCGACCGGAACCGGCAGGAATCCAAAATAGAGAAAGACGAGAAAAAGGCACTATCGGCATCGAAATGGTAGAAGGCAGGTAGAACCAGCTAATCGTTATCGAATCATGGACAACGAGGGAGGACAGAGAGGACTGTAACTACTATCTAACAAAGTTCCTGGGTCCCCACCCAATTACACAGGCTACGTCGTTTCCATGGCATAGTCGGATAATAAACAAGGATAGAACAATAGCTGGTCTTATATAAATTTACGTACATCAAACCTGAGACTGATGTATAAAGCATTTGAACAGCTACATTTTGAACTCTTTTCAGTGCACAGCCGAAGATATCTGTATGGGTTTTACAGGCGGTAGGCTTACCAGAGGCTTAATTCTGTGGGCATGGGAGTCAGGAGCCCCTTGAACTTCATTTCCAGCCCGAATTATTCGAGTTAAGTCCCTTGTAGAAGCGTCACAGTTTCTGTGGTTTAAACCTAAATCCCAACGAGGGTTTTTCGACTTTAATTGGATTGTCCCAAAATGTAGCAAACACTACAGGGAGCCATAACCCATAGATTGGCAGAGGTTTTAGATAGGCATCACAGTTCAACAAGGGGGAAGTTTGTGCCCACACATGACTTTAAATTTTATACTGATCTAAATGAGGTTTCTCCAGGATGATCTAAAGATTCACACTGAGACCAGGAGGATGATTGATACAATACTTAATCCCATGTGTGATAGCACACCGTGCGCTTAAGCTTAATAATGGCACGCTCCCACGTTGAGCACGTGACTTCACTTACACAGTTCCTGTCGGGGCACGGCGTCTATCGGAAATATTTTCATAGATTTGGGCACGCTAGTTGACCCCTGTATCCGGAGTGACCCAATGAGGAGCATGGGTGTTTTTCTGCAGAAGCTTCGTATAAGCCTAGACGAATGTAATATAGTATAATTGTTTATCAGCGCCACGAGGAAGAGTGATTGACAAATGCACAGGCATGGTTTAGTATATAGACGCCAGGTCCAGGAGAATGATAACAAGTGTACCGTGTATGCGTACGCGCTATGAAGTGGAGTGACATCAACTTGCAGTGGCGCAAACCCAACTTATTACCTAATACAACGCACCACAACACAACCTCAATTAAAACCATCGATCAATTAAAAGATCGATCGACTTTTGGACAGTTTGTAGAACAGCGGGTGTAACAAAACGTAATCTAATATGAAGTTCGTGCGCTTTCGTAATAGTGTCCACATTAAGGAGCCGATAGTGGTCAAACTGCAGCCTGAGCAAATCAGCTGGTTTTGCCATGTCCAGCAAAAGTCGTCGGAAAATCCGGTTAAAAAAGCAATGGAGAGCAGGTAACTCTAGAAGTTTGAGCAAACAGATGTATCGCCAGAAACTACACGTAGTAGACGCCGCGAGGCGACAAGGGATTCCATGAAAAGGGAATGAACAATTTCTGTGAAATGGAGGGAATTGTTGTTTCGGATTGGTTTGAGCGATTCCCAGTCCGATTTATAGTAAGTAACTCTATGCTGACTATTCACTGAATTTATCTCCAAATACAAAGATGTTTTAGTTTTCTTTGTGTATAAGTTTCTTTTTGTTTCTTCTTTTTCTTCTGTTTGTTATATTATTTTAGTTATTGCAGTATATGTACAATAGTTTTGTTAAGAGCCACATAGTCTACCATAAGATCATCGTCCAATTTCGAGTTATCATTTGCCAATTTCGAATCCATAGTCCATAGTTCGAATCCTTCAAAATATTGTCACATACACACTATGTAAATGTAACAGAAATAAAAAAAGCAAAATTCAAATTACCTGCAAGGAGAAAGCACACACAGCTGATCCTGGTATCGAGTTTATTGGCGTATTAAAAACTCCATATATTAACTTTGAGCTGGAATGGCCATAATGTCCTTCCACCAAATTACTCGCCGACTCTGCAAAATAAATAATAACAAACCAAATCTATATTCATACAAAGCCAATATGTATTAAAAAAGAATATTAAAAAAAAAAGGGAAAAGAGGCAGACCCATAATGCCATTGGGAATGTTTTTCTTTCCCTTGCATTCGTGTGTATGTCTCTATGTGTCTCTATGTATGGCGACATCCTGTATTCTGAATGGCAAACAAAATTTCGCAAAATTTAAATGAGAAAATATTAGTTTTCACTTCCAGCTGTGATCTGCTGATGTTAGTGGTTCTGGTGTACGTGCAATTTTACACCCACTTTTGCCTGCCTGGTCTCTGGGCCACAATGTGGCAGGTCAAAACCTAATACTGTTATTCCCTTCCTAGACACAGAATGAAAGGAAAAATCTCTCCATCTACCGACAACGTCGCCCACCAACAAAAAAAAGCGAAATTCCCACTGACAACAATCGAGGCTAAAGTGCTGCATTTTCTTTGAGATCTTTTGGCCTTTTGTTTGGAAAATAAAATTAACTCTGTTCAGATGTTCGAATGTATGTGAATGTGTGAGCGGAAGTGTGAAAGTGTATGTATTCGTATTTATAGGAATTTTTCGTAGTAGTTCCGTACAAAATTGGATTTCGCCCTATTCTTCTTCGCATCCGAGTTTTCGTATTGAAAAGTTCTGCAACTTTGCAGTCCTGTGGTTAGATATATTACTTTTCCGTTTAATTGGTTTAAGTTAAGGACTCTGCAAGAGTGCCGTCTCCCCATGTTGGTTTCAAGAAATCATGTAATGACTTTGGAGTATATATTTTCACCCAGTTATCCTTGTGTAGTCGTACTCACACTCATCTTGTACTTATAGTCGTATTGGGCTCTTTTTACTTTCGCCCCTGAAGGTTCGCTGGCGGAATTTATGCCAATTGTTAACAAGCATCAAGTACATAAGGTTTTGTTACAACGGTTAAAGTGGAATTTATTGTTGAATTTAAGTTTAAGTAAGTTAAAATTTAAGAATTTGTCCGGTGCCTTCTTCTAGATACTTGTATTTGAAAATGGGTTAAATATTTATGTATGTGTCGAAATGATTTGAGGAAGGCAAGTACGGGTGGTAGTAGGACATAAACATTTCAGTTTTAGTAGTTGTTAAGCTTTAAGTGGAATCATTTATACGCGGGTTATAAAAGTGTCGTTGGTGCAGCTAAAAGGAATAAAGTTTGTTTGCTTGTTTGAGTTCAGGATTATCCCAGAAGTTATTGAGATATTTTTTTCTTTGTTGGTCATCGTTTACAACTTACTTTATTTTAAGGATATGAGCTTTACGGTGGTTTATTAGGGAATATAAATATAATTTTGAGGATTGGACTCAAATGTCCACATGTGTTTTTCTGTAACAACATTGGCCAGCATGATATGGTATGAGAAAGGACTATGAATTTAAAGTGTGTCCAAGAAATGGTACAGAATAGCTCGTACTTCAGCTTCTTGGCTGTATAAGGCCGATATTCCGTGATCAAAAGAATACATTTATATACATGTCTATTGAACAGGCCTAGTTGCGACATGTATCATAGCTGGCAATTGATATTTAACCTGACACAACTTCAAAATCGAAAAGAAAAGCGAATCTCCATCGACAGCAGTAAATATGTTTAGTTTGTTTGACTGGGCAATGAAACTGAAAAATCGGGTCTGCGTAACATACATGCCGAAGCTCATTTTCATGCATAGAACCCGGTTCAGATAAGATACAATTGCGGATTTTTCGACGGAGAATTCAGTAGATAGTGCCAACGGTGAAGAACAAGGGAATGGTTAGGCCATTAGGACCTTTCGGCCTCTAACTGACATAAGTACGGTGGAACGACAGCGTTTTCTCATCGTAGTGACCTACTCCCATTATGCTTTGTTTGTGCCCATTATGGGTTGTGCCGCTGGACAAATATTTTCGTAACATCTATGTATGCTGCACTGAAGTGCTAGGATTTATAATATGTCTGCCAACAGATTAAGACTGATTGACTTTACAATGAAATGTTATCATAACTAGGACATGGTGTAATTATCCAAAAAAAAAAAAATGACGACGTCCAAATCACCTGTCTGTAAAGCAGATAGACCATATTACAATCGACGCAAGACATCCCTCCACTATTTTGTTCAAACCTTACGACTCGGATTACCATCTAGATGAAGCCCAAACGGATACGGATATCCCACACTGCATTTCAAGGCCAAATAGAAGACCAATGTCATGGCAGGCCATAAAAAATGCTGCCTTTGAGATGCTGAATTGCATTCGACCCCCGCAATGTCGGAGAGCAAGTGCAAAGTAAAAGGTAGAACACTGGTTTTTCACAAGAAACATAAGTATCAGCGAACTTACTTAATGGCATAGACAAACAAACTTCTGTTGTCAGATAGAATTATCCATTCAATATAGAAGATGATAGCCAACAATTTTACCCTCCAACCACAAAAGTCATATTCTGAGTTAGTGGAACACCAAGTGAGAAGCTACTACAGAGCTTTCATGAACTCATCTCCAAAATTTGGTCTTATCAAAA
The DNA here is from genome assembly GCA_949129095.1 of Volucella bombylans. Classification (NCBI taxonomy): domain Eukaryota; kingdom Metazoa; phylum Arthropoda; class Insecta; order Diptera; family Syrphidae; genus Volucella; species Volucella bombylans. Next base: position 37,137,923 of record OX422141.1, on the reverse strand, counting down.
CATACCTGATTAGATGAGTTTCAGCGTCATTTATTCGATTCGCAAAACGCCTAAAACTAAAAGTTATCCCAAAATTCACGCAAGATTTGAATTTTTCGCCATTTGGTAAATGGTAAAGTGTTGTTGATGAATCTGAATGGTTATTTCCAAACTTATTGACTTTAACTAAATGAAAAAAAGACTCTATTACAAATAATATTCAGTGTCGTTTATTTTAGATATACAAGGAAGTTGCCAACAAAAAACAAAGACAGTGTGACAGCTGACAGTTCAGGGCTATTAAAAATGGAGCGCTATTCGAAAGAACACCGCGTTTTTATTGTCGAGCCATATATTAAAAATTGTGAACATTTGGCAAGATTTAACTTCATCCACTCTGAAGAGATTAATTCAAAAATTGAGGGAGACTGGATCAATTCGTGATTTTAGACACTCTGGCCGTCCTTTAACAAGTCGATCAACACGAAACATCGAAGCAGTTCGTGAGAGTTTTGCTAAGAGTCCAGAAACATTAATTCGGCGTATTCTCACGAAAAATTTGCATCTGCATGCATACAAAGTGCAATTGACTCAAGAATTGAAGCCTACTGACCACACACAGCGAAGACAGTTCGTTGAATGAATTATAGAACAACCACACGTGAATGCTGATTTTTCAAACAAAACCATATTCACCGATGAGTCTCACTTTCATATTGATGGCTTTGTTAATCGTTAAAATTGCCAAATTTGGGGTTCACAAAATCCGCGAGTGATTATTGAGAAGCAAATGCATCCAAATCGTGTCACTGTTTGGTGCGAACTTTGAGCTAGAGGCATAATAATACCATAAGACATAGGAGGCCTAATAGCAAAGCGCGCAAGAATGCAACCCATGTTATCCCTACTGAAAAACAAAACAAACACGTATTTCACTTCCACCCAAACAGCTATGGACTAACTTGCGCCGTATTTGTGTCCTACTAATACTAACAGTGTACAGTGTGGCCTAGATTTTGATGTTCTAAATGACTTTTTTCTAGGAAATAGCTCCGATATGACTGACTTTGACCTGAAAATTATTTCTGAACCAATAACATATAAACAGGGTGATTTTATTGTTGTTACCGAAAGAAGTGATTGACTGCGTTCTAGCCATAAAATCAAATGCGACCAGTGTAGCGGTATACCTATCTATTATTATGTTGCCAAATACAATTAATTATCTGACTCATTAAACCACTGCCTAACGGCATCCATATTTCCTCAATCTTGGAAAATCGCTAAAGCCATTTCGGTTGCTAAAAAATTAAATACAACATGTAGGCTTATTGTAGGCTTATCAGCATATTATCGTGCATATCAATTAAACTACATTTAGTTTATTTAATTTTTTAAAAACTGTCGGACTACGTCCGACTCTTTATTTCTTACGAAGAATGTGAGTGCTACTTAAGAACTAAACTAACATTCGATCAATACCTAACTCGAAGCTTTCCCAAATGTGTTGTTACTGCATGGTCAGCAATGCTATCTCAGGTATCGTTGAAGGTGTCAGCAGCGGATGTTTGCTGGTTACTCAGATGTCGTTGAGAATTTCCTCTGCTCGTGGGAACGATGACACGAGCTGCATGCATGTATCGAACTTTGGTACCGTGGGAACATGTGCATTTTGGATTTTGCACTTTTGTTGCGTTAACTCCTCCGCCCTTAAAGACGAACGTCCTCGTGAGTTGCAATTGACGACGTAAGATGAGGAATATCTTTAGTACCAATAGTGGTAGTTGATGTATTATTGCTGTTTGAGACAGCTTCTCTGCTTAGATTATGGTTTTTATTATTTATTTTTCTGTAAGTAAATATAACGATGGCCGAAATAGTTATTATGATGATGATATTCACTGATAAGTTTATCTTGTGCTTAGTTTGAAGTAGTTCTATTTTTTTCGTGCGGTTAACGTATAGGTCTTTAATCATTTCCAGGGACAGCATTTCCTCTGTTTTACTAGGTGCATATGATGGTTGTAGTATTGCCGGTAAAGGTTGGTAATGAGTAATTTCCTTAGCCAGAATTTTTCTTCCATTGATGTCGATAGTGGTATTAAAGTGTTTTATGATATAGGTACCTTGAAGCATTAAGGTTTCGTTGTTTAATAAGATTGAGCCATTGAATTGATTAACCAGCAAGATACCAGGTGAAACTTCTTCTATTTCTGGAACATGTTCGTTGTTCATGATGGTACAATCAGCTTTCTGACTTTTTAGTAGTTTTGGGATACACGACGAGTTTCCTAAATTAACTAAATTATTTTCGCTACAAATTGATAAACTATTATAAGTTTTACATTTACTCGCAATGCCGTAGATATTGTTATTACATTCTAAGATAGATCCGTACTCTATTTTATTTATGACTTTCTTATTTTTGACAGGTTTTACTATTGATACATTACAGGTTTCTCTATTTGCCATTGGGAAACTTAAAATATAAATAATGTTTTTAACATTTGAGGCAATTTTTATCTCGGCAAATTCCAAGGCTTCATCTAAATTTAGAAATGGTACATTTTCAGTTTTAAGTAAAGTTTCAGTTATATTTATTTCCGAATTCGATAAGATAAATGCATTTACAATATTTGCTTTGGCCCAATGGATGGCATATGCGACATTTACTAGCTCTTCCTTAATTATATCTAACTTATATTTTATTTTCATAATTCTTTCGGTATAATTATTATTGCTTTCTGAAAAAACTTTTATTAGATTGTTTGTGGTATTGGTTAATTCTTTTAACTTGTCTATAGTCATTTTATTTATTATTACTTGATTATTATTGTTTTCTAATACATTGTTTATTCTATCGGTAATAATTTCGTGATCGTGGTGGTCCGGGCTACCCGCGATCCATTTCCACGCACTCCCTAAGAAGTCCAATGACCTCTCAGATCTATTATTTATTCTTAATCTAGAAATATAAATTTTTAAACGGGAAATTTCAAATGTGAGGATAGGAAACAAGGGATGATTCTTTTGAACTGATGATGTTAGCAAGTCTTCCAAATTTTTGACTACTACCTCGTAGGTTTCGATCTCGATTATATGGATGATCTTAAACGACCCATTTTGTACTTTTGCACGACCAGTACTAATTTTAATAAGTTGTGAGTTGCTATAATCCAGTATCTGAGTTTCTGCTCTGCATACCGGTAGCAGTATCCTGTTAAAAGATTAATTTTTGATAAGATTTTTGTGTATAATTCTTCCTGACTTAGTCTTTACTGTTGAATTGTTATCTTGGGCTATTATTTCTTTTTTATATCTGGGTCCTAATTTATTCCCTATTCTTTTATTAATTTTGACATAAATAACTTCTCCCTCAGCATAAGTTCTAAGTGGACTTTTCTTCTTATTATGATATTGTAGATCTACTTGCTGCTTTGCCTGTAATTTTTTTGTGTTCTCTAGGCGTAGGAGCTCGAGTTTCTCTGGGTTATTGAGTAGTTGTCTACCGAAAAATATGTCTAACGGTTTTTGATTGGTTACGGAATGTAAAGACCGGTTGTACTCATAAATACATCTGTCCAATAGTTCGGAAAAACAAGAGTGGGTCTTATCTGTTTTAAGACAGCGGATTAGTTCTGAAAGTGTCGAGTGAAATCTTTCGACTTGGCCATTTACGGAACTAGTGTAAGGTGGAGCTTTAAAAACATTAATGTTGAACATATTTTTCAACATGAAAGTGATTGAGTTAGCGCTTAGGGATTTTTCATTATCCATGATTATGGTTTGTGGAACACCGAAAGCTAATATTAGTGCTCGAAGAGGTTCCTTAATATCTGCCGCGGATCTTGATTTCAATATTTTTGCTAGAGCGTACTTCGAGAATTTATCTATGGCAGTTAGAATAGTATGTTTGTCTGTAAAATAGATGTCGATATGAATCATCTGACCGGGGTATGTAGGTATGGGGGTTGGTTGGAGTTCGGGTTTGTTCGGGTGCCTGTCGTATTTATTTTCTTTACAAATTCTACAAATTTTGGTAACTCTCTCTATTTTTTGTTTCATATTAGGAAAATAAAATCGTTGTAAAAGTTGAGTTTTGTTTTCGCGCGCGTTACGGTGAGCACGGTTATGTTCCTTTATAATTTCCGCTTCTTGCATATTTTCGTCTGTGAGATCTATGACTAGATTCCTGGCGAAACGCGTTCGGTATTGAAGAAAGTGAGTGGGATATATTTCTTGTATCTGGCCTAAAATTCGCTCTTCGGTTTTGATTGCATTCGTTACGGATGGATTTAAATATTTTTTGAGAATGTTTATTAGTTTTTCTTGTGTGTAGTTTGTTTCAATTATAGTGTGCCTATGGTATGTGGGGAAGATTATTTGGAATTCGTATGATGGACTATTTCCTATGGAGAGAAAAATTTGATTTTTGAAAACGTTGATTGGTGCGTCGACAATCTGAATGAGCTCTTGTCCGGAGCTTTCATCGCTGTGCTGAGTGGCAGTAAGGGAATTTATCTGGGTATCTTTTGGCGGTCTTGACAATGCATCTGCAACAACATTGGCTCTTCCAGGCTTGTATTTTATTTCATAATTATGCTCTTCTAGTATGGCCTTCCAACGTTTCATTTTGTTATTTGCGTTTTTGTTACTTAATGCATATGTCAAGGGCTGGTGGTCTGTGAAAATTTTAATTTTTGTTTGTCCGTAAAGGTAATTTCTCAATGACTTCAAAGCCCATACTATGGCCAGCATTTCTTTCTCATTAGCGGCATAGTGTTCTTCTGCTTTATTGAGAGTCCGAGAAATAAAAGTTATCGGCTTATCATCCTGTGACAATACGGCGCCGATTGCATAGTCTGATGCATCAGTGGTAAGCTGAAATTCTTTGTTGAAGTCTGGGTAAGTTAAAACGACGTCTTCGGAGACAAGAGAATGTTTAATTTTGTTAAAGGCCTCCTTGGCTGCCTCATCTAAAAAAATGAGTTTTTTGCTTGACGCAGATTTGGATGTACGTCCATCCTCCCCTCTTAAATGGGCTGTAAGGGGTTTTGCCAATTTAGAGTAATCTTGGATGAATCTCCGGTAAAATCCCGAAAGACCAAGAAATGATCGTAAGTCTTTAAGCGTTTTTGGGTATGGGAAGTTAACAATTGCTTCTATTTTTTTGGGGTTGGCTTTTATACCATCTGATGACACTATAAAGCCCAAAAATTCTACTTCAGGCTTAAGGAATTCGCACTTGTCTAATTGTACTCGGAGATTAGCTTCTTGAAGGGTCTTGAAAATTGTATCTAAATTTTTGAAATGGGTTTCGGCATTTTGGCTAAACACGATTATATCGTCGATATATACGTAACAGATATTTCCGATGTGTTCTCGTAATATATCGTCCAAAGCGCGTTGAAAAATAGCCGGAGCATTTTTCAAACCGAAAGGGAGTCTAACGAACTCATACTTTCCGTTGTTTACGCTGAAAGCCGTTTTTTCAATGTCACCCTCGTAAAGAGGAATTTGGTGAAAGCCGCTTTTAAGGTCTAGCACCGAGAAGTATTTATTTTTTCCTAGTTGAGCTAGGACTTCGTTAGTTTCCGGGATAGGGTATCGATCAGAGATCGTTACCGAGTTTAGCTTCCTGTAATCGATTACCATGCGGAATTTTTTCCCACCGGAGGCATCCGCTTTCTTTGGTACGATCCATACGGGGGAATTATAGGGCGACCGTGAAGGTCGAATAATTCCATCGTCAAGTAATTCACAAATTTGTTTATCTATCTCCGCTTTTAACGACATAGGATACGGGTAGTGTTTTGAATAAATAGGATCATCGGAAGTTGTACGAATTCTTCCCTTCACATTAGTAGTATAAGTGAGTTTTTCATTTGGTTCTCCAAACAAACTATTATAATTTTCAACGAGGAAGTTTAATTTGTTTTTTTGCTCTTGTGACATATGATTCGTTCTTAAATTGATGTTATGTACCGATTCAGAAACCTGTTGTTTTAATTGTACCTTTACTTTATTTTTAACTAGCATGTAGTTTTCTTTTGCAAAAATTATTGCCGACAGTTCTTTGAGGCTGTCGTTACCGAGAATGGCGTGGAAGGATTTTAGGGATGGTAAAAGGAAAAATTGTATACCCTCGTTCAGACCGAAAAGCTTGAGGTTTGCATGGTGTGTTATTTCAATATTGCCACAAATAGAATTTGCCAGGAAGTTTTTTTGGTTAGGAATGGGATAAGAGACAAGACTGGGTTGCACATAATTTTTATTGGAGCCGGTATCCACTAAAAATTTAAGAATTTTATTGTCTTTCGTCCTACATTCGAAGTATGGTAGGGACGAATTCGTCAACCTAAAAAATGGACGTCGACGAAGTCAACACGTTTTGCAGTTTCTTCGTTCTCCGTGTATTGGTCATGATATTCGTTGAATGGCTGGTCTTCGCCTGGTTGATTCATCATCGCAGATATAGCGTTATTGTAGTTATTCATTTCTTCTTGAATTTCGCCCATGGTCTGTGCGTCTGAGTCCTGAGAATTTGTCTGGGGTGGAACTTCTGTAGTTTCGACGTTAAAATTTCTCTGCAATTTGCTCGGTAGTACGTTTTGCTGTGAGTGGTGGTCTATTGTACGCTTGGGTGCAGGCGGCCAGTTTTTCCCTTGGGGTCTATTTGCATAATTAACGTTATGTGTCCTAATAGTTGTTGCATCCATAGGCTCACCTCTTGGAGGGGGTCTAGGTGCGGAAGCATTTGGTATTTGTTGTACTTGATTTGTCAAATTATTAGATTGGGGATTTGGTCTGTAATTAGGTTGGTAATTTTGTCTTTGGGCCTGAAAGTTCTGAGGTTGTTGAGAATAGTATTGAGGTATTTGTGGAAGATGAGCGACCTGTGGATAAAATTGCTGATTTCTACGAGTAGGCATTGGTGGAGCTGGTTGTGGTTTTCTATTTGCACCAGTACCGTGATTCGCGTAATTAGCTCTAAACTGCTGATTTTCCAGCTTCTGGCATAAATTTAGAGCAGTCGGCAGATCTGCTGGTTCCCTTATACCAAGGAGCCGTGGCAAATCTCCTTTGAGACCCCGTATGAAGGTGTCAAGGGCCTTATCTCTATAGGATGACGTTAGATGGTACAACGCATCTGGTGGTAGATTCATACTAGAGACCTTGTTTAGAATCAATGAAAGGTGGTTGTATACTGATTGGTAGTATGCTTCTATCGTGCTATTACCTTGCACAATCGTCGTCATCTGGTACTCTAGCGTACCCAGATCCCGTCGATCTGCATAGTGCAGAGTTAAACACTTTAATATGCACTCCCAATTAAGCGGGGTGTTATACGATTCTAAAATCGCGTCCGCGTTGCCTATGATTTTATTCCTAATTATATTGAGAATTCCGAAGTATTTCGGAGTTCCTTTTAGGTGGTCGTAGATACCAAGAATTCTCTCGACGCTTTTGCGCCATGAGCTGAACTCACCTGGAGTTCCGGAGAATTCTCTTAAACTTCGGACAACGTCCGGTATCTTATCTAATCCTGCTAAGTCATCTTTATATCTGGGATCTATAACTTGATCGGTACCTCTTTGGATCGAATTATCAGGGGTTATTAGGGATCTAATAATATTCCTACACTCGTCTGTAAAAACTCTAGTAACTATGTTCGTAATAAGTGTCTCAAGTTCTGGTGTTGCTCTTACGTCGTTATTTGGATTGGAAGTTCCTGCATTGGAAGTACTTGCTTTGGGGTTTTCAACATTCAAAACAGGGGGGCGTATTAAAGGAGTGGTCATTTTGGAATGGGTTTAACTTAATAAACTTGTTAAATCTTAAATATACAAAATTGATTTTGTTTTTGAAAGCAACAATTTAATTTCAATAAGAAGTTATAATGTGAATATGAAACTTATTATTCTAATATTTGTTTTACTTCTCCTTTTACTTTCAATCGCACTGTTAAGTGTATTTACTTAATTAAAAAGTTGTAATGTGAATATGGAACTTATTATTCTAATATTTGTTTTACTTCTCCTTTTATTTTCAATCGCACTGTTAAATGTATTTACTTAATTAAAAAGTTATAATGTGAATATGGAACTTATTATTCTAATATTTGTTTTACTTCTCCTTTTATTTTCAATCGCACTGTTAAATGTATTTACTTAATTTGAGAGAGGGAAGTGACCCCTTAGTTAAATAATATCCTATTTTTAGTAAATATAATTTTATCTTAAAATAATATATTTCTTACACTAAGAGAATGGTGACGAACATCCCACGCTGGTGGATTCAGTTGAATTCCTCTTTGCTATCGCTACTAGGGCACCTCATCCACACTCCCTCGTAGTTTCCGAAATCAATAGATGTTCGATGATGATCGTCTAATAATTGTGGGTTGACCCGGTGACAATAAACGGAGCACACTTTCACGGATTTGCGCACTAACGAGTTCACTAAGTTCGTTGAATTTGCGTCGTGAGTAATTTGTTAAAACTTTACACGAGCTACTTGAGGTCGTTTTGTAAAATTTCCTGTTGTAAAAATTTTTTTTACGCGAACTACTTGAGGTCGACTTATGTAAAATTTTCACTTTGTAAAATTTTTTACGCGAACTACTTGAGGTCGGCTTTGTAAAAATATCACTTTGTAAAATTTTTTACGCGAACTACTTGAGGTCGGCTTTGTAAAAATTTCACTTTGTACTCGTTATACCAGGCCAACCACGTTGGGCGCCAATTAAACTACATTTAGTTTATTTAATTTTTTAAAAACTGTCGGACTACGTCCGACTCTTTATTTCTTACGAAGAATGTGAGTGCTACTTAAGAACTAAACTAACATTCGATCAATACCTAACTCGAAGCTTTCCCAAATGTGTTGTTACTGCATGGTCAGCAATGCTATCTCAGGTATCGTTGAAGGTGTCAGCAGCGGATGTTTGCTGGTTACTCAGATGTCGTTGAGAATTTCCTCTGCTCGTGGGAACGATGACACGAGCTGCATGCATGTATCGAACTTTGGTACCGTGGGAACATGTGCATTTTGGATTTTGCACTTTTGTTGCGTTAACTTATCTAAGGTGTTTGAAAAACTTATCTCTACAAATATTGGCCCACTTATCTTCGAATACCCTCCTTAGCCCTTTCCAGTCTGTTTTCAGAACCAACCACAGTTGCTCTTCGGCCATGATTAATATCTCAGACGATATAAGGTGTGACTTTCATACAGGCTTTGTGACATTACTTTGCCTACTTGCAAAGAAGCTCCAAAACTTTTTTGGTTCAGTTTGTGTGTCCTACTAAAATTGCACTCTAAAGCAATATCTAAATACCCAAAATTGCATTTACTTACATCGAGTTATTAACCTTAAATCTTCACAGTATTTGTTCAACAAAATACAATTTGCAGAATAGCATTTTTCTACATAAAATTGTAAAACATAACACGCCTGTGTGTTTGTTTGAACAACTTAATTTTTCTCGATCACTTAGAGTATCTACTCTAATACCATTACAATACTTGTTACCTTAATACATCCGTTTATTTTTTATTCACGCTATCAAGTATGGACCTCTCTACTAATAACAATACGAACTACATATTTCTAATGTCACACGCTTTAAAAGTGCATTTCTCTTCCCAATTCAATTGAAATTGAATTGATTGTCATTTGACTTCACTAACGTTTTGAAGGCCCAAGACACTAACGAAATTACACAGTAATCCCGGTTGTCTGCAAAAGATTCAAGTTAATCACAGCAATGTATCCTGCCAGAAAAAACTCCTGCAGAACACCTTTGCAAGTGGAATGCAGAAATGCAGCGACCTAGAAATCTTCTAGATATGCCACTTACTTGAAGATCGGAGCACTCAGTGTAGACTGCCAACTCGTCAACTCTGATTTAATAGTGGAATCGCAGATTAACTGACTAATGTTGGCCACTAAATGCGCTGTTGCGCTCTTTGATGGCTTTCAATTTTCTGGTATCGACGAAATATATCCCGTTATACTGCAATTATATCAATGCATCGGTAAGAGAACAGAAACAGCACCGCGTAATAGCAAATGCAAGGTAAACAGAACTTACAAAATAAATAGAAACCAAAGAAACCTCCGGATCACGACCTAATAACCGTTCTTAAAATGTTGCTTAGAAAAACATTAACTAAGCTTCTCGTTATTATAAACGTGGCAATAAGTTTAGTATACGTTCGGAGTCAGTGGAATATTGTTGAAGTCATAATGGTACCAAAACCAGGGATACCACCGGATGACAAAAAGTCGTATAGACCGACCTAATTTCTCCCAATTTTATCCAACAATTTTAAGAGGACACTACTTAAACGTAGGTATACTGCCGGTTATTGACGAAAAAAACCATATCTCTGATCACCAGTTTGATTTCAGAAAGCTCTTGAAGAAAGAATGCTTTGCTCAAGCGTATTTCTTTACATCTCGCAAGCCCTTAACACGGTGTGGTATGAAAGCTTAACATTCAAATTAAAACAAATCTTGCTTCTAAGCCTAAGCTTTTCCATGTCAGATCCAGAAATCAGCTCTCTGAATTCAAAGAAATTTTATCTAACAAAGCGCAAGGAAGTGTTCCCGGTCTGCATCTATTGTATATCTCCTATATACCCATGATGTATGGCAAGAAAATGAGACCGTTTAAGCTACATTTGCTGATGGCAGCTATACTGGGTTAAACGATCGAAGAAACAAAAGCTAAAATATAAATTTTAAATTTAAGTTACAGAAAAACGAGCAGGTTGACTACCCTCATAAGCTCGGTCTGTATTCTCTTCGCAAACGAGGCTAAATACCTAGAAATGACACTCGACGCAAACTAAAATGAAGTCGCACATGAAAGAAAAAACCTAAAGAATACAGGGAATGTACTGGCTACTTGGAAAATAGTGTAGAAAATATGCCAGTTTTGTATTTACAAGCAAGCGCTGAAGACAGTGTGGACCTATGGTATAACTATGGAACTATGCGGTTATACTAAGGCAACCAATAAGAGTATCTTACAAGTTTTTGAAAACAAAGTGCTAAGAGAAATTGTCCACGCACCACGCTAATGCACGTAAGAAATATTGATTTGCACAGACCTCTCGGAACTTCTACAGTTGAAGAGAAAAGAAAAAACTTTGCGAGAAAAAACACAATTAGTCAAAATCATCAATAATACAATCCTTAAAATTTTGACGAAAGAAATCTGTTGCGCTGTCTTCAAAAGAATTTAATCGCATTTAAATAGCGTAACATGCACGTTTATTGCCTGATAGAAAAATTGCTTGATAAGGCGAAACTTATTTGCAGTAGAAGGGAGGAGTTTTTAATTAGTAAGAGCCTCACACTACTTTGAACATGCGCTTGCGATTCTTATAGCGTCTTTAGAAGATTTTGGTCTTCTATTTGGGAAAAAGAGCATACCGACTGTTGCCCTGGCACTGAAATATGTATATGAGGAAATGGCTCTAATATCAAAAAATCATGTGCTTTAGACCCATTAATCTGACTTCAAGTACTGAAGAGCATGGATGGAATGGTTTGGTGGCATGTGGCTGAGATTGCTTTGCCAATGCACATCTGCATAAGATGCAACATGATGCATGAAATTGAACCTGTCCTTCAAAATTTAGTAAACACTTGACAAGTAGCAGTATACTTTGATCATTCTTGTCCTATTTATTTTTTTATTTAAATTTATGGATATTCTTTGGGTAACACAAGCGAGTCGAGAAGGCTGAATGTTTTCTTCTTTAATTTATTGTCGCTTTTAAGACCACACGAAATTTTGTCAACATAACATTCGGAACGAGATACGAATTTATTCAATTTATCTACAGACCAGTTATTCTAAAATTAAAGGATGTACCGGATCTTGCCAATGCCATCTGCTCAAAGTTAAACTCTGAACCTAACTTACGAGTATGTACCTCACTTATTTTTGTTCAGCTTAGAAAAATGAAATCAGTTATACTTACGAATCTCATTGAAATAGAATGGAAAATCGCCAGGAATAGAACAATTAAGTCTTGACTTGAGAAACGATGTCCATCGATTTCGAAAACGGTGAGGACCTCCTTTGTCCCATTTACACACTCTTGCCACTCGAGAGTACACAGCCTAAAAAAAAAATAAAAAAAAAAATAAAAAATACATCAGATATCCAATTTAAAACATTCTAAAAACAATAGATACTATTTTAACATTCAGAGTCCAATAAGATAGACAACATGTCTCCATGTCAATCTAGCAACTACAATAGCTTCGATTGTATGTTATTTACCTTTCCACAGTTAATGTACTCCACAGCTGTTTCTCGGAAGAAAAAATACACAAAGTCGCCTTGTGTAAACGAACTGACAAAGTTTGGAGCTGGAATTGTGAATAAAAAGGAAAATATGATATCACTCTCCATTGACTATTGAAACTAGTTGACTAGTAAAGTCAACTGCACTTACCATTTAAGCTCAGGCTGTCATACTGTTCAGTCTGTAGGGGTTCTCGGTAGATAATAGGATCACTTCCACTAAAGTCAGCCACAGTTCCGGTATACAATTCATTATCTGTAAAGAAAACAAAAGGATTACATGTGGAATCAAGATTTATAAATATGAAATAGAAATAAGGGCAAATATGTAATCAGAATAGGGGAGGATACAGTGTTCCAGGGAATGTCGGCTTTATACCTTTCCCATGCAGTTACAGAAGTCACACACGATCTTATAGAATTTTAACGGCCAATAGGATTGACTGAAAGATGGTCTGCTGGTTTTGCAGTTGGAATCGGTGGAAAAGGGTGCGAGAATACTGATCAAAGTCTCTAATTGCTGGTAACAACAATCCATGATTTTTAATATACATATTATTGTTCAGACTAAGTCGCGCTGTTAAATAGTTACCTCATCACCTCATTAAACAGTGAGCTTACGTGTAAGGCGAATTAACCGCGTTGAGAGCACGCCACTCAAGTATATAAAAAAATCCAGAACATAATGACCTTCAATAGGGAAGTTGCTTCCATCCACCTCGTAAAATATAAGGCTGACGTGACTGTACTAAGAGAACAACGATGAACGGGAGAGAGTTGCTCTAAAAAGAGCAACAACACCTGGGGACAGACACGAATTTGGTGTTGGATTTCATATCAGGAAAAGACTGCTACACTTTGTTACCGGTTCATTTCAGTTAATGAAAGGCATGTCACCATTCGCATTCACGTAATTTACTTCAGTATTAGATTTATTGTAGCCCACGCTTGTTTGCAAAAATCATAACTCTTATACGAAGAAAGATATCATGAGTTTTTTTCTGCTTAAGTAATAACAGGGTATTCCGTACTGTAGGCCAACTATCTGCACAAATCAGCACGGCTTCATGAAAGGTAAATCAACGACCACTAACATAACAGAGTTCGTCTCTCGATTCAATTTCCACAGATTTCAGCAAGGCATTCGATAAAATTTCTCACCAACTTATCATCTTTAAATTAAAAAAACTTGGCTTTTCCCCTCATTTTGTGGCATGGACCAAATCCTATTTAGAAGACCGAGAATACAGGGTCATCTTCAGATCTTCAATATCCGAACCCATTAAAGCAACATCTGGTGTCCCTCAGGGTAGTCACCTTGGTCCAATCATCTTTATCCTCACAATTAATGATATAAATCTCATTTTAACGAACTCTAATCTTTCTATTTTCGCTGATGACATAAGAATTTCCAAGTCATCTCATTGCCTTCTGACTCCCATTGCCTGCAAGATGACTTGAATAAGTTTTCGGTATGGTGCAAGCAAAACTTTTTGGAGCTTAATGTCAGCAAATGCCAAGCGATAACCTATTCCCGTAAACGTCTACCTCCAAGAAACTACTTCATCTGCGATGAGCCTATTCCTTCCACTACCCAAGTACGGGATCTAGGTATAATTTGTGATAGAGAATTGAATTTCGACTCAGATATTGACAGCATTATAAATAAAGCTAACTCTTCACTCGGCTTTATCAAACGCTGGTCAAAATTTTCCAACCCTTACGTTACAAAGTCCCTGTACATTACTTTTGTAAGGCCTCTTCTCGAATATTGCAGCCAAGTTTGGTCACCCTATAAACTAACCCACATTCAAAGAATAGAAGCAGTCCAACGCAGGTTTATCCGTTTTGCACTTCGTGGTCTACCTTGGGCCGATCCACATGGATTAACCCCCTATGAAAATAGGCTAAAACTAATTAGCATGCATACCCTAAAAAAACGTCGTGAAGTCACTGATGTACTTTTTATTCACCAGTTACTGACTGGAAATATCGACTGCTCGACAATAACGCAAAATATTGCATTCACTCACAATCGCCGTAATCTAAGATCTGTTCCACTCTTCCTGATCCGAACTCACCGCACCAACTACGGTCACTTTGAATCCATATCCAGAATGTTGCGTATAACGAACAACTACGCCGAAGTCTTTGACCTAAATAGCAGCAAACAAGAAATAAAAAAAGCGCTGCTCAATATCCCACTCCCTTAACATCTCCCCCGTCCACCATTTCTCCTAGCCCCATTAGGTTAAGTATATCTTTGTTAGTTTTTAAGTCTAGTTTTAAGTTTGGCTTGTTAAATCCAAGGAAAACAGTAGTGAATTAAAGTAAACTAACCATTTTTTTTAGATGTATCAACAGAGCCTTTTTTAATTTGTGGCACATCAGAGTACATAATAAAATATTTCAGTGATCCATTTCAAGTCAAACAGTAAACGGTCCAACAATTTAAATAAAAAAAAAACTGATTTCTTGGAAACTTTCGTCAGCATCCTATCTTTTCTGACATTTCTGACATGCCTTAACGAAGATATAATTGGGTCCGATGAGACTCAAAGCATGTTGAAAAGGTCTTCATTCTGACGCATCCTTGAAACCATGCATGTATTTTGATATCTATACAGGGTGCTCCAGTTTAGCAATACAATCCTTTAAGGGCATATTTCCGAAGTTCCGAAGTATTATACTGCTAAACTGGGACACCCTGTATTTCTTGTAGACAATTCTCCAAGTGGTAACGATTGACAGTTGATTATGTTTTGACTATGAACCAACATTTTATAAAGAGTAGGTATGAGTTGTTTTTTTTTTGGGACATTTTTGCTGTAATAACTCTGTTGGTTTGTTGGCGTTTCCCTGCAATTCAAAACATTAAGTACTACTTCAAGCCTCATTATTAGCTCTCTACTGACCATAGTTATACGAGCTCTTGCCTCTAATTCTTCAAAAAAATCTCGTCGAAGTACTCGTATTTCCATTATTGGTATTCCCAAATGCTTGTGTTGGTCTATCCACATAGAGCCCAGCCTCATCGCGAAAATGCTTATGGATCTTTTGTTTTTTTATTTTTTCTGCCTCCTCGATTCGAATAGATTCTCTCATATCAATAGATCTCTCTTGTCGCAGTGTATATGTACGTTTCAAAATAAAACCCATGCACCTGATTCTTGCACGTAATGGAGAGATTCTATAATCGTAGTTATGTTCGTCATCATTTGATTCATCTTGATTGTTGAAGTTTGTTTTGTGTTCTTTTGCATATGGGACATGCACGCGTTGACTTTGTACGTTTTTTTTTTTTAAGAGCTTAATACTTAATACTAGGTATTATTACACTGACTGAGCACGTGTTAAGTTTTTAGGAAAATGGGACAGAGAGAGAAAGAACGATTTTTCAGAACTTTACCATCAATCATAGTTAAAAAGAACTCGTGATTGACAACATTATTGACAACATTATTACGTCAATAATTTTATATTCAGTAATTATCAATTTGACTTTTGATATCGTTGACTACTTTTTGAACATTACGGGTCGGCAAAAATGTACTGATAATGGACAAGGGTTCCTACAATGTTCACCATTTGAACTCTTGACCCTCAGTAGAACAATTGAGGCCATAAACATGTTTCCATCAGTTTCACCATCTGGTGTATTTATTTTTTATTTCTTGGCACCTTTCGAGATAATATATTACAGCCCCACTTACTTTGGAAATTTTATTTTATTGGAAGTGCAATTAATTCCCCCTCACTTTTGCCTTATAAAAGCCGCCTTGATAGGCTTTTAACTGATCAATTTAACAAAACGGCTCATCTTTTTATACAGCGCTGTGCAAAATTATAAACTCAAACCGAAATTTTCATTTTCCTTATAATGAGTAATAAACATTTATTATGGGTTCTGTTCCAAAATATTGCCAAATGATACCAATTCAAGGAAAACCCTTTAATGGTGTAATTCCTTTTTTAACGGGAAAGGCAATATTTTTACGATTTCCGTTAAAAAAGGAATTACATTACCATGCCAATTCGGGAAAAAGCCTTTAGTGGAGTAATTCTTTTTTTTACAGCGATTCGTACTTCTAATCCCTGAATTGGTATTGTATGAGAATATTTTGGAACAAAACGAATAATAAATATTTATTATTGTAACAGGAAAAATGAAGACTTGGGTTTGAGTTTATAATTTGACACAGCGCTGTACTTCTCCAATGACAGAGGGAGAAAAAAAAAAAAAATTTGGCGGACCTCTTCAAATCAAATCTCTGTAGCACAACGGGCCGCATCTGAGTTTTTAAGTATATATTATACAATTTACAAATACATATATAGGATATAATTTTCTGTTGAGTTTCGGTGTGCCGGAAATAATATTTCAAAAAACATTAAACTAAATAGTTTAAAAATATATATAAAAAAAACTCCAATTAATTTTGATTTTACAAATGAACACATACTCGTAAATCACACAAAATGAAAAAGAAATTATTTTTTGGAACCCTTTGCCTAGTTTTTACTAGAAAAAAACCTAGCAAAATTATTGACCCAAAATAAATAATTTTTCGATTACTAGAACTCTAAATATTTGTTACTCCAGTTAATTTAAAAATTTTCATTGTAGACCCGAAAGTAGAATTATGCAAGCATTTTTGACTAAACGGGCCACTGTGACGTGAGTAATGATTTCATTTGCACATATTTCGGATAAACATGCGAACCATGCGCTCCGTTACGATATTAAAATTGAGTCAGGCGACTTCAATCCCAAGGTGGGCAAGAAGAGCATCTTAAACACTTTGATCGGAAAATTGGATCTTAACAACCAATTCTCCGACAAAGAAACGAGACTGATCGAGTTTGTCATTTTGAAGAAATTCTGATTTAGAATCAACCATGAATCAGAACGTTCCAATCCTTTCCACCATCTAAGTACTTACCGCCCCCAACGATGCTCCATGTCGGTGATCAAGACGGAGCCGGTACTTCAGAGCCGCGAGGGTGCTGGCAAACATGGAGTTAGTATTACACATGTATAAAGTTAACCAAATTGGTCATGTTTTAACTAATGGAAGACACTCTTTCAGTCGATCTCGATTCGGAGGACACGTGTCCTCCGCTCTATGCTGAAAGGATGCTTGGGTTCGACAATGTTACTTGCCAAGTTACCCTGCATTCACTTATAAGGCAAACAGCTTTTCACATGCAAAAGCGTGAGTGCTTTGCTTTTAATGCTTTGAATAATTGAGGTACTGTGCTAATATTGTAGTTTGGAAACCGGGGCCTCTTCTTGCAGAAAATAGTACAATCTTGGATCAGGTAACAGATGCCCAGAACATGCTGACATACTGATATGCATGTAGATAACTTGCGATGAGAGTAACACTTTTGATGGAGAATATGATTAGAACTTTCCAATAGCGCGTGCTGGCGTTAATGCTCTGCCGTCCAATTATGGCAAAATTTTAAGAGCCATTATCTAGCCGAAAAAATAAAAACCCATGGGTGCGGCGTAAGGGAAAGGTGATTACCCAGCGTTCGTTACGCTTCTAGTCTAAACTTGACCAAAGGACAGCATGATTAGCTATTGAAAACTCAAAGTACTTTTCCCAATCCATAAGAATGGTAATCCCATAAACTTCGTCAACTATACCACATGAAAAGTCCTATTTTCGCTCAGTCGTTAAATTTTCTTTTTTTATAAAATAAAGTGGTACGTGTGCTTGACGTGTGAGATTTTTAGGGTTCGTTAAAAGTACCGTTTTTTTTTTTTCTAGGAATTATTTACCATGCTATCGGCACTTCGAATTCGATCCCTCTTCCTTTACGAATTTAAAATGGACATAATGTGTCATTGGCAATGAAAAACATTAACGACGCATTAATACGACGTTGGTTTGGAAAGTTCCGTTCGGGAGATTTCAGCCTCGAAAATGAACCACGTGGCAAGCCGGAAACGTTAGTTGACGACGATACTTTAAGAGCAACGGTGGATGAGGACCCAACGAAATAACAAAGCATGGGAGTATCCCCAATAACAATACGAGTAGGTCGACACTTTTCTCTCCTAGGAAAGGTAAAGAAACTCGATAAGTGGGTACCCCATGAAATGATACGAATCCCAAAAACTACAGTGCCTGGAAATCTGCGCATCGTTTACATTAAGAAACGAAACTGAACCGTTTTTGCACCGGATAGTCACCTGTGATGAAAAGTGGATACAGTATGATAATCGTAAACGATCTGGGCAGTGGTTGGATGCAGATGAAAAACCAAAACACACCCCAAGCCCGATCTTCACCCAAAAAAGGTTTTGGTAACAACTTGGTGGACATCGAAAGGACCAATCCACTTTTCATTTCTTCAACCAGGAGAAACGATAAACGCTATCAAATATTCGACAACTTAACGCAGCTTGTAAATGAGCCGACGCAAATACCAGGCGTTGATAGTCATACCGCCAACACTTTTTACCATGACAAATACAAGATCAATGTACTATCCCCTCTAGGCTCGTCGGACCAATGTGTCATATCGGCTAATTTCTCGTACTCCGACCACACAGTTAGAGAAAAGATTCCTAAAAGAACAGTATGGCAATACGAGAAAGAAAATTGGAGCACTCAACAGCTTCTTTATAAATTTTAACTGGTCGTTATGTTTCTTCGATAACGACGTGGTTCCCGCTGCTGATATGATCACAGACACTATTCTCTTGGGAATGAGATACTTTATCCCTCGTCGGATGAAGAAGGCTTAAGGGGGTAGGTAGTCTCATGTCCGAGGTTAAATTTTGAAGTTTTTTAATTGTGTAATTGGAAGTCAGACAGAAAAATTCTACGTTTGAAGGCATGACACTGACGCGTAGATTCGGCTGTTGTAGAGTTTCAAGCACAAAAAACTAGTGCGAATTATAACCTCACTCTGAGTGAAGAAAAAACTCTCCGTCCTATTCGGTCTCCCACTCCTGGAGAGCGAATATCGAAACCAAATACACCTGAGCTTCAAACCACTACAAAAACAATTTTCCTTTCTCCTCCTTCTACCTTTTCACCCCTTAGGCGCACGTAGATTATAAAAAAAGAAGATGGCAGTAGATTGAATACAATTTACGAAAAGGCTGATAGTTTGGAAATGCTATACTTGTAAATAATGTAATTCATTTATCCAGAATAGAACTATTGTAGAAACATACCTACAGTGTCGGACAAAACTAAAGCACGGGATGGTGTGCATATAGACATTTTGATTACTAGCTTACTTTTTACTGTAGATATTTCAATACTTTTTGATTTGTTCAAACAGAAATAGTTATACTAATAAAAATATTAAAACTAGTATGAAAATTCATTAACAATTGTCGCGACAAAACTAAAGCACATGCACTCCCAGATTATTATTTTGGTTAACGCGTGTACTCGTATGTTAAACATTTAATCAATGCTGACAGTGTTTAAAAATAGCCCGAAACATATACTCAAGAGATCTTAAAGAGTAAACAATAAGTGATTTTAACAAAGGTGAAGGAGTGACTACAATTGCCAACAAATTCAATATCTACCACTCAATCATCTCAAGAAAGATAAGGTGTTTCCGTTCTTCTGATTGCTACAACACCATTCACCAAGGAGGCAGATCACATAAAACCACTCAACGTGACCGATGACCGAGCCATCATTAAAATAATAGAAAAAGATCCCTTCAAATCACCTAGGTCCATAAAAGCTTAATTAAACCTTGGGATATCAAGCAGGCTGACTTGACTCTAAGATGAGAGTAACTGAATCTGGAGTTTCTTCGTCTATCAGTGCAAAAAAACCATTCATTTAAAAAAAAAAAATCGAAAAGCCAGGCTAGGGTTGCAAAATCCTCTATTGGCCGGATTGTTGCCAAATGGAGAACAGTACCTTTTTCAGATGTGTCGAAGTTCAAACTGACAGGCTCAGAGGGCTTAAGACATGTACGAACGCCAAAGGGTGAGGGACTGAATCCGCGGTATACCAGAGCGACAGCAAAGCACGGTGGTTGCTTTTCTGGCAATGGGATCAGGTCAATTCACAAAATTGACTGCATAATGGATCGTTTTTTGTGCAAGGGTATACTCCAAAACAGAATGATATTCCATGCGGAAGAGAAAATGCCATTAAAATGGATCTTTCAACACGACAACGATCCGAAGCACTTGTTTTAATATTTTTGTTTGTAAAAATCTAGTAGAAATAAGTTTTCGTCTAAAAAAAAAAACCAAGAAAAACTGGAGAACAAACTTACATCTTCAAATAAACGTTCGCAATGGCACGTGGTGTAACCCCTACAGACCGATATACAGGACTAAGCAATAATCCTTCTTTCAATGTTGACAAACGGGTCCAAAGATTTCATCATTAAATTCTTCTCAGACGATTTTTCTTTTTTCTGTTGTCTTTACCCTTTAAATATTAAAACCATCAAATGGTTAAAGATATCAAATCCTAATTACCCAATAGATAGGCACAAAATAGACCCTTTAATAGGAGTCCTACACATTTTGTGTTGTCCTCGTGCAGTATCATTATTAAATAAATTATCCCATTTACAGCGTCTGTTAAGTTTTTAGATTACATTTACGAGCGGTCCTTGGGAAAACTCATTTCCCCATCAATCGCAAGTCGTTGTATCGTACATTTTGCGGAGCTACATTAAAATCCCAGTAATGACTAGAAAAGTTTTTAAAAATTCATACTGTAGCTACTCCGGCCCGGCCGGCGAGGCGTACCAAATAAGAATTACTAAGTTATGAATGTAAATGGATGAATCAGATATTCAGTTTTCGTTAATTCTAAGAGGATGTGCATGTCATAGCCGATTTAACAAAGTAATTTTCCAAAGATTATATCACCATTATTATACGTCGGAGGGTGCATAATTGATGAGCTTTGTATGTTATACTACATATACTTTGTCGACGTGTTTAACATTTTTTTGTCTTTTCCATTTCCATGCTGGATTTACATAAAATTAATTAGAGCTAAGTGTCGTACACTGACTCTATTGATTCATCACATATTTATGACTATTTTGGTTTTTGTAAATGGCAAGGCAATTCATTATTATTTTGATTTATTAGAATAAAAGGAGGATGCTTAGAGCAAAGCAATGTCAAATCATATCATATATGAAAATTGGTTCGGTTAAGTTCAGGTTTGTCTGATTTAAGGGCATAGATACAGAGCAGAGCAGAGCTCACTATTCCATCGTACTTTTTTATGGAGTAAATTTGATAGGAGCACTCACTTCAGTGATAGATCATGAGTCATAATACTAGCGCCTAGCACCAAATAGTGTCGCAAAAAGTTATCTCGATTATACAATGGGATGCTTAATTAAAGTAAAGTATATTTCCCCTTTGGATTGGGCCAGCTGCGCAACAATCAAGTTCAATCGCGTAGACATTGCCATACCTCCCAGTAGTGGTCCCTGGTAACCGCATGAGAAAATCCTTGCTCAAGCAGACTAAAATGATGTGCTCGACCAGTAGCATAATTGTTGAAGTTAATGATCATCCTTCTATTTCTCTTTCGTCTATGTATTGCGTTTACTTTTATATATGGTGTTCAACAAAAGGTGTAGGATTTGTTTTTTGAATAAAACGAACAATTGGTGTGACATCTCTGAAACATTTATTGCTTTATAAAGTAGACAAATAAGGATTACATATGTGCAGAACACAATATCTTCCAAGTGACCGCAACGCCGTACGTTCTCGTATTGGGTTCTGGAAAACATGCATGCTGACATTGATTTTTCGGATGAGGTCTGTTTACATATAGGCGAAAACGTTAATACTCAAAATTTTCGCGTTTGAGCCGATGAAAACCCAAGAGAGATTAATTTGAAACCGATACATCCTCAAAGAGTCACTGCTTGGTGTTTTTTGGGTTTGAGGAATTTTTTAAATGGTGTCGGTTAAGCTGTTACTGTAAATGGTGAACGCTATCGTATCATGACAAGTAACATTTTATGACCCAAAACGGGTGATAGGGATGTGGGCGATATGTAAGTACTAGGTGGGCATAACCCTATCGGAAAGTGCCATCAATTTGATTTTGACATTTGTGAAGCAAACAGAATTAAAATTTTTGCAAATAAGAAATGGAACGCTATACTCCTGAAGAAAACGGGATAATCGTCACGATGTTTTTTTATTTGGCAGTGATTTTGGTACAACGTGCATTTCGTGCCCGTTTTCCTGGCCGTCCGGCTCCCACTGGTCGTTTAATGCAGCGTTTATCCGCACAACTCATAGAGACTGGAACAATACGGGACCGTGTTGAAAGACCTCGTACCTCTCGTTCGACTGCGAATATGTCCGTTTTCGAAAACGTCATTTGATCCTCATTTTGATCGTCAAATTGATCGTCATTTGCAATACTTAAGGGTTGGGCACATCAAACTGCAAACGTCATTTGGTATCGTTGATCTGTGTCATCTACATGATTTTTTTTCTTGCAAGAGCATTTGACGTTTTCGAACAGAGCATCTAATACAGAGCATCTAATACCTAATACCATAATATTTAGTTAAAACAAATAAATTAGCCGGTTTTATGTACATACTGTTCACGAGACTGAGATACCCCTGAATATTCGGATTCACTCATTTTCTTTTCCAAGTTTTTTAATGCACAGCGCAGATTTGTGGCTGCTTTTTTGCAGCGCAGTTGGCGTTTATGAACATCTGCATGCAAACACTGTATTATCGAACATGCTGCAAATGTAGTGTGATTTATGATGTTATTTTCGAACAAATGACTTTCGCAGCTTGCGTTTAAGAACAATTTGCAAAAGCAATTTGATGCAGATGACGTTTTCGAAAACGGCCTATCGCTGCCGTAGTTGAAGATGTTTCCTTACAAAATGCAGAAAGGTATTGACCGTGCATCGCATTAAACCTACCCCGTCCTGAATCTTAAAAACGAAGTGAACGATTTTTCGTCAAAAATAATCATGAGTGACGAGACCCATTCCCACTAATGTAGATACGTGAACAAACAAAATTAGCGGTTCTGGGGCAATGAAAACTCGCGAGCAATGCACTAAGAGCCATTACATCCACTCAAAGTCACTGAATGGTGTGCTGTTTACGCTGGAGGAGTCATTACATCATTTTTTTTAAAACGGCACGGTCAAACGGTCGCTGTGGAGAGCCGATATTTTAAAGCAAGCGTTTCCCAGTCGTCTGATGTCGCGTTTTTACGATTTCAAAAAGAAACCACGCTGGTGCATGTTTGTAGTGTTTTTTTTAAGTGTTGAAAATAATAACGAAACAGAAAGCGCAAAATGTATTTTATTGAAAAGTGCGAGGGCTTTAAGAAAGGCAGTACTTACAAACCAAACACTAAAGGAGCAAATAGATATGTCTGTTAGAATAAGGATTGTACAAAAAGTGTTGTAGTCTCACTCAGGAGATCACATACCAAAAAATGCAGCTTGGGAACGAGATTATAAAAATATGTGCGGATTCGACTTTACGGAGAAGTGGTGTTCGTAAGGTTTTTAATGAAGGATGCTCGAAAAATGAAACGAAAAATATAGATCTTGAAAATTTTGAAGAATGCAGAGGCAACTCACTAATATAAGAAACGGTGCATTCCCAAAGTGTACAAAAAACAAAATGGACAACTATGACATTTTCAAAAATGAAAATGTAATGGAGAGTTTCGGAATTAATAGAAAACCAGTTTTTGTGTACCATTTTAATGTCTCCAACTATTGCTGCAGAGATAACAATAACTATCGATTTTGAACCCAACAAATTATAAAGGATTTTCCAATAGGGACTTGACAACTTTGAATTTAATTTGTGAACGCACTCTTTCACTAATCATCAAACTGTCACTGTCAATTTATTCAGTAGACTTAACATTTTCATCATGGTAAAGTACACGAACGAGCAACGTCTGCAAATTATTAAAATTTTCTACCGAAATTCGGAGTCAGTGACTGCAACTTTAAGAGCGTTAACTCCCATTTTCGGTCGTAATTCTCGCCCTAGTATACAGGCAATAACAAGTTTAGTGCAAAAATTTGAGTCTACATATTCGTTGTGTGGTGTTGCCGTGTCAGTGAGACGGTTGGTCGAAGTGTCGAAAATATCGCTGCCGTTTGGGCATCGCTCAGACCACATTATGGCGTATTTTTGCGTAAGGATCTTGGTTTACACCCATACAAGATCAAGCTGACTCAAGAATTGAAGTCGATGGACCATTTGAAGCGACGTACGTTCTCCGATTGGGTTCTGGAGAAGATGAGCCAAGATGATGAATTTCATCGCAAAATCATCTTCAGTGACGAAGCTCATTTTTGGCTCAATGGGTTCGTCAATAAGCAAAATATGCGTTATTGGTCGGGTGAAAATCCACATGTGCTTCATGAATCACCACTTCATCCACAAAAAAATAACTGTTTGGTGCAGTTTGCATGCCGACGGCGTTATTGGGCCATATTTTTTCGTCGACGATAACGATCGTCACGTTACTGTAAATGGTCAGCGTTATCGCGCCATGATCACCGATTATTTTTGGCCCGAATTGGAAGATATGGACTTGGACGACATGTGGTTTCAACAGGATGTTGCCACAAGCCACACAGCACATGCTACAATCGATTTATTGAAGAGTAATTATGGTGAGCGTGTTATCTCAAGAAATGGGCCAGTCGATTGGCCGCTTCGTTAGTGCGATTTAACGCCGCTTGACTATTTTCTGTGGGGCTACGTTAAGTCATTGGTTTATGCCAACACGCCGACGACGTTGGAAGAGCTCAGAGCCAACATTGAACGCGAAATAGCGGCCATTTCGGCCGAAATGTGTGGCCGAGTCGTTGAAAATTGGCTCCAACGAATCGACCGCTGCAAACGTGCCCGCGGTGGCCATATGAACGAAGTCGAGTTCCATTCATAAATGTTTTGATTGTACTTCAAGCCGATAATAAAGTTTTTGAAATATCTCAAATGGTTTGCGTTTTATTTAAAAAAAAAAAGTTGTCAAGTCCTCGTTGGAAAACCCTATACAATATGATATATGCAACTTTTAGTGCAGTATCAGCGTATGGGTACAAGCATTTGTTAATTATATGCCTTTGCTATGAAGGAATGTACGTTTTGAATAAATATGTAAATATGTGAAATTTATAATAACTTCTTTTTTTAGGTCTACCCCTTTTTTTATATATGTACTAATGAGTAGTAAAGATGAAGAGATACCGGCACGTTTTTATGTTTATTGAGTTAAATCTGTTCAAATAGGAAGTAGAACAGATTTTGAAAAAACTCTAAGTAATGGGTTGGACACGGTATTTCCATCAGTGACATTGAATAATTGCTGGTTTCACTTTTGCCAGGCGGTTAGAATACGGGCAAATAAAATTCCTGATATTTAAAAATAAAATTAATTCGAATCCACAAGCAACCCGATTTTTAAAAAAAATTTTAGAGCTCCCGCTATTAAAGCGCACTTCTCGCAGCCACTCGTGTTGTGTGCGTTATATTTTTCGCAAGAACACGAACTTCAGTTTTGGAACAGCAAAAGTTTGTATGCCCAAATAAACATTCAAATAAACGCATTAAGTTTTTGTTATTTTATTCCAAAGATATAGCCTAGGAAAATAGGCTCATACATTATGGCCCACCTTATAGTTCCAACAAGACCGGTGCCACCATGGCACACCGCCAATAACTTTATTGCACGAGAAATTCCTGGGATGGATTATTTCTCGAAACAGTGATTTTACCACTGAGGTTGTGCGATTTGACGCCCTTAATCTTCTGTCTTTGGGGTTATTTCAAAAGGAAGGTATAGGCCGTGGGTGGCCATGGCTCAAGTGGTAGTGTATTGACTTCCCATTCCGGTTCGGGGTTCAATACCAGCCGTGACCGGAAGACATTTTTCAGGCAACTGAAATCTCGTGAGGTGAATGGTTGCCTAAATACAACATCAAGTCAATTTACACTAATAATTTAGTCTCCCCATTAAATATTGGATGCCACCCATGGAGCGAAATAACCACTGAGTCCAAATGTCTTTCTCTCTCTCTCTATCCAATTTTCCGAAAAACTTAACGTGCTCCGGCATTTTAAGAGTAGTCATACCCTCACCCTCTTGAGTGGTAAGTTCTTTAAAAAAAAAAAAAAAAAAAAAAATAGGCCAATAAATAAGCAACAAGAGCTAAAAGACGAGATAATAAGGCATATTGATTGAATAGAGGAGCCAGTCGAAGTATTGAAGTCCATGTTTATCATTCTATTGTCCTTTCGTCTATGTATTGAGTTTACTCTTATATGGGCGATTCTTTTTTCCAGTGGGGATTTCATGAGATCATATATGCGCCGTGTTACACTGTTATGGTATTTCTGTTCAGTATTGCTTGAAATTTCATCATTTCATCATCATAGCCAGCGTTCTACGAGGAATATGTTTCGTGCGCTTTAAGCAGCTTATGGTCCACATAATCGGCTTACCGAACTCACAATTCACTATATCATCGAAAAGTGTAACACCCAATTTTCATTATTGGATAATTCGCGACCAAATAGACCACATCTAGCACGTAGTGAACAAAATATAG
Organism: Volucella bombylans; assembly: GCA_949129095.1. NCBI lineage: Eukaryota > Metazoa > Arthropoda > Insecta > Diptera > Syrphidae > Volucella > Volucella bombylans. The sequence goes on along the minus strand of OX422141.1, from coordinate 37,111,009 downwards.
AGGAGGTAGCGAGGAGAGTACACGAGATGACCGTGATGAATCGATTCGGCGCCGTTCCCAGCAGCTTGGCTTGTCATATACAGAAACTTGGCATATTTTATGTAAGGATCTTAATTTCAAAGCATACTTGAAAAGCTCTTGAAAAGCTTCAGGAAGATACACTGTTTTCGACCAAAATTTTGTTCAGCGATGAGAGCCACTTCTGGCTTAATGGCTACGTCAACAAGCAACGTAGCCGTATTTGAGGTGCTGATCAACTTGAAGAGGTTCAAGAGCTGCCATTACATTCCGACAAAACAACGGTTTGGTGTTGTTTATGGGCTGATGGAATTTTCGCTCCATATTCACATTATGACATTACTTTTGCCCCATATTTTATATTTTGGTTGTTTTATATATTTTTCATCATTTTTATGTGAATTTGGTTAAAACTGGCTAACTGAAATAACACCTTAGTTATTAATTTAACTTCCGCAAGTCCTTACGGAAGAGAGTTTTTGGAGAGTTTTAGATATTTACAAGATAAGTGTGCTAAATGAACTGTATTTACATTTTGAATTATTCTCTCACATATGAGTGTTCTTATGTGAATTTCGGACACTGTATCTAATATTTTTTTTGTGTCATATAAAGTTAAACCTATTATCATCGAATTCCACTTTGATCAAGGGTTTCAATATGGTGGCAGATAACAAGGACAACGAGATTGCACGAGTTGCTTTTCGGCAGTGAAGGAAACTTTTTAGGATGGTATTCAAAGTAATTATAAATCCGAACGTGGGTATAGAAAATGCAGCTTTAATATTGTCTTTGCTATCATGGGATCAGAGGTTTTGTCTATAAAATATAGTCCACGTAAAGATGTGTTAGTTCATTAAAACATATCTTTCGACGACGATGAACATTTCATTTACGACGCATGCGTGTTTGGTAAGCATAATCGATAACCATTTAGTGCATACCTATCTCTGTGGCCCGATACAAGAGACGTCGTACGAAGGTCGTTACATGCTCCTATTTCGAGAGGATTTTTCTAACTTCCTCGGATGTGAAAGATTATGTTGAACAGTTTTTGGACCAAGTACGTATTGATACAGACTTTTGTGTTAAAATATTGCGTTTAGATAATGGGCTCGAATTCGTGAACGAAGAAGTGAATGTTGTTCCACACAGGCATGGCGGTCGTCACCAATGAAGAAGCATACATACACCTCCGAGCACAATGGCAGAGAGGAACGAAATATGCGGATCAATGGATATGAGCTATAAATATTGGGGAGAAGCAGTAACAACAGTAGTCTGTTCCCTCAACCGGACTGGGTGTAGCAAAGGAAAAAGTAAGAGTCATTTCGAATTGTAGTTTGGCAAAACACATCTACAAATTTTCGATTCTGAGGTATTTGTGCATGTGCTAAAGGCAAGCTCTACCCAAAAACTACTAGATGTATATTAGTTCGGTATGAGGACAATTCAAAAGGCTACAGTGGGGTGACCATCCACAGCCAAAAAAGTTTTAATTTCCAGAGTTTTTATTTTCAAGGAATCATTGTCAGTTACCGTAAAAGCCCACAGCGAAAAACCGGGGGATGAAGGAATAATCGAGACGATATTACAAGAGCCGGATCAAAAGGAAGATTATTTGAATGCAGTAAAGAACAAAGAATTAGACAAGAGATAATTTCTTCTGAAAAAGAAAACTAATATAAAACCTGTTTCAAATGTGCGTACACCTTGTTTGCGAACTATTAATACCTGTACCCTGAGTAAGGGTTGTATTTATTTGGCACAATTGAGGACATTGGTAGATCCGAGTTTTGCAATCAGTGGAACCACCTCCTGACCAAAAAGCCATATTATGTAAATGAGTCTACAAAATAAAAACTCGGCGGAAATGGTGCAGTCGAAAGACAGAAGGCCAGGTTAGTGGCGAGGGGGTTTACACAACAGTATGAAGTAGACTACGAAGAAACATTTAGTGCCATAGTGAAATTTATTTCTATTAAATTCTTGAGTCAGCTTGATCTTGTTTGGGTGTAAACCAAGATCCTTACGCAAAATACGCCACAATGTGGTCTGAGCGATGCCCAATTCTTGAGAACGCTGTGGAATTGACTGATTTGGATCGTTTGCTACGGACGCCTGAACGGCAGCGATATTTTTGATACTTCGACCAACCCGTTGTCTCATTGACACGGCAACATCACACAACGAATATGTAGACTCAAATTTTTGCACTAAACTAGTTATTGCCTGTCTACTAGGGCGAGAATTACGACCGAAAATTGGAGTTAACGCAGTCGCCGACTCCGAATTTCGGTAGAAAATTTTTATTATTTGCAGACGTTTACCATGATGAAAATGTTGAGTTTACTGAATAAATTGACAGTGACAGTTTGATGATTAGTGAAAGAGTGCGTTCACAAACTAAATTCCAAGTTGTCAAGTCCTTATTGGAAAACCCTATATAATAATACTGGCTCTGTGTGCAGCTGAAAACTTAAAACGTAGGCAGTATGATATTAAAACAGCTTTTTTTATACGAGCATTTATGTGAGGACGTTTACATGGAAAAACTAAAGCTACACTGCGATGGGAGCGAAAAGGTTTTACAAGTTTCGGCCTAAAACAGGCATCTGGACGGATGTAAACTTGGATGATTCGTGCGATTTTGCTAGTATAAGCGATGGAGGAACAAGTAGACTTGCTATCTACTCTGACGATGGATTAATTGCAGCGGATGTTCGAAATGATATTGAATCTCTTATTACAGTGCATTTTAGCCAAGAATTTGGCTTAAATTGTCAACTGCCGACTATTATTTAGGATTAGAAATCAATGTTTTGGATAATGAAAACATTCAACTTAAGCGATCGTCATATAAAACTGAGCTTTCCAAATTTGTTATGAAAAATACGAAATCTGTTTCGACACCGGCGGAAAACAACAATCCATCAGTTGACTCCCACAAAAAACGACTATATTATATTCACTAAGTCATTACTCAAGGATCGTTTTAGGTCAATAAAAGAGAACAAACTTAACATTTTAAATTATGTATTAGAATTTATAAAAGTAGAAGTTTTGAAGTTCATGTTTATCATTTTCTTTCTCCTTTGTCTATGTATTGCGTTTACTCTTAAACTTATTTACTCTAATAACTAGCTGTTAAACCAATACTATATTAATAATATGCACATTTATTATCATGAATAAATAATGTTAGGTCACGTTGAATTTTTAAACTGATCTGGCATTTTAGTTAACAATAATACTGGTCTATGTCGTCAAATGGCTCCCAATGGATTCATTCAAGACCGAACAAGAAGGGCACACAACATCGACGAATTGTACAGAACGTTACAGTCGACACCTATCACCTATCAAGTCTGTCAACACCACCTCAGTAGAAATAAAACGAAGAATCACTCTTGCTATTTCTTTGGGGTAAGAAGGTAATTGAGTAGTAAGGATAGGGCCTGACACTTGTCAGCGCTGGTTTACACGCTTTCGTTCCAGCAATACAGACCTTGTTGATGCTGCTCGCTCGACGACGATCAAATCTTAGCTGCAGTTAGCGTTGACAGACATTTGACGACACGATAGATCGGTCAGAAGTTTAGCATTGCCCATACAACCGTTTCACAGAGACTGAAAAGGTTTGGGATGTCGAAAAAAATGGATGTTTCTCTTCCTCACGAACTCAGTAAAAAAAACCGTATGGATCGCCTAATGATCTGTGAGTCTTTGTTGAGGTGGAACTCACTGGATACTTTTTTGAAAAGAGTGGTTACGGGAGACGAGAAATGGGTGGTTTACAACAGCTTTCGACGTAAGGGGTCATTGTGCGCTCCTAGTGAAACACCGCAATCGGTTGGTAAGCAAGATTTGCATCCCAAAAAGGTCATGTTGAGTATTTGGTGGGATTGGCGAGGTGTCCTATACTTCGAGTTGCTTCTACGCAATGAGACAATAAATGCTATCAAATATTGCTCTTAGCTCGACAATTTGAAGCAGGCAGTGGAAGGCAAACGGCCAGAGTTAGTGAACAGGAAGAGCGTTGTTTTCCACCATGACAATGCCAGACCACACACAGCTTTTGTGACAAAAGAAAAGCTGAATGCCTTTGGCTGGGAAGTAATGCAGCATCCACCGTACTCTCCAGGCCTTGCGCCGTCTGACTACCACCTATTCCGCTCTCTGCAAAACGATTTGGACGGAAGGCAATTTAATTCCGAGGAGGACATAAAAACGCATCTGGAAAACTTTTTTGGCCAAGAGTCTACTGATTTTTACAAAAGAGGAATAATGTCTCTTCCAGAACGTTGGAAGAATGTAATAGATCAGAATGGACATTATTTGATTAATTAAATGTATGGTTTTGAACAAAAAATGTGTATTTAACTTTAATCAAAAAAAACCGCAGAACTTATTGAACAACCCAATATTCGGTACGGTTTGTGTTGACGGGTTTTGGAGGAGAAGTCAGAATACTGCTCATCAGTCGCCTGAGATGGCTAGGACATACATAGCGAATATACACAAATGTTTCGGCATCCGAAGGCACCAGAGTCTTAGAATTCAACTTGGAGGAAAAACGCCGCACAGAACGACGTCACCTTACATGGCGTGCACAAGTAGAAAAAGACCTCAACCGACTTGTAGTGCGCAACGGAAGGCAAGATCGGGCTAACTGGTGAAGCTTGTTCGTTGAGACCCATCTTCATCCCGAACTGGCCGCCATCTAAATAAGTAAGTAAGCACTTAGTAAAAATTTCCATAACATATTAAGATTTGTTTACATGTCCTCCGAGCTCTTTACCCACTATAATAACATTTAAGTTTGTACAATGGCGGTGTCTTAGTGGTCGAAACTTGCCTCAACACTCCTGTAGAACCACCCTCTTCAATTTTTAACCAGTTGGTTTAAAGTACGGAGTGCACTCTTTCTTCAGAAAATGCGTAGCGAGTATCTACGAAAGCTTTCAATCAGGAATGGATAAACCCAATTCTTCGCAGTGATAAAACATATTTACTATGAACGAATTTCGCTTTGAAACTTATTTCTTTTCTGAAACTAAAATTTATTAAATGCAAAAAAGGTTACATAAAGAAACAAGTAAGAAATGTTGCAACACCTCAACAACATTCGAATTTGTTAATTTTAAATTAGCTGGACCAAAATGAATACAAATTTTCTTAGTCTGGCTCCAAACTTCTTCTTTAGTATTCAAAATCTGATCAAATGGATAGCAAGAAAAAAAAACTTAATCCACACCAATTCACGTGGATCTCGAGACAAGTTTATCTTCCGAAAAAAATGTATCCATTCACAGTGCAATTCTTTTAAGAAATATGCTCGTTGAAATGTTAAGGTTCTCATATTTTCAATTCATAAAATCCAAATTGAAAAATGAAACATAGACCAGGCAACAAAAGGCTCGTGCAGCAGCAAAACTAGATGTAGGTTTGTCCATTGTTAAAGACGTTGAAGGACTCTTTTTATCCACATTCAAATATACTCGTATCTAAAGTGAGCTCCAGTTTGTTCGGTTGGATGCATGCGAACTGTGAAAGAAGTGAAAACGCTCACTTCCATTGTAGCTTCTGAAGAAGTAAGTGCTCGTTCATAATAATAATTGAACGTGCGTTAGTTTTAGTATACTCGTACGGATACTGGGCATAATTGTGATTTTTTTCCTTTATTTCTATTTGAGTTTTTGTTGCTCTTGTGACATCTACAGGATCACTAGAATACTATTTTCTCAAATTTAGTTTTTGTTACATTTAAAACTTTTCAAAAAAAAAAATCGTTCGAACATTTTTTTTGGGAGAGCAGCATTTTTCTTCAAGGATACTACTAGCAATGCAGTGGCAGATATATGAAGAGGTGCTCTAGAATTGTCATAATCATTTTGTGATTTAGTTGAATGAATGCGTATAAACTTATCCATAAGCATACATTAAACAAATGGCTATTCAAGTGAGGAATACCGCACCGTCGCCCTTTGCACTGACTGTTGAGGCAATGATGTGAATGCGTATGTCCTAAGAGAGTACAAAGGCCCTTGGCTTGCGTCAAAGCAAATCTTAAAGTTATAGAGGAAGTGTACACATTGGAGCTATTACTCCAGAGTTTCAGCTCTTATTACATTTCACAAGACAAACCCCCAAAAATATCATTTAAGAGTTGCTGAAAAATGCAAGTATGGAAAAAGTCTATCAAGAAGAAAAAGCATGGAAAACGCTAATTAGAAGAATAAGATAGATGCTTCTGTGGGTTTAAGGTCGGAAAATTGCATAAAAGGGTAGGAATATTCAAAGGTTATAGCGACAGAACAGCACTATTCCATACCAACCTGACCTCGATGATGTAAGGATGGCAACTGCGAAACTGAAGTCGAATAAGGCTGCCAGTCGGAAGACTACCAATATGCAAAACATAATTGGAACAAAATGTGCTTCATCTTGGAAAAGAGAGACCTTATACGCTTGCTAGTTACAGATGTATCGGTTTCCTTCATCAAGACAGGTGTTTCAAATCGACACTAGTAACGAAGGTAGATCTCAGGTGGATTGAACGTTAATTCAATACATGAATTGAATTTGATTAGAACAAGGATTAGATTGTGGTGGAGGGTGTTCCTTCCACATCACTACGCACGTAAATGGTGAGAAGAGAATAATCAGAAAAACTGTACAACGAAGTCATCGAAATCCCATTCTCTTAAGAAAATTTCGAAACTGTAACAATACTTTTGATGGCGATTCTATTACTACTACTATTACTAGTGTTTGAATTCAGTCGCCTTGCTATGAAATCGAAGACTTCTCAGCTTCTTAACATTTAGTTGGATTTCGCGTCAACCAGTAAATCTCTCCAGCTACTACGGAGTTTCCGTACGCGAATAATCTTACGCAATCTCAGTTTATTTTTATGTCCCTCCAGGTAGGAATCGAAGACTCTTGGAGACGGAACGTTGATATTCATTCGGACTATATGCCTTAGCTGGCTCAGGCGATTGATGCAAACTTTTCTGACTAAGTCGATGTACAGCTAGTAGAGTTCGTTGTCCACCAACGCAAGCGGGACGAAAATTCACTAGAAGGATCTTGCGATTAAAACGACTTATGATATTTTCATTTTTTGAGTTTTATGCTTTAGCGTCAAAGACCAGGACTGCATAGGGCCTTGTGAAGAGTCTCCTTAGTGTTCCATGTCAATGTAAGCGGAAGTGTCAATCTTCATTTGATTTATGACGATGTCTGTATAGAAGTTTATAGATGACACGAAGTATACAAAATTCTAACTACCCCAAAGCTATAGCTGCTTATTTTGACGTTCTGACCGATACGTGTTGCGGGTCTGTGTTGGGTTGTTAGTTTCGAACTATTTTCTTAATAATCATGTTAAAAAAGTCACATGATAGCGCATCAGAAGATGGAAAACAGCATTTTTCCAGCTCTTGCCTAAAAAAGGCGAATCCTCTTCTCTCTCCTCCTACCTATGCCCCTGAACTGTTAGTTCATGAAATCACCCGCAGTACAGATTTCGTAGCAACAGGTCCACTGGTGATTTGATGGCATGTCTAACCGGAAAGTGGGACCAAAGCGTACATCAATCTGGCTAAAGCAAGATAGTTGCACTTGTTTGGCATCAAGATCTTTTGTCGAAAACGTGTGAATTTGGGATCGATGATTCGCTCCTTCAATATAATACCTTTTGGAGCGTTCAATTCAACTTGTCTGGGATGGTTTCAAGTCTGATATCAACAAAATAAATGCTGGTGAGCCCCAGGGCTTTTTAATCTTCATTAATGATCTCTTGTCAGCGACTTCTAATCCAATATGTCCCTTTGCTGGTGACAGTACTATCTGCTTTTCACATTCGTTCCCGGACTGACTTCCATGTTCTTCGGCTGTAGAGCGGAACGGCAACGTATGCTAAGCTCATTAAATTCCGATATAAACAGCATCATCAATTGGGGAACAATAAACAGAGTGGAATTTAATGCTTGAAAAACACAATGATGTCTGCTATCGTTAAACCGAAATTTAAATACCCAGCCATTATCCATGAATGGCACTTGCATTGTAGAAACCGAAAAACTTTCCATTCTCGGTATGTGTGTCAGTGATCACATATTCAATGTCGCTAAAAATGCTGCGAAATGTCTGTGTTTCCTCAAGCGATGTAAGAAATATTTCATCCCCTCTGACCTGGCCACAATATATAAGGCGTTTATCCGCCCAAAACTGAAATACAATGCTCACATCTGGTCAGGTGGATGCTCTTTGGACTTGCTAGATAGGATCCAAAATAGTGCGATAAAACTCATAGTTGATGCCAATATTTAACAGTCATTCGACACCGTCTCCAGTCTCACCTTGTTGTATGGCTATTCTCACCACCATCGCTCCAAATTGTCAGTAGCATTCCGCCCCTCAAATTTTTAACCGTAACAAACGTCTCGCTATGAATGCTCATCAGTTTGCCCTCAAGCCAACCTACGGAAATATCGTGATACTTTCCTAAGCCGTACATCTCGCTTATGGAATACCCTGCCGCGCTTTTTATTTCCTGACCATTACAATCTTCAAACATTTAAAATGAAAGTACATCGGTACCTCTCTTTCTTTTCTCCCTAGCTTTCCTTCGCCGGCGCTGTATGCAAACATTTTAAGGGTACCTTAACCCCTTGAGCGTGCGCTAATTTAAAAAAAAAAAATTGTAACTGTATTAATAAATTTCCTTCCTCATCTCTACAGTACTATGTTCGTGGGTTTAATGAATTGGAACTGGTTTGAAATTGGTAAAACCCACGAGAATAGTACCCAGTGATTACCAAGGGAAGTTAAATAAGCACAATTGATGCGTATTCGTCTAAACATCGGCACGTTGACGAAGCTCGGTGTCTATTCTAATCATAAAACACTAAACCACTGTAAGCACCACCATGATTAAAATGTATCTACGTAAGTTGACTGCACCTGCAAGCAAGAAAGATCAAAATCTAGATAGAACTGAATCGCATAAAAGTGAACACGTTCAGGAATCCGCAAAGAGAATTGTGCAGTAAATACATATGCGGAATAGAATACAATACATAGAATGTCTATTGCAGAATTGCAGAACATAAAAGAAATGTCTGTTATTGGATGCCCTTTTCATTGGATGTGATACTAATGACAAGCGCCATGTCGGGGCAGCTCAAAAATCAACGAACGTGCTGAGTCTAACGCGCTGTAACTATCAACAAATCTATATGGATGGATAGCCTTCGAAAAATGTTTGTATGTGGGACATTACACTAGAAACCAATAATGACAGCATTACGATCGAAAACTAGAGAGACTCTAATCTTAAATACTTCTCGGTTCACTAGACTCTATTCAATCTGAGTATGAAGGTAGATATCCTTACTTCATAAAAAAAAAATTTATTCAAATAATTAATTCCTAACCCTGAAACAAACAGTAACTATACTCAGAAGACCTGAATCCATACAAGAAAAAAGCACAAAGCTGAACGTAGTCTTATAAGTTTCATATTCTGTTAAACACATTACAGCGACTTCGCAGCCATGATGGAAGGAAGAGCTCACCAAACTCACTAGATCGCTTAGGGAAATTTTAGCACCTTTATAGAGACTACCTACAGTTACACAAAAAATCATCTTTTCAAGCAAAAGACCTGCATGTTCAGAGAACTTGTACCCTTCCGAGACTGACAAAGTTTTCTATTAATATTCAGAAGACGAAACTTGAACGGAACTCACTGGCGACTGGCGAATCAATATAGCTTTTTCTAAACACCCAGCCACTTCCCAACTCTTCCAATTCGATGATAACCTAATCCGCGGAAAAAACGAAATCGATTATCGGCAGGTAACACATTTCCTGGGCAAAACAAACAGCCTTGCTGCATACAAATCATTGGATCAAGACGGTATTCATTTCAGTTCAATATAACTTTAGAAATCATCTGTAAAATTTGCTTGAGAAATTAAAAAACAATAAAAAAAAAGTGCAGGTGCTCATAGCGGTCGGCCCTACTCCAGCAGCTGTTTATTCCCTTTCCTCAAAATTCTAATTCTTGTATACAAATATTTCGATATTTTATAAAATCATTTATGTGTCGATAAAGTGTTGTGAGTGGTAATATAGCACAATTTGCACAAAAAAAATTAATAAATACAATTTGGAAAGAAAAAAACGTGTGAAAAAAATTGATTTTTTCAAATATCCGCCATTTTGTTTTTAATTGATTTTTTTATTAACGGTGGTAAGAAACCTTCCTTTTTAAGATGCTTCTTGATTTTGTTTTTTGTTTCAGACTTGCCAATCCTGAGATTAACTCCCTGCAGTGAAACAAGAACTTTTTCGAGGACTCGACTTAGTCAAATTAGAAAACAAATCAAAATTTAAAAAAAATTTTTTTGGACATAGCACCTCGAAGTAAGATACTAAAGTATGAATAGTATACAGTCACTTAAAAGAAAACGGCTACCGACACAGCCCTAGACAGGGTAGTGCGTACTATTGAGAAGTTTCCTACTAGGTGGGGTAAAAAGTAACCTCACTGGGAATGAACAAAAATTGTTTTTTAAATGTTTTTTGTATTTTATTCAATATAGTCCCCTTTTAGCTTGATACACTTATTCCAGCGATTTTCCAACTTCTTGATCCCGTCCGAAAAGTAATTTTCCGGAAGGTCTGCAAAATACTCCTCCGTGGCGTCGATGATTTCCTCGCGTGAGCTGAATTTTTTATTGATGAGCCATCTTTTGAGGTTTGGGAAGAGATAATAGTCCGAGCGAGCCAAATCGGGCGAATACGGTGGAAGCGACAGCAGTTGGAGCCGTAGTTATTGATTTTAGCCGTGGTTGCGATCCTCTTGAGCACCGGCGTTTTGTCTTGCAAACACAAAATTTTTTTTCGCTTCATGTGAGGCCGTTTTGCAGCGATTTCGGCCTTCAATCGCTAATGCACAGTAATACTCGCTGTTGCCAGAAAACCGACGCCATAACCTTTCCGACTCATCGAGCCTCCCTCGGCCGCTTCAGAGCACTCGTGCCGGCTTCAGTCCATTTCCGGGCACTCATTATGTTCTCTGGTGTGTAATAGTGGATCCAAGTTTCATCAACAGTTACCAATCAATGCCAAAAGTCCGCCCGCAAGTCCAAACACTCTTTCGAAGTGATCTCGCGTTCGTGTTTTTAGTCAGGAGTGAGCATACGCGGCACCCCAGCGCCAGTATAACTTTTTCATAAACCTGATATCTGGGGCTTACTACCCCAATTACCTTTACCACGAGAGTGTGCGCTTTGACGGCTTCGTTCCACCGGAAGCATTCCTCTACCTAGATCAGAAAGGGTTGATCCAGGATAGATCAGCGGTGCCGTTAATCTTCCACGTCGCTCGGACAGCTGGGGACAGGCGACTCAACTACGACAGAGACGTCGCACACGGCAGTGTGGATCGCCTCAGGTTCAGAAGGGCGGTGGGGAATCGCGATAAGAGGGATGTCGTTCGGCAGCACCAGCATTTCTGGTGGTTGAATGATGGAGAAGATGATTCGTCGTCGTTTCCGTCAATTACGGACCAGCCTCACTAATGAGGCAGAGCTGACCAATCTGTTTCTCTGTAAACAGCGATGGCCGGCTTACATAGGTTTAGGTTAGCATTTAAGAAACATATACATATATCAGTGTATACAAAGGTGTATACTGATATATGTATATGATTGTGTATAACGTCTATGTGTGTTTATGTGTGTATTGTACAGTTAGTTCAGGTAGGCTAAGGTTTATTTTAAGTTAGATACTAAGTTTTTATTAAAAATAAAAAATTATGTCCATATGCTAAGTTTTGTTAACAAATTTTTTTCTTAGCTTTAAGTATACAAAATAAATAGTTTTAAGAAAATGTAAATGAAGTCGAAAGACATAGTTATAAGAATTTAGAGTAGCTTAGAATGCCTGTGTGGGGCCAGTAAGTTAGTGTAAGATTATTAAGTAATTGTAAGCTAGCATTTAAGCATTTTTTGTTAGAATGTAAGAGTTAGTGTTAAGAAAATAAAATGCATATAAAATGAAATGAAATGATAACTTTTTCATATGCAGAATATTGCCCAAAATATGGCGTGTGCGCTCTGTACTAATCTTTGTGGTATCTGTTAGCTCGCGCACATTCATTTTCTGGTCAGCCAACACCATTTCCTGTATTTTTTTGACATTGTCCTCTGTAACCGCATCGGAGGGTCTGCTGCTGCGGACTTGATCGGTAGTGGAGTTGCGGCCACCACGAAACTCTCGAAACCAATATTTGACGGTGTAACCTGACGGAGCATTAGCCCCATAATATTTATCCAACTTTTCTTTTGTTTCCTTCGCCGTTTTGCCTCTCAAAAAATAATGTTTTATGAGAGAACGAAAATCGTTTTTGTCCATACTCAACATGATGCCAAATACGTCAACAACAATCAGCTGTCAAAACAAAACTAAAGACAGCATCGCACTGAAATTTGGCATGTCTGCCTAATTATGAACGGAGTTCAAGGCACCATATAATCTGGTGCCATTCTGGCGGTCAAGGAGGTTACTTTTCACCCCACCTAGTAGATATAGAAAGTGCTTTCAAAAATGCACACACTGCAGCTGCGCAAGCATCGCTCATTAAGCTAGGAGTAGTACGGATCGCCTTGCTATGGTACTAAAAAGGACTAGACACCGATAGTATTAAAGTAATTCCTTAGGCGAACAATGCAAACCTGAACTTAGCCAAAAGCTTAACATCAAGGGCGAAGAAAGTAAAAAATTAGAATTTTCATCTAACTTAGATTGGGGACTAGAAGCTTGTCTAGTTAGGAATTATCCACCCTATAATACTTTTCTATAACATAAGCGCGAATGTCTTTTCTGTGGAACCAACCATTCATGAAAATTTTCAGGAAGAAGTTCTACTTAATAGGGAGACGTGTTAGTATTTATGAAAACACTGACATCCAAATTCAATGTAACAATCTTTGTCAATAGCCAGGACGTGATTAAAGTTCAACTTGACCATCACTACTTCCAAAATTGCCGGGTTTTGCAAGAAAGCGGTGGGCCTAGCAAACAGTTTCAAGATCACTCTCTATTGGGTTTATCGTCACATAAGGCGCAACGAAACAGCCCACAAGGAGTTTTACTCTTTATTATTTTCAAATTTAGTAAGTATGTAATAGTTCGCGACCCTAGAACAACATGGTTCTATAGAGTAAACGAAGTCTGAATGTTTCAACGCTGTTTGTATTGTTGTGTTATTTTTTATCGCAAAATAGCTTTTAATAAAAAGTTTTAATTTTTCATATTAAATCAATTGTTTCAAAATATTTGCGATAAATTAAATATTTTTCTAGATAAATTAACCTTGAAATGCAAATAGAACTTTGATGCTCAATTATAAGTAACTATAACTTAGAGCAATACAATACCACATAGAACTGTGTGACTTTGTAAAGATTTAATTTCATCACTTAGAACATTGCAGCGTACAATTTTCTTTATAAATTAATATCTTTTATATTTTATTCAGTTTTTTTATTAAAAAAACCGTGTTTGAGCAATAAAAAATAATAGTGAATTAAACGGGTTATAATTTTAATTCATAATAAATTAATAGCAAGCTATTAGTTAAGTTGTAGGAATGTATTGTAATAATACAATAAAGAATACTGAAAATTCAAAGGAACTGTAAAATTTTGAGCATTTATTTTATTCTTGTATAAAAATTCGTGTCTAAATATTAAATAAAAATGTAATAAGAAAATTCAATTCACAGCGCCTATATCTTAAGTGCTAGGAAAAGCATACATTATACATTATAATTCAGTATAATTATAATAACATAAAGAATTAATTAGGTTATATAATTCACAGCGCCTGTATCTTAAAGTCTAAGAATACATACAGTTTGTCAAGAAATTGTTTTTATAACCAAAAAATTTGTTCAAATGTATTTACTTTTTGCTTATACAGACTAAACTACATATTTCTTTTAATTTTTTATTTACATTTCTTAAAACCAGTATTTAAGTAAACACATAACAAAGAAATGTGTTCAATTATATGGGAAAAAACATAACAAAAAACAAGAAAAACGAAAGAATTCACAAAATTACAGTGTCAAGAAAGTGTTTTTACAAATTTTTCTTTAGCATTTAAAAGTAAATTTTATCAACTTATTTTTATTCAATATTTTGTGTGGCGGCCTTAAGATTCGATAATAGCTTGTAATCTGCTTTTCATCGATCTAATTAATTTCTTCAAGTCGTATTCCTGAGGTATTTTTGACCGTTCTTCTGGCATAAATTGCGTCAACTGATTTCGGGTCTTAGGACTTCTTTTACTGACCTTTTTTTTTTCAAATGCGCCCATAAATTCTCTATAGGATTTAGGTCTGGGCATGTGTATTGAGTACTTTGATACAGTTGTGAAGCAGCCACATCTTAACTGTGTGCTCCTTGTGCTTGGGATCATGTCCTGGTAAAATTCGAATTTTGGTTTTGTGGTACAATCACCGCCGTCGATTCCAAATTTATGCAAGTGAGATCGCAAAATGCTTAAGTACTGTTTCGCATCAATGTGGTCATCAATAAAAACTAGGTCCCCAACCCCTATGCTCGATATACAAGCCCACACCATAACGGACAATTTATCAAATTTCACTGTTGGTATTATATTTCTTTTATCCATGGCTTTTAAAGATTGCTGCCACACTCTATTGGCTCCCTCGTTATAATACAACATTATCTTAGTTTCGTCACAAAAAATAACGCCATCCCAATGTTCATCAGGCTGCTGAATATGCTCTGTAGCGAACGGCCTCCTTTTTCTTATGTTGTCTTGTGAGAACAACGGTTTGTTTCGCGCTACTCTTTGATAATTTATAAGACCTGCCCTCGACCTTCATTAAATGCTATCGTCCATCACTTTTTGCACGATTAATTATTTTATATATTGTTTGCCCGGTTAAACCAAACGTTTGAGATAACTCTGCTGCACTTTTATTTCTATAGTGGCTATAATAGACCAACTGAATTACGTCACTTGAAACTCTTTTACCAGGCATTTTTAATTACTTTTCACACTAAATATTTCTTCGGCGGATAAACAAGGACCGAAGAAATTGTTCTCCACTCCTTTAGAATTGAGTAAACAACAAAAACAAAAACAGAAAGGACTGTTATTACTGAAAATTTCATTCATAAACGTAAAACAAACCTCAATGTGTGAAAAGACTTTCTTCACACAGAATTCCTTGGAATAAACTTTTTTTTTGTTGTTTTTTCTTATGTTTTTAAAATAAAATCGAGTAACTGTATGCGATATCTTGTTATTTAAATGCTAGTTTTAAGAAGTGCAAACCAAAAATTAAAAAAAAAATGTGTGGATGAGTATTTATTAGCAAGAGAAATATAAATTGGAGCAATGTTTTTGCTTGTAAAAACATTTTCTTGACAAACTGTATATTAATAATAAATAAGGATTATATGAAATAATATTTATTTAATTGGTAGTCATTGGAGTGGTGTCCAAAAATAAAAGGAAGGAATTGTGTTAAAATAGTATATAATACAAACTTCGTCATACACTGAATACCTAATTTTATTATTACTTTGTAATATGCTATGTCAGCCGAGCTCATGTACTAAAACATAGAAGTTAAATGTTTTGCTTTCTCCTTAGATATGACATTTTTTGTTGAAATGGTGTCAATGTCCGATAAAACGGGAACATTTGGTAACATATTCTTACTTCTGTGAATCCTTGTTGCCTGTCGTCTTATGTTAACGGTTATCAAGTTTCCACCGCTATAATCTTTTGAATATTAAATTTCGTATTCTAATTGACTAAACTTTAAAATTTTCAACGAAGTAAATGGTACACTTCTGTAATCAAAACAACTTTTTGCTTTGTAGAAATCTTTAAAGTCTAGTGGTTTCAATTGAATAATAACAAATGGTTTTCTAAGGTTAACCGTTTTAATTCCATTGGCGAAAAATATTCATTGACGCATAAATGTTTTTCGATTTGACTATGAGCGTTGTCAACTCCTTGTAATGCTGAATGTCCTGGTAAGGAGTACTTCATTAAAATGCTCTCTACGTCAGGATGAGTTTTTTAAAAAATATTGCACTGCCAAATCCATAATAGAATTTTTGTTCTGAGGAACACAAGAATCACTCCAAGTTATTAATTGGGTAATATTGTTATCCTCACACACTTTCTATAATATTGTATATAATGCAGATGCAATATCATTACCACTTCTCCCACCTATATCTTCTATCCATATTGCACATAAATTTGAATGGTAAAATAACGGTTCAATTTCTGATAGTAGGCAAATCAAAACAATTTCAAGGTCGAAAGTTAGTATAGGAATTCCAGATTTCTTATCCAAAGTTTTCTGTTCTCTCATCATTTTTTTCAAATTAATATGGTTTTCTCGTTTTTAATCATTTTTTCTTTCTCTGCTACCGAAAAAGTTTCACATTTTCCACATCTATCGGATTTGGGACGATGGAAATCCAAATTAAAGTTGGTATTAAATATGTACATGCCTGTAAAAACTTGTTCGACTTGTTCTAAGTATAAGTTATACATTTTAGTAATGCTCAAGTTTGAATCAAGGTAATGCTTTGATGTATTCGCACGACAGTAGTGAGACTCTACTGTCGGGAAAGAGGAGATATGAGCTTTGACTTCTGAGACTTTTGCTTCTGCAATTCTTTTATAGGTTTTGAATCTTTCTTGTTAATAACTCCAGTCACAATATTTTTTCTGTTGTGAAATTGCAAACGTTCCTAGCCAATAAGGTTTGCATACCTGTATAAGGTTTCCAAGTAGGTCAACGTAATAACTAAAGGAATAATTCCGCCGAGAATCACCGGATTTCTTAGTTTTACGAATTGTCTCAGTTCTGGTAGTAGTTATTAAGACGTAATTAGATTTTTCTAGTCGGTTCATTGAATAGAATGTTTTGAATAATTCTTGCCTTTCACTTTTGTTATATTTAGCTCACATTTAAATTTGCAGTTGTTAAGGCAGTTCTTTTTGGAAATTATTTGTTTCGCAGATACCATTTTTCCTCGAGAACTGATGTAACTTTCTCCAGTTTGACATTGTCTTTGTCGAATATTTCGTTTACTCTACTTCTTTCAGTATTATTTCAGTGTTCTCATATTCATTATTATTAAATTCGGATGAAGGTACTATTACATAATCTTCAAATATGACAGCGGGACCCAATTCAATAATATCGCCTTCGCAAACTGATGTATTTTGTGATTCCATTTACTAATTAAATTTTTATGTTTCAAATATATTATTTATTATTTATTCAATTTAATATCAAAAAAACTTAATCAATATAAACATTTTTTTAATTGCCAAAATATTTTTCAACTTAAAATAAAAACAAAGAACCTTTCTGTTTAAAAATCCAGAGCCAACTAAATATTTCTCAGAGAATGCACATGGTTCTATTTGAAAAATAATAACGGAACAATTTTAAGCAATAAAGTTCTATCCATATAACTTTTACTATAATAAGTTCTATGTGCATTATTGCTAAATTTTGTTTGGAACGTAAAGTTCTATCTGGCTGCTAGAACCTTGTGAACTAAATCTTAATGCCAAAATATATAGTTAGATGTTTTATAAAATATCTCAGAAACAGAAAGAGATAGACTAATTTGGATAGCGGCAGTCGAAAGAGCAATCCCAGTTTACTATGATATAATACAAACATCAATTTCCAAAAAAATGTCAGTTAGAACCTTGTTGTTCTAAGGCCCCGAGTTGTTTAGCCTGTATGATAATATGTCTAAGCTTTTTTGGCTTTTGATTAAAGAAGTTAAGTAAGATAACGCAGAATCAGAAGTCTAGTCCGCATGACCTAATGCAACGTTTTCATTAACCTAATGAAATCGTATTTTAAAAAAAAATCGATTTCAATCCTTAGCATGCTAGGGCTCGAGTAGGGCCCCTCATTCTTCCACCTATTTTGAAATAATTTCCCACCGGCAACACTGTTTGAAATTACATTTTCAATTCTATTTCTTTTCTTTTCTCCCTCTCCTTATTCGGGGCATAAATAAAGTCGATTTTTCGCTTTTCCTTTTGACAATTATTTTGAAAACGGAAGACGGTACACTTATTTATTCGTAGTCCTAAAGACCCAACTCCCTAGTCTCAACTAGCGGCGGCTGGAGATGTGGTGGTAGTAGTACAGAAAAGCTGGGTTATAACAAAACTAGACATAAAGAAATTACGTAGGAGAGTAATAATAAGAAACTTTAAAGGACAATAAAAAATGGGGTAGGGAATTAAGGTGAATTTTGAATTCGCCAAGGGATGATTTATCGATTTGAGATCGCTTGGATAAACCTTACTGCGCTCAACTCTTGGAGAGTTTAATAATCCGGCACTTTGTATATGGCGGATTACCTTAAGAAAAAGAACCAACAAAAATATCATCATGCAAAAGCGAAAAACGAGCAGCAAGAGCTAAACGTAGATAATTAATGTACACAGGTAAATGACCCATTTTACATTAATGTAAATTCTAGAGTAGGTATAGGTAGATACCTATACTTGTGTAGTTAGCAGAGCCCAAGAGCTGAGCTGGATTACATTTAAAATAATTCATCCAAAAGTAAAGAGAGAAACACAAAAAATCGGAATAAACAGTATAACTAAGAAACCATACATAAATAAATTGACGTGATACCGAGGAAATATAGGGCATATGGGAATTTAAAAAAATGAGATATGGCAAAGCGTTAAGGTTGGGAAGAGGTGGTGCATTATTATTATTTTGGTCGCCTTAACTTAGAAGAAAAGTGGAAAATGGCATCTTCTTTGATTTCGGTAATTGCTTAAACATCAAAATCCTTTCCTGTAGTAGAAGGGAGTGCACTATTCAGAATGACTTTTTACCCATTACCACCAAAATAATAAAAAACAGGAAAAAATATTTTACATGCACCAAATTCTTGGGTGACTCGTGCGAACTATTGTAAACTCTGCAACTCTCAAAT
The DNA here is from genome assembly GCA_949129095.1 of Volucella bombylans. Lineage (NCBI taxonomy): Eukaryota > Metazoa > Arthropoda > Insecta > Diptera > Syrphidae > Volucella > Volucella bombylans. Next base: position 37,091,922 of record OX422141.1, on the reverse strand, counting down.
GCAAACAAAAAGAAACCATGAAACTATTTTCGAAAAAACTAGGTCCCTCGGAGACGAAGGAAAAGAAGATTTTGGTTGACTAACTTAGCAATGATCCGAGACAAAAAACAGTGATTTGAGAGTGCCTCTAAATCCGCGCCTACCCATGTTAACAAGATTACTACAACACTGCTTTTTTGAAGCTTGTACTAAGTAAAGGGTTTTCCAATAGGGACTTGACAAATTTGAATTTAATTTGTGAACGCACTCTTTCACTATTCATCAAACTGTAACTGTCAATTTATTCAGTAAAGTCAACATTTTCATCATGGTAAAGTACACGAACGAGCAACGTCTGCGAATTATAAAAAATTTCTGCCGAAATTCGGAGTCGGTGACTGCAACTTTAAGAGAGTTACTCCAATTTTCGGTCGTAATTCTCGCCCTAGTAGACAGGCGATAACAAGTTTAGTGCAAAAATTTGAGTCTACATATTCGTTGTGTGATGTTGCCGTGTCAGTGAGACAACGGGTTCGTCGAAGTGTCGAAAATGTCGCTGCCGTTCAGGCGTCCGTAGCAAACGATCCAAATCAGTCAATTCCACGGCGTTCTCAAGAATTGGGCATCGTTCAGACCACATTATGGCCACAAGACCACAAGATCAAGCTGACTCAATAATTGAAGCTGATGGACCATTTGAAGCGACGTACGTTCTCCGATTGGGTTCTGGAGAAGATGCGCCAAGATGATGAATGTCATCGCAAAATCATCTTCAGTGACGAAGCTCATTTTTGGCTCAAGGCAATAAGCAAAATATGCGTTATTGGTCGGGTGAAAATCCATATGTGCTTCATGAATCACCACTTCATCTACAAAAAATTACTGTTTGGTGCGGTTTGCATGTCGGCGGCGTTATTGGGCCATATTTTTTCGTGACAGCTATTGCGCCATGATCACCAATTATTTTTGCCCCGAATTGGATGATATGGACTTGGACGACATGTGGTTTCAACAGGATGATATCACAAGCCATACAGCACACGCTACAATCGATTTATTGAAGAGTAAGTATGGTGAGCGTGTTATCTCAAGAAATGGGCCAGTCGATTGGCCGCCTCGTTCGTGCGATTTAACGCCGCTTGACTATTTTCTATGGGGCTACGTTAAGTCATTGGTTTATGCCAACACGCCGACGGCGTTGGAAGAGCTTAGAGCCAACATTGAACGCGAAATAGCGACCGTTTCGGCCGAAATGTGTGGCCGAGTCGTTGAAAATTGGGTCCAACGAATCGACCGTTGGCACGTTCGCAGTGCCCGCGGAGTCGAGTTCCATTCATAAATGTTTTGATTGTACTTCAAGCCGATAATAAAGTTTTTGAAATATATCAAATGGTTTGCGTTTTATTTAAAAAAAAGTTGTCAAGTCCTTATTGGAAAACCCTATACAGCAGAAATTTATAAACCGGTAAAGTGCGTCTTAAGTTGCAAAAAAGAAGGGAAAAAGGCGGTAGCAAGATCACGTGGCATAGCAAGCAGTAAAGATATTGTATCATCAATTAGAACGGGTACCTTCATAACCTTTAGACAGAGGACAATCAGTAGAAGAAGTGTAATGCTGAGGCACGGGTAAAGCGATCTAAAATTTTTAAAGATTACGGCGCAATGAAAAAAACACTCACAAGATATTCAATCGCCGGCATATATTAAATATGAGCAGGTAAACCATTAAATGGGGGAAAATGAAATTAGGAATAGATGAAAACTTTAGCGCCTTAATACGAAGAATTTCCGCGCAGTACTAATTCCTCTGCTGTCGAGCACGAAGAACAGCCGGTTGATTTTACGGAAGCCGAAGTTAGCTAAGTTGTAAAAACAGTGAGCTAGAGGCATCTAGTCAGGCGAAAATATATTCTCTAAAATGTGGATGACAATCGGAAATCTTGGGTTTAAATGGATCGCGATGTTATCCAATGAAATGATGAGAGGTGATCAAATGCCGAACCATAGTGAAGGGAGAGCTTTCTGAATCCACTGTATAAAGGCAAAGGCGATAACTATCGATCGGTGAAATTAATTTTTAATTATTATAAAAATATATGTTACGAGGGAGTTTTAGATATTCTACAAAACAATATTACGAAACTCCATTGCAGTCAATGCGAGTTTGTGGGAGCCAAATCGACATACGACACGATTCAAGGTTTACGAATAATGATCAAAAAACATTGCGAATCTTTGAAGGATCTGTATATTGTTATATATTATTGTCAAGCCAATTATACGAGTAACTTAGTTGATCGCTACACTTGTCGTTTGTTGATCAAACATCAAATGTACGATCGAACTTATGCTCATCCTACAAGTCTCTCCAATATCATCTTCTGAGAAGATATCTAATAATATGTTTTAGACCATTAAGTTATGATTGGTGTCTGTAATGGTTGAGTTTTCCAGCCACTTCTCCGCAGACCCCAATTAAGATGTACATTGAATTAATAAAGTTGAATTTCGTTACAAGAATGAAACCAGTGTTCTTATTTTTCAATAAAAAAGGTTACAATTAAAGTGTGATACTCATAACTGCGGTAAATAAACATTATAATAAAACTATATCGTCTTCTTCGACTTGAAAAAAACGTTCGACAGAAATCGCAGAGATCTTATGTTGACAGCCCTAATATCTCTGCTTTTCGCCGATGATAGCGCTATCATAGGCAACGACGAGGCGAGGAGGTGATAGAAGATAAGGGTTAATGAATCAGTCGTACTAAGACCAACGTTTTTCCAAAGCAGCAAGCCCAATTCCTGACATCGATTTACAAGTAGTCATCGCGCCAAAGTGCAATAAATTTAAACACCTCATATCTGTCGTGAACCATCAAGGAAATTGAGATGACGATGCCGCACATAGTGTCAGTGTGGGATGGCTTAAATGGCGCCGTTTAAACTTAAGGGTTTCTTATAGACGACAGTCGTTCGCCCAGCTTTACCATACGCATCGTACTGTTGGACGGTGTACGAACAATTTTAAGGAAAAATGACAGCGATGGAAAAGAAAATGTTATGAATATCAGTGCGTGTACCTAAATGTGATCTTATAAGAAGTACGCCCATCCGCGGAAGTCTGAGCAAATCAGCTAGTATTGCCACGTTCAACGAAGGTCATCGGAAAATCCGGTCCAAAAAGCAGATTCTATTGCTTTTCAAAATCAGCCGAAGTCTAAAAAAGAGAGTCTAAAAAACACCATGAAACTCTTAGCCTCATTAAAAATAGAGTGGCATCTAGAATTGTTCTAAGGTCCGCAAATTTAGCCAACTCCACAAGCAGCAGAGTAGCAATGCAAATACGGGGGAGAAATAAGTAACATTAGATGTAACTATACGCATTACACATTTCAAGTGTTAATCAAAGAAAAAGCAGAACACTTCTTTGGAAAGAAGATATCCGGTAGCAGAAGTGACTTCATGTTTGAAAACTAGACTCGATACAACAGTATGAAAAAAATACCCAATCTGATGGATTTAAGAATATTTCAAGGTTTCCCTTACGGGAGTAAGGGCTGCAAGTTCAGACATAGTTAAAAGAGAACTGAAATGCTGGCATCCGGTAAGGAACTATCATAGTTTCCTCAATGACTTAAAACAGCACGATATATGTCGAGCACACCATAGTGCACAAAACTCAATGACAAGTTCACCATACGTAGTGTCAATTAGCCAACGGCAACGTAAAGCAGCAAGTTTCAGAAATGCAAAGTTCGGTACAATACATGAGAAGACCTATGACGTCCGAGGCTGTGTGAACGATTACGCTAATTACCGGCGAAGATTTTGCAACAACCATAAAAAACGAGAAGGTGTGAAACGAATGCTTCGCCCTAAGATTAAAAAAAAAGTTTATGTTTCCGCAGAAACTACATAAGCATCTATACAACAAAATAAATTTTAGTCCCAGCGACCTTGCATATTTACCTGTGTGGTAAGGGACCATTTCAAAATTAAGAATGCGAAGTGATAGACCATTCAAGCTTATGAGACGTTTGTAAGACAAGTGCTTTTCAAACGAAGGCCTCTGTGGGTGCCTTCAAATTCGCAGAGATTGTCCGTGTAAAGACCTAAATTCCACAGATATCTTGGGTTTGTGCATCACTAAGGCCAACAAAATCTGTGAGTGTCTAAGGCTTAAATTGATCCTAGTCAAGGAAATTGTCACGATACTTAGAAGGATCATTGTTGTGCTTTCAACCTTGAAACCCCGCATCTACATCAAAGCATCAATAACAAAAATAGTAGTCGTATTTCTCCCAGCTTTTCATCAATGAGTGGAGCCTATAGCCGCTTGAAAAAGTGACTGTTTACTTAAATTTGGAGAGAATTTTGCGCAACTTTGCAAGACCTTTCGATCAAAAGTGATACGTTAATGTTACTTTTATCTTAACATATTGGTGTTAATTCCCATCACTATAAGTGTGCAGTGGAGAATCTGATGGTCTTTTAAGGAATTGGAAGAATGTATTTGACTCAGTATAGGAGTACGGTGACAGGAAATCGACCATATCGAGATTCCAGGACCACAATTACAAGCTTTTCTACACACAAGAAATCGGTAAGAACAACATCTGTAAGCAGTGGTACATTGAATTGCCGTCATTAGTAATAGAGTTGTATTATCTTGCTAAATCATGTCCTCCAGTAATGTTTAATAGTGGAATGTTCGATCCTTAGGACGTATTTCATCCTTTAAAACTCTCTCTCATATACCCTATTGTTATAATACACGCAAGAAGCTTTGCTTAAAACCTCTGTACCCCCCAAGCATACCATTTTGTTCTCGAAATATGTCACGGAATCCCACCGTAAAGTTTTCGACACATTATCCAGAACACCCTGTAGATGTGGCTAATGCTATTGAACGTCATTACTCTTTAACTAATTTAGATCAAAAGATATTGACAAGTGTTGGGATTTTTTTGACTCAGTTACGACTACCCTGCATGCATCAACTCCAATTTTCGGTCGTCATAATCGTTCCGATAAGAGAACAATTTAACGTTTGGTGGAAAAAATAGAATCAACCATAATGTTGCAGTGCCAGAAGGGGAAAGAATATTGGGGCTGTACGCGAATCGGTTAGTCAAGACTGCAATCAATAGATTCCGCGCTGTTCAGCAAATAGGCTATACGGTAGGGTGAAAAGCAACCTCCTTGGGAATGAAAAACAATTTTTTTTAATGTTTTTTTATTTTATTCAATATAGTCCCCTTTTAGCTTGATACACCTATTCCAGCGATTTTCCAACTTCTTGATCCCGTTCGAAAAGTAATTTTCCGGAAGGTCTGCAAAATACTCCTCTGTGGCGTCGATGATTTCCTCGCGTGAGCTGAATTTTTTATTGATGAGCCATCTTTTGGGATTTGGGAAGAGATAATAGTCTGACGGAGCCAAATCAGGCGAATACGGTGGATGCGACAGCAATTGGAGCCATAAGTCATTGCTTTTAGCTGTGGTTGCGATGCTCTTGTGCGCCGGGGCATTGTCTTGCAAAAACAAAATTTTTTTGCGCTTCATGTGAGGCCGTTTTGCAGCGATTTCGGCCTTCAATCGCTCCAATAATGCACAGTAATACTAGCTGTTGATGGTTTTTCCTTTTTCGAGGTAGTCCACGAAGAGTATGCCATGACAATCCCAGAAAACCGACGCCATAACCTTTCTGACCCATCGAGCCTCCCTCGGCCGCTTCGGAGCACTCGTGCCGGCTTCAGTCCATTGCCGGGCACTCATTCTTTTCTCTGGTGTGTAATAGTGTATCCAAGTTTCTTCAACAGTTACCAATCGACGCCAAAATTCCGCCCGATTCCGCATCAGCAAGTCCAAACACTCTTTCGAAGTGCTCTCGCGTTCGTATTTTTTGTCAGGAGTGAGCATGCGCGGCACCCACCGGCAGGATAACTTTTTCATATGCAGAATATTGCCCAAAATATGGCGTGTTCGCTCAGTACTAATCTTTGTGGTATCTGCTAGCTCGTGCACATTCACTTTCCGGTCAGCCAACACCATTTCCTGTATTTTTTTGACATTGTCCTCTGTAACCGCATCGGAGGATCTGCCGCTGCGGACTTGATCGGTAGTGGAGTTGCAGCCACCACGAAACTCTCGAAATCAAGATTTGACGGTGTAATCTGACGGAGCATTAGCCCCATAATATTTATTCAACTTTTCTTTTGTTTCCTTCGCCGTTTGGCCTCCCAAAAAATAATGTTTTATGAGAGAACGAAAATCGTTTTTGTCCCTACTCAACATGATGCCAAACACGTCAACAACAATCAGCTGTCAAAACACAACTAAAGACAGTATCGCATTGAAATTTGGCATGTCTGCCTAAATATGAACGGACTTCAATGCACCATAAATTTTTGTGCAGTAGCAGCGCATTCTGGCGGTCACGGAGGTTACTTTTCACCCCACCATGTCCGAATAAGATCGATTGACTCAAGAGCTAAAGCACGTCTTAGTCCCTATTGTAGATGGAAGACGCTCCGGATTTTTATCCAGAGTGATGAAGTACATTTTTATGTAAATGGCTTTGTTTTCTCGCATTTGTGTAATTGGAACTCAGACAGAAAAATTCTGCGTGTGAAGGCATAACACTGACACGTAGATTTGGCTGTTGTAGAGTTTCAAGCACAGAAAAAAATACTGTGAATTTAACTTGAATCACTCTGAGTGAAGAAAAAACTCTCCGTCCTATTCGGACTCCCACCCTCGGAGAGCAAATATCGAAACCAAACATACCTGAATTTCAAACCACTACAAAACAATTTTCCTTCCTCCTCCTTCTACCTTTCCGCCCGCGCCCTGGCAACAGTAAAAGGGTATCTAACCCCTTAGGCGCGCGTAAATTATAAAAAAAAATAAAATAAAAAAATTGATCAAGCGACCGAAGAAATTGACTGTTTGGGCCGTACTTCTTCCGGTATAATGCTGACGACTCGATTACAGTGAATCGCTCCATGATAACCAATTGTTTTTGTGATAAATTTTACCTGGAAAGCTTGGAGGGCACGAGTATGTGGTTGAAGACTAAGATCGAAGAATGTCAGATCGCCAGAATTGGCCTTATCTATTGTTTGCTCCGCTCATGTAGACATCAGACTACTTTTTTTGGTCTATGTTGGCATAGAGAAACTTTAGCGAACATTCGAAAAAAATTTCATTCTATATTTATTATAATGGAAAACTCTTTATAAATGGAAATGAGCTCTATATGTTGATTTTGCTTACGATTCTAAGTTTTTTTGGTCGTAGAAGACTGTAATAGAGCTTCTAGAGCTAGACTGTTTCCTTGTTACGTTCCCTTACTCATTCGATGTTTTATACCTTTTGGATAGCAGAGACAACTTTTTCCGGATAAAAGATTTTTTTTCCCATTAATTGGTCATGAGTTTCCCTATTGCCCATCTAATGTGATCATCATCTGATCTTCAAATGCATCACAAATAGGAAAGATTAAATCGTAGATGCAATTATTCATACCTATCCTTTTGATATCTCTTGGCCTTCGAATTAAGAACTTGCAACTTTATGATCTCATCATCTTCTTATTTTCCTAACGTCTACTCATATACTCGTACATATGTAACTCAATCAATTTGATTTGTTGATACAACCCAAATGTGCGTAGTTTTTTGTCTTATGCTTGCATCTAACTTCAGACATTGAGATAATCATCAGCATGGTTGAAATCTTACTTAATTACCTGAAGATCATATGAAATCAGGTTTAGTGGAACTAATCCTATAAATGTTTGCACCGTGAGTAATTCCGATTATAGTTTCCTCAAAGTTTTGAAGAAAACAAATCTGGATTTTGAAATTAAATCAACAGTCAACTTTGGCGCAGGATCTTCTCCCTCCATTTGCTGTGTTGTTTGTTTTGTCATATTGTACGCAGCGAGAAGGGTATGAGGTTTTTGACAAGTTGGAACGAGTCCTCATAAACGACTCAAAACAAATAAGTTGCCTATTCGTCGTATTGTAGATAAATTTCGTACCACAAACATTTTATATTGTGTAAAGACAACAACCCTTCAAGACAGTATGCATCACAAAAAGATCTCGGCCTACAACCGTATACGATCCAGCTAGTTCAGGAACTAAAACCACGAGACGCTGGCTTAGGACAGGAAGAGTTCACGGATTAGGCTCATAGGCAGCTTAAAGTCGATCCCGTTTTTTTATCCATAAATCGAGTCAGTGACGGGCTCACTTTTGGCTCAATGAGTCTGTGAAGAAACAAAATATCTGTTTCTGGAGTGCGGAGTGAGATAAGTTCAGAAGACACACTTGAGGCTAAATCACACCCACATGTCACGCTGGTGACATCTATCCTTCTTATTTTTCTTTTCTTTGAATGAGGTCAGAAGATGCACTACAGTCAACGGTCGTATTTAACGGACAATGACTAGTGACTATTTCTTAGAAAATATGGGCGACCTTTATACGGAAGATGTTTTGTTCCATGGTGCTATACATGTAATTTACAACAGACAAAACAAAAGTTTCAATGTAATTGTTTAATAAAAGATATGTGTAAGTATAGAATTAATTAAAAATAAAAGACCAAACAACTTTTCGATTGAATACGACTGATAAAAGATCCACGACCGTTCATGACAACTGCACACTTACGACTTCCTGCTGCTGACTGTTCGCATTGCCATCGACTACCGCTGTCTTCCTCTACTTTTAACATTCGCCGGCTGTTTGTATTATCATAGAATTCCACTGTGTCCTTCTACCCATCTTACATTCGACCATCCTGTACTATACATCGGTCTCCGATGACCATGGTTCATCGTTGTTTACTACGTATCTCCAGAGCTTCATATTATCGCAGCTTGTAGTTGTGTTTATTGGCCCTTCAACGTTTGCCGCTTTTCGGACATCATAGCGACAATTCCGTTTGATCTTAGTAACTTCGCATGGACCAAGATACTCACTTGCCAACTTCCTACCTACTTTGTCAAACTGCCTCTTATAATCTGCTTGGGCTTGCTCAATCTGTATTTTCGCGTTTTGCCGCAGTTGTCGTACATTTTCCTCTCGAGCAGCTCAACAATTCGACCTTCTTTCTTTAGAGGAAACGTGTACAGAGCAGTTCATGGCTCGCTGTACTTTCGGCACGTGTTTAAACCACTTCGACGATTCTTCTGACGACAGTTTTGAGATAATTGCAAGTACTGAACGGTTTACTCGCTCTATTTGCCCATTTCCTCTCGGCACTCCGGTGGTGGTGAAGACGTGTTCAATCTGGTTTGTGTTTGCGTACTCCTTGAACATGTCTGAGGTGAAGGCCGCTCCTCGATCGCTTATGTTACGAACTGGATATCCAAAAACTGCAGCCCATTCGGTAAGTTTCCGGATCACTTCGTCGCAGCTTGTTGTTTTGGTCGTAAATCCGTCTACCATAGCTAAAATGTGTTTATACTGCTTTGCAGTAGCGTCCATTGGGCCAAGGTGGTCCACGTGCAGCGTATGCAACGGCAATATTCCCTTTTGGATAACATGCATAAAGCCTTCTTTCTTTCCGACCTTTTTGTTGTGTATAATACACTTCACACAATTGTTTATAAAGTGAGCAACTTTGCTCTCCAGGTGAGGTATCCAGTAATTCTGCTGGATGGCGTGTATGGTCTTCTGTACTGCGAAATGTCCAATATTGTGCGCGTTGACTATAAATTCTTTTTCCATGAGCTTTGGTACCACCAGAAGATCAATGCCATTCACTGCTTTGAATATTAATCCACCTTTAAGCTTAAAATCTTCGTATGGACAACTAGCAAGAATCTCAGAAATGGCTTTGATCATCCTATCATTTTGTTGCGCTCCTTTAATGCGTGCTGATACTTCCGATAACACCAGCATGACTGTTTGGGGCTAGCGACTGAAGCAGTCCATGTGTTTTAGTCGCTCTCCAGCTCGGTGCTCCACTTCGAAATCAAAATCCTGAAGGTAGATGACCCATATCCGACTTCGTTCACCACCGCGGGCACGTTCGCAACGGTCGATTCGTTGGACCCAATTTTCAACGACTCGGCCACACATTTCGGCCGAAACGGTCGCTATTTCGCGTTCAATGTTGGCTCTAAGCTCTTCCAACGCCGTCGGCGTGTTGGCATAAACCAATGACTTAACGTAGCCCCATAGAAAATAGTCAAGCGGCGTTAAGTCGCACGAACGAGGCGGCCAATCCACTGGCCCATTTCTTGAGATAACACGCTCACCATACTTAATAATAAATAAATCGATTGTAGCGTGTGCTGTGTGGCTTGTAGCATCATCCTGTTAAAACCACATGTCGTCCAAATCCATATCTTCCAATTCGGCCCAAAAATAATCGGTGATCATGGCGCGATGACGATGACCATTCACAGTAATGTGACGATCGTTATCATCGACGAAAAAATATGGCCCAATAACGCCGCCGGCATGCAAACCGCACCAAACATTGCTCGTTCGTGTACTTTACCATGATGAAAATGTAGAGTTTACTGAATAAATTGACAGTGACATTTTGATGATTAGTGAAGAGTGCGTTCACAAATTAAATTCAAAGTTGTCAAGTCCCTATTGGAAAATAGTTTATATCGGTCTCGCGGCCACTCTTGCTTTCAACTCCTGGGTAGTGTTTATTACTTTATTCTTTGCGGCGGTGGTTGATTTTTTTTTTTTTTTTTACCGGTAACGGGTTGTACAAACATGCCAATTCAACTACGACACGTTATTTCACAACAAACCGTGACTTCAAAAATTTTGCGTTTAAAAACTACTCAGATTTTATTTACGCACGTTTTACAACTTTTACGTCAATGTTTTATTTTTGTGTGGGCATAGACAGGATAAGTCTGATTCCGGACGAGCCCCCAAATGTAATTTATAAAACATAACATATAACATATGTAAAAGTTTCAATGTAATTGTTTAATAAAAGATATATGTAAGTAAGTATATACGTAAGTATAGACAGCGAAGGAAACCGTATGCCGTAAGTCGGTTTCAAGACATAACGCCGCGAACTATTCTTCATAATGAATAAAGGCATTAGATTCAAACTTGATACCATTCGTTATTGTTCTAAAAAAGTTTCAAACTATTTAAAACGACACCCTTTATAACGAGACGGGTTTTACAGTTGAAGGTTTGAAGGGAAGCTCTGACATTCAAAATAGCGATAAAACAAGGTAAGACAAGTTACATTACGTTGATGTCAAGTGTGTTAATTGACTGTGCAGGATTGGCGTCATCTATGAGTTGTATCGCATCTATGAGTTTAGAAGTTCAAAGTCCGTAAAAGTAAGTTTTCGTTGACACACACCAAGAATGGAATGTTTTTCGGTTTCGACGATGCAAGTGCCATTGACAGATAATGGCTGGGTGTTTAAATTTCGCTTTAATAACAGCAGACAGCATTGCATTTTGGAAGCATTCAATTCCACTCTGTTGGTGGTTCCCCAATTAGGTATACTCTTAGTATTGGAATTTAATGAACGCAACATACGCTGCGTTCCCGTTCTACAATCGAAGAGCAAAGACGTGAGGCCGAATGAGTATGAGAAACAGAGAGTACAGTACCGTCATTTTGTATATTTTGTATATTTATATTTATTATACATATTATTATTTATTATAATGAATATTAGAAAGACAGAACGGAGCCCTGGGGCACACCAGAATTTATTTTGTGAATATCGTACCTGAAACCGTCCGAGACAATTTCAACTGAACGTCCTTAAAGGTGATTTCTAATCCATGGAAGAAGGGATTCATCGATCCCAAATGCACCCACTTTCGACAAAAGAGCCAGATGCCAAACTCTGTTAAATGCTTTGTAAATATCAATCATGGTTTGGTTCCATTTTTCGATGAGACATGCCATCAAATCGCCAGTGGAACTCTTGCTACGAAAACCGTACTGCCGGTTATTGAGATGTTTCGTGTCTCGAGATATTTTATGAGCTGACGGTTTATCAGCATTTACGTGACCTTGGAAGGAAGGCACGTAATTGCAATGGGTCTGTAGGAGAAGAAGAAGGGACGGTCTGGACAAATACTATTTTACATCTGCTCGGAAAGAGTCCTAAGGAGTAGGATTGACGGAGCAACTTTCGCAGTAGTTTTGTCAGCGAAGAAGAACACCTCTTCACAAATAAGGGGATATACGACATCCATCTAGACCAGCGGATTTGTGTGTATTAAGATTTTTAAGTACTCTTACTACTACATGAGTGCGATAGTGGATTCGGAATAGTAGAAACATTTTAGCATCACTTCCACCAGCTACTAAATGGATACTTCCAATGGAATCTGATATCGTGCTATGAAAACTCCACTTAGCTTACTCGTACATTGAAGAAGTTTTCGCAGGGTTTGACACCTCGAAGATCGGACATTTTAAGACTGATGACAGTTTTTTGGTAAAGAGTATAAACCAGATCATTTGCTAAATCTGAGAGAATGAAAGGATACTCGATGACTTTAATATCAGCTATATCAGCCTTATCTACCAAAAAAGGGGAACTATGTCTTGAAATAATTACAGAAACATATCCGTACTGAATGTCGATTACAAAATCTGTATTATCCACCGTATTATCTGTAGATAATTAATCGGAGACTATTTTAAGCTAAGGACTAACTATGCTAGGCAGATATCTTTTTCAAAACTGGTTTTATCGCTTCTGCTACAGATCTGTAATTTTGTGAGAAATCAGATAAGTGTCATCAAAGTGCATGTGAGTGTAAGAATGCAGGATCCTACTGCGGTCGCTATTTTTGAAATACTGTGACTTCATTCGGAAGTCATAAATGTTGCTTTGGGATAATCGCTGGAGTCAGAACACATATCGTTGTCGGTCAGGTCAAGTCACTTCACACTAAAGGTTTCCCCACCTATAAAGTTGGTCCTAATCCGATTCTAATACGATATTATCTTTTTTTTTATAATTTACGCGCGCCTAAGGGGTTATATACCCTTTTACTGTTGCCTGGGCGGGCGGAAAGGTAGAAGGGGGAGAAAGGAAAATTGTTTTTGTAGTGGTTTGAAACTCAGGTGTATTTGGTTTCGAGATTAGCTCTCCAGGGGTGGGAGTCCGAATAGGACTCAGAGTGATTCGAAGTTTATAATTCATACTTGTTTTTTGTGCTTTAAACTCTACAACAGCCGAATCTACTAGACCAAGAGCCCGCAGCAATTTTTAGGTGTGAGAGGTAACCAAAAAATAACCAGATGAGTTAAAAGCTGGTGTAAGCATTATGTTAAAAACAAAAGTCTTGCAGGAAATGGTCGCGGCTTTAGTGAGTAATAGTGTGCTGAAAACTCATTTTTTTCCAAAATTGAGATAATTGATATAACCAGTGAATGCTAATTTCATTGTATGGTGTATTTCTGTTTGATCACAGAAATGTTGGTCCAAGACGTTTCGAGTGTGGCAACGCTGTTGCCAGATCGTTTTAAAATTAACAAAAAAATGTTTTCTTAATATATGACATAACCAAGTATTAATCGATACTAAAGGTAGGAAAGCAATGCCTCATAAAAGGTATGAAGGTCCAAGACCATTTGAATGTGGCATACACTCTGCCAGACTGTTTCGAAATTCTAAAAATATCAATTTTTGAAATAATTGTTATAACCAAAATTGGAGTATACCATAACATTAATAATACTCCCCCGATTACAAATTGGTGGGTCCAAGACCATTTGAACGTGGCATACACTCTGCCAGACTGTTTCGAAATTCTAAAAATATCAATTTTTGAAATAATTGTTATAACCAAAATTGGAGTATACCATAGCATTAATAATACTCCCCCGATTACAAATTGGTGGGTCCAAGACCATTTGAACGTGGCATACACTCTGCCAGACTGTTTCGAAATTCTAAAAATATCAATTTTTGAAATAATTGTTATAACCAAAATTGGAGTATACCATAGCATTAATAATACTCCCCCGATTACAAATTGGTGGGTCCAAGACCATTTGAACGTGGATTACGCTCTCCCAGATCATTTTAAGATTCTGAAAAAAATTGGTTTTCGAAATACGTACAACCAATCTTTATATTATCACTTTTGAAATAACGCGACCATATTACGAAATAAAAAATACACCAAAATATAGACTAACGACACCTAAATGCGTATCGGTAAGTCAAAGATGATTCGGGCCGGCTTTCCCAACCAATTTTTTTCAGAATCTTAAAATGATCTGGGAGAGCGTAATCCACGTTCAAATGGTCTTGGACCCACCAATTTGTAATCAGGGGAGTATTATTATTGTTATGGTATACTCCAATTTTGGTTATAACAATTATTTCGAAAATTGATATTTTAAGAATTTCGAAACAGTCTGGGAGAGAGTACGCCACGTTCAAATGGTCTTGGACCCACCAATTTGTAATCGGGGGAGTATTATTAATGTTATGGTATACTCCAATTTTGGTTATAACAATTATTTCAAAAATCGATATTTTTAGAATTTCGAAACAGTCTGGCAGAGTGTATGCCACATTCAAATGGTCTTGGACCTTCATACCTTTTATGAGGCATTGCTTTCCTACCTTTAGTATCGATTAATACTTGGTTATGTCATATATTAAGAAAACATTTTTTTGTTAATTTTAAAACGATCTGGCAACAGCGTTGCCACACTCGAAACGTCTTGGACCAACATTTCTGTGATCAAACAGAAATACACCATACAATGAAATTAGCATTCACTGGTTATATCAATTATCTCAATTTTGGAAAAAAATGAGTTTTCAGCACACTATTACTCACTAAAGCCGCGACCATTTCCTGCAAGACTTTTGTTTTTAACATAATGCTTACACCAGCTTTCAACTCATCTGGTTATTTTTTGGTTACCTCTCACACCTAAAAATTGCTGCGGGCTCTTAGACTATACGTGTCAGTGTTATGCCTACACGCAGAACTTTTCTGACTGAGTTCCAATTACACAAATGAAAAACTAGTCAAGGGTAGGATTCGAAACTTGACCCTCCGACTGAGAAGCGATTATTTCTCGATGCTCCGCGTTGCAGGAAATCATATAATTTGTTCTAAAGTTTTGGGATTGAATACCCATCCATAAAGAAGTTTTCGTTGGAAAGCCAATAACGAGGCTGCGCCCAAACACTAATTACCAAAATAAATATCCGCAAATTCAAATGCGATTTTATTTTCTAAAAAAGGGTATAAATTAAATCACAAATTGTTTAAAAAAAAACCAAATAATTAACCTTACGAAGGTGTGCTTCTGGGGTCACTGGACACAACCGACTTCTCCTGAAAACGAACCTTTTTAAATTTCTCGTACGAAACCGAATGTCAAATTTTGGAGTTCATGCAAAAGAAATTTAATCACGAGACTTTACCAATACGGGATTTTCTGTTCGCCCAAAATCAGACCATAAGAAAACGGTTGTGTCTCAGGGGAAAAAAGAAAACAAACAAAAAAGTAAAAAACACTACAAATGCAGATTGGTGAAGCCAATTCTGTATGTACACTAATGATGGAAAATAAATCAATTTAGTTTAAATTACTCTGGTAATGTAAAATCTTAAATTCTTTTAAATAAAAATAAAAGAGTGAAATTATAACAAAAAAAAAAGGCTTGATGACAGACGTTCCTATGAATAATTCTAAGGCAACATGCCAAACCGTTTGTCGTATTTTCTCTATAATTTCGACTACAAAGCGCAATCCTCAATTTTCTAATCAGTATAGACCTGCAAATCAATCTTACGTCCTTTTATGCAACTAAGTCGCACTTTGTAAATCTAAACTCTGTAGAGAAACCTCAATCCATGTCGTCACAGCAGCATTTTTTGAAAACGGAAACTCTTTATTTCTGTTGATTTAGCCACAAGGAAACAATGCAACACATCTTGCAATTATTCATCAAGTACACTTACCCGCAGCCAGTGGCCAGAAGCTAGCTAGTGCATCATTTCAGTTTGCAGCTTGTCGCGGATTACATTTCAAATCACTCGTGTCCAGCAAACAATCGAGCACACGATTAGCATCGTTCCCGACGAGCGGTCCAAAAAGGCGTCTCCAGCTTTGTTCGGATTGCGGATACTAAGTGGCGGGCAAGTGTAATCAAATAAACATTAACAATGTGTGATTTATTACGATACACTGCTGTTGTTGTAGACATTGACGACAGCATGAACGACGTGGCAACGACACGGACCAACGGAGGCAATGGTAGCAGGTTTAGCGAGTGATAATCCATACTCCATACACCCTACCAATATAGAACAATTCTAAATTGCACTGGACATAAGATAGGTAAATACTTGACGACTGTCAGTCAGTTTAACTATAGCGCAACACGGTAATTCTTTATTGGGCGATTATGTCAAAAGGTAATAAATGAAACGGCAAATGTGACAGCGACGAATGACATTACACGCCAGTTGGTTGTTACGCTGTTGTTGTTGTCAGTTAATTCTCTTTTTATCGAGATACAATGCTCAAATTCCCATTAAGAAGAGCACTTAACATCGGCATAAGTTAATTGCGTTTTATTGGACAATTAAGTGTGTTGGACATTGGGGTGAGGTTTTTTTTTCTTTTTGTTAATCCCTATCTGATGGAACCTCTGTTATATGTTATTTTTGCGGCAGTGTGATGATACGTTGGGTGATAATGGCGTCCTTGAGGGTTTTGCTTATTTGGAAGCCACTGGAAAACTCCAACACCTACCTGAAATACGTTGGCATGACCTACCTCAACAAGAAATTCAAAATATGTTCGTATGTTGCTAAAATTCGAAAACGTATACACTCATTCCCTCTGTATATTACTTTAGATGGCATAGGTCTCGTCCATCCCAACCTGATCCTCAGAAAGAGAACAAATGACGGATGAATCAACGTGATGGAATCAGCGGTGCGGTGGTGTCAACAATCAGCAAAGTAGGTACCCTAGACGAACTCGTTTACCATATTTGTGGCTGAGGTTAATAAGGAGTCTTAAAGGCTAATCAGGTTGTTTAAATTGCGATGGTGGCGGAAAAGCCTTTAATGGGTCAATGACACCGGAATATCCAGTTACATTCGCAGAAAAGGTAGTGCACCCACATAAAATCTCCACTACTACGAAGCAACCAAAAGCTTCTGATAGATTGAGACAGATCAGTCTCGACCCTGAAAAAAAAATATAAGCATCCTTGGATCTGCACACGGTATGTAAGGAGTTTGAACAGGCCAAGTGCTATATTTTAGGGTGGCCAGATAAGAACGATAGGAAAAAAAATTAAATAAAACAACAACGGTGTTAGATATAAAATTGATTCGGTGTTATTCCGGCAATAGCATCCCGAATGTTGGCCTCGAGCTCGTCCAAAGTGGTTGGCATGTTAGCGTAGACTAAGGACTTGACGTAGCCACAGAGGAAATAATTGAGTGGTGTCAAAACGCTCGCTGTGAGATCACTCAGTCACCTAATTTCTCCTTCACAACTTCCAGCGTTGCGCCGCTTGTATGGCATGTAGCTCCATCTTGCTGGAACCACAGCACGGATATATCGATGTTGTCGAGTTCTGACCACAGAAAGTCAGTAAACATTGCTCTATACCTGAGACCATTTACGGTAACGGTGCCTCTTTCCTCATTTCGAAGGAAATAAGGTCCGATAATGCCGCCATACCATAAACCGCACTAAACAGTCAATCTTTGTGGATGCATTAATGCTTTGCCGAACACTTGTGGATTGTGTTCACTCGAATAACAACAACTTTTGCCGCTGAGTCAAAAATGGGCCTCGTCCAAAGAAGATGATTTGTTGGCAAAAATCCGGATTTCCGGCTAACGCCCAATTAGCGAACTCATGGCGTTGTCTATGGTTGTGCGGCTTCAATTCTTGCATCAGCACAGTGTCATACGGATGCAGGCTCAAATCCAACCGCAAAATAAGGCGGGTTGACTCCCTGGCGATACCCAATTCTGATGATCGGCGCCGAATCGACATTTCTGGGTCTTCTTCAATACTGGCCTCTACGGCTGCTACAATTTCTTCATTTCGCACCAATCTCGGTACGGTTGATGGCTTAAGATCCAAAAGAGTGTACTCACGACAAATTGCCTCCACACGGAAGCCATGATGACATTGTTATTCATTGTTACACATTGTTTATTTACAATTAAGCCGAAATTTCGATAATATTTTTTAATAATTTCCGCACGTTCGGCAAGCGCAAAACGATGCATGATGAAACCTTACTGAATAATTTGTCAGCTGGATGTCATGGGTAACTTTGACAGATGCTGAAACATAACAATTGGAAAAACTATCATTGCTATCTAGTCACCCTATATGTAGCAGATATAAAAGTGGCTATAAAAGTCGGTGCAAATTGGGGCAGACTAAGGCAAAAAGTGTTCAGCTCTCGATACGTGAGTAAATACTTTATAACAATTCGCAGCAAGGTGAAAGCGCATCTCAGACTGGAGGCGATGCAACCAAAGATTAGTATATGACAAAACATATGTATGAGCAATGCCACAGGTGCGGCACTGACACCTAAATATGTATACAAAATAAGAAAGAACGTCTTTGAGAGCACAGTCGGAAAGCATACCCGTAGCCTACACGATATCTCGTCTGGAACCGGACTGTTGCAATCCAAGTACATCCACAGATATCTCAAATATATCAACAACGGAGAAACGACTGCAATCGCAAAAATCGACCAGAATTTAAATGGCATCACACACTTTGCAAGTGATATGCTACGTTTCGCCATATCACCACCACGAAACCCTTGGTTCAACAAGAGTGTTGGCAATCACACATTTCAAAACAACTCGCTTATCAAGAGACGAGTCCAAAATGCTAGACGATAGCGGCAGAAACACCAACTTTCTTTTAAAGATTTGGTCGACAAATTTTATTAAACCTCGTTTGTCCAATTTACAAAAATAGATAACCTCTAAATTGGAGATTAAGAATGCGCGGTCCTCCGTAAAGGTCGGAAGCAATACAACCGAGATCTCTTATGCAAAAAAATTTTATGAGATGTCTGGTGCTTACTTCAACCTCATACTTGACATTTAATAAAACAAGACAGTCCACAGCGTGTGGACGAACGTTATCAAGTGAAGGAGTGAAACAAGGTTACGGCATGTGGATGCCTTGCGACGTAGGTGTAGGGTCAATGTAATAACCAGCGAGTTTCTATTGAGCAAAAGCAAAGCTAAGGAAGACAACGACCAGATGCAACTCATCCGCGCGATTCTTGAAAAAGGGGTCGAAGAAGAACGAAGAGAAGCGAAGACTTATGGTTATCCCAAATAGGTGGCAAGTTGAGTTATTTCAAAAGATACACGAAGATGCCTATTTTGCGTTCAAGAGTATTAAGGAGATAGTCAAAAGAGAATACCACCTAAATATTCCACAGTTAGCAAATAGCAAATATTTAGCAGAGCTTCTATAATAGACTGTAGATCTGTTGCTTTTTACACTGATGGAGGAACATTCAATTTCGCCTTAAATACGAGTATATAATATATATAATACTTTTTTCATTGAATTTACCTATTATTATTGTATTATAACATTTCCCCAATGTTACTCGAAGGCTGAAAACATTTTTGTAAAGGACTTTTAGGACTTTATGGACTTTAGGACATAATCGCATTTTGAATAGAGAGGTCAACGGGTCAGAATTCGGCAGACACCCATTAGTACAGAAGTGACACTGAGTGTTTTGGGAAGGTGAATAATTAAAGAGAAGCCAGGGAAACTCTGGGTAGAATTGGAACATATTGACAGAAACCTGCACACAACTGCGCTTGGCAGTTTTCCCATAAATTCCATAAATTCATACAGCTCATAAGGAAGGAAGAATCAATTCATCCTCTCAACGGGAACTTTTCTAATATATTCTTTTAACACTTCAAAACATATTTTTCAATTAAAAAAAACTGCATCCTTAACGATATTCGTATTCAAAAACAATGGCACCAGCTAATGACTTCCTTTCTATTAATAACGCACGACAGCAACATATTTTACATTGTTATGCAACCAAATGCCTGCTCATTCCTACATCCGGCTAAACGAAACCATTGTTTTAAAACAATTTATCTGCTGACCATTCATTGCTTAGAGTTTAGATATTCGAATGCTAGTCGATTTTGGGCACTGGCAAATTCATGGATTATTACGATTGGCGTAATTAACTTAATCCACAATCCACCATTATCACATTGATTGCAGATGCAAACAATGCCACATTACACTGACCCAATTTCTGGACTATTGTCTCTGCCAGAAATCCTGTTTGCCATTTATAGATTAGTGCTCTATACGAACGAATATGATACAAACACAAGGACTATGGAGCAAATAAAAATTCATCAAAGTAATTTTCACCATAGCGTGCTGTCGTATATTTTGGCACAACCTGCAACCACTTTTAGGTGCCAAATTGGGTTCGATAAATCATTGTTTCAACATCACCAATGCAATACACCCATTTTGGCAATATCCAGGACGAGTATCCGTCCAAATAAGATACTCTACCCTTGTTGTGCAATGGTGTTATCCCTTTCCGTTACGTTAGGAAAAAACTTTTAAGGATATGGGTGAAGGTTGGTGGCAAAAAAAGGGTTATCAAAAAAATTATATTGTTTTAATAATAATGATAAAAAAAATTGACAACTTACCAGCAAAAACTGATGTGGAATTGTGCTTTGGATCATATGGACACACAGCCTGTCCGCTTTTTGTAGCCTCCAGGGAGTAGTTGTTCGCATTTATAACATAGGAGGTACATTCAGGTCGAAACGAATTTGTACCGCAAACAAGCAACCTTCCGGGTGATGTCACGACCAAAATTCGTATATAATTTTGGCAAGCCTCCTAGAAGATTAAATAAACAGAAAAACCATTTAGATTGAGGCTAATGTCAAATGAGGTTAGACAGGAAAAAACATACTGCAACCCTGAGTAAGGATTTAAAACCGTATTATTTAAAATAAAGAAAATTATTTAACTAAAATAAAGCGTTTCTCATTCAATATTTATACACACTCTTCATTTCCTCTTCTTTACCCAGCCTTTCACATCGTCTTACGACCCATAGCGATAATTTACCTGATTACCCAGTCGCACTGCCAAGATTTCAGAGGAGTACAACCTCTAGCTCGCGGAAAGTGACACTCTACAAACAGAACTAAAGAGTAATGCATGTTGCACTTCGTCGAATAGAACGCTTACAGTGCATACTGGAGGTATAAACGAAGGAAAATATGAAAGAGGAGTTCTGTTTTGACTTCGATGAACAAAGTCGAAAGCAGGATCCGAAAGAGGTCGCTATAAAATCTTAAAAGCCCAAGGTGGATCCCACTAAGGTAAGCAAATCCTTTACTGATATCGCTCATTAGGACAGTCATAAACCGCAGCGATGAGGAAAGCTGAATTACAACTGACAAATGGAATAAAGTAGAAGTGACTGTATTGAAAGAAAATCCGGATACACCTCTTTCTTGCCAGGACGCGAGATGGTAAAAAACTCATCGCGTGTGCAGATAAAAGATCTGCTTACGTTTATTGACTGGCAATATCAAAATAGGGAGATCTCCGGCCAGCGGCAAATCTCGAGGCTTGAGGATCATAGCCGTAGCCGGCCACTATTCCAACATTTTGTTGAAAATCATAAAGGTCACCAACGGTCCACTTCTAACACAAAATAGGAAGATAGGGAAGCCGGAGGAAACTAGATCGTTGTGATTAACATGGGTTCACTTGAACCACTGGCTAGAATTGGCAGGCTCATTAGCTACAGGTTCTTAAGAGGAATAGTCGGTCCTAAGTGAAACGATTAATGCTTCAGGTGCCGAATTAAAAGAGGAGTTGAACGATGTGGACGAGAAATGGATATCTAAAAACGCTCTTGTTTTTTTTCATGTTTCTTCTAACTACATTGACAGTCAAGCAAGGAGTCTGAAGAAGATGACATAATGTCATCAAGCTCCTCTGATTCTATATTTCAAAATCCCCTGGTCGAAGACTACTTTTTGCGGTTATATCCGAATGATATCAACCTGACCGTGATAGAGGTCAAATCTAATGATTGCAGCAATACTGCGATTAATCCAGACAAACTCTCATCAACTTAAGAACGCTTCTGCCAGCCTATTGATTCGCTCTTCAAATCAGGAAAGGATATTTTTCTGATCCAAAAACCATAAAGAAGGCTCAAGGGCTTAGAATCAACAACTACAATCAACCTATTTTCGTATGCCAAGAGTGTGCATTCTTGCAAAGTATTATCTTAACTCATTGAAGACATCGTCGAAACTAAACCAGAGCTCGGCTATAAAATTAATGTGTAGTCGCGGCATACTTGGCCTATAACACAATGGGACCTATAAAACTGGATTTATTAGAGAGAATCATTTCTGAAGAAGCTAATTACAATTTGTACAGCCTAGAATGTGAGGCAAGTGCGTATCGCACTATCTGGAGGAGCACGGATAGCAATGACAGTGGTAAGATAATTCATGAAATCTAAAATAATGAAATAACTCTCGTCTCCTAACATCAAAAAATATGGTTAAAATCTGAGAAGTATCTATAAACAACACCTTCTCTAATCATAGATACTTTCCTTCCCTGATCATAGATCCCTTCTTTCTCTGATCATATATACCTTGCTTCTCTTTAGCCTAAATGATTATCCTTGCATTTAACATATCTTTAGCAATCGTCGGAACAAAGGTTGAAACAAAGAAACTTTTACGAAAAATCTGAACAAACTGGTGGACTCTCAGACTTCAGCATCCAACAAAGCATTCGATGACCAGTCTCTTGTTAACGTCTTAAGAGGCAACCAGAAATCACTTTGATAGAAGTTCGGAGTCAAGATCTAAGGAGGGCTAAGGCCACCAGAGAAGCCACTGACTTGCAGTCCTATATGGCACTCCCCGAAAAATTCAAAATAGAACTTCGGAAGACTCAAAGAATATCTTGGGGCCTTACTTTTGAATACAAAGAGTAATCCTTTGAAGACTTGCATCCAACCCAAATATCTGGTGAAGACACGGTTAATGGAATCTCATTTTCTGGAATTTTATTAGGAGCCACCGCAAACTCAGGGCGAGAGACGCCACTTCAACCAGAACAAACAAAATAAAAATGGGTAAGAAACGGCTCCGATCCATCTAACTTTCCGGGAGCGGATGCCAACTTTCTTGCTAAAATCCAAAAGCCTTCGATATTGTTTTACTATAGTTGGAAGTCACCATTAATAGTTCTTTAGACTTGGTGTAGTTCCCTAGGAAGTTGAGGTTACGGAAATCAATTTGGTTTTCATATCTAAGGCAGGCTCCCATATCTATCGCAATGCCTTAATATCTACCATCCTATTACCGTTCTTCATCAGAGCTTTAACCAATGGAGTATACTGCAAGAGCGAATCGGTAGAAACCGACCTGCACCCAACAGCGTGCCTAACGGAAATAACTTTCAGTTTCAAAGAATATGTTAGGGTCGACTTTCTCGACATTGAAGAAGACTTCAACAATGACAAAGCAGACGCCGGCCGCAGTGTCGAATCTGAGACTAGAGTGTTGATAAATCAAATTCTCATAAAAAGAATTATTAGCACAAAGCTAGAAGGATACTTAGCTAGTGGACATATTAATCGAAGCGCATCGGACGATGGTGATCAATTTCCACTTCTATTAAACATGGTAGGTAATAAACTAAATAAGATCTCTGGAAGGGGAAGCATGGCAAATAACTGAATACTCCAAAATATCTTATGTAAAGAGCCCTAAGCAGACTTTCTAACTGGATCTAACGAAAGTATGTTTTGAATTTAAAAACTAAAACCGGGAAATATAGAATGACAGCTACAGCTATATGTAGCAGTGGGGCCAAAAACAAAGAGATTATATCCCAATATATAGGAAGACTGTAAAGCTGATGAACTTGCCAAAAGCTGCATCTTTTCACTCTCTAATGAAGAGATTGCTACTCGCTATATGTATTCTCATGTTCAAACTAGATGCGATAGATGAGGCTTGCTCCATTTAGTCAGAAGGTACAACCTGTAATTTGACCAGACAGAGCTGGCCTACACTGGATGGAAGGTGTAAGCCCGTTATCTGCAAAAGGATCAATTATTGGCATCCTAGTGGCCATCATCACAAGACACTGTTTAATTGGTAGGCATGCTAATATATCCATCTAAATCCATAAATTTCTTTAGGAACTCTAAAGGTCACGAACACAATGAAACCACTATAGGAGTACATCTGCTCTGCAGCAGTTGTACTCTAACTGGGTGAATACTTCCACAATAATCTTGGAGACATGTCTAAAACAACCGACAATATCTCTACGGTCTTCTGGTCTTCATTTTTAGGTGTGAGGACTATAAGATCCTGAAGTATTAAAAAGCGCTTTCTCTGGCCTAAGTCAGCCTGCTGATATGACCCACTACAAAACCCAGATTAACATAGCCGTATGTCAGATGTAATAACCAAGCCCAGATAATACCCTTCTTTCGAAGAACAGGTAACAAGACCATCCACAGTTTCATTTAAATACTGATTCATCGGCGAAGTTTAGTAAAACATCCCGTGAAAAAGTAAGATGACGATCATTTCGAGAAACATTGAACAGAAGATACAAAGCTTCAAAGCGAACATTGATACCTTCGCAAAACATAAAGACATCATTCTCAAAGTCTGCTTTATAACTCAAGGAACCATACCCATTCTTCATTAAGAGGGTCACAATTAAGATCGAAGGGGCAACAAAATGGCTGAAATAGATAAATAGACGAATGTAAAATACTGCGCGCATTCCGGAATTTAATGCAAATTGATAAAAAGTATAGGGTTTTCCAATAAGGACTTGACAACTTTTTTTTTAAATAAATTTATGAATGGAACTCGACTTCGTTCATATGGCCACCGCGGGCACGTTTGCAGCGGTCGATTCGTTGGACAAAATTTTCAACGACTAGGCCACACATTTCGACCGAAACGGCCGCTATTTTGCGTTCAATGTTGGCTCTGAGCTCTTCCAACGTCGTCGGCGTATTGGCATAAACCAATGACTTAACGTAGCCCCACAGAAAATAGTCAAGCGGCGTTAAATCGCACGAACGAGCCGGCCAATCTGAAGAGACTGGCCCATGTCTTGAGATAAAACGCTCACCATGCTTACTCTTCAATAAATCGATTGTAGCGTGTGCTGTGTGGCTTGTTGAAACCACATGTCGTCCAAGTCCATATCTTCCAATTCG
This sequence comes from Volucella bombylans, assembly GCA_949129095.1. Lineage (NCBI taxonomy): Eukaryota > Metazoa > Arthropoda > Insecta > Diptera > Syrphidae > Volucella > Volucella bombylans. The sequence goes on along the minus strand of OX422141.1, from coordinate 37,066,610 downwards.
GGCCAAAAATAATCGGTGATCATTGCAGCGGTCGATTCGTTGGACAAAATTTTCAACGACTAGGCCACACATTTCGACCGAAACGGCCGCTATTTTGCGTTCAATGTTGGCTCTGAGCTCTTCCAACGTCGTCGGCGTATTGGCATAAACCAATGACTTAACGTAGCCCCACAGAAAATAGTCAAGCGGCGTTAAATCGCACGAACGAGCCGGCCAATCTGAAGAGACTGGCCCATGTCTTGAGATAAAACGCTCACCATGCTTACTCTTCAATAAATCGATTGTAGCGTGTGCTGTGTGGCTTGTTGAAACCACATGTCGTCCAAGTCCATATCTTCCAATTCGGGCCAAAAATAATCGGTGATCATGGCGCGATAACGCTGACCATTCACAGTAACGTGACGATCGTTATCGTCGACGAAAAAATATGACCCAATAATGCCGTCGGCATACAAACCGCACCAAACAGTTATTTTTTGTGGATGAAGTGGTGATTCATGCGGTCACCCGACCAATAACGCATATTTTGCTTATTGACGAACCCATTGAGCCAAAAATGAGCTTCGTCACTGAAGATGATTTTGCGATGAAATTCATCATCTTGGCGCATCTTCTCCAGAACTCAATCGAAGAACGTACGTCGCTTCAAATGGTCCATCGGCTTCAATTCTTGAGTCAGCTTGATCTTGTATAGGTGTAAACCAAGATCCTTACGCAAAATACGCCATAATGTGGTCTGAGCGATGCCCAATTCTTGAGAACGCCGTGGAATTGACTGATTTGAATCGTTTGCTACGGACGCCTGAATGGTAGCGATATTTTCGACACTTCGACCAACCCGTTGTCTCACTGACACGGCAACATCACACAACGAATATGTAGACTCAAATTTTTGAACTAAACTTGTTATTGCCTGTCTACTAGGGCGAGAATTACGACCGAAAATTGCAGTTAACGCTCTTAAAGTTGCAGTCACCGACTCCGAATTTCGGTAGAAAATTTTTATAATTTACAAACGTTGCTCGTTCGTGTACTTTACCATGATGAAAATGTTGAGTCTACTGAATAAATTGACAGTGACAGTTTGATGATTAGTGAAAGAGTGCGTTCACAAATTAGATTCAAAGTTGTCAAGTCCCTATTGGGAAACCCTTTACAAGCTATCTCATTATGTATGATGCTAATCAACGGAACATAAATTGTTCTAATTGAATTACTTATGAAGCCGTTTGGAAAACAAATACCCAAAATTACTAAACAAAATTATCTAAGACTAAGTGTTAGTGAATCATCAAAAAATAAATAAAAAAATCCCCATTCTGTACCATAGAGTTTAAAAGATTATTTGTCACGTGCTACATATCCATGGATAATTACACCAAGCTCACGTAAGCTTATTGATTGGTGTACACTTAATTATAATAAAGTTACAATTAATTAGATATAATTAAATTAATGAACATCTACGCTTGGGCGTTAAAGTTAATCAGCGCTACAGTCACACAAAATTATCGCATCGCACATAATTACCATAATTCTTGTGAAAATCCATTTCGCATTAAAATTCCATATATAGCAAATCCTGCAATTCATTTTAAATAATATAGCCCATATGTCTGAGCACACATATGTAAGGATATATAATTATATATAGGTACATGTGCATGCATATTTATTTAAGCTACCACAGTCGAAAAATTATCTCACATTACAATTTATGAGTAATCGTAAACATTGAAGCCTATAAAATTTAGGCAGAATGCTGCACTGATAATTAAATTTATTTTTAAGTATCCTATATCATAAAACAGCTTTAGATTATAAAAATAAAAGCAGGCAATAAATTCGACGGAAATAATGAATCCAATATACGAGTAGTGCTTATTGAGTTAGCCTACGAACGTTGTAAAAAAGAGGTGAAACCAGCGGTAGCTACAGCACTTGTAATAGCAGTAGAGGGATTGTATTGGGAAGTAAAACAGGTAACCTAATAAGTTATAAGGTGCTTACAGACAATAACAGAAGTGCAACCGTCGAAATCCAGTTTTTCGACAAAAGTCTTATTTCTCAACATTGTCCCCTTTGAACTGAATATGCAGGGTGTTTTTTTTAAGAGGTTCAGACTTTCTCGTTTAAATAAAAAACAAAGATATTACATTTATTAAATTCACTCGCAAGATTATTACATGCCGCTTAACATTTGAAAATGGTTTCGGGCATATGTCCACCACGGCTGCATCGTACAAAGAGCATTCAATTTTCAATTTCAATTTTCGACAAATTGAGGGGTATATGATATTTGCTCCGAAATATATCGCGTATTACGCGAACCATGTTTTGCGCGTCAATCGTTGCTGGTTTATCGGCATACCCTAGTACTTGACGTAGCCCCGCAGAAAATATCATAATTCAATATCGCCAAACTGCACGATTTTGGTGGCCAATTGACGGGTCCATTTATTAAAATCACTCTATTGTCAAATCGTGTTTTTAATAAAGCGATGCTTTTCTTTGTGGGTGGCCGTGGCTCAGTGTATTGGCTTACCAATCGGACGGCTCGGGGTCCAATACCAGCCGTACCCTAAAGCCTTTTTCCAGGCAATTAAAATCTCTTCAGATAAATGGTTGCTTAAAATACAACATCAAGTCTATTTACACTAATAATTTAGTCTCCCCATTAAATGTTGGATGCCACCTATGGAGCGAAATAACACTGACCCTAAACATCTTTCAATCTGACTCTATACAATTTTCCGACAAACTTAACACGTGCTACGTCATTTTAAGAGTAGTCATACCTTCCTGAGTGTTAAGTTCTATACAAAAAAAAAGTAAAACGTGGAGCACCCAACTGTTGGATTCACAGTTGATTTTCCCGCAAATTTGGGAACAACTGATCGTTGATTGACACTAGCAGTAACAGGACATGCACATTAGGGTGTCCCAAAAAAATCAAGTTTAAATTTTTGTAACGCATACCCTCTTATTTTATTCGAATACTGTCAAAACAATAGTAAATAAAGTTTCATGTACTTTGAACCAGAGGAACCCGTGCCGACTTGCATCTAAACATGTCAGTACTTGCAAGGCATGGCACGCGAGTAATAACATATCGATAACTTGTTATTGCATGTTTATTTTATTAGTAAACACATTGTTCTCGTTCTGTTAACATGTCGGTGGAGTTACGCAGTTGTAGAAAGGAGATATTTTTAATAGGGAACGTTAAACATCAAATTACTGGTTCAAAACTTCCCTCTAATGGGCAAGTACTGGCAGTTTTGTTCTATAATATTCGTGAAGTGAATTTAAGTGTCAATGAGAGCGCAAATCTTACTATTCGTGAGTGCATTATTTATTGGGAAAAGGCCCGTATCCCGACAAGATCTCTACCTAATTGTGTTAAAAAATTAATTACATTGTATCAAGTTTGGAGAAATTTGCAAAAAAATGCAAACAAAACAAAAAACGTGTTTGAGCAGCGTCGACATGAGTTTGTTACAAACTTAAACAATTTGTTTGACATTGCACATGCGGATGCACTTCAATTAATAAAGATAGATGAAGATAGGATTTTTTTGCAGCGCCAAAGAGAACCAGGCCGACCTGGTCATTTAGCCGGAGTTGACCAAAAACAAACACACAAAGAAGAAAGAGCGCACCTTAGAAACGTCGAGGAGCAAAAACGACGTGCTAAATATTTTTCATCCTTAGCTCCTTCAACATCATCTTATGACCCGCTACAAGAAAGTTTGTCGTCTGATTCAGAATTGATGGATTTACAGGAAATTTTGCCAAACCTAACCAAAACAGAATCCAGTATAAATAAAACTGTTATGAGGAAGAATTTTATCACTCCAAAATTAGTGGCAGCATTAGATCGGTGTCAATTGAGTGTGAGAGATGCTGTGTTTATTATTGAAGCAACTATTGAAGCTCTTGGACATAACACAGACGAATTTCCTATAAGCAAGTCCACTATTCAAAGGGTTCGTACGGAAAAGCGAAAAGAGCGAGCGGAAGCCATAAAGGTTAATTTTCAAAACCAGGTTCCGGATATTGTAACACTCCACTGGGATGGTAAACTTTTGCCGGCTTTAGATTCACGCAAATCTAAGGAAGAACGTCTGCCGATAGTTATAACGTTTGACGATAAAGAACAACTTATCGCTGTACCAAAGTTGGATAACTCTACAGGAAAGGAACAGGCCCAGGTACTTTGGAATGCTATAATTGATTGGAATCTTGAGGATAAAGTGCAGATTTTGTGTTGTGATACGACTGCTTCAAATACTGGTCGAATCAATGGTACTTGTGTACTTCTCGAACAGAAACTAGGCAGGGAAATGATTATTTTTGCTTGCCGCCATCACGTCTACGAATTAGTACTAAAAAGCGTGTTTGAAGCAAAAATCTGCCAAGTTACCACAAGCCCAGACATTCCAATGTTCAAGAAATTTCGAGAGAACTGGAAGAATGTCGATCCCGAGAAAATACAGAGCTGTACAGAAAAGCTATCATGTTTGAATGTTTCTGAGATCAACAGACTTATCGATTTTTACCAAATTGAATTAACTAAAGAAATTACTAGGGATGATTACAGAGAGTTAATCGAACTTTCAATAATATTTCTTGGCGGCGATGCAGAAAAAAAATTTAAGATCCGGCCTCCAGGTGCCATGCACCAAGCTCGATGGATGGCGAGAGCGATTTACTCATTAAAAATATCGTTACTTGGTGATCAATTAAGAATTTCTAACAAAGATAAAGAAGCTCTGTTAGACGTCTGCCTGTTCATCGTGACAATATACGTTAGGCCTTGGTTGCAATGCATTTTAGCAGTAAAAGCACCTTACCAGGATTTGTGTTTTCTGAAAGCTATAAAATCTTATGAAACAATAGATGAAAGCATCTCGAAAGCAGCATTACAGAAGTTTTGCTTGCATTTGTGGTATTTGACAGACGAAGTGTCTATCTTGTCTCTATTTGATGATGATGTAAGCCAAGAAACGAAAGTCAAAATGGTTGCTAACTTAGCCAAAGAATATCCATCTGCCTATGGTAAATGCTACATTCCATCGAAAGAAGAACTTTGTGGCAGACTTTATGGTAAGTTTGAAAATTAAGTTTGTTTTTTTAACTTTTTTATTTACATAACTAAAAAATTATATCAATAATCCTCCTTTTTTTGTTTTCAGAAAAAAACATCGATGACTTTGTTTCAGTCAAAAGCAAGTCCTTATTTAGTCGATTGAAAATTGATGGTGCTTTTCTCCACGAGTGCCCCTCTTTGTGGCTTAAAAATGCTTCGTACCAACATGCTAAAAGCAAGCTATTAAAACTGAAAGCAGTTAATGACTCTGCTGAAAGAGCAGTCAAGTTGATGCAAGATTTTCACGGCCTGCTAACTGTTCAAGAGGAGCAAAAGCAATTTTTATTTCGTTGCGTACAAGAACATCGACAAAAGTATCCTGACTGTAAAAAACAAACATTAAAAAGAAAATTAATAAATAATTAACCTACTTTCAACAATTAATATAATAATAAAGTCCAATACCGGATGCCTTATTTCAAAAATAAATGAGTTTTGCTTTTCCCTCCATTGCTCCATACTAATTTTTATGTTTAGATTTTGGCGTTAAGTCGGCACGGGTTATCGTCATCCGATCGCAATAATATTTGATATTTCACTTATCTGGGTCAAATAGAAAAAAAAAAAAAGGTATGCGTATCTCTATCTAAAAAAAAAAATTTAACCCTTATAGCCTGGGACACCCTAATGCACATGGATCAGATCTACGCGTTGTTGCCGGGCCTAACGGAAGTCGTAATGGGTACGAAGATGGCGGAGCGAAACCTAACGGTCCTTGCGTTAAATGTCAATTCGCTGATGAGGATCGAACGAAGAACCACACTTTTGAGTTGCATAAAGACTTGCCCCTGATGTCCTTTTGGTTAGCGAAACTAAGCTTACCAAAAGACAGAAAATGAGGCACAAAATATATAAAATAGTACGAAGAAACCGACCTAACTTCGTACATGGCTTGCGATTCAAAAGAGTGTACAGCCGTGTAGTATGTAGGTTCCAAGTGCTGGAAGCATGTATCTTGTACATCCCTCTGTCTGTGCACCTAAAGCTACTTAATCAACCTTATTTATCTCAGAACTCGAGACAATTTTTCGATTCCTAAGGCTGGAATCGGAGGAGAATTATTTCACAATCGGTGGAGTTTCTAACGTCAAACACAGAGGATGGGAAAATAATATACCAAACACTAGATCCTAGAACCTAATATTCAATTGGTGGGGCTAGCACAATGTTATCAACCGACTCGGTCTAAAATTGACTCATAGTCTGTCCTATCCGGATCTCCTGTTGTTCGACACACGGATACAACTGACAGGCACGAGCCAATAAACTATAATAAACATACTTTCGTGTATGACAATGACCATTGCGGTCTCAGTTCCGAAATAACGAAAATGCGGAATTTAATGAGTTTGTTCAAAGATAAGTTGGACACAGTTCTCCAGAATATTGACGAGAGTACTCTCCTCAAACTCGCTCTAACCACCGCCGTAAAATAGCAATCTGTCCAATGGAGAGATTAACAAGTATCCCAAACAAATCGACGAGACCATAAAATGAACGATGGACAGTACGATACCTTGGAACCGATACTCTGACAGTACCGATACTTGTACCCGAAAGAAATTGTTTATGATGACAACTTCTCTGTTGCCGAAAATCCACAAGAGAAAGTAGAGGCCAAAGGAACGTTCCAGTAAGTGTACAAGGCGAATGAGTTCATTCATTCATTCATCGTGACCCCCAAAATCAGGTCCTTTTGCACAATTCCTACCTTCGAAATGATATGGAGAACTGACGATTTGAGAACCTAGAGTTCACAAAGTTCAATGATGAAAATATGACAAAGGCGGTGGGGAGGGTGGTAACTACCCCCGTTCAATCCCTTCGAATCACTGAGAAGCAAGAAATCAGTGGGAACCGATGGAGTTCCGAACAGTGTGCTTCAACATATCCAGATAGAAGCGACATATTCTCGTACACCACCCTATTTAATAATGCTTTGAATAATTGGTCATTATCCCAAGATAGCGGTGGTTCATTCGATTCTCAAAAAGGATAAAGACACGTCAAACCGGCGAACCTTCGGTCGATGAGTCTCCTTCCCAATATCAGCAAAGTATTCGAGAAGGTATTCCTGACTAAGTGGGTCAAGGGCAAAAACATCTTTCCGGTTAATCAATTCGGTTTGAAGGCGAGACATGATATATCCATGGCGTCTAAACTTGTGTCTGATATCCAGTGGAACAAAAGCAAGGTGACAGCTTGATTGACTTGGTGAAGGCGTTCGACACCGTATGGTTAGAGGGACTATTATTCAAGTTTAACAGTGGGCATAAGTAAACCACTGCTGTACATTATTTTCGATATGCTCACCAGTAAACAGTTCATTGTAAAGAATGCCGATGTGACTTTTACTGGAGTATTTTACATTAAAAATGGTCTAACACAAAGTGCGGTTAATGCGCCGATCCTTCTCAACACAAGGAATCTTGTGAGCTCACTTCACCATGCCATAGCGTACGCAGATCAGATCCAAGGGTCGAGGTCATAAATACGCTCTTTGCCTGGGGTTTTTACGGATACCAGAAAGAATTGGCGAAAGTTTTCCATCGAGGGTCAATACGGACAACTACTTGCTTGTCGAAATATAGTCAGATACCTTCGGATCTGGCTAGATCAATATCTATATTTTAACAAGCATATAGTTGTTGCTCTGGCCAGAGTAAAAGGTGCCTCTGCCCTTACAAAGAGACTGTTTAATAGCACCCAATTCGATGCAAGGGTAAAGGTAATCTACTACAACTTTGTTGAGTGCTGGGCCACAGAGACATTCCAAGGAATTGTAGGGCCGACGAACTTGCCAAAATTGAAACAACTCCACCTATTCTACCGGAAAAGGGTATACCTACCGCTGCGTGCAAATCAAAATGAAAACTGGATGCTAATAAAAGAACAGACCTTAGGCGGACTGTTGGACCAAAGTGTCTAGCGACCAAACAGATCATAGGTGTCATCACACAGCCTTATGCGCAAACGTGCAAGAAGGCTTGGCGATTTCTGTGGAAGCTGCATACACCAGGAGAAAGAGGAGACGATCCTCCACTACATATGTACGGCTCTCTCCAAGAAAGGAAAACTTCACTTAGGAGCTTTCTTCTACACTGACTTAAACGATTAAAGAATATAGTCGTTAACAGTCTCCTACGCTTCATCATAGGCTCAAATTGATTCCATGAGTAAGAGGATCTCATATCCACGTAGCATCACAATGGGCCAATAGGCCTAAGCGGCTTGGTCTTTCCAACAGCCACTCTTACCTACCCTACCTACCTAACGACTTAGATAATTGTATTGATGATGGGATGTCGCATATAGTCAGTGTTGGGTGGCTTAAATAGTGAGAAAATTCCGAGTATTTTGTGATGAAAATATGCCGCTTAAACTTAAAAGTTTGTTATACACGACAATGTTAAGAGTATATGTTATAATATAATGCACGAGAAGTATAAAGGAAACAAGACAGCGACGGAAATGAAAATATTACAAATGTCAGCCGGTATAAGATAACGTAGTCCAATAAGTATGCGCACTCGCACTCCACAAGGAGGAACACGCGCTGTGAATTTTCATCGACTAAATGCATTCGACAATGCAAGTTTTGGCGAAATGTGTAAGTCAGCTAGACTATTCTAAGGCGCAGGCAGCTCTGGGCGTGATCGATGATTGTTGAAGAATGAAGAGGAAAGCTGAGTGATCTGATTCATCTAGTGCTTAAATGTACCACCATCCACCATAGGTGTCATAACACTTTGAACTTCTTCTGGCAGCATAAAGGAGATATTGGCAAGACATAAAGCTGGTCACCGAAGAACGTCTTCTGAATCTATATGGCTATGAAAAGATCAATTATAATGTCTGATGGAATAAGATTTTACAAATGTACGCTCTGCTGCTTTTACCTGACTCCAAAGAACAGTTTTTCTTGACTAGGGGACTGGAGGACTCCTAGTGCTCCAGAGGCAGTAATAAATTTACCTCTCCTTGATATTCATATCATGGGCGGCACTTTCAAAGATATCTTCCGTTTAAAAGGAAGTGGTCTTTGATACAACACGCACTGAAGTTTTGCTGATTATGCGCACCGACGATCTTTTAACTCTGTACTGCCTCTGCTATTTACATTACATCTAAGCTGTTACGAGAATGCAATAAATCTCTGAGCGCATACGGTAGGCTGATTTTACTAATTCTTGCTTGGGTACGAGATCATAATGAGATCAGGGGAAATGAAATCGCCGATGAACGTGCTAGGTAAGGCTGAGAATATCCTGCAAGAAAAACATACAAGGAGTACAATGGACTACAACGTTCTTGGACAATACAAATGACGGACTGGAAGAAATTTCAAGTCACATATTTTACTTAAAACATACTCGTATATCTGAAAAGTTAACAGAGGCTTAATTTTACAAGACACAGCGTCTACATACTCGTAATGTGCGTACAAAAGGAAGTGTAGGTGCTCTGAGAGAAAGTGTGGCGGAGGACCCGGAATTGTTACTTCATCGTCTACCGGAATAGTTTGCGCTTTGTCCGTCCACTATGCGGACGATTGGGAATAATATCGCTTCATTATAATCAATTTCCTGCAATAATAATTGCTTGACTGCACGTGCCCTGTTAGAGGTACAAAAAATCCATGAGCAGGAAGAAAAGACACTGAAGCGGAGAATATGCAGACGGATCAGCTTTAATTATTGGATCTTTGTGATATTCATTCGTAGAAATTCATACATTTTGTAGAACATAAAAAGCTATCAATGATCGACAAGAATACGAGCTAATTCGTACGCCTCTATTCTGCCGACAAAAAAAAAAATTATTCTCAGATTTATTTTTCGATAGCGTGGTTTACTCTGAAACTCTTACTCCAATAGTTGCCTTTTTCCGAGGATAGCCGAACGCTCTATACATATACGAAAATACATTGTTTGTTTCGTTCAAAGTACACCACCATCATCATATTGAATATTTCGAAAAAAAAAAGTTTGCAACTTTCTGCCAAAGCGAATGTTCCATCAAAACTATATTTTTTCATTTAAGTCCGGAAATATACAACTGAAACAATCAATATCAGTTGCAGCTAGATTAACAATATTTCGTTGAACTTTGAAAGACTCAATTTTCCCACTTTATATCTCAAATAAACGAGGATGAAATCCATCGTCCGATTTCCATACGAAAATTGCCATTCACGTCGTTTGTCTCTATCGCTTCGCAAGGCTGTGGACTCCAATTCGAAGAATAATACAATTAGCTCACCTCCATCTATTTGCCAACATAGCTACATTTCCGTAAGCGAAATTATGTATAACAACTACCTAAAATTAACTTCTGTGAATACTAGATTAACAAGGCTCAAATAACCAAGCGGTTTGCATATGTTTGCAGCCTTATTACAAGCGCTCCAATTTCCTGAAAATCCACAAAGGACGACTAACTAACTTTACACACATCGCGACTCTCGTGTTCTTCTGAAGCCAACATAACATCGGAAATGACTTTTCCACAGCACTACCAAATGGCGAAATGGTAAAAATGCATTCTACCATTTTACCGAGGTCAAATAAACAATGGGTGATGCCAAGCAAAGTATACTTTAGCCGGCCCTATAGTTGCATATGTATTGTTTAATAGTTGTGCGATTTTATGCTTGTATGGGTATGCAATTAAACTAAGGTAGGAAAAAAATTCTGCTTCTATGCACGCAATGATTTTACGGGACCTCTGTCCCAGCATACAAAACCCGCCTCCTCAACTCTAGGATCCCGAACAAAATTAAGTTATTAAAAATTCATGGGAAGTGGACTATATAAATAGTAAATGCCACCTAACTCTTTGTTAATCCACCGCAATGAATACGGTCATGGGTACTCGTACGAGTGCGACTGATAGTATCTGTTAAGTCAGAGCTATACAAATACGGATACGGATACAGGACCTCCGCCCTCGGGATGAGTATACGAGTATATTTTATTAGTGGGTTAAAATAGCCAAAGTTTATATTGCCTCATTTAAGTTAAAAAGGTTCCCGTACGTAGATAAGTAGATGGGTCTGGTGGTTCTAACATTTATAAGGAATAAAACAGACAAAGGGAATTTGGCGGGTATATCCGCATATCTCTGTGCAGTTTTTGTTATTCCTTTTTTTCTCTTCAAACAAATCCTTTTCATCACTTTTAGAGGTCGGTCGGTGTGTTGTTTAACCTTACAATTGTCTTTCAAATCAAGGTCAATTGGTGGAACTTGTTTAGAGTGAAGGGAGATACGAATCAAATAATGAGAAACCTCCCCTACGACTTTGGTCGTCAAGGTCGTCAAAGCAGGAGTCAGAAATATGGAGTATTTTCACCTCCTCCAATCAATAAGTGTCCTCCCTGGTTCTTGGCGAGATGCTTTGATGGACCTTCTCTCTTTATATTTGTATGGTAGGCTGTGTAATTATGGCCATCACCTGGCTAAAGGTAAATGAATATGGGCACCATTCGCGTCCCATTTTTGATGTTGATAGGCAGCACAACATTGCTCCTTATTCTTTTCACCATGTACACGTACCAAGTGGCGTACTCGTATATTTGCTGATGATGTGGTGTCGTACGAGTATACCAAAGGTCTTTGTTACTGTAACCCTTTCTCTTTTACTATAAAAAGGAATAAATACAGTTTGTCATACAGTGTATCGATTTTGTATCTGAAGGCTCTAAAGGATATCTTATACAAGATTTTGACTGAAAGAATGAGCTCCCGGATATGTTATACATGCATATGGAACATTGACATTTTTGTGTGGAGTTCTAGATTGAGGTAGAGCTATGGCATTTTCGATTAGTTTCTCTCCGGAAGTCGGATAATTTGGACTCCAATGAAACACTAAAATCTTTTTCGGGCTTTGCTGTCAAAATTGTATTGGTTAGATGTCAAATCTATTTTATTTCGTATTTTCAATTACACATATGCTAAAATCTTCATAACAAATTCATCGATGACGACAATGAGGATAGCAAAACACTTATTTTATTTCTGCTTCTAATTTCTTTTATTTTTTATATACGAGTATATTTGCTTCCAAATCAATTTAAACATTCAGAATAAATTGGCCAAACACTCCCAATTGCTCGGAAATAGTAATGCAACATAATACTATTTGATGTTTATACATATCTATTACGAGGGCTGTCTGAAAAGTTTCCAACTGCAACGTAAAGATTTTTTATTTTTTTTATAATCAGCGTGCGCTCAAGGGGTTTGAGTACCCTTAAGGTGATTGTACACAGCGCGGGCAAAGGAAATTTAGGGAGGAAGAAAAGAGAGGTACCGATGTACATTGTTTTTAAATGTTTGCAAGTTATAACGACCAGGAAATACAGAGATCGGCAGGGCATTCCATAAGCGAGTTGTACGGCTTAGGAACGAATCACGATATTTTAGAGTACGTCCCAAAATAGGCTTGAGGGTATACTGATGAGCATTCATAGCGAGACGAGTGTTACGGTTGAAAGTTTGAATGGGCGGAATGCTACTGGCGATTTCAGTGGAGCACTGCTGGTGGAAATAGCGATAAAACAAAGTGAGACACGAGACATTTCGTCGGTGTTCGAGGGTGTCCATTGATTGACTGATATTAGTATCATCAATAAGTTTTATCGCACGGTTTTGAATCCTAACCAGCAGGTGTAGAGATGTTTTAGGAGCACCTGACCAGATGTGGGAGTTGTACTCCAATATTGGGCGGATGAATGCCTTATATATTGAGGCCAGATCAGAGAGGGTAAAATATTTCTTACATCGCTTGAGGAAACCTAGACATTTTGCAGCATTTTTGGCGACATCAAATATGTGGTCATTCCAACGTAAGTTGTCATGGACACACATGCCGAGAATGGAAAGTTTGTCGGTTTCGACGATCCAAGTGCCATTCATGGATAATGACTGGGTGTTTAAATTTCACTTTAACGACAGCAGACAGCATTGTGTTTTGGAAGCATTAAATTCCACTCTGTTGATAGTTCCCCAATTGGTTATGCTGTTGATATCGGAATTTAATGAGCTTAGCATACGCTGCCGTTCTCGTTCTACTGCCGAAGAGCAGGGCCGTGAGTCCGGAAACGAATATGAAAAGCAGAGAGTACTGTCATCAGCAAAGGAATATATTGGATTAGAAGTAGCAGACAAGAGATCATTACTGAAAATTAAAAAGAGTATTGGAGACAGAACAGCGCCCTGGGGCACACCAGCATTTATTTTGTGAATATCAGACTTGAAACCGTCCAAGACAACTTGAATTGAACGTTCCGAAAGGTAATTTCTAATCCATTGAAGAAGAGAGTCGTCGATCCCAAATGCATGCATTTTCGACAAAAGAGCCTGATGCCAAACTCTGTCAAATGCCTTAGAAATATCAAGTGCAACTATCTTGCTTTCGCCAGATTGATGTACGCTTTGGTTCCACTTTTCGGTGAGACATGCCGTCAAATCACCAGTGGACCTGTGGTTACGAAAACCATATTGCCGGTCATTGAAAAGTTTTCGTGTTTCGAGATATTTCATGAGCTGACGATTTATCAGTGTTTCCATGACCTTGGAAAGAAGGGACGTAAGTGCAATGGGTATGTAGGAGGAGAGAGAAGATGATTCGCCTTTTTTTAGGGACGGGCTGGACAAATGCTGTTTTCCATCTGCTCGGGAAGAGTCCTAAAGTGTAGGTTTGATGTAAAAGCTTACGCAGTGGTTTTGCCAGCGTGGCAGAACACCTCTTCAGAAGAAGGGGAGATATACCATCTGGACCAGTGGATTTATGTATGTTGAGATCTTTAAGTACTTTTGCTACTACACGAGTGCGAAAGTAGATTCGTCCCATTGAAGATTCGACGCACTCAAGTGTAGGCGGAGACAAAGCACAATCTGGGAGTGTTGAGCTGGCCGCAAAGTGTGCAGCAAGCAGATTGGCCTTATCCAAAGAGCTGACAGCTGGAATGTCATTGTAAATGAGCGTTGGGATGGAGGATGAGGCGGAATTTCTAATGTTTTTGACGAACGACCAAAAATTTTTACTGCCTTTGGGACATTGCAGTATTTTTTGCCTCAGTTTTTGGTCGTATTGGAATTTCAAACACTTAAGAAAGGCGTTGCAGTCATTTCTGGCTCGTTTGAACTTTTTTCGGTTTTCCTCTGTTGGGTTGGTCTTGAAGGCCCGAAAAAATATTTCTCTAGCCCTGACGGCCTCTTTACAGCTGGAGTCGTACCATGTCTTTTCTTTTGGTTTGATACTTTTTATCCGATGAGGAATAAAGGATCTCATTCCAAAGAGAATGGTGTCTGTAATCATATCAGCAGCGGCATCCACGTCGTTATCGAGGAAACATAACGACCAGTTAAAATTCCTAAAGAAGCTGTTAAGTCCGCTCCAGTTGGCTTTCTCGTATTGCCATACGGTTCTTTTAGGAATCTTTTCTCTAACTGTGTGGTCAGTATACGAGAAATTAGCTGATATAATACAGTAGTCCGACGAGTCTAGAGGGGAGAGCACATAAACGGTGTATTTATCAGGGTGAGAAGTTAAAAACAAATCCAGGGTGTTGGCGGTATGACTATCAACGTCTGGTATTCGCGTGGGCTCATTTACAAGCTGCGTTAAGTTGTTTTCTGCAGCGAAGATCTCAACACACCGTCCTTCGGGTGTTGTCTGTCCAGAATGTCAAAAGCCAACCAGAATTGTGTATATTGAAATCGCCGTAATAACGATTTCAGTATGAGGATACAGGGACACAATTCTTTGAATGGAGTCAGACAGCGCATGAAATTCGTTACAAGTCGAATTGCTATCCAGTTTTGGGCTTCTGTAAATAAAGCAGTAGTGGATAATTTGCTTACGGAGATGTAATTTTAACCACATGAAGTTGAATTCCGGATTGGAACATGGATCACATTGTGGTGGAGTTTGGTAAGCTACATCACCACGCACATAAATGGCGAGACCGCGGTGAGAGAAGAATAATGGCACTAGTGCGTAGCCAGGTAGCTTCAGATCAGAATGATCTGAGAGGTGTGGGCGGTGATCTACCTGTGTTTCACTAAGTGCCAAAACAGCTGGTCTGTACTTACAGACGTGGACGTACGCAGAAAAGTGATTACTTTTTAGCCCGCGTATATTGGCGTATATTGGCTACTACAAACACAAAAAACACAAATACCGACGATGCTAAGCAAGGCTGCGAAGTAAAAATTCTAACATTGATTTACCGGATCAAATTGTTGTAGGTATTATGCCCTTACAACAATATGAAACAGTGCACCAACAAAATTTTCACTCACAACCCGCTATAGATCAGTTGTTACATACACTCAGCCACTGCCCGTACCGTATGGTAAATACAGTAATGGTAGTGATTGAGTGCAAGCAACAGTACTACGACCTGGAGCGGGTGAGGTGGGATACCCGCACTGTGTGCTTTTTTTTTTCCACTGCACTGCACTTTTTTATTTTATTATTTTTTTTTGCACACGCGCGAGGTTTTTTTTTCGTTTCTGCACTCGTTGGTGGTCGACTCGGCACTCGTCAATAAAAGCTAGTGAATGCTAGTTGTGCATCTTTTGACAGTTACTTACCGAAGTTTCAGTAGTTTTGGACCCGCAGTTTTTAGTTGACAGTCGTTTGAGTGAGTCGATGTGAGTGTTTTTTTGTGAAATGAACTAGCTGTTATTAAATTCTTGTTTTTGAAAGGCAATACGCCTACGCAAATCAAAAATGAGGTGGGCTCTGTGTATGGAGACTGCACCAACATTTACCACAGTGAAATTTTGGGCAGCTGAATTTAAACGTGGCCGTAAGAGCTTGGCAGATGATCAACGTTCGGGACGTCGAAAAATTGCAACCACTGACAATAACATTGCTAAAGTTGACCAAATGGTGTTAGACGACCACCGAATTAAAGTGAGAGAGATAGTAGAGGTTATGAAAATGTCCAAAGAACTTGTTTGTTAGATATTAAATCAAGTTTTAGGCATGAGAAAGCTGTCCGCGCGTCGGGTGCCACGTTTGCTTACGTTAGACTAAAAACGTGTTGGGATGAACATTTCCAGCTCTCTGTTGGCGCAGTTTAGGTGCAATAAATCCGAGTTTTGGCACCGATTAATTACTATAGATGAAACTTGGATACATCATTATACGCCAGAAACAAATATTCAGTCAAAAATGTGGACTGCAAAGGGCGAGCCGGCTCCAAAAAAAAGCAAAACTGTTTTTTCGGCTGGGAAAGTGATGGCGACTGTTTTTTGGGATAGTAAAGGAGTTATCTTAATCTATTATCTTCAAAAAGGAAAAGCCACTACAGGAGCATACTACGCATCATTACTTGCCAAGCTGAAGGCAGAAATTGCGGAAAAACGGCCACATTTGCAGAAAAAAAAAATCCTGTTTCACCAAGACAAGCCATGGCGAAAATCCATGAATTACGGTTTGAACTGCTTATACGCCTTATTCACCAGATCTAGTTCCAAGCGACTTCTTTTTGTTCCCTCATCTAAAAGCTGCGCTCGGAGGACAGAGATTTTCGTCAAATGAGGAGGCAATCACCTTTGTGAAAAGTAATTTTGCAGAGAAAGACGCCAAGTACTATTTGGACGAGTTAGAGAGATGGGAGCATCGCTGAGAGAAGTGTGTAGAGTTACAAGGAGACTATGTAGAAAAATACAAAAAAAATTCTGAAAAAAATGTCTTGTATCATTGATCGGTCGGAAACTTTTCAGACAACACTCGTATATATAGGTTATTACATTTTGACATAGAATCCAGTAGAGAAATTTTGACTCTGAAAGAGTGAGAAGAAAAATTGTATGTCACTTTTCCGCTACGGAGTGAAAAAAAGCGACGAAGAATGAGTGCGACAACGCCATTAGAAACACCAGCATTTGCAGTGACCTAAATATCGCAAACTTATTTTCGTAAACTCTATGCTTAGGTTATTGAGCCAATAAGAATACCCGCTTCGAGTCTCGCTGCCAGAATAATCAGTGAGTGGAGCGTCCTTAGATAAATGTTCATCTGACAGATCTGGGTTGTGAAAATATGGTAACTTTCACTTTTCTTTTATCTCTAAGTGATTAATAAGTCTTCCGTCTATTTTTATTCCTAAACTGAAGTTATTCCTCGGCTTATAATGGGTGATATTTTAAGCGTTTGGTTTTTAGTTGTAACAAGTGTAATGTTGTCTTCCAAGGCTGCAATTGACGCTTGTTTATCGGCATAGACGAGTCATCTAATGTATCCCCATAAAAAACAGTCTAAAGGCGTCAAATCACAAGATCCAGCCAATTCACCGGTCCAAAATGAGGGTACAAATTGCTCACCGAGCTCGTTTCTCAATTGGTCCATGTATTCGCTTGCTGTGTGACATGTAGCGCCGTTTTGCTGGAACCACATGTCGACCAGGTTCAGCTCGTGCATTTTTTATTAACATACCCATTCAACCAGATCGCCGCTGAAAACAATTTTTCGATATAAAGCGAATCTTCATCCAGCTTTCCTAAGACCCATTCACCAAAATTCGACACAGTGGCAGGCCGTTCGTTATGAACAGCGACGAATGGACAAATCACGATCTTCATTAACACTGGCGGATCCAGCAGCAATATTTTCCTCTGTACGCACTCTACACATACGGATAAGTGAATTGATGCCCAATAGCGTGAAATTGGTGCGAAATTTGGTCACTATGGCTTGAATTGTTTGCTCAGTAGGACGATTATGACGACCGTAAAATGGGGGAAGGGCGCGAAAAACATTTTCCACAGAGTACGAATTTTGATAATAAAATTCAATAAGCGTAAACGTTGTATGGGTGTAAGTCTTTCCATGGTGAACATGGCAATGCCAACTGAGTATGTTTGACTTTGACACAGTCACGAATCACGCGTGAGCTGTCAGAAATAGAACACTGAAAAACTAAACAGCAAAAAAATCATCCTTTATTGTATGTATACTTAAGAAAAAAACTTTACCGATTGCAATGCGACAACGACTGCCTTAAGACCATCCTATCACCCATTTCCACAAGTGGAAAGTTTTACATTATCCAGAACCAGTAAAAAATGTTATTAAAATAATTTCAAGAAGGACTTACGACAAAAGAAACAAAATCTGAAAATACTCGTAAGTTGGTTAACGCTTTAAATGCCAAGATTATGATCCAAGTTCCCTTACCCTAACTCGGTGAAGGCGAAGAAATAGACCATGGCTGAGTTGCCTTAAACTTTTTCATAACGAACAATACCGCAATCTTGTGGCACCACTTCATAAAGCAATCAACGCAAGCCTAATGCAGTGGGACAAGGGTTCCTTTACATCAACTTGTAGAAAGAACCGCAATCACAGCTGACAGAAGCTGTATTGCAGTGGCAATGTTAAGTTTGAGTTGGCGAAAGCAGCGGAAAGAAAAAAATCGCAAAAAAAGCTGTTGTATACAGAAAGTATAAAATCGAAAACGTAAAAGTCGACACTGTGGCTGTTTGGAATGAGAGTAAAAGTTGAAGGAAGTCACTCGCCAGTTACGTGACTTCGTATATTATTAGATGGCTGGATAAATTCAGCAGATGGAATTGATAGATGCTAAGCACACTAAGTGGAATAGATACACCCAGCATATACACGCAGCGCAGAAAAAAAAAAGGACAATAATTAACTAAGGCACTTTGGAAAAGTGCTCGACTACAATTGATAAGCCCATGCTGAAGACAGAGTACTAATGGCTTGAAAAAAACATTAACATTATGGTAAACAACAGGTGGAAAGGTATCGTTGATTAGGCAGCTTGGTGATGGTGTCTATTCTGGGAAAAACGGGAGTCGACAACCAGTGGGTTCTAGAATTCTAGGGTCTAGAATTAGGTCGATGAACTCTGCGAAATGCAAGTGCAGGTGAACGGGTAGAATTGTAGTGGGAAAATGATGAGTGCATATGGTTAATCATGTGATTGTTTGATGATGCACAGGAAGTCAACCTTTTGGGTGTTAGCTCCTTCCTCCTTGAATTCAAGTGTCCTCACTTGAAACCATGTAGACTAAGGGGATTAGGTTTTCTGGGTTAGATTTTGTTGATTCTGATTCCGGCTCGGTTTCTATGGTTTCTGCTTTTTGGTTCTGAATTATAATTTTCTTCTGTTTTGGGAAAGTTTTAATGATAATAATAAGAATCATTACTACCAGCGTTTCTATGAAGCTGGAGTTTGTGATAATGTGCTTCTGACTTTCTTCTTTTAACTGATTTATTTACATGTAGTTCTTTAATGGCTTCCAACGATAAAAGTTCCTCGTAGGGATTATTTGAAGAAATTGAATGGAGGACTGCGGGTAAAGGTTTTGCTGAAGATATTTCCTTTGATGTGAGATTCTGTCCATTTGCTAATAGAGAAGAGTTATGGTAGCGAAGAATGAATCTTCCAGATAGGCTGACACTTTCATTATCAATGATGATTGTTCCGTTAGGTTGGTTGAGACGAAGGATTCCTTGTTTCAACTGTTGGGATGTGCTGATTGTTTACCTCTTCGCAACTTGTTTGTTTACTCTTTAACAAATTCTTAATACAATTATTTTCATTTAGCTTAACAATTTCATTTTGGTTACATATCATTAAATTATTGTAACTTTTACGATTTTTTTCCATCCGCCATCTAACGTTTTTTATTTCGTGAATGGTAACACTTAGTTCATGTCTGATTTGACAGATAATTAGTTTTATCCTTCCGCTGAACGAATATGGTTGTGTATACGCTTGAACAACGCTGGGAACGTGGGCCTGCGATCGACTTTGAGAAGATGCCGATTTTGCCAAAAAAATCATCTTTACAGATGAAGCTCATTTTGATCTTGGCGGGTATGTAAACAAGCAAAATTTTCGCATTTGGGGCACAGAAAACCCGCACGCATACATTGAAAAGCCGATACACCCAAAACGAGTCACTGTTTGGTGCGGATTTTGGTCCAGAGGCATAATTGGGCCATTTTTCTTTTTTTTGGCCGTTACAGTCAATGGCGATCGTTATCGGGCCATGTTGAACGGATTTTTGTTCACAAAAATTGAAGAGGAGGATATTGGCAACATTTGCTTTCAAAGAAATTTGAGAAAATATGCAGTAGTTTTTTTTTATAGCATTTTCAAAAAAAAATTTTTTGGCGGACTCTATATATCATTTCCACAGTCTAAGACATTGATGTGTTTTATTTTGATAATTTTTCGTTCATATTGTACTGGTTTTATTAATGGATTTCTACAATTTATATCTTCAGCTATAGGTAAACTTAAAATATATAAAATAGTAGAGCGATTTGATGCTATTTTAAGGGGCACACCTGGTGTGACAGCCTAAAAAAAGGCGATTTTTGGGAACTAAAAAAAAACTACTGTATCAATGTTTTAAAATTTTATACATAATTTATACATATTTTAAGAATACACAGTACAATTTTTGAAGAAAAAAATTAAATATTTTTCCAGATACACGCGATCTCCGACGGCGCTAAAAAAAAGGTCCTCCACTGCTGCAGTGATTCCGGTCTTCTCCGTGGATGAAATATAAAAAAAAAAACAATTCTCGTTAAACTAGAAGATATTGTCCGTACAATGACCTACGATCGAAAAAAAAATCAAAAATTAACGTTTTTTTATAAAAAAAATTGAATTTTACCCAAAATTTTGGTCTTTTTTGGCTTGCCAAAATTCGATTTTTGATCAGATCAAAAAACTGGTAGGTCATTGTATGGAGAACTATATACAGAACATGCAGAAAATTTGATAGTGATCGGATCATTTGTCTCCGAGTTATCAATGCAGAAAATTTGAAAAATGCTGTTTCGAGAAAAACGCGTTTAAAGATAAAATGATCGTTTTCACTGTTATAAATGGATTAAAATCATACTTACAGCTAATCTGCTATTCCAGGCCCATATATATACATATATATGTCTGTATACCTGAAAGCCTGCAATAGAAACTGGAATCGTATTATAACGATTGCAACCATTAGGAAGAGACGGTAGACTCCGAACAACAACTCCAAACAACAGGTACGTCCCGTATGCTAATACAACTTTTAACTGCCGAGCAGTTACTCTTCAAATGGCTGTAACTCAAACACTATTTGAGATATCGATTTAAAATTTTAGTATGTTATTTTTAAAGGTATAACTTATCGAAATATGAAAAAAAATCAATTTTTTTTTTTAAATTTCACACTAGGTGTGCTCCTTAATTGTTGCAAAATTAAGTGCTTCTTCTACATTAATGTGTTTTACATTATCTTTTTCACATATTTAATTAATT
Source organism: Volucella bombylans (assembly GCA_949129095.1). NCBI lineage: Eukaryota > Metazoa > Arthropoda > Insecta > Diptera > Syrphidae > Volucella > Volucella bombylans. The sequence continues at coordinate 37,045,145 of OX422141.1, read as the reverse complement.
AGTTTTATTTCGGAATTTGACAATATAAATGAATTAATAATTTGGGCTTTAGCCCAAAGTAAGGCATAACCTATATTAGTAAGTTCTTCTTTTATAACTTCTAATTTATATTCAATGGTTAATAAGTATTTATTTTCATTAGGTATATTTGATGTTATTCAGCCTACTATTCGTGATATTTTTTAGTTAATTAATTTTTTCGTGATAGTTAATTAATTTTTTCTGTATGCTTTTTATTTATTACAACTTGTTTATTATTGTTTGTAAGAACGTTATGAATTTGTGCTTTTATTACTCTGAAGTCGTCATGGTCGGGGCTACAAGCTAGCCATTTCCATGCGCTTCCTAAAAAATTTAGGGATCTCCGTGCTTTCTTGGGTTGTAGGTTTTTTAGTTTCAAAAGGATTTGGGGTGTTAGGTCGGAAAGGATGATGAAATTGGGATCGGTTTCGTTGATGAATTCTGTTGTGCTCTTTGAGAATTTCCTCTTCTTGGTCGGTTGAGTTTTCAAGATCAGTAACTTGAGATTGCGTAAAACGAATTTTAAAGGATTTAAAATGTTGAGGATAGATGTCTTGAATTCTACCCATCATTGAGTCATTTGTATAGAGACCATTTATAAGAGAAGGGTTTAAGTATCTTTTAAATATATAGATTAATTCTTCAGTAATCTGGTTGCGTGACTATATAGTATATATCGATGTTATGTGGGAAATGGAATTTTAAATTCATAATTCGCTTCATTCACTATGAGTAAGAAAATTTGATTCTTAAAAACGTTAATGGGACTCTCAACAGCGGGAATTAGATGGTGTGATGAACTTATATCACTATGCTGTGAGGCAGTCTTTGTATTAATTTGAGATGAAGGCGGAGTTCGTTTGCAACAACGTTGCTTTTACCTGGCTTATACAAAAGCTCATAGTTATACTCCTCGAGAATTGCTTTCCAGCGTTTCATCTTAGAGTTACTATTTTTATTGCTTAGTGCATAAGTAAGCGGTTGATGATCTGTAAAAATCTTCACATGGGCTGTACCGTACAGGTAGTTCCAGTTTCAGTTTTCAATGCATTTTATTTTCTTAATCACTAACTCTTACATACTAACAAAAAATGCTTAAATGCTAGCTCAAAATTACTTAACAATCTTATACTAACTTACTGGCCCCACACAGGCACTGTAAGCTACTCTAAATTCTTATATCTATGTCTTTCGACTTCATTTATATTTTATTTGGAATGTTTCTTTTATATACTTAGGGCTAAGAAAAAAATTTGATTACAAAAACTTAGCATATGGACAATTTTTATTTTTTATAAAAACTTAATATCTAACTTAAAAACAACCTTAGTCTACTTAACCTACATACACAAAATACACATAAACACACTTAGACATTATACACAATAATATACATATGTTAGTATATACCTTTATATACACTAACGCATGTATATATTACTTAAATGCTAACCTACACCTATGTAAGCTGGCCATCGCTATTTACAAGAGAAAACAGATTGGTCAGCTCTGCCTCATTAGTAAGGCTGGTCCGTAATTGACGGAAACGACGACGAAGCATCTTCTCCATCATTCAACCACCAGAAATGCTGGTGCTGCCGAACGACATCCCTCTTATCGCGATTCCCCACCGCCCTACTGAACCTGAGGCGATTCACACTGCTATGTGCGACGTCTCTGTTGTAGTTGAGTCGCCTGTCCCCAGCTGTCCGAGCGACATGGAAGATTAACGGCACCGCTGATCTATCTTGGATCAACCCTATCTGATCTAGGTAGAGGAATGCTTCCGGTGGAACGAAGCCGTCAGATCGCACACTCTCGTGGTAAAGGTAATTGGGGTAGTAAGCCCCAGATATCAGGTTATTCATCGAGGTCATTGCTCTTGCAATGTGCCTTCGAGTCAGCTTAATTACGAAGTTGTCCACTCGTATTAGGTTCGCCCTGTTGTAAAGGACCTAATTAGGATAAAATTTCTTATACTCCGACTCTGGTGTTCTGTACAAGCGAAGACAAGCCCTAAGGCAAGCCCTCTCAAACACCCGAATCTTTTCCATTAAGCTTGCTCATACATTGAACCACACGGGACAACCAAATACCAGCATGGGCCTGATAAGGGCCATGTAGCAGATTACCTTTACCCTCGCACAGAGTTGGCTGCTATAAAACAGTCTCTTTGTAAGGGCAAAAGCGCCTTTAGCTCTGGCCAGAGCAGCATCTACATTTTTGCCAAAATACAGAAACTGATCAAGCCAGATCCCAAGGTATCTGACTACATTTCGACAGGCAAGAGGCTGTCCGAGTTGTCCAATGATCGAGAACTTTCGCCAATTTTTTCTGGTATCCCTAGAGGCTCCAGACAACGGCGTCCTAAAGAGAATGGTTTCCGACTTCTGAAAGTTGATTTTCAACTTCCAGTCATCGCAAAATCATCTTATCGTATCGAAGTCACGCTGCAAGAGAGTATTAATGACCTCAATTTTTGGACCTGTTCTGTACGCTACCATATCGTCTGCGTACGCAATAGTATGGGGAAGTGAACCTATCAAGTCGCTTGTACAAATGTTAAATAGGATCGGCGAATTGACCGCGCCTTGCTGAAGACCATTTTTAATTTGAAATATTCCAACAGAAGTCACATCGCCATTTTTCACGATGAACTGTCTGTTGATTAGCATATTATAAAGAATGTACAAGAGAGGTTTGCTGATCCCCAGCCTAGTCAGCTTATAGAAAAGACCCGCTAACCATACGGTGTCGAAGGCCTTGTCCAAGTCAACAAGGCAGGCACCAGTGCACTGTTTCTTGCCTTTGTTCCATTGGATATCAGAAACCAGTTTAGACGCGGCATGTGAGATATCATGTCCCGCCTTAAAACCGAATTGATTATCCGGAACTATATGTTTGTCCTCAACCCACCTAGACAGAGCTCTATTGATTACCTTTTCAAAAACCTTACTGATATTCGGAAGGAGACTTATCGACCGGAGATTCGCCGGATTGGATATATCCTTTCCCTTTTTGGGGATAGGTTGAACCACCGCCGTTTTCCAATGCGCTGGATAATGTGCATTATTCATTGCATTATTAAACAGGGTGGTGTAAATGTCCACCGCTTCTAGAGGAAGATGTCGAAGCACGATGTTCGGAATACCATCGGTCCCCACCGATTTCTTAGCCCTGATTGTGTCGAAGATCTCACGGAGTTCTTCCTTCGAAATGAACGGGGGTAGGTCACCCTCTCTGGTCATGACATTATTTGCCATATTTTCGTCGCTGAACCGGGTGAAACCAGAGCCCTCGGATCGCCAGTTCCCTATTTCATTTCGAATGCAGAAGTCGTGCCTCAAGACGCGATTGTCCAGGTCATAATTAGGGCCAATGATATCAATGGCCTTGTATACTTCCTGGAAAGGCGCCCCTATGGTCTCAACCTTCTCCTGCGGATCCTCGATCACAAAGAAGGCGTCATCATCAGCGGCCTCATTTAGATCAATACCTGCTATTGTCAGTAACCGTTCGTTGTCTGTTGTCCGGGCTATTTTAAGACACTGAAGGTTGTATGCCGTTGAGTTGGCTTTTTGTCCGTTAAGTTAAATAAGTAGATTTTAATTACCCGAACAGTAATGTTTAAAATACGGATTTAAATAAAACGACTATGTCCGCTACGTTATAAAATTAGAGTGTTTCATTTATTTTACTATACTTCTTATTTTATATGAATTTTGACATATACAAGTTATTGCATGATAGATTTTGTATTTTCAATATCGTTTTTATACGTTTACATAATAAATAATAGATTGACTGAATTCTCTACTAACAATAATTTTTATTTCTTGTTTTAATCAGAAACAAAGGTCGTTTTGATTTTTTCTCCGAAATAGTTTATTTATTTGCGGAAACATATTCGGGTTGCTGGTGTTTACAGCCCGAACCTTGTTGTTCCAATACAAACTTACAGAAATTCTGTAATTTTCTTTTATTAGCGTTTGAATATTTTTAATCGACGACTTCAGTGTCCTAATCTCCGGGTCTTGTCGGTCAGTTAACTGTCTGTACAAGTTTTTAAGTCTTGTCAGAAGTCTACTTTTCTGTCGGTGCAGTGCGTCAATAGTAGGATTGCGGAACAGGTCTTCGTTAGTCGTACGTCGATACCGCGGTATTGTAGTGTCCATAGTTTGTTTAATTGTCTCGTCCATTTGTTTTAGGTAATTGTCGATCTCCTCGTTTGACAAATTCCTATTGGACGGTGGGTGGAACGTGTTCGAGGAGAGCGCTCTTGTCAAGGTTGCGGAGAAGCGTGTCCATCGAGTCTTACTGTAGTTGTAAGAATATCTTTGGACAAACTCCTCCAATTCCGCAATTTCGTTAGGAACTGTAATTTCGGTGCTAAAACCGCAATGGTCGCTGTCATACACGAATGTGCGCAGACAGTTTAGCGTTTGTAAATTCGTACCTGTCAGTCGTATGCGTTCGTCGTACAGCAGTAGATCCAAATAAGACCCGCCTCTGGGAAACGACGGGTTATCTGTCGCTTTAAGACCGTGTCTGTACATGACATCGTGCTGACCCCACCAATCGAGTAGTAGGTTCCCTCTAGTATTTGGCAAATTATTTCCCCAATCTCTGTGTCTAGCGTTGAAATCCCCGCCGATTATAAAATAATTCTCCCCCGATTCCAGCCTCAGAAGTCGAAAAAGCGTGTCGAGCTCTGTGATGAATAGGGTGGATTGTGAAGTATCAGGTGCATAAGCAGAGGCCAAGTACAGCCGCTTTCCACTGCGGAGCGGGATGTAAACGACGACTGCCTCCAACACCCGCAACCTGCGCAACACGCCCTTGTACGCTCTGTGAAATTTTATACCTTCTTTAATGAAGATCGCGACACCGCCTCCACGTTTGGATCTGGGACGGTTTCTTCTTCTAACAATATAATTATTGTACTCCAGTTTGTGCTTATCGGTTAGCTTAGTTTCGCTAGCGAAAAGCACATCAGGAGTTTGGTCTTGTAGCAATTTAAACATTGCGGCTCTTCGTTCAATCCTAATCAGTGAATTAACATTCACCGCAAGGACCTTCAAAGTTTGCTCCACCATGTGCGTACCCATTACGACATGTGTTGCGTTAGGCCCGGCAGCAGCGCATAAATCTGGTCCACCCGCTTGGCCTGTTCTTGTACCTGCTGTTGCAGCTGAGCCATCTGCCCTTGGATTGCGAGCAAGATGGCCAGCATGTTAGGTGCAGCTTCCGTTGTTTTTCCCGGAGTAGGCGCCGGAGAAGCAACAGTCGCCTGCTGTACCATAGCCCCCCTACCTGACGCCATTTGGGCGAAGGAAATTTGGGACGTGACGGCTGGTGTTTGCAACCTAACAGGTGAACGTTTGACCTCCACCTTCTGCTGCCGAGCCAGTTTTGCTTTTTTAATGTCGGTGAACTTAGGACAACCCCGATAGTTTGCGGTGTGTCCCACGTTCCCACATAACACGCACGAGAGCTGCGTCCTATCGGATGCTCCGTCCCTACCCAGAGCACACTCCTCGGAACTGTGGTTCTTTGCGCACTTCACGCATCGAGGCTGCATTTGGCAGTTCGACGCGGCGTGCCCGAACCTCTGGCAGCGAACGCATTGTATAACGCCTTCGCTCCTTTTTAATTTTTCCCAGTGAACCACCTGGTAGAACATTGATACTCCTTAGACTATCCAGACGGCATTCGGGACTGAGCTGCACCAAGAAGAACGGCAGACTCCGTTTCTCCCGCCTGGCTCTAGCTGTGGTAAATGGCTTTACCCCCACAAACTTGAGTCCTTCGCACTCCTTCTCTTTGAGCAGTGCTAGGATCTCCTCAGGATCAGAAGACGGTTCCAACCCCTTCAGCAGCATCGATTGCCGCTTTTCACACTTCGGTGTGTATGAGTAGTGCTCCGTCGTCGTTTCTTTTATGAGCTCTTTAACTTTTGCGTAGCCCTCCACTGTGTTACAGTGGATGGCATGGCGATCGTTCCCCAATCTCTTTATGTTAAAATTGTTACCAATGACCAACTTACACAGGTCCTTGGTTGCATTTACCTCCAGTTTGTAGGTGTTGATCGGAGGCACCTTCTCCTTCTTCTTCTTCTGCTGCTGCTGCTGTTGTTGTCTCTGCTGCTGTTGTTGTTGTTTTTGTTGTTGTTGATGTTGTTGCTGCTGCTGTTGCTGTTTTTTCAGCTGCTGTTGCTTTTGCTGCATTTGTTGTTTCGGCTGCTGCTGTTTATGTTGTTGCTGCAGTTGTTGTTTCTGCTCTTGATGTTGGGAGCTCTTTACTTCTTGTTGCTCCCTCTGCCGGCGTGCAGTTTGCCGTTGCTTAATAGCAAGCACTTCTTGTTCCAGATTTTGTATACTGGTTTTTATATTATTAATTTCTTCATCTTCGTCTTCCGACTCCGATGAAGCTAGAGCGGCAAAGTTGTTGGTGCCCCCCTCCTCTTTATCTTTTTCAGCTGTTAAAACAGCACTTACTTTTTTTTCTTCTTAAATTAGGAGGGGTTTTTAACCTCTTCCTCCTTCTGATGGCTTTCGCCACGGTTATGGGAAGAGCGGGGCGCTCTCCACCATCCATCACGTGATTTTTATTTTTATTTTCCTATTGCTTGTTGGTTTTGATAATAAATATTATATGCACACAATTCGAGGAAAAACAAAAAAAAAAAAGATTCAAAGTCTCAACCGGGATTTGAACCAGTGTCCCACAATTCGTTGACTGGCGCCGCTAACCGCTGAGTTACCGAGTCAATAAACAAAACTGTAACGGAGATTTGCGAACGACGCAGATTTTTCTTTATATTCACTCTTTAATTCACTTTAAAGAAAAGCCGAATCACGTCAGATCACTACGGAGGTTTATGAACGACTGTACAGGTAGTTCCTGAATGTGTTCAGTGCCCATATTATTGCCAGCATTTCTTTTTCATTGGTCGCATAATGTTCCTCGGGCTTACTAAGAGATCTCGAAATAAACATTATGGGCCTGTCATTTTGGGAGAGAACTGCACCGATAGCTTAATTTTATGCATCAGTGGTCATCTCGAAGCTTTTTTTAAGGTCTGAATAAGCAAGGAGAGTATCTTGGAAAACAGTTTTTTATTTTATGAAAGGCTGATATTGTGTTTTCGGATAGAGAAACTGGAGTTTTATTTGATTCATTTTTGGATACGTGACACCTTTTTCTCCTCGTAATCAAGTTGTTAATGGTTTTGCTAATTTGGCATATGTACTTATTCCTCAATAAAACGTATAGTATCCGGATAGTCCAAGGAACGATCTAAGTTCCTTCAGTGTTCTGGGTATTGGCAAATCTATTATTGCTTTGACTTTTGCAGGACTTGTGGATAAATTGTGGAAGATACAAGAAAGCCCAAAAACTCTTCTTTCTTTCTCTCTCTCTACATGTGCTACAGTTCTTTTTCATTCTGGCTAAAAATAATGATATCGTCAATGTAGACGAAACATATTTGTCCGATGTAAGCTCGCAGAGTATCGTCTACTGCGCGTTAAAAAATGGATGGTGCATTTTGCAGTCCAAAGGGGAGGCGGGTAAATTCATATTTTCCTCCGTTAATTGAAAAATCTATTTATTCTCTGTCAGATTCTTTGAGGGGAATCAACTTTTAAGGTCCAAAATGGTGAAAATTTTGATCTGTACCAGTAGTGAAAGGACTTCATTGATTTCGGGGATCGAATAACGTTCCGATATGGTTACTGAGTTTCCTATAGTCTATTCGAATCCGGCTTTTTGGGTACGATCCAGATTGGTGAATTGTATGGCGAACGACATGGCTTTATAATACCATCTTCTAGGTGTTTTTAATCTGTTTCTCTATTTAATTCCTTAATTCCTATATTGTATAAATATACAATATATACTTAAAAATTCAGGTGCGGAAACTTCCGGCCCTTTGTGTTAGAGATTTGAAGAGGTCAGCCAAATTTATAAACAGCCAAAATTATAAACTCAAACACAAATTTTAATTTTTCTTGTAATGATAATAAACATTTATTATTGGTTTTGTTGCAAAATATTATCATACGTCGCCAATTCAGGGATTCGCGGTAAAAAAATAATTACAGCATTAAAGCAAACTGTTGTAATTATTATTAGAAAATACTAGCTAAAAAGTAAAAATGTACATTTTATATAAAACTTTATTTGTCAACGTCTCAAAAAAATGAACTCTTTTTTCTCCGTAAAAAAATAATTACCAGTTGTCGGATGAAAAATTGTCAAGCGGAAAGGTGCCCGAAATTGAAAAAACATTGTCATAATTTTCAATCAAGATGGGTCGCAGCCTATGGATCGAGAAAGAATTTAAACAAGCACAAGGTATGGTTGAAAAATTATGCCGATATAAATACTGAAAGAACAGAAGAAACGTGTGATTTACCAAGTATTGTACAAAAAGTCATCAAGAGGTAGGTCAAGGAAATCAATAACTAACTGCTCGACGTTCACCAAAAAACAAAAAACTAATAAATGCTACTGAAAACATAACCACTGAAAATCTTTCTAATGCCTTAGCAATAAAGTATTGTATAATAAGGATCATGAAAATATGAAAGCTGATATAACCGATTCAGTCAGTCTCTGCCGCAAGTCCACTATTTATTCAAAAGAATAAAAGAAAGCATTTCTACCTCAGAATATGATCCTACTATATAAACAATAATAGTGAGAATCCATTGACTTTGTTTATGGATTTGGATCTATTAAAAGAAAAATATAAGATTTTGAGAAGTTCCCTGAGAAAACACAACGTAGATGTTCTTCCATCTTACAGAATTATAGCAGTTTCCAAAAAAGAGGCAGCTCCAGGAAATTATGAATTCACGGAAATATCAGCTAGAGTGAAACTTCAAGACATGATGGATCATACTGCAAAGCGGCTTTTAGAGAGTAAAAATGGGGGTAAATTAAAAAGAACAAAATTCAAAAGAACACAAAAAAACCTCAGCAATCAAGATGAATCAAATGATGACGAACATAACTACGATTATGGAATCTTGGAATTATTTTGAAACGTGCATATACACTTCAACTGATGACTCTATTGGAATCGATGAGGCAGACAAAAGAAGAAAACAAAAGATCCAAAAGCACTTGGAGAATTGTCCGAAGAAGCTCAGGGGTCCAAAAATAAAGACTACAAGAAATATAGATATTAAAATAAGTGTTGACCAACTCATCATCGGTCCCGCTCATATCTTCGTTAAGGCATGTCACAACCGAAAAAGATCTCAAAGCACAACACTCTCCAGTTTATTAGACATTGAATTTGACTTAAGTTTCCAAAAAATCTGATTTTTTTTTATTTAAATTGTTCGTCCGTTTACTTCTTCTTCACTATTTGACTTGAAATAGATCACTAAAATATGTACTCTATGTGCCACAAAATAAAAAAAAGTCTTTTGATACACATAAAAAAACATTTAAAAAATGGTTCGTTTACCTTAATTCACCACTGTTATTTAAAATTTATTCGTTTAAGAGTTATGATTTTTGCAAACAAAAAGATCAAAACGAGTCACTGTGCTATCACTAATTTCCGAAACCAAGAATAAAGGAGATGGCGAAAAAACTTCAACCTCGAACAGTGTTTTCCTATATTCTATTGCGGATATAGGGTATACATGATATCACAATAATAAAGTCTAGCCATCGATCAAGACGGAATTTCAATAAAGCAGGGTGATATGATTTTTCAATATCCGCTTAATTTACAATATTTGACGCCTTATATAGGCCTTATATATAAGCCTTAAAATTGCTGAACTTATTGCTGACACTGACAACTGCAAATCTGGGAAAGTTGCAGGGCTTGATAAAATCTAATTATACTCGTACTTATATATAGAATACGGCTTCAACAATAAGATGAAAATGAATGGTGGATTTGTATACCTTATAACGGTTTACGAGGTAGCTTGTCACAGAGGCAGGTTTTTTAAACTTTCTAAATACCAAAGCACAGAAAAAATGTGCTCAGTAGCCGGTTATTTTGAACCAGGATTCATAGATTACAATCGAGTGCCTGCGATAGTGGCGAACCTTATGAAACCAGAAACCATATTGTTCTGTTTGTCCCTTACAATATATGCATGTCCAATGGGAACGTAGAAGATATACAACTGAACTCTTGATGTTCTTGAATGGCTTCAAGCCCTCAACATAATTTTATTGATCGAAATAAGTGTGTATGCAAATTTATGTTTATTGTTACTCGTAACTTACTTCTGAATTTTCTTGCGCAATTACAGTATATTTAAGTATTACTATTCGATGCTGCTCCCATACAATGAATAGATGATCCAGGAAGTACAAAAGTGGTGCTAGGGCGACAAAATTCGAACTGAAGGTTGGAAGGTCGATCAAAAGGCCATCATAGTAGAGACTTTCACGGTACTGAGAATTTGGCTGAACCACCCCTGTCAGGCAGGACCCGGGTGAAGACCGCGAAAATGATCGCCTGATAAAACGGACAAGTAAATGATCTGGTGGATGCTTTAAACAAATCGTGTGTAATATTTGATCGAAGGAGCCCGCGTTCGATGAATGGAATGTAAAAATTCTTACGATAGGAGATTTCTGAACTGCGACAACTACAGGGACACAAATCTGCTAAACATCGCATCTAAGATCCTTGTTGCCTCGTTATCGATGATAGTGTTTATGGAGACAACTTATATGGAGCTACGAATATGTCTGGCGTCAGTACTCGTGTAGAAAGTCGATGGAGAAGTTCCACTACTCTATTCATTCATTCATTTTGTTTTTGTTGAGACATTAATGCACTTGATAATTTATGAATACATTTTTTTTGAATTTATGGTAACCGACTTCAATAGTTATATCTGCTTAAACTAAGTTTTTAGATAGATACAATAAATATACGTACAGTTTTTATTTTAACTAATTTTCTATTAATTCTTTATTTTTGCATGTGTTTGCTCCCGACACATGTTCGCTTTATGGCTCTAGTGGCCGAAATTAACTTTATGACTGAACTACTTACAAACTAAATAAATAAAAAGCTAAATCTTATTTAAGATAAGATAATTGGATAAGCATCAGCATGTAATAATCATAACAAGCTGAGATATCAATTCGATTACTAATGGACAACAAAAATCTATGTTGTATTTATGGATACAAGATGGCATACATTGGGTTAACTTTTGGTTTAAATTCATTAAATTTGCAATCGTTATCCTCTGATAAATTAGCTTTTTCATAAAATGGAAGTTTTAAGTTGGAGCTGGACGATGGTTCGAATAATGATTGTGATCTTAAATTCAATATATTAATAGGGGGAAAGGTAAAAATTGTTATCTAGCACACTTTCGTTGATGTTTCTGTCCCATATATTTTTTATAATTCGGTTGGGGTGATTGAAGGTAGATTGTAAGAGAGGCAAAGAGGTTCAATATTATTTCCTCTATATATTGTTGCATTTGAATACCATTGTTTATTTGGTTTTCTGAACTTTCCACAACAAAATCTTAGCATTTTTCGCTCGAAGTTTTCTAACTCATTTGTGGCTGTTGGTGAAACACTAAACCAACAGCCAAATCCATATGTAATTATAGGTCTTATAAGTGTTTTGTACATAATCAGTTTGGTTTTCTTTGAAATAGAACTCGATTATAAAAGTTGTTTAAACAGACCAGAAGCCATTTTGGATTTATTCAGCACTGTCCTGGCATGGTTATTAAATTTGAATTTGTTTTGGTAGTATATACCAAGATATTTTGGTATTTTTCAGTGGGATCGGTACATTACCGATTTCTAGTAACAGGGTTTTACTCTCCTTGACTGTTCCTTTGACGGTGCCCTTTTCCATAAACGTTTCTGAAACATGTAATACTACTCTTTCCTGCGTTTAATACTAATCCCCAAGAGTTGAAATAAGATGTTAATGAGGGCACACATTCTTTCAATTTGTTAAGTGCATCGTGGGGTCTTATTGCACTTGCTTGCTAATAACTAGCTCAAAAAGCTGATGATCATCCGAATGAACACTTCAGAAAAATCCAGCGTTATCAGATTGAAGATAAGTCCGTTGTGCCAAATGGAATCAAAAGCGGCCTGCAGATCTAAGTCAAGAACAACAGAGCACTTTTTATTCCTAAGGTTTTGAATGATTCGATCGTTTAGCATTAGCAATGAGTGCTCGGTTGAATGATTTTTCCTGAAACCGAATTGGTTATTTGGAACAATATTTTTTTTTCCTCACAGAAACTGACTAGGTGATCAACCTAAACTCTTTCAAAAAGCTTTCCAACGTTAGATAACAATGATATAGGGCGAAAGTCTTTGATTTCTTCTTTGCTATAGGAATAAGCTTAGACTTTTTCCACGTTGAGGGAAAGTACCCATTATTTATGCAAGGACTACATCAAGGGTATGAGGACATTTCCGCAAAACATAGTTTGAAATCTTATCTACACCGTACGATTTTTTGTTGTTTATGCTCATTCTATGAGCAATAATTTTCTCTGGAGACGTAAAAGGTGGAGGTAAGTTATCTGAGGTGGTGTTAGATGGAAGAAAATTGGTTAAGTGTGTATTTGCATGCCTGCTCTTAAACTCGTTGACTCTAACATTAACATGGTTTGTTAAGTTTGTGTCAAAATGTGGTATTTTTTCTGAATCCGTCAAAAACGAAGTTGCAAGACTGCGTTATTATTGGTAATTGACGAAATTAGGAAAGCTATTGATGACAACCATGCTACAATACTAACGTTACTTGACTTTTCGAAAGCATTCGACACCGTTAATCACACTATACTTTGCTTAAAGCTAAGAAAAGAGTTTAAATTTTCATTGCCCTCTACAAAACTTATATTTTCTTACTTAGAAGGAAGACGACAACAGGTTGTAGCGGGAAACCGATGTTCATGCTATTTGCCTATAAAGAGGGGAGTACCGCAAGGCTCCATTCTTGGACCATTGCTTTTTTCGCTCTACGTGAATGAACTGCCAAGGTGAATGAAGATCTCCAGCGTATACTTGGTTGGCAAGCTAAGAACGAACTGCGTCTTAATGCCCAGAAAACAAAAGCACTTGTGATCCATAAAAGAAAACTGGACCTTAATCACTTTCCACCAATCCAACTAGCCCAAAGTCCAATAGAGTACGTCGACCGCGCCAACAACCTGGGCCTGATATTTAACCGGACCCTTACTTGGTCTACCCACATAAACGCCACTATAGGTAAGATATATGGTGGATTACGTGCTCTCTGGACTGCACATAGCTTTGTTCCTACACGGACAAAGCTCTTGTTAGCGAAAACCCTTCTAATACCGATTCTGCTATATTTTCCTGAAATCTTTTGCTGCCCCGACTACGACTCCAGACGAAAGCTCAATGTCGTATATAATAATATTGCCCGATTTGTATTTCACCTAAAACGATATGACCATATGCCCTTTTACTCAAAGCAAATTAGCGGATGTACATTTGATAATGTGCTCAAATACAGAACGCTAAGTCTCTTACATGGCATAATTCAAACTAAGCAACCAGCATACCTATTCAATAGGCTACATTTCCTTCAGTCAGGTAGATCATGTATGCTTTTTCAAACGAGCTACGCCTGCTTGACGTCTCAACGCCAATTCTTCGTAAACTCCGTACGGCTGTGGAATTCTTTGCCCATAAATATTAGGAAAATTAGAAGCATAAAACAATTTAAAACCTCTCTCTTAAAATACCTGGCCAATGAAACTAATTAGATTTAGAATTTGTTTGTAAAGCCAATTGTTCTTTTCTATTCTTTTCTCTTTTTTACTTTATCTTACTTACCTTATTCTATTTTATTTTGTTATCACTTCCTGAATTCTTATTGTTATATATACTTGCACATACTTGTATCTGATATTTGAAAAATTTAAGGCTTCCACATTTAAAAGATTCCATTATCTTACCGTGTAAGCAATACTTACTTAGTAAATAAATAAAATTCTTACAGGTCGGAATATACCGTCTTAAATGCAGTTAGTTTGTCTTCATTATCTGACAGTTCTTCTCCATTAAAAATCAAGGTATCCTTGGCTATATATTCGTAGCAACATACTTCTGCCCGTTATTCTGTCGATTTCCTTAAAAGCTTGGGGAGAAGGCCTAATTTTTCTTAAACGTGACCTAAAATCATTATCCATGTCTATTTTAACTCTTGCAGCTATTATTTTATTAAGACACTGTATCCTAGAGTGCAGCTCTTTATATTCCGTGTTAACCCTGTTTAAATGTCTATGGAAAATTCTTTTAAGTTTTCTAAGCCAAATGCTGTGAATTTTCATACGATATTTAGTCAAAAATGAAATGTTTTAGTATTTTAAGTTTTTACTGATTTTAGTAACGGAATGGTTTTCTACACTTGAATTTATTTTATTGCTTACCTCTTGAACAAGATCGTCAATTTCAGTATTGGAAATATTTGTACTTACTGGAAGATTCATTCCGGAAAGGCTACTGTGTAGCTCTATTCTAAAATGATCCGAGTTCGTATTTTGAAAACAAGTGTAAGTGGTAGGAGGTACTAGAACAGGGAAAACATTGAAAATTTTTATATTAGTTTCTACACCAAAATGGTCAGAAACGAAAGGAAATGTTTTACAAAGAGTGTTATTTCCTGTGTTTAATGAACTTGACAGCAAGAAAAAGTCTAATACGGACGAAGATCTAAGAAAAGTTGGACTGTTCGGCGAAATTATGTCTAGAAAAAGATATGATCCTTTGTAAAACCACTTTTGTATTACGTTACCATTAGGATTAATCACAACACCACCCAAGTCAGGATGTCGAGCATTAAAATCACCCCCTAATACCATTGTGTCATATGAGCTTGCAATGCCGAGTAGCCTATCTAACTCGCTCGAAAGAGACTGGCCTGCCGCTGATGGAATGTAAATACTTCCAAGAAGTATTCGTTTCGTGGCCCGATTATTGTTCTGGCATACACCTAGGCAAGCTGAGAAAGTATCACTGTGGAAGGATACTTTAAACTTTTCTTCAATAACGATGGCTGTTCCCCTACCACCGTCGTTTCTTATTATGTTGTAACATTCAAAGGAAGGTTCTAGTTTGGTGTATAGTCTTGTTTCAGATATGAAACAGATTTGGGGTTTTTTGTGTTGAAGAGTTCGAAGGAGTGAAATTCTTTTATTATGTGAGATTATGGAGTTTGTATTTATAGAGATTATTTTAAGATTTGTGTTTGAGCCCATTATGTAATAATTGAAACCACAAAGTCAAGATACGCAAACATCTTTTCTTCTTTACTCTGGAGTTTTTGATAATTAGGCCAAAATTGCCTGATTTTAAACAAAAGTTCTTTAAACAATATATTAAAGAGATTTCTGGCTTCGTTAAGAAAGTCGTTTAAATTTGTGCTGGAAGATCGATGAGTATTTTCAACAGCTGGAGCTTGGTAAGCTTTTTGTTGGATAGGTTTGTTTGCGTTCCTGACCATATCGGCAAACGACATATTATTTTTTGTTAAATTGCTTACCATGTCATTCACTTCAATTCTAGAATATTGGCTTAACATTATTTTCTTTTCTTTGTACCGCTTTTAGTTTTAGTTTTATATGCATTTTATTTTCTTAATCACTAACTCTTACATACTAACAAAAAATGCTTAAATGCTAGCTTACAATTACTTAACAATCTTATACTAACTTACTGGCCCCACACAGGCACTCTAAGCTACTCTAAATTCTTATATCTATGTCTTTCGACTTCATTTACATTTTATTTGGAAATATTTATTTTATATACTTAGGGCTAAGAAAAAAATTTGATTACAAAAACTTAGCATATGGACAATTTTTATTTTTTATAAAAACTTAATATCTAACTTAAAAACAACCTTAGTCTACTTAACCTACATACACAAAATACACATAAACACACTTAGACATTATACACAATAATATACATATGTTAGTATATACCTTTATATACACTAACGCATGTATATATTACTTAAATGCTAACCTACACCTATGTAAGCTGGCCATCGCTATTTACAAGAGAAAACAGATTGGTCAGCTCTGCCTCATTAGTAAGGCTGGTCCGTAATTGACGGAAACGACGACGAAGCATCTTCTCCATCATTCAACCACCAGAAATGCTGGTGCTGCCGAACGACATCCCTCTTATCGCGATTCCCCACCGCCCTACTGAACCTGAGGCGATTCACACTGCTATGTGCGACGTCTCTGTTGTAGTTGAGTCGCCTGTCCCCAGCTGTCCGAGCGACATGGAAGATTAACGGCACCGCTGATCTATCTTGGATCAACCCTATCTGATCTAGGTAGAGGAATGCTTCCGGTGGAACGAAGCCGTCAGATCGCACACTCTCGTGGTAAAGGTAATTGGGGTAGTAAGCCCCAGATATCAGGTTATTCATCGAGGTCATTGCTCTTGCAATGTGCCTTCGAGTCAGCTTAATTACGAAGTTGTCCACTCGTATTAGGTTCGCCCTGTTGTAAAGGACCTAATTAGGATAAAATTTCTTATACTCCGACTCTGGTGTTCTGTACAAGCGAAGACAAGCCCTAAGGCAAGCCCTCTCAAACACCCGAATCTTTTCCATTAAGCTTGCTCATACATTGAACCACACGGGACAACCAAATACCAGCATGGGCCTGATAAGGGCCATGTAGCAGATTACCTTTACCCTCGCATCGAGTTGGCTGCTATAAAACAGTCTCTTTGTAAGGGCAAAAGCACCTTTAGCTCTGGCCAGAGCAGCATCTACATTTTTGCCAAAATACAGAAACTGATCTAGCAAGATTCCAAGGTATCTGACTACATTTCGACAGGCAAGAGGCCGCCTGTGTTGTCCAATGATCGAGAAACTTCGCCAATTTTTTCTGGTATCCCTTGAGGCCCTAGACAACGGCGTCCTAAAGAGAATGGTTTCCGACTTCTGAAAGTTGATTTTCAACTTCCTGTCATCGCAAAATCGTCTTATCTTATCGAAGTCATGCTGCAAGAGAGTATTAATAACCTCGATTTTTGGACCTGTTCTGTACGCTATCAAATCGTCTGCGTACGCAATAGTATGAGGAAGTGAACCTATCAAGTCGCTTGTAAAAATGTTGAATAGGATCGGCGAATTGACCGCGCCTTGCTGAAGACCATTTTTAATTTGAAATATTCCAACAGAAGTCACATCACCATTCTTCACGATGAACTGTCTGTTAGTTAGCATATTATAAAGAATGTACAAGAGTGGTTTACTGATCCCCAGCCTAGTTAGTTTATAGAAAAGACTCTCTAACCATACGGTGTCGAAGGCCTTCTCCAAGTCAACAAGGCAGGCACCAGTACATTGTTTTTTGCCTTTATTCCATTGGATATCGGACACCAGTTTAGACGGGGCATGTGAGATATCATGTCCCGCCTTAAAACCGAATTGATTATCCGGAACTATATGTTTGTCCTCAACCCACCTAGACAGAGCTCTATTGATTACCTTTTCAAAAACCTTACTGATATTCGGAAGGAGACTTATCGACCGGAGATTCGCCGGATTGGATATATCCTTTCCCTTTTTGGGGATAGGTTGAACCACCGCCGTTTTCCAATGCGCTGGATAATGTGCATTATTCATTGCATTATTAAACAGGGTGGTGTAAATGTCCACCGCTTCTAGAGGAAGATGTCGAAGCACGATGTTCGGAATACCATCGGTCCCCACCGATTTCTTAGCCCTGATTGTGTCGAAGATCTCACGGAGTTCTTCCTTCGAAATGAACGGGGGTAGGTCACCCTCTCTGGTCATGACATTATTTGCCATATTTTCGTCGCTGAACCGGGTGAAACCAGAGCCCTCGGATCGCCAGTTCCCTATTTCATTTCGAATGCAGAAGTCGTGCCTCAAGACGCGATTGTCCAGGTCATAATTAGGGCCAATGATATCAATGGCCTTGTATACTTCCTGGAAAGGCGCCCCTATGGTCTCAACCTTCTCCTGCGGATCCTCGATCACAAAGAAGGCGTCATCATCAGCGGCCTCATTTAGATCAATACCTGCTATTGTCAGTAACCGTTCGTTGTCTGTTGTCCGGGCTATTTTAAGACACTGAAGGTTGTATGCCGTTGAGTTGGCTTTTTGTCCGTTAAGTTAAATAAGTAGATTTTAATTACCCGAACAGTAATGTTTAAAATACGGATTTAAATAAAACGACTATGTCCGCTACGTTATAAAATTAGAGTGTTTCATTTATTTTACTATACTTCTTATTTTATATGAATTTTGACATATACAAGTTATTGCATGATAGATTTTGTATTTTCAATATCGTTTTTATACGTTTACATAATAAATAATAGATTGACTGAATTCTCTACTAACAATAATTTTTATTTCTTGTTTTAATCAGAAACAAAGGTCGTTTTGATTTTTTCTCCGAAATAGTTTATTTATTTGCGGAAACATATTCGGGTTGCTGGTGTTTACAGCCCGAACCTTGTTGTTCCAATACAAACTTACAGAAATTCTGTAATTTTCTTTTATTAGCGTTTGAATATTTTTAATCGACGACTTCAGTGTCCTAATCTCCGGGTCTTGTCGGTCAGTTAACTGTCTGTACAAGTTTTTAAGTCTTGTCAGAAGTCTACTTTTCTGTCGGTGCAGTGCGTCAATAGTAGGATTGCGGAACAGGTCTTCGTTAGTCGTACGTCGATACCGCGGTATTGTAGTGTCCATAGTTTGTTTAATTGTCTCGTCCATTTGTTTTAGGTAATTGTCGATCTCCTCGTTTGACAAATTCCTATTGGACGGTGGGTGGAACGTGTTCGAGGAGAGCGCTCTTGTCAAGGTTGCGGAGAAGCGTGTCCATCGAGTCTTACTGTAGTTGTAAGAATATCTTTGGACAAACTCCTCCAATTCCGCAATTTCGTTAGGAACTGTAATTTCGGTGCTAAAACCGCAATGGTCGCTGTCATACACGAATGTGCGCAGACAGTTTAGCGTTTGTAAATTCGTACCTGTCAGTCGTATGCGTTCGTCGTACAGCAGTAGATCCAAATAAGACCCGCCTCTGGGAAACGACGGGTTATCTGTCGCTTTAAGACCGTGTCTGTACATGACATCGTGCTGACCCCACCAATCGAGTAGTAGGTTCCCTCTAGTATTTGGCAAATTATTTCCCCAATCTCTGTGTCTAGCGTTGAAATCCCCGCCGATTATAAAATAATTCTCCCCCGATTCCAGCCTCAGAAGTCGAAAAAGCGTGTCGAGCTCTGTGATGAATAGGGTGGATTGTGAAGTATCAGGTGCATAAGCAGAGGCCAAGTACAGCCGCTTTCCACTGCGGAGCGGGATGTAAACGACGACTGCCTCCAACACCCGCAACCTGCGCAACACGCCCTTGTACGCTCTGTGAAATTTTATACCTTCTTTAATGAAGATCGCGACACCGCCTCCACGTTTGGATCTGGGACGGTTTCTTCTTCTAACAATATAATTATTGTACTCCAGTTTGTGCTTATCGGTTAGCTTAGTTTCGCTAGCGAAAAGCACATCAGGAGTTTGGTCTTGTAGCAATTTAAACATTGCGGCTCTTCGTTCAATCCTAATCAGTGAATTAACATTCACCGCAAGGACCTTCAAAGTTTGCTCCACCATGTGCGTACCCATTACGACATGTGTTGCGTTAGGCCCGGCAGCAGCGCATAAATCTGGTCCACCCGCTTGGCCTGTTCTTGTACCTGCTGTTGCAGCTGAGCCATCTGCCCTTGGATTGCGAGCAAGATGGCCAGCATGTTAGGTGCAGCTTCCGTTGTTTTTCCCGGAGTAGGCGCCGGAGAAGCAACAGTCGCCTGCTGTACCATAGCCCCCCTACCTGACGCCATTTGGGCGAAGGAAATTTGGGACGTGACGGCTGGTGTTTGCAACCTAACAGGTGAACGTTTGACCTCCACCTTCTGCTGCCGAGCCAGTTTTGCTTTTTTAATGTCGGTGAACTTAGGACAACCCCGATAGTTTGCGGTGTGTCCCACGTTCCCACATAACACGCACGAGAGCTGCGTCCTATCGGATGCTCCGTCCCTACCCAGAGCACACTCCTCGGAACTGTGGTTCTTTGCGCACTTCACGCATCGAGGCTGCATTTGGCAGTTCGACGCGGCGTGCCCGAACCTCTGGCAGCGAACGCATTGTATAACGCCTTCGCTCCTTTTTAATTTTTCCCAGTGAACCACCTGGTAGAACATTGATACTCCTTAGACTATCCAGACGGCATTCGGGACTGAGCTGCACCAAGAAGAACGGCAGACTCCGTTTCTCCCGCCTGGCTCTAGCTGTGGTAAATGGCTTTACCCCCACAAACTTGAGTCCTTCGCACTCCTTCTCTTTGAGCAGTGCTAGGATCTCCTCAGGATCAGAAGACGGTTCCAACCCCTTCAGCAGCATCGATTGCCGCTTTTCACACTTCGGTGTGTATGAGTAGTGCTCCGTCGTCGTTTCTTTTATGAGCTCTTTAACTTTTGCGTAGCCCTCCACTGTGTTACAGTGGATGGCATGGCGATCGTTCCCCAATCTCTTTATGTTAAAATTGTTACCAATGACCAACTTACACAGGTCCTTGGTTGCATTTACCTCCAGTTTGTAGGTGTTGATCGGAGGCACCTTCTCCTTCTTCTTCTTCTGCTGCTGCTGCTGTTGTTGTCTCTGCTGCTGTTGTTGTTGTTTTTGTTGTTGTTGATGTTGTTGCTGCTGCTGTTGCTGTTTTTTCAGCTGCTGTTGCTTTTGCTGCATTTGTTGTTTCGGCTGCTGCTGTTTATGTTGTTGCTGCAGTTGTTGTTTCTGCTCTTGATGTTGGGAGCTCTTTACTTCTTGTTGCTCCCTCTGCCGGCGTGCAGTTTGCCGTTGCTTAATAGCAAGCACTTCTTGTTCCAGATTTTGTATACTGGTTTTTATATTATTAATTTCTTCATCTTCGTCTTCCGACTCCGATGAAGCTAGAGCGGCAAAGTTGTTGGTGCCCCCCTCCTCTTTATCTTTTTCAGCTGTTAAAACAGCACTTACTTTTTTTTCTTCTTAAATTAGGAGGGGTTTTTAACCTCTTCCTCCTTCTGATGGCTTTCGCCACGGTTATGGGAAGAGCGGGGCGCTCTCCACCATCCATCACGTGATTTTTATTTTTATTTTCCTATTGCTTGTTGGTTTTGATAATAAATATTATATGCACACAATTCGAGGAAAAACAAAAAAAAAAAAGATTCAAAGTCTCAACCGGGATTTGAACCAGTGTCCCACAATTCGTTGGCGCCGCTAACCGCTGAGTTACCGAGTCAATAAACAAAACTGTAACGGAGATTTGCGAACGACGCAGATTTTTCTTTATATTCACTCTTTAATTCACTTTAAAGAAAAGCCGAATCACGTCAGATCACTACGGAGGTTTATGAACGACTGTACAGGTAGTTCCTGAATGTGTTCAGTGCCCATATTATTGCCAGCATTTCTTTTTCATTGGTCGCATAATGTTCCTCGGGCTTACTAAGAGATCTCGAAATAAACATTATGGGCCTGTCATTTTGGGAGAGAACTGCACCGATAGCATAATTTTATGCATCAGTGGTCATCTCGAAGCTTTTTTTAAGGTCTGAATAAGCAAGGAGAGTATCTTGGAAAACAGTTTTTTATTTTATGAAAGGCTGATATTGTGTTTTCGGATAGAGAAACTGGAGTTTTATTTGATTCATTTTTGGATACGTGACACCTTTTTCTCCTCGTAATCAAGTTGTTAATGGTTTTGCTAATTTGGCATATGTACTTATTCCTCAATAAAACGTATAGTATCCGGATAGTCCAAGGAACGATCTAAGTTCCTTCAGTGTTCTGGGTATTGGCAAATCTATTATTGCTTTGACTTTTGCAGGACTTGTGGATAAATTGTGGAAGATACAAGAAAGCCCAAAAACTCTTCTTTCTTTCTCTCTCTCTACATGTGCTACAGTTCTTTTTCATTCTGGCTAAAAATAATGATATCGTCAATGTAGACGAAACATATTTGTCCGATGTAAGCTCGCAGAGTATCGTCTACTGCGCGTTAAAAAATGGATGGTGCATTTTGCAGTCCAAAGGGGAGGCGGGTAAATTCATATTTTCCTCCGTTAATTGAAAAATCTATTTATTCTCTGTCAGATTCTTTGAGGGGAATCAACTTTTAAGGTCCAAAATGGTGAAAATTTTGATCTGTACCAGTAGTGAAAGGACTTCATTGATTTCGGGGATCGAATAACGTTCCGATATGGTTACTGAGTTTCCTATAGTCTATTCGAATCCGGCTTTTTGGGTACGATCCAGATTGGTGAATTGTATGGCGAACGACATGGCTTTATAATACCATCTTCTAGGTGTTTTTAATCTGTTTCTCTATTTAATTCCTTAATTCCTATATTGTATAAATATACAATATATACTTAAAAATTCAGGTGCGGAAACTTCCGGCCCTTTGTGTTAGAGATTTGAAGAGGTCAGCCAAATTTATAAACAGCCAAAATTATAAACTCAAACACAAATTTTAATTTTTCTTGTAATGATAATAAACATTTATTATTGGTTTTGTTGCAAAATATTATCATACGTCGCCAATTCAGGGATTCGCGGTAAAAAAATAATTACAGCATTAAAGCAAACTGTTGTAATTATTATTAGAAAATACTAGCTAAAAAGTAAAAATGTACATTTTATATAAAACTTTATTTGTCAACGTCTCAAAAAAATGAACTCTTTTTTCTCCGTAAAAAAATAATTACCAGTTGTCGGATGAAAAATTGTCAAGCGGAAAGGTGCCCGAAATTGAAAAAACATTGTCATAATTTTCAATCAAGATGGGTCGCAGCCTATGGATCGAGAAAGAATTTAAACAAGCACAAGGTATGGTTGAAAAATTATGCCGATATAAATACTGAAAGAACAGAAGAAACGTGTGATTTACCAAGTATTGTACAAAAAGTCATCAAGAGGTAGGTCAAGGAAATCAATAACTAACTGCTCGACGTTCACCAAAAAACAAAAAACTAATAAATGCTACTGAAAACATAACCACTGAAAATCTTTCTAATGCCTTAGCAATAAAGTATTGTATAATAAGGATCATGAAAATATGAAAGCTGATATAACCGATTCAGTCAGTCTCTGCCGCAAGTCCACTATTTATTCAAAAGAATAAAAGAAAGCATTTCTACCTCAGAATATGATCCTACTATATAAACAATAATAGTGAGAATCCATTGACTTTGTTTATGGATTTGGATCTATTAAAAGAAAAATATAAGATTTTGAGAAGTTCCCTGAGAAAACACAACGTAGATGTTCTTCCATCTTACAGAATTATAGCAGTTTCCAAAAAAGAGGCAGCTCCAGGAAATTATGAATTCACGGAAATATCAGCTAGAGTGAAACTTCAAGACATGATGGATCATACTGCAAAGCGGCTTTTAGAGAGTAAAAATGGGGGTAAATTAAAAAGAACAAAATTCAAAAGAACACAAAAAAACCTCAGCAATCAAGATGAATCAAATGATGACGAACATAACTACGATTATGGAATCTTGGAATTATTTTGAAACGTGCATATACACTTCAACTGATGACTCTATTGGAATCGATGAGGCAGACAAAAGAAGAAAACAAAAGATCCAAAAGCACTTGGAGAATTGTCCGAAGAAGCTCAGGGGTCCAAAAATAAAGACTACAAGAAATATAGATATTAAAATAAGTGTTGACCAACTCATCATCGGTCCCGCTCATATCTTCGTTAAGGCATGTCACAACCGAAAAAGATCTCAAAGCACAACACTCTCCAGTTTATTAGACATTGAATTTGACTTAAGTTTCCAAAAAATCTGATTTTTTTTTATTTAAATTGTTCGTCCGTTTACTTCTTCTTCACTATTTGACTTGAAATAGATCACTAAAATATGTACTCTATGTGCCACAAAATAAAAAAAAGTCTTTTGATACACATAAAAAAACATTTAAAAAATGGTTCGTTTACCTTAATTCACCACTGTTATTTAAAATTTATTCGTTTAAGAGTTATGATTTTTGCAAACAAAAAGATCAAAACGAGTCACTGTGCTATCACTAATTTCCGAAACCAAGAATAAAGGAGATGGCGAAAAAACTTCAACCTCGAACAGTGTTTTCCTATATTCTATTGCGGATATAGGGTATACATGATATCACAATAATAAAGTCTAGCCATCGATCAAGACGGAATTTCAATAAAGCAGGGTGATATGATTTTTCAATATCCGCTTAATTTACAATATTTGACGCCTTATATAGGCCTTATATATAAGCCTTAAAATTGCTGAACTTATTGCTGACACTGACAACTGCAAATCTGGGAAAGTTGCAGGGCTTGATAAAATCTAATTATACTCGTACTTATATATAGAATACGGCTTCAACAATAAGATGAAAATGAATGGTGGATTTGTATACCTTATAACGGTTTACGAGGTAGCTTGTCACAGAGGCAGGTTTTTTAAACTTTCTAAATACCAAAGCACAGAAAAAATGTGCTCAGTAGCCGGTTATTTTGAACCAGGATTCATAGATTACAATCGAGTGCCTGCGATAGTGGCGAACCTTATGAAACCAGAAACCATATTGTTCTGTTTGTCCCTTACAATATATGCATGTCCAATGGGAACGTAGAAGATATACAACTGAACTCTTGATGTTCTTGAATGGCTTCAAGCCCTCAACATAATTTTATTGATCGAAATAAGTGTGTATGCAAATTTATGTTTATTGTTACTCGTAACTTACTTCTGAATTTTCTTGCGCAATTACAGTATATTTAAGTATTACTATTCGATGCTGCTCCCATACAATGAATAGATGATCCAGGAAGTACAAAAGTGGTGCTAGGGCGACAAAATTCGAACTGAAGGTTGGAAGGTCGATCAAAAGGCCATCATAGTAGAGACTTTCACGGTACTGAGAATTTGGCTGAACCACCCCTGTCAGGCAGGACCCGGGTGAAGACCGCGAAAATGATCGCCTGATAAAACGGACAAGTAAATGATCTGGTGGATGCTTTAAACAAATCGTGTGTAATATTTGATCGAAGGAGCCCGCGTTCGATGAATGGAATGTAAAAATTCTTACGATAGGAGATTTCTGAACTGCGACAACTACAGGGACACAAGTCTGCTAAACATCGCATCTAAGATCCTTGTTGCCTCGTTATCGATGATAGTGTTTATGGAGACAACTTATATGGAGCTACGAATATGTCTGGCGTCAGTACTCGTGTAGAAAGTCGATGGAGAAGTTCCACTACTCTATTCATTCATTCATTTTGTTTTTGTTGAGACATTAATGCACTTGATAATTTATGAATACATTTTTTTTGAATTTATGGTAACCGACTTCAATAGTTATATCTGCTTAAACTAAGTTTTTAGATAGATACAATAAATATACGTACAGTTTTTATTTTAACTAATTTTCTATTAATTCTTTATTTTTGCATGTGTTTGCTCCCGACACATGTTCGCTTTATGGCTCTAGTGGCCGAAATTAACTTTATGACTGAACTACTTACAAACTAAATAAATAAAAAGCTAAATCTTATTTAAGATAAGATAATTGGATAAGCATCAGCATGTAATAATCATAACAAGCTGAGATATCAATTCGATTACTAATGGACAACAAAAATCTATGTTGTATTTATGGATACAAGATGGCATACATTGGGTTAACTTTTGGTTTAAATTCATTAAATTTGCAATCGTTATCCTCTGATAAATTAGCTTTTTCATAAAATGGAAGTTTTAAGTTGGAGCTGGACGATGGTTCGAATAATGATTGTGATCTTAAATTCAATATATTAATAGGGGGAAAGGTAAAAATTGTTATCTAGCACACTTTCGTTGATGTTTCTGTCCCATATATTTTTTATAATTCGGTTGGGGTGATTGAAGGTAGATTGTAAGAGAGGCAAAGAGGTTCAATATTATTTCCTCTATATATTGTTGCATTTGAATACCATTGTTTATTTGGTTTTCTGAACTTTCCACAACAAAATCTTAGCATTTTTCGCTCGAAGTTTTCTAACTCATTTGTGGCTGTTGGTGAAACACTAAACCAACAGCCAAATCCATATGTAATTATAGGTCTTATAAGTGTTTTGTACATAATCAGTTTGGTTTTCTTTGAAATAGAACTCGATTATAAAAGTTGTTTAAACAGACCAGAAGCCATTTTGGATTTATTCAGCACTGTCCTGGCATGGTTATTAAATTTGAATTTGTTTTGGTAGTATATACCAAGATATTTTGGTATTTTTCAGTGGGATCGGTACATTACCGATTTCTAGTAACAGGGTTTTACTCTCCTTGACTGTTCCTTTGACGGTGCCCTTTTCCATAAACGTTTCTGAAACATGTAATACTACTCTTTCCTGCGTTTAATACTAATCCCCAAGAGTTGAAATAAGATGTTAATGAGGGCACACATTCTTTCAATTTGTTAAGTGCATCGTGGGGTCTTATTGCACTTGCTTGCTAATAACTAGCTCAAAAAGCTGATGATCATCCGAATGAACACTTCAGAAAAATCCAGCGTTATCAGATTGAAGATAAGTCCGTTGTGCCAAATGGAATCAAAAGCGGCCTGCAGATCTAAGTCAAGAACAACAGAGCACTTTTTATTCCTAAGGTTTTGAATGATTCGATCGTTTAGCATTAGCAATGAGTGCTCGGTTGAATGATTTTTCCTGAAACCGAATTGGTTATTTGGAACAATATTTTTTTTTCCTCACAGAAACTGACTAGGTGATCAACCTAAACTCTTTCAAAAAGCTTTCCAACGTTAGATAACAATGATATAGGGCGAAAGTCTTTGATTTCTTCTTTGCTATAGGAATAAGCTTAGACTTTTTCCACGTTGAGGGAAAGTACCCATTATTTATGCAAGGACTACATCAAGGGTATGAGGACATTTCCGCAAAACATAGTTTGAAATCTTATCTACACCGTACGATTTTTTGTTGTTTATGCTCATTCTATGAGCAATAATTTTCTCTGGAGACGTAAAAGGTGGAGGTAAGTTATCTGAGGTGGTGTTAGATGGAAGAAAATTGGTTAAGTGTGTATTTGCATGCCTGCTCTTAAACTCGTTGACTCTAACATTAACATGGTTTGTTAAGTTTGTGTCAAAATGTGGTATTTTTTCTGAATCCGTCAAAAACGAAGTTGCAAGACTGCGTTATTATTGGTAATTGACGAAATTAGGAAAGCTATTGATGACAACCATGCTACAATACTAACGTTACTTGACTTTTCGAAAGCATTCGACACCGTTAATCACACTATACTTTGCTTAAAGCTAAGAAAAGAGTTTAAATTTTCATTGCCCTCTACAAAACTTATATTTTCTTACTTAGAAGGAAGACGACAACAGGTTGTAGCGGGAAACCGATGTTCATGCTATTTGCCTATAAAGAGGGGAGTACCGCAAGGCTCCATTCTTGGACCATTGCTTTTTTCGCTCTACGTGAATGAACTGCCAAGGTGAATGAAGATCTCCAGCGTATACTTGGTTGGCAAGCTAAGAACGAACTGCGTCTTAATGCCCAGAAAACAAAAGCACTTGTGATCCATAAAAGAAAACTGGACCTTAATCACTTTCCACCAATCCAACTAGCCCAAAGTCCAATAGAGTACGTCGACCGCGCCAACAACCTGGGCCTGATATTTAACCGGACCCTTACTTGGTCTACCCACATAAACGCCACTATAGGTAAGATATATGGTGGATTACGTGCTCTCTGGACTGCACATCGCTTTGTTCCTACACGGACAAAGCTCTTGTTAGCGAAAACCCTTCTAATACCGATTCTGCTATATTTTCCTGAAATCTTTTGCTGCCCCGACTACGACTCCAGACGAAAGCTCAATGTCGTATATAATAATATTGCCCGATTTGTATTTCACCTAAAACGATATGACCATATGCCCTTTTACTCAAAGCAAATTAGCGGATGTACATTTGATAATGTGCTCAAATACAGAACGCTAAGTCTCTTACATGGCATAATTCAAACTAAGCAACCAGCATACCTATTCAATAGGCTACATTTCCTTCAGTCAGGTAGATCATGTATGCTTTTTCAAACGAGCTACGCCTGCTTGACGTCTCAACGCCAATTCTTCGTAAACTCCGTACGGCTGTGGAATTCTTTGCCCATAAATATTAGGAAAATTAGAAGCATAAAACAATTTAAAACCTCTCTCTTAAAATACCTGGCCAATGAAACTAATTAGATTTAGAATTTGTTTGTAAAGCCAATTGTTCTTTTCTATTCTTTTCTCTTTTTTACTTTATCTTACTTACCTTATTCTATTTTATTTTGTTATCACTTCCTGAATTCTTATTGTTATATATACTTGCACATACTTGTATCTGATATTTGAAAAATTTAAGGCTTCCACATTTAAAAGATTCCATTATCTTACCGTGTAAGCAATACTTACTTAGTAAATAAATAAAATTCTTACAGGTCGGAATATACCGTCTTAAATGCAGTTAGTTTGTCTTCATTATCTGACAGTTCTTCTCCATTAAAAATCAAGGTATCCTTGGCTATATATTCGTAGCAACATACTTCTGCCCGTTATTCTGTCGATTTCCTTAAAAGCTTGGGGAGAAGGCCTAATTTTTCTTAAACGTGACCTAAAATCATTATCCATGTCTATTTTAACTCTTGCAGCTATTATTTTATTAAGACACTGTATCCTAGAGTGCAGCTCTTTATATTCCGTGTTAACCCTGTTTAAATGTCTATGGAAAATTCTTTTAAGTTTTCTAAGCCAAATGCTGTGAATTTTCATACGATATTTAGTCAAAAATGAAATGTTTTAGTATTTTAAGTTTTTACTGATTTTAGTAACGGAATGGTTTTCTACACTTGAATTTATTTTATTGCTTACCTCTTGAACAAGATCGTCAATTTCAGTATTGGAAATATTTGTACTTACTGGAAGATTCATTCCGGAAAGGCTACTGTGTAGCTCTATTCTAAAATGATCCGAGTTCGTATTTTGAAAACAAGTGTAAGTGGTAGGAGGTACTAGAACAGGGAAAACATTGAAAATTTTTATATTAGTTTCTACACCAAAATGGTCAGAAACGAAAGGAAATGTTTTACAAAGAGTGTTATTTCCTGTGTTTAATGAACTTGACAGCAAGAAAAAGTCTAATACGGACGAAGATCTAAGAAAAGTTGGACTGTTCGGCGAAATTATGTCTAGAAAAAGATATGATCCTTTGTAAAACCACTTTTGTATTACGTTACCATTAGGATTAATCACAACACCACCCAAGTCAGGATGTCGAGCATTAAAATCACCCCCTAATACCATTGTGTCATATGAGCTTGCAATGCCGAGTAGCCTATCTAACTCGCTCGAAAGAGACTGGCCTGCCGCTGATGGAATGTAAATACTTCCAAGAAGTATTCGTTTCGTGGCCCGATTATTGTTCTGGCATACACCTAGGCAAGCTGAGAAAGTATCACTGTGGAAGGATACTTTAAACTTTTCTTCAATAACGATGGCTGTTCCCCTACCACCGTCGTTTCTTATTATGTTGTAACATTCAAAGGAAGGTTCTAGTTTGGTGTATAGTCTTGTTTCAGATATGAAACAGATTTGGGGTTTTTTGTGTTGAAGAGTTCGAAGGAGTGAAATTCTTTTATTATGTGAGATTATGGAGTTTGTATTTATAGAGATTATTTTAAGATTTGTGTTTGAGCCCATTATGTAATAATTGAAACCACAAAGTCAAGATACGCAAACATCTTTTCTTCTTTACTCTGGAGTTTTTGATAATTAGGCCAAAATTGCCTGATTTTAAACAAAAGTTCTTTAAACAATATATTAAAGAGATTTCTGGCTTCGTTAAGAAAGTCGTTTAAATTTGTGCTGGAAGATCGATGAGTATTTTCAACAGCTGGAGCTTGGTAAGCTTTTTGTTGGATAGGTTTGTTTGCGTTCCTGACCATATCGGCAAACGACATATTATTTTTTGTTAAATTGCTTACCATGTCATTCACTTCAATTCTTGCTGTATTCGCAACAAATCTAGAATATTGGCTTAACATTATTTTCTTTTCTTTGTACCGCTTTTAGTTTTAGTTTTATATGCATTTTATTTTCTTAATCACTAACTCTTACATACTAACAAAAAATGCTTAAATGCTAGCTTACAATTACTTAACAATCTTATACTAACTTACTGGCCCCACACAGGCACTCTAAGCTACTCTAAATTCTTATATCTATGTCTTTCGACTTCATTTACATTTTATTTGGAAATATTTATTTTATATACTTAGGGCTAAGAAAAAAATTTGATTACAAAAACTTAGCATATGGACAATTTTTATTTTTTATAAAAACTTAATATCTAACTTAAAAACAACCTTAGTCTACTTAACCTACATACACAAAATACACATAAACACACTTAGACATTATACACAATAATATACATATGTTAGTATATACCTTTATATACACTAACGCATGTATATATTACTTAAATGCTAACCTACACCTATGTAAGCTGGCCATCGCTATTTACAAGAGAAAACAGATTGGTCAGCTCTGCCTCATTAGTAAGGCTGGTCCGTAATTGACGGAAACGACGACGAAGCATCTTCTCCATCATTCAACCACCAGAAATGCTGGTGCTGCCGAACGACATCCCTCTTATCGCGATTCCCCACCGCCCTACTGAACCTGAGGCGATTCACACTGCTATGTGCGACGTCTCTGTTGTAGTTGAGTCGCCTGTCCCCAGCTGTCCGAGCGACATGGAAGATTAACGGCACCGCTGATCTATCTTGGATCAACCCTATCTGATCTAGGTAGAGGAATGCTTCCGGTGGAACGAAGCCGTCAGATCGCACACTCTCGTGGTAAAGGTAATTGGGGTAGTAAGCCCCAGATATCAGGTTATTCATCGAGGTCATTGCTCTTGCAATGTGCCTTCGAGTCAGCTTAATTACGAAGTTGTCCACTCGTATTAGGTTCGCCCTGTTGTAAAGGACCTAATTAGGATAAAATTTCTTATACTCCGACTCTGGTGTTCTGTACAAGCGAAGACAAGCCCTAAGGCAAGCCCTCTCAAACACCCGAATCTTTTCCATTAAGCTTGCTCATACATTGAACCACACGGGACAACCAAATACCAGCATGGGCCTGATAAGGGCCATGTAGCAGATTACCTTTACCCTCGCACAGAGTTGGCTGCTATAAAACAGTCTCTTTGTAAGGGCAAAAGCGCCTTTAGCTCTGGCCAGAGCAGCATCTACATTTTTGCCAAAATACAGAAACTGATCAAGCCAGATCCCAAGGTATCTGACTACATTTCGACAGGCAAGAGGCTGTCCGAGTTGTCCAATGATCGAGAACTTTCGCCAATTTTTTCTGGTATCCCTAGAGGCTCCAGACAACGGCGTCCTAAAGAGAATGGTTTCCGACTTCTGAAAGTTGATTTTCAACTTCCAGTCATCGCAAAATCATCTTATCGTATCGAAGTCACGCTGCAAGAGAGTATTAATGACCTCAATTTTTGGACCTGTTCTGTACGCTACCATATCGTCTGCGTACGCAATAGTATGGGGAAGTGAACCTATCAAGTCGCTTGTACAAATGTTAAATAGGATCGGCGAATTGACCGCGCCTTGCTGAAGACCATTTTTAATTTGAAATATTCCAACAGAAGTCACATCGCCATTTTTCACGATGAACTGTCTGTTGATTAGCATATTATAAAGAATGTACAAGAGAGGTTTGCTGATCCCCAGCCTAGTCAGCTTATAGAAAAGACCCGCTAACCATACGGTGTCGAAGGCCTTGTCCAAGTCAACAAGGCAGGCACCAGTGCACTGTTTCTTGCCTTTGTTCCATTGGATATCAGAAACCAGTTTAGACGCGGCATGTGAGATATCATGTCCCGCCTTAAAACCGAATTGATTATCCGGAACTATATGTTTGTCCTCAACCCACCTAGACAGAGCTCTATTGATTACCTTTTCAAAAACCTTACTGATATTCGGAAGGAGACTTATCGACCGGAGATTCGCCGGATTGGATATATCCTTTCCCTTTTTGGGGATAGGTTGAACCACCGCCGTTTTCCAATGCGCTGGATAATGTGCATTATTCATTGCATTATTAAACAGGGTGGTGTAAATGTCCACCGCTTCTAGAGGAAGATGTCGAAGCACGATGTTCGGAATACCATCGGTCCCCACCGATTTCTTAGCCCTGATTGTGTCGAAGATCTCACGGAGTTCTTCCTTCGAAATGAACGGGGGTAGGTCACCCTCTCTGGTCATGACATTATTTGCCATATTTTCGTCGCTGAACCGGGTGAAACCAGAGCCCTCGGATCGCCAGTTCCCTATTTCATTTCGAATGCAGAAGTCGTGCCTCAAGACGCGATTGTCCAGGTCATAATTAGGGCCAATGATATCAATGGCCTTGTATACTTCCTGGAAAGGCGCCCCTATGGTCTCAACCTTCTCCTGCGGATCCTCGATCACAAAGAAGGCGTCATCATCAGCGGCCTCATTTAGATCAATACCTGCTATTGTCAGTAACCGTTCGTTGTCTGTTGTCCGGGCTATTTTAAGACACTGAAGGTTGTATGCCGTTGAGTTGGCTTTTTGTCCGTTAAGTTAAATAAGTAGATTTTAATTACCCGAACAGTAATGTTTAAAATACGGATTTAAATAAAACGACTATGTCCGCTACGTTATAAAATTAGAGTGTTTCATTTATTTTACTATACTTCTTATTTTATATGAATTTTGACATATACAAGTTATTGCATGATAGATTTTGTATTTTCAATATCGTTTTTATACGTTTACATAATAAATAATAGATTGACTGAATTCTCTACTAACAATAATTTTTATTTCTTGTTTTAATCAGAAACAAAGGTCGTTTTGATTTTTTCTCCGAAATAGTTTATTTATTTGCGGAAACATATTCGGGTTGCTGGTGTTTACAGCCCGAACCTTGTTGTTCCAATACAAACTTACAGAAATTCTGTAATTTTCTTTTATTAGCGTTTGAATATTTTTAATCGACGACTTCAGTGTCCTAATCTCCGGGTCTTGTCGGTCAGTTAACTGTCTGTACAAGTTTTTAAGTCTTGTCAGAAGTCTACTTTTCTGTCGGTGCAGTGCGTCAATAGTAGGATTGCGGAACAGGTCTTCGTTAGTCGTACGTCGATACCGCGGTATTGTAGTGTCCATAGTTTGTTTAATTGTCTCGTCCATTTGTTTTAGGTAATTGTCGATCTCCTCGTTTGACAAATTCCTATTGGACGGTGGGTGGAACGTGTTCGAGGAGAGCGCTCTTGTCAAGGTTGCGGAGAAGCGTGTCCATCGAGTCTTACTGTAGTTGTAAGAATATCTTTGGACAAACTCCTCCAATTCCGCAATTTCGTTAGGAACTGTAATTTCGGTGCTAAAACCGCAATGGTCGCTGTCATACACGAATGTGCGCAGACAGTTTAGCGTTTGTAAATTCGTACCTGTCAGTCGTATGCGTTCGTCGTACAGCAGTAGATCCAAATAAGACCCGCCTCTGGGAAACGACGGGTTATCTGTCGCTTTAAGACCGTGTCTGTACATGACATCGTGCTGACCCCACCAATCGAGTAGTAGGTTCCCTCTAGTATTTGGCAAATTATTTCCCCAATCTCTGTGTCTAGCGTTGAAATCCCCGCCGATTATAAAATAATTCTCCCCCGATTCCAGCCTCAGAAGTCGAAAAAGCGTGTCGAGCTCTGTGATGAATAGGGTGGATTGTGAAGTATCAGGTGCATAAGCAGAGGCCAAGTACAGCCGCTTTCCACTGCGGAGCGGGATGTAAACGACGACTGCCTCCAACACCCGCAACCTGCGCAACACGCCCTTGTACGCTCTGTGAAATTTTATACCTTCTTTAATGAAGATCGCGACACCGCCTCCACGTTTGGATCTGGGACGGTTTCTTCTTCTAACAATATAATTATTGTACTCCAGTTTGTGCTTATCGGTTAGCTTAGTTTCGCTAGCGAAAAGCACATCAGGAGTTTGGTCTTGTAGCAATTTAAACATTGCGGCTCTTCGTTCAATCCTAATCAGTGAATTAACATTCACCGCAAGGACCTTCAAAGTTTGCTCCACCATGTGCGTACCCATTACGACATGTGTTGCGTTAGGCCCGGCAGCAGCGCATAAATCTGGTCCACCCGCTTGGCCTGTTCTTGTACCTGCTGTTGCAGCTGAGCCATCTGCCCTTGGATTGCGAGCAAGATGGCCAGCATGTTAGGTGCAGCTTCCGTTGTTTTTCCCGGAGTAGGCGCCGGAGAAGCAACAGTCGCCTGCTGTACCATAGCCCCCCTACCTGACGCCATTTGGGCGAAGGAAATTTGGGACGTGACGGCTGGTGTTTGCAACCTAACAGGTGAACGTTTGACCTCCACCTTCTGCTGCCGAGCCAGTTTTGCTTTTTTAATGTCGGTGAACTTAGGACAACCCCGATAGTTTGCGGTGTGTCCCACGTTCCCACATAACACGCACGAGAGCTGCGTCCTATCGGATGCTCCGTCCCTACCCAGAGCACACTCCTCGGAACTGTGGTTCTTTGCGCACTTCACGCATCGAGGCTGCATTTGGCAGTTCGACGCGGCGTGCCCGAACCTCTGGCAGCGAACGCATTGTATAACGCCTTCGCTCCTTTTTAATTTTTCCCAGTGAACCACCTGGTAGAACATTGATACTCCTTAGACTATCCAGACGGCATTCGGGACTGAGCTGCACCAAGAAGAACGGCAGACTCCGTTTCTCCCGCCTGGCTCTAGCTGTGGTAAATGGCTTTACCCCCACAAACTTGAGTCCTTCGCACTCCTTCTCTTTGAGCAGTGCTAGGATCTCCTCAGGATCAGAAGACGGTTCCAACCCCTTCAGCAGCATCGATTGCCGCTTTTCACACTTCGGTGTGTATGAGTAGTGCTCCGTCGTCGTTTCTTTTATGAGCTCTTTAACTTTTGCGTAGCCCTCCACTGTGTTACAGTGGATGGCATGGCGATCGTTCCCCAATCTCTTTATGTTAAAATTGTTACCAATGACCAACTTACACAGGTCCTTGGTTGCATTTACCTCCAGTTTGTAGGTGTTGATCGGAGGCACCTTCTCCTTCTTCTTCTTCTGCTGCTGCTGCTGTTGTTGTCTCTGCTGCTGTTGTTGTTGTTTTTGTTGTTGTTGATGTTGTTGCTGCTGCTGTTGCTGTTTTTTCAGCTGCTGTTGCTTTTGCTGCATTTGTTGTTTCGGCTGCTGCTGTTTATGTTGTTGCTGCAGTTGTTGTTTCTGCTCTTGATGTTGGGAGCTCTTTACTTCTTGTTGCTCCCTCTGCCGGCGTGCAGTTTGCCGTTGCTTAATAGCAAGCACTTCTTGTTCCAGATTTTGTATACTGGTTTTTATATTATTAATTTCTTCATCTTCGTCTTCCGACTCCGATGAAGCTAGAGCGGCAAAGTTGTTGGTGCCCCCCTCCTCTTTATCTTTTTCAGCTGTTAAAACAGCACTTACTTTTTTTTCTTCTTAAATTAGGAGGGGTTTTTAACCTCTTCCTCCTTCTGATGGCTTTCGCCACGGTTATGGGAAGAGCGGGGCGCTCTCCACCATCCATCACGTGATTTTTATTTTTATTTTCCTATTGCTTGTTGGTTTTGATAATAAATATTATATGCACACAATTCGAGGAAAAACAAAAAAAAAAAGATTCAAAGTCTCAACCGGGATTTGAACCAGTGTCCCACAATTCGTTGACTGGCGCCGCTAACCGCTGAGTTACCGAGTCAATAAACAAAACTGTAACGGAGATTTGCGAACGACGCAGATTTTTCTTTATATTCACTCTTTAATTCACTTTAAAGAAAAGCCGAATCACGTCAGATCACTACGGAGGTTTATGAACGACTGTACAGGTAGTTCCTGAATGTGTTCAGTGCCCATATTATTGCCAGCATTTCTTTTTCATTGGTCGCATAATGTTCCTCGGGCTTACTAAGAGATCTCGAAATAAACATTATGGGCCTGTCATTTTGGGAGAGAACTGCACCGATAGCTTAATTTTATGCATCAGTGGTCATCTCGAAGCTTTTTTTAAGGTCTGAATAAGCAAGGAGAGTATCTTGGAAAACAGTTTTTTATTTTATGAAAGGCTGATATTGTGTTTTCGGATAGAGAAACTGGAGTTTTATTTGATTCATTTTTGGATACGTGACACCTTTTTCTCCTCGTAATCAAGTTGTTAATGGTTTTGCTAATTTGGCATATGTACTTATTCCTCAATAAAACGTATAGTATCCGGATAGTCCAAGGAACGATCTAAGTTCCTTCAGTGTTCTGGGTATTGGCAAATCTATTATTGCTTTGACTTTTGCAGGACTTGTGGATAAATTGTGGAAGATACAAGAAAGCCCAAAAACTCTTCTTTCTTTCTCTCTCTCTACATGTGCTACAGTTCTTTTTCATTCTGGCTAAAAATAATGATATCGTCAATGTAGACGAAACATATTTGTCCGATGTAAGCTCGCAGAGTATCGTCTACTGCGCGTTAAAAAATGGATGGTGCATTTTGCAGTCCAAAGGGGAGGCGGGTAAATTCATATTTTCCTCCGTTAATTGAAAAATCTATTTATTCTCTGTCAGATTCTTTGAGGGGAATCAACTTTTAAGGTCCAAAATGGTGAAAATTTTGATCTGTACCAGTAGTGAAAGGACTTCATTGATTTCGGGGATCGAATAACGTTCCGATATGGTTACTGAGTTTCCTATAGTCTATTCGAATCCGGCTTTTTGGGTACGATCCAGATTGGTGAATTGTATGGCGAACGACATGGCTTTATAATACCATCTTCTAGGTGTTTTTAATCTGTTTCTCTATTTAATTCCTTAATTCCTATATTGTATAAATATACAATATATACTTAAAAATTCAGGTGCGGAAACTTCCGGCCCTTTGTGTTAGAGATTTGAAGAGGTCAGCCAAATTTATAAACAGCCAAAATTATAAACTCAAACACAAATTTTAATTTTTCTTGTAATGATAATAAACATTTATTATTGGTTTTGTTGCAAAATATTATCATACGTCGCCAATTCAGGGATTCGCGGTAAAAAAATAATTACAGCATTAAAGCAAACTGTTGTAATTATTATTAGAAAATACTAGCTAAAAAGTAAAAATGTACATTTTATATAAAACTTTATTTGTCAACGTCTCAAAAAAATGAACTCTTTTTTCTCCGTAAAAAAATAATTACCAGTTGTCGGATGAAAAATTGTCAAGCGGAAAGGTGCCCGAAATTGAAAAAAACATTGTCATAATTTTCAATCAAGATGGGTCGCAGCCTATGGATCGAGAAAGAATTTAAACAAGCACAAGGTATGGTTGAAAAATTATGCCGATATAAATACTGAAAGAACAGAAGAAACGTGTGATTTACCAAGTATTGTACAAAAAGTCATCAAGAGGTAGGTCAAGGAAATCAATAACTAACTGCTCGACGTTCACCAAAAAACAAAAAACTAATAAATGCTACTGAAAACATAACCACTGAAAATCTTTCTAATGCCTTAGCAATAAAGTATTGTATAATAAGGATCATGAAAATATGAAAGCTGATATAACCGATTCAGTCAGTCTCTGCCGCAAGTCCACTATTTATTCAAAAGAATAAAAGAAAGCATTTCTACCTCAGAATATGATCCTACTATATAAACAATAATAGTGAGAATCCATTGACTTTGTTTATGGATTTGGATCTATTAAAAGAAAAATATAAGATTTTGAGAAGTTCCCTGAGAAAACACAACGTAGATGTTCTTCCATCTTACAGAATTATAGCAGTTTCCAAAAAAGAGGCAGCTCCAGGAAATTATGAATTCACGGAAATATCAGCTAGAGTGAAACTTCAAGACATGATGGATCATACTGCAAAGCGGCTTTTAGAGAGTAAAAATGGGGGTAAATTAAAAAGAACAAAATTCAAAAGAACACAAAAAAACCTCAGCAATCAAGATGAATCAAATGATGACGAACATAACTACGATTATGGAATCTTGGAATTATTTTGAAACGTGCATATACACTTCAACTGATGACTCTATTGGAATCGATGAGGCAGACAAAAGAAGAAAACAAAAGATCCAAAAGCACTTGGAGAATTGTCCGAAGAAGCTCAGGGGTCCAAAAATAAAGACTACAAGAAATATAGATATTAAAATAAGTGTTGACCAACTCATCATCGGTCCCGCTCATATCTTCGTTAAGGCATGTCACAACCGAAAAAGATCTCAAAGCACAACACTCTCCAGTTTATTAGACATTGAATTTGACTTAAGTTTCCAAAAAATCTGATTTTTTTTTATTTAAATTGTTCGTCCGTTTACTTCTTCTTCACTATTTGACTTGAAATAGATCACTAAAATATGTACTCTATGTGCCACAAAATAAAAAAAAGTCTTTTGATACACATAAAAAAACATTTAAAAAATGGTTCGTTTACCTTAATTCACCACTGTTATTTAAAATTTATTCGTTTAAGAGTTATGATTTTTGCAAACAAAAAGATCAAAACGAGTCACTGTGCTATCACTAATTTCCGAAACCAAGAATAAAGGAGATGGCGAAAAAACTTCAACCTCGAACAGTGTTTTCCTATATTCTATTGCGGATATAGGGTATACATGATATCACAATAATAAAGTCTAGCCATCGATCAAGACGGAATTTCAATAAAGCAGGGTGATATGATTTTTCAATATCCGCTTAATTTACAATATTTGACGCCTTATATAGGCCTTATATATAAGCCTTAAAATTGCTGAACTTATTGCTGACACTGACAACTGCAAATCTGGGAAAGTTGCAGGGCTTGATAAAATCTAATTATACTCGTACTTATATATAGAATACGGCTTCAACAATAAGATGAAAATGAATGGTGGATTTGTATACCTTATAACGGTTTACGAGGTAGCTTGTCACAGAGGCAGGTTTTTTAAACTTTCTAAATACCAAAGCACAGAAAAAATGTGCTCAGTAGCCGGTTATTTTGAACCAGGATTCATAGATTACAATCGAGTGCCTGCGATAGTGGCGAACCTTATGAAACCAGAAACCATATTGTTCTGTTTGTCCCTTACAATATATGCATGTCCAATGGGAACGTAGAAGATATACAACTGAACTCTTGATGTTCTTGAATGGCTTCAAGCCCTCAACATAATTTTATTGATCGAAATAAGTGTGTATGCAAATTTATGTTTATTGTTACTCGTAACTTACTTCTGAATTTTCTTGCGCAATTACAGTATATTTAAGTATTACTATTCGATGCTGCTCCCATACAATGAATAGATGATCCAGGAAGTACAAAAGTGGTGCTAGGGCGACAAAATTCGAACTGAAGGTTGGAAGGTCGATCAAAAGGCCATCATAGTAGAGACTTTCACGGTACTGAGAATTTGGCTGAACCACCCCTGTCAGGCAGGACCCGGGTGAAGACCGCGAAAATGATCGCCTGATAAAACGGACAAGTAAATGATCTGGTGGATGCTTTAAACAAATCGTGTGTAATATTTGATCGAAGGAGCCCGCGTTCGATGAATGGAATGTAAAAATTCTTACGATAGGAGATTTCTGAACTGCGACAACTACAGGGACACAAGTCTGCTAAACATCGCATCTAAGATCCTTGTTGCCTCGTTATCGATGATAGTGTTTATGGAGACAACTTATATGGAGCTACGAATATGTCTGGCGTCAGTACTCGTGTAGAAAGTCGATGGAGAAGTTCCACTACTCTATTCATTCATTCATTTTGTTTTTGTTGAGACATTAATGCACTTGATAATTTATGAATACATTTTTTTTGAATTTATGGTAACCGACTTCAATAGTTATATCTGCTTAAACTAAGTTTTTAGATAGATACAATAAATATACGTACAGTTTTTATTTTAACTAATTTTCTATTAATTCTTTATTTTTGCATGTGTTTGCTCCCGACACATGTTCGCTTTATGGCTCTAGTGGCCGAAATTAACTTTATGACTGAACTACTTACAAACTAAATAAATAAAAAGCTAAATCTTATTTAAGATAAGATAATTGGATAAGCATCAGCATGTAATAATCATAACAAGCTGAGATATCAATTCGATTACTAATGGACAACAAAAATCTATGTTGTATTTATGGATACAAGATGGCATACATTGGGTTAACTTTTGGTTTAAATTCATTAAATTTGCAATCGTTATCCTCTGATAAATTAGCTTTTTCATAAAATGGAAGTTTTAAGTTGGAGCTGGACGATGGTTCGAATAATGATTGTGATCTTAAATTCAATATATTAATAGGGGGAAAGGTAAAAATTGTTATCTAGCACACTTTCGTTGATGTTTCTGTCCCATATATTTTTTATAATTCGGTTGGGGTGATTGAAGGTAGATTGTAAGAGAGGCAAAGAGGTTCAATATTATTTCCTCTATATATTGTTGCATTTGAATACCATTGTTTATTTGGTTTTCTGAACTTTCCACAACAAAATCTTAGCATTTTTCGCTCGAAGTTTTCTAACTCATTTGTGGCTGTTGGTGAAACACTAAACCAACAGCCAAATCCATATGTAATTATAGGTCTTATAAGTGTTTTGTACATAATCAGTTTGGTTTTCTTTGAAATAGAACTCGATTATAAAAGTTGTTTAAACAGACCAGAAGCCATTTTGGATTTATTCAGCACTGTCCTGGCATGGTTATTAAATTTGAATTTGTTTTGGTAGTATATACCAAGATATTTTGGTATTTTTCAGTGGGATCGGTACATTACCGATTTCTAGTAACAGGGTTTTACTCTCCTTGACTGTTCCTTTGACGGTGCCCTTTTCCATAAACGTTTCTGAAACATGTAATACTACTCTTTCCTGCGTTTAATACTAATCCCCAAGAGTTGAAATAAGATGTTAATGAGGGCACACATTCTTTCAATTTGTTAAGTGCATCGTGGGGTCTTATTGCACTTGCTTGCTAATAACTAGCTCAAAAAGCTGATGATCATCCGAATGAACACTTCAGAAAAATCCAGCGTTATCAGATTGAAGATAAGTCCGTTGTGCCAAATGGAATCAAAAGCGGCCTGCAGATCTAAGTCAAGAACAACAGAGCACTTTTTATTCCTAAGGTTTTGAATGATTCGATCGTTTAGCATTAGCAATGAGTGCTCGGTTGAATGATTTTTCCTGAAACCGAATTGGTTATTTGGAACAATATTTTTTTTTCCTCACAGAAACTGACTAGGTGATCAACCTAAACTCTTTCAAAAAGCTTTCCAACGTTAGATAACAATGATATAGGGCGAAAGTCTTTGATTTCTTCTTTGCTATAGGAATAAGCTTAGACTTTTTCCACGTTGAGGGAAAGTACCCATTATTTATGCAAGGACTACATCAAGGGTATGAGGACATTTCCGCAAAACATAGTTTGAAATCTTATCTACACCGTACGATTTTTTGTTGTTTATGCTCATTCTATGAGCAATAATTTTCTCTGGAGACGTAAAAGGTGGAGGTAAGTTATCTGAGGTGGTGTTAGATGGAAGAAAATTGGTTAAGTGTGTATTTGCATGCCTGCTCTTAAACTCGTTGACTCTAACATTAACATGGTTTGTTAAGTTTGTGTCAAAATGTGGTATTTTTTCTGAATCCGTCAAAAACGAAGTTGCAAGACTGCGTTATTATTGGTAATTGACGAAATTAGGAAAGCTATTGATGACAACCATGCTACAATACTAACGTTACTTGACTTTTCGAAAGCATTCGACACCGTTAATCACACTATACTTTGCTTAAAGCTAAGAAAAGAGTTTAAATTTTCATTGCCCTCTACAAAACTTATA
Source organism: Volucella bombylans (assembly GCA_949129095.1). Taxonomy (NCBI): domain Eukaryota; kingdom Metazoa; phylum Arthropoda; class Insecta; order Diptera; family Syrphidae; genus Volucella; species Volucella bombylans. The sequence continues at coordinate 37,003,067 of OX422141.1, read as the reverse complement.
TTTTCTTACTTAGAAGGAAGACGACAACAGGTTGTAGCGGGAAACCGATGTTCATGCTATTTGCCTATAAAGAGGGGAGTACCGCAAGGCTCCATTCTTGGACCATTGCTTTTTTCGCTCTACGTGAATGAACTGCCAAGGTGAATGAAGATCTCCAGCGTATACTTGGTTGGCAAGCTAAGAACGAACTGCGTCTTAATGCCCAGAAAACAAAAGCACTTGTGATCCATAAAAGAAAACTGGACCTTAATCACTTTCCACCAATCCAACTAGCCCAAAGTCCAATAGAGTACGTCGACCGCGCCAACAACCTGGGCCTGATATTTAACCGGACCCTTACTTGGTCTACCCACATAAACGCCACTATAGGTAAGATATATGGTGGATTACGTGCTCTCTGGACTGCACATCGCTTTGTTCCTACACGGACAAAGCTCTTGTTAGCGAAAACCCTTCTAATACCGATTCTGCTATATTTTCCTGAAATCTTTTGCTGCCCCGACTACGACTCCAGACGAAAGCTCAATGTCGTATATAATAATATTGCCCGATTTGTATTTCACCTAAAACGATATGACCATATGCCCTTTTACTCAAAGCAAATTAGCGGATGTACATTTGATAATGTGCTCAAATACAGAACGCTAAGTCTCTTACATGGCATAATTCAAACTAAGCAACCAGCATACCTATTCAATAGGCTACATTTCCTTCAGTCAGGTAGATCATGTATGCTTTTTCAAACGAGCTACGCCTGCTTGACGTCTCAACGCCAATTCTTCGTAAACTCCGTACGGCTGTGGAATTCTTTGCCCATAAATATTAGGAAAATTAGAAGCATAAAACAATTTAAAACCTCTCTCTTAAAATACCTGGCCAATGAAACTAATTAGATTTAGAATTTGTTTGTAAAGCCAATTGTTCTTTTCTATTCTTTTCTCTTTTTTACTTTATCTTACTTACCTTATTCTATTTTATTTTGTTATCACTTCCTGAATTCTTATTGTTATATATACTTGCACATACTTGTATCTGATATTTGAAAAATTTAAGGCTTCCACATTTAAAAGATTCCATTATCTTACCGTGTAAGCAATACTTACTTAGTAAATAAATAAAATTCTTACAGGTCGGAATATACCGTCTTAAATGCAGTTAGTTTGTCTTCATTATCTGACAGTTCTTCTCCATTAAAAATCAAGGTATCCTTGGCTATATATTCGTAGCAACATACTTCTGCCCGTTATTCTGTCGATTTCCTTAAAAGCTTGGGGAGAAGGCCTAATTTTTCTTAAACGTGACCTAAAATCATTATCCATGTCTATTTTAACTCTTGCAGCTATTATTTTATTAAGACACTGTATCCTAGAGTGCAGCTCTTTATATTCCGTGTTAACCCTGTTTAAATGTCTATGGAAAATTCTTTTAAGTTTTCTAAGCCAAATGCTGTGAATTTTCATACGATATTTAGTCAAAAATGAAATGTTTTAGTATTTTAAGTTTTTACTGATTTTAGTAACGGAATGGTTTTCTACACTTGAATTTATTTTATTGCTTACCTCTTGAACAAGATCGTCAATTTCAGTATTGGAAATATTTGTACTTACTGGAAGATTCATTCCGGAAAGGCTACTGTGTAGCTCTATTCTAAAATGATCCGAGTTCGTATTTTGAAAACAAGTGTAAGTGGTAGGAGGTACTAGAACAGGGAAAACATTGAAAATTTTTATATTAGTTTCTACACCAAAATGGTCAGAAACGAAAGGAAATGTTTTACAAAGAGTGTTATTTCCTGTGTTTAATGAACTTGACAGCAAGAAAAAGTCTAATACGGACGAAGATCTAAGAAAAGTTGGACTGTTCGGCGAAATTATGTCTAGAAAAAGATATGATCCTTTGTAAAACCACTTTTGTATTACGTTACCATTAGGATTAATCACAACACCACCCAAGTCAGGATGTCGAGCATTAAAATCACCCCCTAATACCATTGTGTCATATGAGCTTGCAATGCCGAGTAGCCTATCTAACTCGCTCGAAAGAGACTGGCCTGCCGCTGATGGAATGTAAATACTTCCAAGAAGTATTCGTTTCGTGGCCCGATTATTGTTCTGGCATACACCTAGGCAAGCTGAGAAAGTATCACTGTGGAAGGATACTTTAAACTTTTCTTCAATAACGATGGCTGTTCCCCTACCACCGTCGTTTCTTATTATGTTGTAACATTCAAAGGAAGGTTCTAGTTTGGTGTATAGTCTTGTTTCAGATATGAAACAGATTTGGGGTTTTTTGTGTTGAAGAGTTCGAAGGAGTGAAATTCTTTTATTATGTGAGATTATGGAGTTTGTATTTATAGAGATTATTTTAAGATTTGTGTTTGAGCCCATTATGTAATAATTGAAACCACAAAGTCAAGATACGCAAACATCTTTTCTTCTTTACTCTGGAGTTTTTGATAATTAGGCCAAAATTGCCTGATTTTAAACAAAAGTTCTTTAAACAATATATTAAAGAGATTTCTGGCTTCGTTAAGAAAGTCGTTTAAATTTGTGCTGGAAGATCGATGAGTATTTTCAACAGCTGGAGCTTGGTAAGCTTTTTGTTGGATAGGTTTGTTTGCGTTCCTGACCATATCGGCAAACGACATATTATTTTTTGTTAAATTGCTTACCATGTCATTCACTTCAATTCTTGCTGTATTCGCAACAAATCTAGAATATTGGCTTAACATTATTTTCTTTTCTTTGTACCGCTTTTAGTTTTAGTTTTATATGCATTTTATTTTCTTAATCACTAACTCTTACATACTAACAAAAAATGCTTAAATGCTAGCTTACAATTACTTAACAATCTTATACTAACTTACTGGCCCCACACAGGCACTCTAAGCTACTCTAAATTCTTATATCTATGTCTTTCGACTTCATTTACATTTTATTTGGAAATATTTATTTTATATACTTAGGGCTAAGAAAAAAATTTGATTACAAAAACTTAGCATATGGACAATTTTTATTTTTTATAAAAACTTAATATCTAACTTAAAAACAACCTTAGTCTACTTAACCTACATACACAAAATACACATAAACACACTTAGACATTATACACAATAATATACATATGTTAGTATATACCTTTATATACACTAACGCATGTATATATTACTTAAATGCTAACCTACACCTATGTAAGCTGGCCATCGCTATTTACAAGAGAAAACAGATTGGTCAGCTCTGCCTCATTAGTAAGGCTGGTCCGTAATTGACGGAAACGACGACGAAGCATCTTCTCCATCATTCAACCACCAGAAATGCTGGTGCTGCCGAACGACATCCCTCTTATCGCGATTCCCCACCGCCCTACTGAACCTGAGGCGATTCACACTGCTATGTGCGACGTCTCTGTTGTAGTTGAGTCGCCTGTCCCCAGCTGTCCGAGCGACATGGAAGATTAACGGCACCGCTGATCTATCTTGGATCAACCCTATCTGATCTAGGTAGAGGAATGCTTCCGGTGGAACGAAGCCGTCAGATCGCACACTCTCGTGGTAAAGGTAATTGGGGTAGTAAGCCCCAGATATCAGGTTATTCATCGAGGTCATTGCTCTTGCAATGTGCCTTCGAGTCAGCTTAATTACGAAGTTGTCCACTCGTATTAGGTTCGCCCTGTTGTAAAGGACCTAATTAGGATAAAATTTCTTATACTCCGACTCTGGTGTTCTGTACAAGCGAAGACAAGCCCTAAGGCAAGCCCTCTCAAACACCCGAATCTTTTCCATTAAGCTTGCTCATACATTGAACCACACGGGACAACCAAATACCAGCATGGGCCTGATAAGGGCCATGTAGCAGATTACCTTTACCCTCGCACAGAGTTGGCTGCTATAAAACAGTCTCTTTGTAAGGGCAAAAGCGCCTTTAGCTCTGGCCAGAGCAGCATCTACATTTTTGCCAAAATACAGAAACTGATCAAGCCAGATCCCAAGGTATCTGACTACATTTCGACAGGCAAGAGGCTGTCCGAGTTGTCCAATGATCGAGAACTTTCGCCAATTTTTTCTGGTATCCCTAGAGGCTCCAGACAACGGCGTCCTAAAGAGAATGGTTTCCGACTTCTGAAAGTTGATTTTCAACTTCCAGTCATCGCAAAATCATCTTATCGTATCGAAGTCACGCTGCAAGAGAGTATTAATGACCTCAATTTTTGGACCTGTTCTGTACGCTACCATATCGTCTGCGTACGCAATAGTATGGGGAAGTGAACCTATCAAGTCGCTTGTACAAATGTTAAATAGGATCGGCGAATTGACCGCGCCTTGCTGAAGACCATTTTTAATTTGAAATATTCCAACAGAAGTCACATCGCCATTTTTCACGATGAACTGTCTGTTGATTAGCATATTATAAAGAATGTACAAGAGAGGTTTGCTGATCCCCAGCCTAGTCAGCTTATAGAAAAGACCCGCTAACCATACGGTGTCGAAGGCCTTGTCCAAGTCAACAAGGCAGGCACCAGTGCACTGTTTCTTGCCTTTGTTCCATTGGATATCAGAAACCAGTTTAGACGCGGCATGTGAGATATCATGTCCCGCCTTAAAACCGAATTGATTATCCGGAACTATATGTTTGTCCTCAACCCACCTAGACAGAGCTCTATTGATTACCTTTTCAAAAACCTTACTGATATTCGGAAGGAGACTTATCGACCGGAGATTCGCCGGATTGGATATATCCTTTCCCTTTTTGGGAATAGGTTGAACCACCGCCGTTTTCCAATGCGCTGGATAATGTGCATTATTCATTGCATTATTAAACAGGGTGGTGTAAATGTCCACCGCTTCTAGAGGAAGATGTCGAAGCACGATGTTCGGAACACCATCGGTCCCGACCGATTTCTTAGCCCTGATTGTGTCGAAGATCTCATGGAGTTCTTCCCTCGAAATGAACGGGGGTAGGTCACCCTCTCTGGCAATGACGTTATTTGCCATATTTTCGTCGCTAAACCGGGTGAAACCAGAGCCCTCGGATCGCCAGTTCCCTATTTCATTTCGAATGCAGAAGTCGTGCACCAAGACGCGATTGTCCAGGTCGTAATTAGGGCCAATGATATCAATGGCCTTGTATACTTCCTGGAAAGTCGCCCCTATGGCCTCGACCTTCTCCTGTGGATCCTCGATCACAAAGAAGTCGTCATCGTCAGCGGCTTCATTTGGATCAATACCTGCTATTGTCAGTAACCGTTCGTTGTCTGTTGTCCGGGCTAGTTTAAGACACTGAAGGTCGTTTTGATTTTTTCTCCGAAATAGTTCTTTGTACCGCTTGTACGAGTAGTATTCACAGCTGGAAGAGTTTGCTGCGTGGCCCTCCAAATTGCACAATTTGTGGCACATTTTGTAATAATGAACTTGTTAGTTTTGTTCTTTTAATGTTTTAAATGAATTAATGCATACCTCAGAGTCATGGACGTCACTACACAAAACACATCGGCTGTGATAGGAACAACGTTCCCCTGTGTGCCCAAACCTTTGACAGCGATAACAACGAATAACCACATTATTACTCGTATGTTTCCTCTCCCAATAAATTTTCTGGTGAAGAAGATATTTTATGCTAGTTAAGTCTTTAGTGGTTTTCCTTACATCTAATTTAACTACAAAAATGTTTAGCTTTACACCTTGCTCTTTAGTTTTAGCTGTGACAAATTGAATGATTTTACTGATTGAAGAGACTTGTCGCTCTTTTCGTTTCTCTTGGTGAAAAAGCACCTATGTATACTTGTTCCACGGATCTTTTCTATAATAAGCTTATGAACGCTAGTATTGTCTACATAGACTTTTGTTTTTCGGTATCCTAAGTTTACAAATTTGTGTCTTAAGTTCTCAGCATTGCATTCATGAGCGGCAAGATTAATTAAGTCGGTTATCAAACTACAATTTGCGCCGAAGATAAAAATAGGCGGACAAAACGAGTTGTTGCTTATCTTTTTTGTCATCGGTGACAACGCCAGTCGTAATGTTGCTGTCCTCCTCTCCAAGAGTACTACACCCTGAGTTGTTGTTTTGGATTGTTGCTCCGTTCGAGTTCGCGCCTTTTTTTATGTTTTTTGCTATGAGGCAGACTGATTGATGTATTGGTTAGGTCCGATAATGGTGCGAATGGATTATTTACCAAATTTGATAGGACAGATGGTGATGACTCAGCGTCATCTGCATCATTTCTTCTTCTTTTTTTATTAGCAAAATTATTTGCTGCTGTTTTAAGATTGGATATGACAATATTCTAATCACTTTTTCTTAATTGTTCATTGTTAGTGTCCATATTTGTCCCTGTGGGATCGTCACTTAGTTTATCACTTTGGTTGTCGGCCGTGCCCATTGTATTGGATAAATAACACCAGTTGGGGTTATTTTTATTTAAGATGTCCCCCAGAACTTCTTCTGGGGTACTGAGATTATTGATTTTGTTCTTTTTTTTCACTGTTTGTTTCTTTTTAGAGTATCTATCTTTAGAAATATCTAGTTGGTTTTTAATTGGGCATATATAGCCCTTAATTAACACTGGCAAAACTTTTTGTAACTTTAAAGAATGCACTCAGACAAGTAAGGCACATGTGCTCCCTTCAGAGGTCGCACACCCACTTCCACTACTCTATTAAGTCGGAGGAAACATCATCGAATGGTTTGATGTTAGAAAGGTCTAGTCTTACACAGGGTAACGCGCTGTCTTGAGAAACAATATTTTAAAAGTGTGTAGCATTTTTGGCAAATACAGACGACATAATCGGTAGAAATAGGGGGCTGCCAAGAGGAAATTTCTGAGCATGGACGCAGAATGGATCTCGCAGCTAACGAAAGCCAACCAAAGCCTTAGCCAGCACAAAAAAATGGACTGCTTTAATTTTGAAGTGGGATAAGCCTAGATTACTGCAGCTATAACAGCAACGCACAAATTAGAAGAGCCCTATCTTAAGCAACGAAGAAGAAGCTATTCAAGTACCTAATCATCACTGTCCCATTATACGGCGACGAGACGCGGGTACTCTCCAGAGCAGATAAAAACTCTTGTGAGTGATTGGAGCGAATGATTCTCCGCGTGATCTTTGGATCTGTCTGTGTTGATGGAGTATAGAGAAGAAGAACTACGAGTATACAGTCTGTTCCACGAAATAAATCTAGTCAGAAGGTTACGCCTAGAGCGGTTAGTGGGGCTAGGTCATGTATAATAGATCAAATGGACACCAGTGCTTTAGCCAGGAAGATCTTCGAAACGATCGTGAAAAAAGGCTTAATTTAAAGGGGCACTAGCAGTTGGAAGCGAAGCTCAACCAATTCGGATAGAACTGGCTTGAGAGACATGCGTGTTGCGGTTCCGATCTGTCAGCAAAAATAAATTGGAACTCCAAAATGGATGATAAAGTGTGAAGAACTATAGCAACGCTAAAATGATCGTCGAGATTGGGTATATTGTGAAAAAGTTGAACCTTCGAGATGAAGGCCGATAATTCTGCCTAAAGAATAGACTAGGGGGATTCTTTACATAGCACATTACCCAGTTCAGATGGTTAATTGTTAGTATTCAGTTAACACAATGTATGGAGGCAGTAAGAGCCTTTTGAAAAATCCACAGTCTGATGTTTAGAAGGCTAAGAACAAAAATGAACCTAAACCCAGAGCTGCCCAATATAAATAAATAAAATCGAAGGCTAACTTGAGTTTCTGTACCGTTTAACAAGGTAATGTTCTTAATTAATGAAAATGTCAACGATTTATGGTGGTAACATATTTAAGTATTTGAGGCTTAAACTATTAACCACAAAGAATGACAAAGTTAAACCGCAGTATGATAATTAATTGACAAATTCATTTTCGTATCTTCCGAAATGACAAAATTCAAAATTCCAGTTGACATTGGGTTCCACCCTCAGATCGGATTAGAATAGAGTTATCTCATTCATTATTCTACCTCCATTCCAAAACAAAGAAATTACTCGATAAGAGCCCATGCAATAGAGTTCGCCAAATATCCTTTGTTTTAATTCAACATTTTTCCTCTTACTCCTCGTACACTGCCATCAGTTAGCTGTCAAAAAGCGCAAACTGTCAAGTTTGAAATTATTCAACCCGCACTTAATTGTTCATTAGAACAAATGTTTTTGTTTTATTTTTGTTTATGAAAATTCCCAAATGCGCAATGAATTCTAAATATTCAATAAATATTCTCACCTCATCCTTTCCCTTCATGACGCACATCTTCACGTCGTTCTCAGGCGAAGACCACAAAAGCCTCTGTTGTTCCGTCAAATCGTGTATGCTCAAATTATAGACGACATTTCTGAAATGAGATAAGAAAAAAAAAGAAAACAAATCCATTAAATTGTCGTTTGAAAGGCAGATATCATAAATTTAAAAAATATCTAAGTCGTATAGCTACAGTCACATCTACCTATCCGTACTCGGAGGCAATACTCCACTTCAAATTGCAATTAAACTGAACAAAAAGGGTATGCCACGAAACTGCGGCACCATTTAACCACATTTGATTGCATTTGATGCGCTAAGTTATTCTGCTTTTCCAAGCGAGTCTTATGTGGTCAGCCGAATCGATCTCTCAGTTAGGCTCATGGATTCTTTAACGCTCCTCCTCTGGTTCTCTGCAGATTCAAAAACCAGCCCAACTTCACTTAACTCAACTAAACTATGAGTTCAGTCCCCCTCATACATGCGAGTAGTCATTGTGTGTAGCTTAAACTTTCCCGATACGCTCCATGGCGTATGTGTGGCTAAACTAATTATACATACAAATAATAATTGTCTGGGTTGCAATAAGGGTTGCAACGGGGGTTTCATTTGAAGGGGATGTATACCATGGCGGCGAATAAATTTGCAGTTCACTGTGCATGGCATAATCTTTTACCCGAACATATAGTGGTACGGTACGAGTAGTGGCAGTAGCAGCGGCAGCACCAGCACCAGCGCCAGTCAATGCACCCGCTTGCTTTGAAGTGTTTTCTGTCTATATATATATATATATATAGGAGTTGCTGCTCCCCCGGAGCTCTATGGCATAGCCAAACTTTTAGGCTTTAGCTGCGAGCTTATGCATTGAACATATCGCCATCAAAGAGATGATGGCAATTGAATTTCATTAAAATTGCAAAAGGTGTGTATAAGTGCGGTACGATGCGGTTCATCGTTGTTCGAGTTGTTTTGTGACGGTCTGGGCTGGTTTGGGTTTGCTCGGTTTCGTAGGCACGAATGTTAATAGTGTTTACTCTGAAGAAGGTGTTGCCGTTTGCACATTTTTGTGGGTATTTTACAATTTACGGAATGATAGCTGATCACTAAAAAATTTTACTTTTCAGAATTTTGGTCTCCTGCACGTGACTTTTCTCAAATTGTAGGTCGCTTTGCCAACACCATATAATGAAATATCATTTATGGTCCACATGAGAAGTAGGTACAGGAATTACTTAAATATGGAGCATTTACTGCTGAATTTAGATTCCCGGGATGCCTTGTTGAAGTTGAGTAAAAACTGTAGTTTAGAGCTTTCCTGACCCTCGCGCATTTAAAGAATTTTGAGATATAATTGAATGCAAAAATCGTTTTAAGTCCCAATACACAATAAACATGATTGTTCTTCAATAAGAAGCGGCTCAACGAAGGAACAACGTTAGAGAGATTCAATCGTCAAAATTAATTGTAGAGGTTTACTAAGGTAAAATGACGAAATTTTCAGTAGGTGGAGAGAACATTTACTTAATGAACAATTCCCGCACAGAAACATTCCCTCTGTTGTCAGACAGTAAGAGTAAACATCAGACAGAGCTTTGAGGATAATTAGAGGTCGAGTGTTTCGACCTCCGAAGTATTCTTCTTGTTTCATTGTATAAAGGCAAAGGCGACACGAGAAACTGCAACAATTACCAATTGGTTGAGCTATTGTCGTATACAATGAATATATACGAGTATGTGCGACTTCTAGACAATCGACAGCACAATATAACCAAACCCCATGGTAGTCAATGCGGCTTTACTAGAACGAATTCTTTTTTATTGGTCCACGATAGCGATATCATAAATTAGGATGTGAAGGTGGATGCTTTACAAAACGTGACTTAATAATTCGATAAGGGTGTTAGAAGAAAAGGATTTCCGAATCTGTCGTTCAGACCGAATATCTTTATTGTGATTTTTCCAGGCCCAACTACCGATAACCCAAGTAGTTATCTTCCTGCAGAGCGAAAAATGTAAGTACATGAGACCAACCGTAATCGATCAGGGGGATCGCGATGACGATATCGCACACTGAGCTGGCTAAAATAGTGCGAGGCTCGGTAGCTTTTTATGATAGATAAAAATACCGCCTAGGTTTCACTACAGAATGCGTATTGTACGAACAACTTAAGGGCAAAATCACAGTGACAGAGATGAAAATGTTACGGATGTCAGCAGGTAAAGCAATAGAAGCCACGATACAGGAAAATCTTTGACGATCCCTGAAATTTATGTGTAAAAGGTTTTGACATAATAAACTGCAAAAGAGAACGGTTAGTGTCTCTATTCTAGGTAACGTTTTACGTAATATCGAAAGTATACTACGTTGATAGTTTTAACAAGACCTACACTACACTCCGGTCAAGTAGATCTTCAAAGTGACGACCTTTGGCCATTGCACCAATGTCTGGATAGATATTGTATTTGAAGGCATGCTTTTGGACTAAGAAATTCGTTCGGCTGGTAACAACCGCCGCTTTAACTTCAGATATGTGCGCGATATGAAATTTGCATTTATTTGGTATATTGCATTTATATTAAGTTGTTGTGAATGGGTGCGATAAGGTTATCGGCTGATAATGTATGTGCATAACAGGTGGCGCAAAATTTAGCAATTAGACAGCTGCAGTATACAAACAGACAAGCAATGGAGCGCTATACTCCGCAAGAGCTTGGAATAATTGTGTCGATGTTTTTGACCAATAATCGGCCGGTTGTGCTGGCGCAGCGTGAATTTCTACATCGATTTCTGATCATGTCACGCCAACTGGGCACACATTCTGGTGATTAGCTACTCGACTCGAACACACAGGAGACGATGAAGATCGTTCGGCCGAGAATATCACGGCTGTAGCTGCCGATGTCGCTGAGAGCGAAGAAACATCAACCAGACGACGGGCCACGCAATTGGGCATTACCAGACGGACCCTACAGCGAACTTTAGTGAAAGCCTTACACATTTTCCCATACAAAGTGCAAACAGTGCATCAGTTAATGCCACCTGACCGTCAGTCGCGTGTGCATTGCTGTAAAGCCATCCTCAATCTCAACAACGAAGAGGACAATTTTTTGTCGAAAATCAACATGAGCGACGAGGCACATTTCCACTTAAGCGGTTACGTCAATAAGCAAAATCTTCGTTTCTGGGGCACTGAAAATCCGCGTGTGATGCACGAAGAGCCATTATATCCATTCAAAGCCACTGTGTAGTGCGGCGTTCAAGCGGGAAGAGTGATTTGGCCGTATTTTTTTGAGGACGCCATCGGTAATACGGTCACTGTTACTGGCGAACGCTGCAGGGCCATGATAAACGACTTCTTACTGCGGGAATTGGATGGGCGGGGCTTAGTGAACATGTGGTTTCAACACGAGCCACAATAGATATTGTGAAGGAAGTATTTCCTCGCGTAATCTCCCGTTTTGACGACTTTTTATGGCCAGCAAGATCGCCCGATTTAACCATCCCAGGAGTCTGGGGCTACTTGAAATCGCGGATTCATGCCAACAAGTCTCAGACAATCGCAGCCCTTAAGGAGAATATTTGAAAGGAATGCGAACAGTTATCACCGGAAATCTTGCGGAAAGTCATGAAAAATGCGATAAAACGGGCACAAATGTGTATCAACACTGGCGGTAGCCACTTGGTGGATATCATCTTTTCCATTTAACAGAAACAATTGTAAAGGTCCAAATAAAGATTTCCATCCCTCAAAATCATTTTTTTTTATTTATTTTTAATTATTTTATTTTTAATTCAAAAACAAAATTGGATGATTAATTTTGCGCCACCTTGTATGACAGTAAGTATATTCCTGTATGGCACCTCAACTCCCAAGAAAGACAAGATCACTGCATTAATGCTGCAGATTCCCCGAATTTATTGGTAGATGTAAGGCATAATATGATATAGAATGTAATAATCGGAGGCTTTTATCAAGACGGTTACTTTGCTAAGAACGAAGTCCTATGAAGTGTCAAAACTAATGACGAATTTGCCTATCGTCAAATCCGGATCTCCGGCCAACATTGCCAGAACTCACGGTATTGTCTATCGTCATCCCGCTTCAATTCTTGCGTCGGCGCTATTTTATATGACTCAAATCCAATCTGTCTGGTTGGTGGCTTAACATCCAAAAGAGTACACTTAGGCACTTTAATACAGGCCTTAAGTCGCTTGGGCCACTCATCGATAGCCGTACGCACCTTTCCATTGGAAAATTGGTTAGAGCTAAGACCGACGCGGTCTTTAAGGACTCAACGTAAGGTATCTTTTACGTCTAGTCTTGAGTCCCTATAAAGTCTGGAACATTGTTTTGAAGCCATAGTTGGGAAGTTTTTGCTTTATGCGAAAGCGCAGAGTCTTACTGAAAGGTCCACTGCTGGTTCTGAAACAAAGTGCAATTAAGTGGAGCAACGATCTGTTCTAAAACAGTTTCTTGGTACACTTTGTAGAAGCCAAATCCTGCTGATGATCTTTCTCGACTCGTGGATTCAGTTGTGAAATCTCACCAGTTGACCATGCATAAATCCTTCATTCTGCTTATTGAACTTTTCCTGTACGGTTAAAGTTTTTTCATCTATAAAAAGATTTTTTCTGTGAACGTTGATTGCGTATTTCAAAAGTAGTCGCTTTGATTTTTTCAATTCTATTTCGTTGATGATCTTCTGGAACAGCTGTCCTGTCCGAAGTTTGTAGAAACTAAGGCCTAAGTTTTTGTTAATACTCGTAATAGGACTTTTTGGATTAATCCTCATCTCGCAAGCCATGATAGTTTGCTTTGTTAGTGGATTTCTACTTATTTTTTACTTGACACCATTTATGGCCTCTGCTGTTCGTACCGATCTACGTCCCCTAGAACTTGGGCGATCTTTTATATCCCCAGTCGCTTCAAGTAACTTAATGCACCGATATTTAATGCTGATACCGAGCGTTTGGAACTTTTTAAAAATATCACTTTTTCCACTTTATATTTATGTAAAGCTAATATTGCAATACGACCTTCTTTATCGGCCCACTCCATGGGGAAACAAACTACAAACTGAAAATTTTTAACAAATGAGTAAACATAACAGTATTTATTTCAATCCCAAATGTCAATATTTGGGTGCGTTCAGTTCTTGTTATCGTAATTGTTGCACTAAGAGAAAACACGTCTTACATTTGCAAGTTGAGAAGAGGAACTGTATTTCTATTAGAATAAGTATACTGTACAGATCATTAGAAAACTGCAATCATTTACATAAGAATTCATAGTGGTAATAATATAAGAGAGCAATAGTGGAATGACAAAATAGCAATTTAATCACACAGGATGGTTCAAAGGTTTTTTTTCCTTTTTTTTTACAAAATAAACTAATTACTTTAACACTCCCACTTTTATGAAGGAAAAAAAAAAATTACATCAATATTAAATCATCTTACAAATTCAAAATTAATTTATACAACTTAAAGCAACAACCCCCATCATGGAACGAAATCGTTGAAATTTGTCCTTGGGTAACGCTTTCGTGAAGATATCACCAACTTGGTTTTGTGTTGGCACATACTTCAACTCAAAAAACTCATCTTCGAACTTTTCCCGAATGAAGTTAAAACGGACGTCAATATGTTTAGTTCTCTTATGGAACTCAGGATTCTTAATCAATCTGATGGCTCCTTGATTGTCGACGTATAGAATTGGTTTTATCTTTTGCCCCAGCAAATCTTTTAAAAGTTGTTGAATCCACGTTAGCTCTTTGACTGCCTGACAAGCAGCCACAAGCAAGAAAACATACCCACTGGTTGAACGCCTTGTTACTACGTCAGGAGCATAGTCTGCATCACTGAAAGAAGTAAGATTAAATTTAGTATTTTGGAAAAATATACCGTAATCAGCTTAGATAACGAATTATCCTCTTGACCATGATAACATGAGATGGGCTTGGATTATCTAGGTAGCGACTCACACATCCAAACTGCACCATTAGATACATAAGACTGCCCACAGCTTGTCGGAATGGAAAATTTACTTCCTCATATAAGTCTTCTGAACAGCTCACTTTTGCTGAAGTTTCTGCTGGGGTTGAAACAGGTACAGCATTCGACATATTAAATTTTTCAATCAATCTTTTCACATATTGCGATTGGTTAATGTGAATCGACCCGTCCTTGAATCTTCTTATCTCCAAACCCAGGAAATGTCTGGCTGGAAACACCTTAATTTCAAAATTTAGTTTAAGATGCTCACAAAATTTCGAAATCTCAAAGCTATCCGTTGATGCTATTAGACCATCATCTATATAAATGGCCAAAATCACCTTTTTCCCGTTTTTATTACTAATAAAAACACATGGATCAGCTGCGCATGGCCGAAAGTTGAACGCCTTCAAAAGTTTGGTAAAGGTTTGGTTCCAGCACCTTGACGCTTGCTTGAGCCCATACAAACTTTTCTTAAGTCTGCATACTCGACTGCTCCCGTCCTCATAACCCCTTGGCTGCTGAACATATATTTCTTCTTTTATTTCACCATTTAAAAATGCCGTTTTAACATCAAATTGTTTGATATGTAGTTTAGAAGATACTGCTATACCCAAAATTGTACGAATCGAACTGAATTTTGCCACTGGACTGAACGTTTGGAAATAATCCACTCCGAACTGCTGGCTAAAACCTCGAGCTACTAATCTAGCTTTATACCTTTTACCTTCATTCGCCGTTGAGTTCTTGATTTGGTATACCCACTTAGTATCGACTATCTTCCGATTGCCAGGCAATTTCATCAAAGTCCATGTGTTATTTTTATTCAGCAAAAAAATTTCTTCATCCATTGCCTTTTTCCATTCGTCCGCATCTTTACACTGCATAGCCTTTTCAAAGCAATCTGGTGTATAAGACTCTGCCAGAAAAACAAAACTCTCCCGAATGCAACAGTTGATATCACTTTGAGCTTTCCTGCTTTTGTTTCTTAATCGGCCACTAATAAAACTAGTTTCTCGTTGCTCCACAACGTTCAGCTCGTCTCCTACAGCATCTTTATAAACATCATCACCATCGTTATCACCATTACCTTCAGCATCATCATCAACACTAACAGCATCACCAACAGTATCACCAATAGCATCCCCAACATTATCGTTGTGTTTCAAAATGGACGACTCATCTGAATCCTTTTTCTCCATGGGCATTTCACTTTGAAGATCTTCATCATTCAATACACGGAGCAGCTTATCATGCTCACTTACTATCACCTCTGAATCATGAAATCGAACATCACGACAGACTTCAACTTTATTGTTCTCCAAGAAAAATATCCTATATCCTTTGACACCATCACCATAGCCTACGAAAATACCCTTTTTTGATTTTTTATCCCATTTTCGTCTCTTTTGCTGCGGTATATGAACAAATGCTTCAGTTCCAAAAACTTGGAAATTAGTTATGTCAGCTTGTTTTCCATACCACAGTTCATGTGGTGTTTTTCCTTTTATTGGGCTGGGACCAGTGCGATTAAGAACAAAAACTGCGGTATTCACTGCCTCAGCCCAAAGTTTCATGTCCAAATTTCTTCCGTGAATCATTGTCCGAGCTGCTTCTACAATTGTTCGCATTTCACGCTCTGCACATCCATTTTGTTCCGGCGTGTAAGGAACTGTCCTTTGATGAACGACGTAATTTTCCATTAAAAGTTTCTGAACCCCTTGGTTGGTGTATTCTAAGCCGTTATCAGATCGGAAAACCTTCACCCTTGAACCAGTTTCAGTTTCAATCAATTTAAGGTATCTTGCAATTAGACCATGCACCTCTGTTTTCTCCTTCATAAAGAAAACCGTCCGAAAATGCGAGAAATCGTCTTTAAAAAGCAAGAAATACTTGCACCCTCCAACTGAAGAACACTGCATCGGCCCACATACATCAGAATGCACAAGTTCCCCCACGCAACTCGCTTTATTTTCACTGGAATGAAAGACTGTACGATGTTGTTTTCCATAAAGGCAATCCTCACAAAAAAAATTGTCTTCATCTTCAAAAGAAATACCCCTGGCCTTCAATTCGCTCTTCACTTGGACAATATTTTGATGTCCAAACTTCTCATGCCACTTGCGTAGTGTTGCTTTCTTCTCTTCAGCTAAATTTGTGCAAACACTAGAATCCATCGAATTGCTTGTGACCTTCAAAAGCAATTTGAACAATCTGGATTTACGTACTCCCACTACCAAAACAGATTCTCCTTTGGAAAGTTCACATTTTAAGTTGTCCGATGATAATTGTAAACCTTTGTCCAACGCACAGTTCAAAGAAAACAAATTTAGACGAATGTCTGGAACGTAAAGCACATTAGCTAAATGGTTCTCCTCCCAGTTGATGTTGTTAAATGTCAACACATTAATGTCTCCTCTGCCATATGCATTAATGGTGTTCCCATCTCCTAACCTGACGACTATCGGTTTTGCAAAAACTTTATAGTTTATAAACCACTCTTTTCTGCTAGTCATGTGGTCACTCGCTCCGGAATCCAAGAACCACTCATCAGCACTAGCTTCACTTTGTGTTAACAGCGACTCACAAACAAAAGCATTACCCCTCTTCCCACTTGAATTCGGCCTTTCCAACAGCTTCTCTTTCTTCTTTGGACACTCGTTCTTCCAATGCCCTGTTCCATTGCAAAAGAAACATCTTCCTGGCTTTGAAAACTGTCTGGTTTTATTATGCGATTTATTAGGTGTATATGGCTTATTGGCAACTAAAGCACTAGTCCCTCCAGGTTCAAAAAAATTGTTCTGTGAATTAATACGCCCCTCTTCAAGAACTAGCCTGCCAGTAAGATTGTCTAATGTCTGCTTATCAACTGCCGTTGACTCCCAAGCACTATGGAAATGACTAAACGATGCGGGCAAAGTCATTAAGATTTTGGTTATGACCATTGAATCGGAAACCTTTTCTCCAACATCGGATAGCTGCTGCACAATGGTCTGTAGCTTTGAAATATGCAAGGCTATATCATCTTGCGGATCCTTACTAAAACTGTAAAATTGCTGTTGAAGCATGTGGATACTCGCCTTTGATTTCACCTCATAAACCCCATGGAATTTGTCCCACATTTCTTTCGAGGACTTGCAGTTTATTATGTGCAAAAGGGGTTGTGAACCTATCGAAGTGGCGATAACCTTCTGCGCCTTGCTGTCGAAACGGCTCCACAGCAGCAATTTTTCAACATCAGTCGGCTTGACTTCATCCCCTATCACATATTTAAACAAATCAGATGCACTCAAAATAATTTTTATTTGAAATTTCCAGATATTCCACTGATCCCCATTGATCAGTTTTTCAATTTTCAATTCAGTATTCTCAGCTGACATGACGGCAAAAAAGAGTTAAACGAAAAAAATTCAAAGTGACCAGTTATGTACGCTATGTACGAGTATATATGTATGCAGATGTATTTATTGTCAAAATCAAAAAGAATATAATTTTTTTTATTTTTATAGCAAATTTACCCAAATACCAATCGTCGGCGAACTGATTTTGCTTCTCGGTATTAATTCAATTACTATCCCGTTCACATATGTACGTACATATAAATTTGCACCAAAAGACTTTGACTTTAATAAAATAACGTGATTCTCAAAAAAAAAAACGATTCACGCAACTGGGCCCATAACCTGTTGCACTAAGAGAAAACACGTCTTACATTTGCAAGTTGAGAAGAGGAACTGTATTTCTATTAGAATAAGTATACTGTACAGATCATTAGAAAACTGCAATCATTTACATAAGAATTCATAGTGGAATGACAAAATAGCAATTTAATCACACAGGGTGGTTCAAAGGTTTGTTTTCCTTTTTTTTTTACAAAATAAACTAATTACTTTAACAGTAATGGATGTGTTTTGTATTGTAGGAATATTTATGCCCCTACTAGGTATATATAAATTTTGTCTCATTGCATTAAAATTTTTGAAGTTTTTTTTAAATGTCATAAATTAATAGACAAATAAATTGAGTTGAATTGCAAAAAAAAGCCCCTAGACATACAAGGTGAAACATGGTAAAAGTGAACAAGAGAAACAGTCGCTCTTTGTATCTAGAAAGACGACAGATAATCCAATCGAAAACCTTCTTTTACGATATCCTCGTACAAAGTTTTGAAGCACAAATACGAGTATATGCTAGAATATTGCAAAAAGATCCTGATAGACAAGACTGGAAATACATTTATAAAATGATGGTACTTAGGTTTTGTTGGACAGATTGACATAAAAGTAACCCCTACTTTAAAAGTAGACAAAACCTGAGTGATCTAGTTAAATATTCGTGCATTGACGTTTACTGTCAATCAGCCACATTTAAAAAAATTATTCATGAGGTTATGACAATTGGGTAGTGTTTTAGAATTCAATGACTGCAAGCTAAGCTATTATAAGAATGGGAAAAAAGAAATCGAAGAATTTGGATCACTCCAAAGAATTGTGTGTACCTAAACGTCATACCTCATGGAAGTTTGCGAAGTTAATATTCTTTTAATTTCTCGCAATCTGAGAGACTTTGCAGAACAAAGTTTTTTTTTTTTTTTTTTTTTTTTTGGAGTAGCAAGTAGAAAAGTAGATCCGCTGGCACATGATTAGCTCTAACGAAGTTCAAGTGTTCTTTCTTCATCCTCGGATTTTCCTTGTTACGTATAAGAAAGTGCTTACTTTCTTCGTTATTTTATTTCAGTTTCGAACCCTTTTCTGATGACAAGCGATCTGGTTTATACGGAAAACGTTTGGCTGACATAAAAATAGTAAGTTCGTTAAACGTGGCTGCCTATTTACCACATCCTGCGTACCTAGTCTTGACGCACTGCCAGCAAGTTGAGGGCTTTATGCGGCCACTCGACTTTTTTCAAGTAAGCTTTGTGGTTCACTTGCGCTTGATATTTAGGCTTCACTTTCCTTGTCAATGTTGGTTGGTAACTTCCTCGACTTTTGCCATTGCAGATATGTATGTACGAGTATGTACGCTTTGATACCGTTTCGATCTCTTCAAATGCTAACATACCTGTCCACAGATTTCGGAGTTTGTCTTCAACCTTCCACTAAAGAACTTCACTTCCCCCCGGCCCATCTTTGGGATATGAGCTTAAAAGTTATACAAATCTGTTTTCTTTTTAGTAAGACTGTCTTAACCTTTTCTGCCGTCAGATGTTTAAAATAGGGTAAGTTTTACGTTGATTGAATGACTTTTTTGTCTCGTACTGTAATGTTTAAGAAAAATTCTTTCGTAGTGGATACACCTATCCTCAGCCGTGTTTTTTTTTTTTACGAGCTTGTCCTGTTGCCTGTATTTCCAATATCTCTAAAACTATTAATCGTCGCAGTAAACGTTTTATGGGAGATCTTTCCCACACCATTGTGACATTGCGGTGGTTGTAGAAAACGTTAAGTGCACATTGAAAGTATAGTTTGCTATAACCATAAAGCTTCTTTCATCATTTACCACTCCGGCGTCTTCATTTTGTACCTTCAGAAGCCTTTAGTTACAATTTCGTCGCATTGCAATTGAGAAAAGGTCTTCGAAATAAAATATGTACTCGCATGAGGTACCGACCCTAAAATAAACCAATTACATGAACCTAAGCATCAGCCAACCACAGATGAGTTCGCCATTTTCAGATGACTGAGAAATATTGTCTCTAAGTTCTACGTTTGGCTTTTATTTCAAGAGTTGATGGTATGAGAAACACCTTATAATGCTAGCATACATGTTTATTAACCAACTAAACTCCGCGAATTATAAATAACATTTACTGTTAAGTCTCATTGCATCTCTTCCCAGCGGCAACGCTGGGTTTAAACACGAGGTAGGACGAGGCCTTCTTTCCATTCTCATGCATAATTTCATAAAATTTTAGCACGCATAAGTTAGAAAATATGTTTTTCACACCCTTGCACCCGCTTTTGTTGCACTCATTTTATTCTGTATTCGCTGTTGTTGTATAGGAGTGTTCTGATAATAATTATTCTGCCATAGTTATGCGGGACACAACGGTAAACTATGTTAATTAAAAGATTCTTTAATCGACGGGTCAATAACTGCTCTGCATATGCATAAATAAGAGTACTCGTATTTTCAATTACATGCACACAAGGGCGTGTTCGATTTTAACGCATAAATGATGATTAAAATGGAGTTGTTCGTATCGAACAAAGGTCGGTGTCCTTGAATAAAACTCACCCACTGATTGACTAAATGGATTGTAAAGAATTATTTATTATACAACGCCGCTGGATACGGTAATTTACTTGAGAGTAAAATAATAGAGCAATCAAGCGAGAAAACATTTGGTATACAGACCCTTTGAAAACAAACACTTTGATACGCGTATACGTGTACATACTCATATGCATGATACATATGTACGGATACTTATAAAGAAAAGGAAACAACATTTAAAATCGTTATTTTGACGAGACAATGGCATTGTAGCAATAACTATATTCGATTGACTATTATGACTACGAGTACATTAAAAAAAGTCGAACAAAACAGACAGAGGTTACAGGGGGATAAATTGGCCGGGGTTCTTTCTCTTTTTTTTTATTTACAAAAAAAAAACACCATAATATGCGAATGTCGAAGTCGAAGAGTATGGGCTACAAGACAAGGATTAAAGCACCATCATTGACGGCACATCGAAATTTAAAAGGTTGTTTCCAGATTATCAAATCGCGAATCAGATTGATTGTCAGATATGCATTGAATGTTCAGGATATATGCGCATTCTAAGTAGCTGACATATACTCGGAGCGCTATGATTCATCAGAACTATATTAAACATCCACCAAACCATTAGATATGCGGCCTCTAATACGCTGGATTTCCCTAGGCAAACACCAGAAAATCTTCCGTTTCGGTCAATAGTGCCGGCGCGGTGGTGCGTGCGGCCAAAATCATTGCATATAAAGCACTAATGTTTAAGACGACGAGATCTGTTCGTGAGGAATGCAAGTTCCGAAGAAGAAATAAGCATTTGGGCCTCTATCTGAGCCATAACACGATAAATATTGACGTCCAATGTCTGAATGGTTTGAGGTTTGTCAGCATGCGTGTTAAAGATTTACATTACATGGCCCCACAAGAAGTAATCGAGGGGCGTCAAATCGTACGATCTCCGTAGATAATTCACAATTCATAATTCAAGTTCATTAATTCAAAGCTCCAAAATCTGGGCTTTGAATTATGGCTTGGAGCCTCATTCGGAAGCTTGGAGGAACAAACTCCTTCCCATCACATCAAGCTTAAGGCTTGCGCTGTGTTCGTAGACCTTACTGCTGATCAAAAAAATGTCGAATAATCGCTTTGCCCAAGTATTCCTCAACAATATCGCGAGCAAATCCAGAAAATTTAATGACGGCCTTCCACAAGAATCGGCCTTGGCCCCACTTCTCTTCAAGCTGTATATTCACGATATGCCAAACATTTTTCTTATGCTGACGATCTAGCTCTAGCCACACAACACCAGAACATGCACTCAATTGAGGCCACACTCTCAAAATATTTCGGCGACCTGGAAATGGAGTCAGCCTGCTTTCACCACAATTCCGCTTTAAATTGCCTTTAACTATGCTGCCCTGTGACATAATAAGAGTGCCAAGTATCTTGGAGTAACCATTGATAGATCCAGATCCCTAACTTTTAAACCGCACTATCAGAACCTCGCAGCCAAGCTGAAAACAAGGAACAGCCTGCTTCAAAAATTTGCGTCTAGCTTTTCGTAATCATCAAGTGCTGAATATGGAGTTAAGTACACACACACAATGAAAATTGATAGCCAATTCCACATCGCAAATGCGCTTAGTCTCTGGAAGAAGACTGGAGGAATATTTTCTCAAATGCCTACAGTACAATAGTTAGCCCTCCTATCCGCGTACCAGGATTCAACCTACCACAACAAACGTAGAATCAACAAAATAGGATAAGGACTGAGTACGGCCGCTGCACATACTAGGTGGGGTGAAAAGTAGCCTCCTTGACCGCCAGACTGCGCTGCTACTGAAAAAAAGGTTATGGTGCCTTGAAGTCCGTTCATATTTAGGCAGACATGTCAAATTTCAGTGCGATACTGTCTTTAGTTTTGTTTTGACAACTGATTGTTGTTGACGTGTTTGGCATCATGTTGAGTATGGACAAAAACTATTTTCGTTCTCTCATAAAACATTATTTTTTGAGAGGCAAAACGGCGAAGGAAACAAAAGAAAAGTTGGATAAATATTATGGGGCTAAATCTCCGTCAGATTATACCGTCAAATATTGGTTTCGAGAGTTTCGTGGTGGCCGCAACTCCACTACCGATCAAGTCCGCAGCGGCAGGCCCTCCGATGCGGTTACAGAGGACAATGTCAAAAAAATACATGAAATGATGGTGTTGGCTGACCGGAAAGTGAAGGTGCGCGAGCTAACAGATACCACAAAGATTAGTACTGAGCGCACACGCCATATTTTGGGAAATATTCTGCATATGAAAAAGTTATCATGCCGCTGGGTGCCGCGCATGCTCACTCCTGACCAAAAACACGAACGCGAGAGCACTTCGAAAGAGTGTTTGGACTTGCTGATGCGAAATCGGGCGGACTTTTGGCATCGATTGGTAACTGTTGATGAAACTTGGATCCACTATTACAAACCAGAGAACAGAATGAGTGCCCGATAATGGACTGAAGCCGGCACGAGTGCTCCGAAGCGGCCAAGGGAGGCTCGATGGGTCGGAAAGGTTATGGCGTCGGTTTTCTGAGATTGTCATGGCATACTCTTCATAGACTACCTCGAAAAAGGAAGACCAAAATCGCTGCAAAACGGCCTCACATGAAGCGAAAAAAAAATTTGTTTTTGCAAGACAATGCGCCGGCGCACAAGAGCATCGCAACCACGGCTAAAATCAATGACTTACGGCTCCAATTGCTGTCGCATCCACCGTATTCGCCTGATTTGGCTCCCAAATCTCTTTCCAAACCTCAAAAGATGGCTCATCAATAAAAAATTCAGCTCACGCGAGGAAATCAACGACGCCACAGAGGAGTATTTTGCAGACCTTCCGGAAAATCACTTTTCGGATGGGATCAAGAAGTTGTAAAATCGCTGGAATAAGTGGAATAAGGAATAATAAAATAAAAACACATTAAAAAAAAATTTTTTTTTCATTCCCAAGGAGGTTACTTTTCACTCCACCTAGTACTTTCAGCTTAAAGGGGGAGCAATAAGACCTAGTGCATGCGACTGTGGGGAACTTATCTAAACAATAAAACACATTGTTGTATGTTTAACGGTAAAAACAACAAACCATAACAACGGTTTTAGTCAGTGCACCGGGTCGAGTTTGGAAGGGTAGGCTCTTCTCTTACATGAATAGATTTGATATCGTTTTCCTATTGGTTAGGATAGCACCGTCATCGGCAACACAAGACGGTCCATTTTTATGATATATCACGGTTATGTATGTATATCACCATACAGGCCAAGAACGCTTCCTTGCTTAAAGGATGGACGTTTGCGCCAAATTTCTCTGCTCAAAATATCAAGCCGAGTACAATAGTTTTTAACATTTAACGTTTCATTTTATTTAAGCGGCTCAAAATACACCAGATCTTTGATGTTGATGGAAGGGTTCCCTGCTATAAAGAAATGCTTTTCTCTTACGGCATATTCATAAACTACCAACTGTAACCGCTCTCTTTTTCTACGAACAGGGTGGAAAATTGGTTATTATTGTTCGCGCACTCCAATCTTAAAGGCCACATCTGTGGAAGTTAATGTGGCATTTGTCCAAATAATATTGCGTAGCACTTCATCATTACCATATAATGGTCTTTCTAATAGGGGTTCATCTTTCAAAGAAAAGTCAGCCGAAAGGAATTTTAAAAACAAGGTTTGGTATGTTCGAGCTTTCCAAAAAAAAAAACACAAGTTATACTGCCTTCTATTCTGACATAATGAAGCAGGCATTGAGACGTATAAATAAAATTGGAGTGCGATTACCCAAATAAGAAGGAACCATCACAACAATAGTAACAAATGTCGTTGCCTGACAACTCATTTCAGCCAGTTGGTAGCATTTTAAACATTTTAGCATATTAATTACAGAATCTATTCCGGGGCTAAGAAAAGTGAAGATAAATGGCTGCGAATCGGGGCAGCTGGAGTGTGAAGCTAAAGAAACACTTGGGTACCAATAATTCGGAGGCTGGAATATAACATTCCTGATCTAATATTCCTCAGTCAATTTAAGTACGTCTTGGATTGAGAATAGCCATATTGTTGGTTTATGTCATAGACTTGACTCGATAACTCCTAATTCTCACGAATATAAAATATAAGTGACTTAAACTGAACATTTCCTGGAATTTTTCTCATCATGGTAAGTAGAAAATAAAAACTTATTTCCAAATTCAATTTCCTTTTAAGAAGAGGGATTCCTTTTCCCTTTTTCCATTTTTGCATTTTTCACTTCAACTCATAAAGCCAAGAGTAGGCCAACGTATGCTCAGCTAAACCATTACCAGAGTACAACTCTCGAGGTCCAATTTCATTTATAGTCTTCATTTTACCAAGTTCCTAATCTTTTCCATTTCTATAAAATTTTTGAAAGTCTTCATCTTCCTATTTGAGAAAATTCAATTTTCCAAAATTATATCCTCACGTTTGTGAGATGTCATCATTTACCCAAATAGAGAAACCCTTTTCAAATGACATTGCACATACATTCCATTGCACAAATAGTCTCATCGAAGTTTTCAAACTGGATTACCAGTCAGGCTGTTGAACAATGCCAATTGGAATGATAATTACATCTCCGCTCTCTTCCACTCAGAATCCCCTCAAGACGAAAATGCACGAGTAAAGTAAATACATATAAAATTACAAAACTATTTCGGAGGAAACTTTTCGGGAAAAGTCGTCCTCATGAGGACACTTAAACATAACGAATTTTACTTCCTGTTAACCCTGTGCGAGTAGACGAGTTGCTGTTCCAACTGAATACTCGTTTCTATCGACATACTCGTAGATACGAGTACATATTATAGATAAATTTGTAGATGCACTGGTATAAAGAGAGAATGATATCCTTACAGACTTCAGAGTATGTTTTCTGGTTCTCGCATACTCGTACAAATATTGCAAAATTTATTTATTTCAAAACTGCCGAATATTGAATTTGAACTTTGAATTTTGAATAATGTGCATGTGGGAGTTGGACTATTGGGTTCAAGGAACGGCATCTCCTGATGGATAAGACTTTTGATCCGATTGTCTTTTGGGGAAAGAAACTTCCTTTTGAAGGGGGAACCTATCTACGACTACTTTGTTCTGCATATATATTCAAAAGTTCCATTACTAAATTAAAACTAAATGATGATCGATTGTTGGACTAATAGATAGGTCGAATATTGCCCAGGTACACGAATATTGTAAAATCCCAAGCCAGCTACCCATGGATTACCAGGATGACTCAACTAATGCAAACATACATACATAAATCTTCCGATAATAAGCTGGTTAATATATTATGCTGATCTCAGTACTTTAGTAGTTCAAGCAGAAGGACTTAGATAAGTGAGTAAGTGCTGTGCGTACACGGACGAAGGATGTGGGATGTACAATTAGGTAGAGAACCAATAAACCAACAAGAAGACACTATTCTGCTCCAATCCGATAATCCAATTTAAGGAAGTTGTGAGCAAACGGAGTGAATCTAATCTAGAAACTAATTAGCGATCGAAAGCTCTTGATCACTACATATAAGCCGGAGTTAAGCGAACAAGGATAAATGGCTAACAATGACACTAAGCAGCAAGGTAAGGAGACGAGAAACTAAGAGATAATTTTAAAAGGTAAAGTATTGGCCGAGTCCTGTTCAACATTTTGGAGCACACACTCTATATTAGCTTTAATTTAAATTCCACTGTCCCGTATACAAGACATAAGTATAGGATATTCGTTCTCTTTCCCCTCAAAGGGGCCACATACCAGACAGTTTTTAGAGATAAATTTTACAACGTTTGAGTGGGGACAAATTGTGTGACTCTTATCATGTCCCGAAATTAACTTTATACGTTTATTACCCGCATCAATTGTAACAAACTCGGCCTGATTCTTCAACGCTTTCGCTCGAACAAGTCGCCAACGCCAATGCTCTTAGGAGTGTCAAAAACTGGAAATCGAAAATTCCTGAACATAAAAGGAAGCCGGAAATACCAAGTAGGGGCTGCAGAAAAATGGAGCCGAGTGCAAGAAATAGAACGGCAGTAATCAACGAAACAAACGCTCTGTTCAATTTATATATTTCAGATATATGTACTCGTATGTACGAGTAGTTGAAGTCGGCCATTGGTAATAATATTTATATGAAAAGACTTAGCATAGATAGACATGCGATTAAATACAATTCAGTGGAGCGCTATAATAAGATTAAGAATTAATTGAAGGACGCGACGTCGGTGTTCTTCTTCTTTACCCCGAAGGGGAAATGTTGCAAATCATGGGCGGATAAAAACCGACAACTGATCCGGGACCTCCTTGCAGCTTTAGTTCGTTTTATAACTAGAGAACTAGAGACACATCACAAAATATGGGGGTTGTTTCAAGTTCCAATATATAAAGAGAATAAAGCTGGCTTGGAAGCAAAAGGTGTAAGTCTAACGTCCACCTAACACCTAACACCAACACAAACACCAACCGTCACCACCCAAATTATCTTTTCCCAAATGGCGGCAAGCAGGAAAAATACGGCAAAACAAATGAAGGTACTCGTAGATTCTCAGGCTGAAGCACCTAGAGCACCGGGAGTTTCATCTGATGCAGATACGTACAATCCGTCTCCTTTCGAATATCAGTAAAGTATTCGAACAGATGATCAATAGAGTCCTCACTAACTGGGGTGAGGACGGAAATATTGTTCCGGATAACCAACTGCGTTCTTTTAGGGCACTGAAGTTAATAAATTTGAGGGGGCCACGATAGGGTGGTAAAATAAAAGGAATATCCCATCTCTACGATTCGGGATATACTCACTGAAAGGAGGGACCACACTTGGCTGGCATATTCGAGTATGGCCTGGAAAAGGCATAGAGATTGCAAAATTCTTTGGACCAATGTTTAATGAAACCCAGTGATAAGTTGGCTTTAAGGATTATCTCATCAATATGCGGGCGGGAATTTAAGACTGGCATATAGGTTGGCCGTAGAGAGGATAAAGTCGATGAAGATATTTTTCGTACTTACATACATAATAAAGTCATAGATTGACATTTGGAGACATTTACGTCTAAAAAAATTTTTTGGCACCAAGCAGAAAACCTATCAAAGTCTTCATGAATGAGAATAGAGTCATGGGGTGGAGAAATAGTTTTAGAGAGCTTGACGTCGTCAGGGTAAATGAATATGGAGTACTGTTTAATAATTCTCTCAAGATCATTTATATTAGGTTTTCCGATTATATAGTAAAAATTGAAAACCCAATCCGTTAGCATCTATGACATTCTTCCAACGTGATACAAGGTTAAATATTCGTTTTTCGTAGAAGTGCTAACTTTTTGAGGCAATGAAAACTTCAAAGGCTTTTATGACCGCTGCGGGAGACCTGCTGCCGGCAAAATAAATCCATTGCGGAAAAGATGGTAATCCGTTGGGGAAATATCAGGAGAGTACGGTGTAAGTGGAAGAATTTCAAATCCCAACTGCAACAGTTTTTGCACAGTTACTTGTGAGGTATGGGGTCTAGAATTGTCATGCCTATTGACCAACGCAGGCTGCTTTTCACTCAATTTGGCATGCAATATTATGTCCATTTCCTTACAATATTTAATAACGTTTATCGTTTCTCCTGGTTGAAGGAATGAAAAGTGGATTGGTCGTTTGGATGTCCAACAAATTGTCACCGTAAACTTTTTTGAGTGCAGATCGGGCTTGGGGGTGTGTTTTGGTTTTTCATCTGCATCCAACCACTGCCCAGATGTTTTGCGATTATCAATCTCCCGCACCAATTTCGTTGGGTCCGCATCCACCGTTGCTCCTAAATCGTCGTCAACTAACGTTTCCGGCTTGCCACGTGGTTCATTTTCGGGGCTGAAATCTCCCGAACAGAACTTTAAAAACCAACGTCGTATACTGTCATTAATGTTTTTCATTGCCAATGACGCATTTGTCCCATTTTCGTAAAGGAAGAGGGTTCGAATTTGAACTGCCGACAGCATGGTAAATAATTCTTAGAAAAAAAAATCGGTACTTACAACGAATCCTAAAATTCTCACATGTCAACTGTCAAGCACACGTACCACTTTATTTTATAAAAAAAGAAAATTGAACGTTCTGGCACAGATGTTCACTCGAGAACTTACTGCCATGTTTAAAGAAGGCTGTCAAACAAATTTGAGCAGGAAAGCAATGAAAGCTCAAGTTTCAGTCGAGATTTGAAAAGATTTGAATTTATTTGATCAAATAATTTGATCACTCAAATGCGAAACCATCAGCAAAATCTCGATCTATAGAATTGTTCTAAGGTATGTAGACAAAAGACATCGTAAGCACCAATAAATGCTAGCAAAATTTGCTACATGCTACTTGGCTATTTAAATTGGCTGCTTGGGGACCTTAACCAAGAATGTTACCGCTGTCCGACATGAAACAACCCATCAGAACTATATTCTGAAGAAAAACAAATAATTGTTATCATATCCACTGGATACATTACCATAAGCTCGCCAGCAAGTAAAATGGGATAGGCATAAGGCCTGTAGTCAATGTAACGACCACACAATCGGACATTTCTATTGTCACTGCCTGGCCTACACTCGCATAAGATTTGGATGATAAGTACTATTACGGCCAGATCAGATACCGAAGTCATTTTATCGTTGCAAGGTGTTAGTGCTCATATAAATTTTGGGTAAAAAAATGCTTCTACACCGTCTGAAGGGTCTATAAAATGTGGAGCGCATGGACACCAATGCTTCTTCCTGAAGAGTCTTTGAAGCCTCCTAAATGGAAGAACTGAATGAAAAACATTATATCTAAGTGGCATGCGAACTGAGGAAGGAAAATCGACAATCCTGGAGGTCATTCTGTGACAAAATAACGGAAACTTCTGAGGCTCGGCGGCTAAGAAAAATTTTCTCTAAAAATCCCAAAGTGCTTAGCTGTTTAAAGAAAACCTATGGCTCTTGGATCAAATGATGAATCACTCAACCTGCTAATAGACCACCACTTTCCAGGTAGCTCCCTATTCGCGGCCAAAAGCAACCAAAATTCATGGTCTGATTACAAGAGATAAGCTGCTTTGGGCGGTGGTAATTAATTCCTAGAAAAAAATAACGGTACTTGTAACGAACCCTAAAATTCTCACACGTTAAGCACACGTACCGCTTTATTTTATAAAAAAACGAAAATTTGACGTTCTGTCACAAATGTTCACTCGAGAACTTCTTATTTTCGACTGAGCGAAAATCGGATATTTCATGTGGTGCAACCAAATAGTTCAGATGAAAAGAAGGGGATCCAGATTTAAATTAAAAACGGTCTGCAACAAGTAGCAGTAAATTAGCCATTCCTTTTCAACATCTATACTAACTATCTTGTGCGCTCACTTCACCATTCCATAGCGTACTCAGGCGACTTAATCGCGTACTTTTGCAACGTGACTTCGTTAATTTTAAGCGATATTATTGTACGATGACTGGAAATTGAGGATAAACTTGTAGAAATCGGATTTTTTTTTTAGGATGCCTTTATCCGGGGTTCTACGGATACCAGAAACAATTGGTAACTATAAATTGAGCAAAAAAAAAAAAAAAGCATATATGTATGTACCTATATGTATATGTACAGGGTGGTCCAAATACAAGTTTCTTTTTGAATCATATGTATGTTTTGACACTGACAGCTTTTTCCCGCTCAAAATCTTGATTTTAAAAATCGATGTTTACGGACAATCCAGAAATGATTCACACCTTTTGACCAATCTCAAAATAGCCAACAAGGCATTGGAAAATTGGGTTGACAGGATCCGCTAGCTCAAATGCAGCCGAGGCAGCCACATGAATGAAATCGTATTCCATAACTAAGGGCAATTCTCGCTCTTTCTAATAAAGACATAACATACGAAAATATTATAATTGATTTATGTTCATTTTATTTTATTTTTAACAAAAACGTGTATTTTGACCACCCTGTACATGGTGCTCTACCAGAGGTTTTTTTGTACTTAGCAAGAGACTGTTTTACAGCAGACAACTCAATACGAGGGTAACGAAAATTAGGCCAATGCCGAAGTAATACTCGTATATTTATGGACCTGACCTACCCAATATATTGTACAATGCAAATTGAGACACCTCAAATCTAAGTTTAGTAGTACAGACTGAGAAGTCCTCGAAAAAGGTAGCCGCCACACCGAAAGTGTCATGGACAACGTTGTATAGAATTACTCTGTAAAGCCGTCCGCAATAACTTAACTTTTTCTTACAATATATCAGGCTACTGGATATAAATATCATGATGAAATTGCACACACAATGATACGACATTGGATGCAGTGTAGTTTCATCACGTAATTTTTCTTGTTTTAATACCAATTCCTCTACCTTACAATCGAACAGGGCCTTTTTAATAAGCACCAATCGATCGGTATTTCCCCGTTCACTGGTTTACTGGCTATACTTATTGACTTGTTTTTAATGCAGTGTAACTCTAAAAGTGAGGTTTATTGTACAGGACAAGTTCATTATGTTGCAAAACGGCTGCAAACGCAGTTTACAATATCATCATCCTTCTCTCTACAAATCTTATGATGTGTAGCTGTTTGAAAAAAACCGATGGCTCTTGGACAACCTCAAGTGATGAATCACTCAACCTGCATCTGGACGCCCACTTTCCAGGTAGCTCCCAACTCGCGGCCAGAAGCAGCCCAAACAGGCCTACTACAACCGGGACCTAAACTCATGGTCTGATTACGAGAGACAAACCGCTCTGGGCGCTACATAGCTTCAAACCATACAAGTCTGCTGGTCCGGACGGTATAATACCTGCCGAGCTACAGAGGTCTTCAGATATTATTCTGTCTGTGTTAGGAAATATTATGAGGAGGTGTGTAGAACTTATCCACATTACACTGTTATGGAGAGAAGTCAATGTAGTATTCATTCCCAAAGCTGGAAAATGTTCTCATGTTGTCTCAAAGGACCACCTCAGACCTATAAGTCTATTATCTTTCCTTCTGAAAACTTTATTTTTCTATATTCGAGCTAAAGTTGATCCAAGACTTCTGTCAACGGCTCAACATGCTTACTGTAAAGGGCAGTCGGTGGAAACGGCTTTGCACTCTCTGACTAGCCACATCGAACGATCCCTACAATATAAGGAGTACACAATGGTTGCTTTCCTAGACACAGAGGGCGTCTTTAACAACGTCAACACATCCGCAATCACGACTGCGCGGCGGATGACGTTGCCATAGCCGTCTCAGGAAAGCATCTCAATACCATTAAAGAACTCATTCAAGTAAATCTCAATAGGTTAACCCACTAGGCAGATCGCTGTGGGTTGGGACCCCATAAAACTGATCTTGTCCTCTTTTCCAGGAAATACAAAATTCCAATTATAGACCCTCCCTTCAATAAATGGCACCAGTTTAGTTTTTTCCGATACAGCAAAATATCTGGGTCTCATTTTTGACAGGAAACTAAACTGGAAACCTAACATTCAAGAAAGGTGCAATAAAGCTACAACAGCTTTATCTCTTGCAAAAAAGCCATTGGGAATAAATGGGGCCTTCAACCTCGCATAACCCACTGGCTATACATCTCGGTCATAAGACCGATACTTACTACGAGATGGTTGTCTGGTGGACGGCCTTGGAAAATGCAGTTAACCGTATTAAACTAAGCAGAGTCCAAAGAACAGCATGTCTATGCACAAGCGGAGCCTTGCGGTCTACCCCCTCTGCGGCATTAGATATTCTGCTTCACTTGACACCCCTCGACATTTTTAGCAAGCAAGTATTCGCCTTAAAGCGACTAAACAGTGGACAAATAATTCATCTGGCCACGCCAATATTCTTAATACATTAGGAATCCTCACAGAGAACACCGATTACACCATACCTGAACTTTGGTTTGACAAAAACTTCCATGTAAGCTTTCCCTCTAGATCATTCTGGGAGGAGGATGCTTTCATGGAGGACAAGTCAATCCATCTCTACACATATGGATCTAAAACCGATAGCGGAGTTGGTGGCGGTGTTTTCTCAGATAAGCTAAATCTAAGCCTCTCCTTCCGCCTCCCAAATCACTGTAGTGTGTTCCAGGCGGAAATTTTGGCGATTAAAGAAGCTCTGTCGTGGCTGAAGAAAAACGTGATATCTGCAAAGGATATCCGCATATTTTCTGATAGTCAGGCCGCCTTCAAGTCCCTGGACTCGGTCTCATTATATTCTAAAACCGCCCTTGAATGCCGATCATCTCTCATGGAGACGGCAGAGCAGTTCAATATTCACTTTTGTTGGGTGCCGGGCCATAGAGACATACCAGGGAACTGCAGAGCCGATGAATTCGTCAAAATTGGAACCACTCTACCTATTCTACCGGAAAAGGGTAGTATACTCGTACATAGGTATACGAATCGCTACGTGTAAACTAACATTAAAGCTGGATACTAATAAAAGAACCGACCTTAGGTGGACTGTTGGACAAACATGTCTAGCGAACAAACAGATCTGGCCAAAGCTGGATCTGAATGGTTCTAAATGTCTGATCCTTTTAAATAGGAAACATCTCAGCGCCATAATAGGTGTCATCACTGGACACTTTTACAAATGATTTCTGTAGAAGCTGCATGCACGAGGAAGAGGAGGAGACAATCCTCCACCTACTCTGTACATGCCCAGCGCTCTCCCAGAGAAGAAAGCTTCATCTAGGACCTTTCTTCTACAACGACCTAAACAACATAGAAAACATAGACGTTAACAGTCTCCTACGCTTTATTATAAGCTCAAACTGGTTCCATTAGTAAGAGGATTATAGATCCACGTGACATCACAATGGGCCAACAGGCCTAAGTGGGTTGGGATTTCTAATAGCCATTCTTACCTAACCTAACCTAACCTACGGTTTTCTTTATATTACAGACGATGTATAGTATAATAGTGACGGGCGATCCAAGGAAATATGAAAGCAAAGAAAAAAAATGTAAAGGACGTTATGGAAATTTAAATATTGGGTTATGTAAAACAAGTTGGAGGAAATTAAGCCGTTCCACTTGAGCAACCTTCATTTTCCTTTCAACATTCAATGGGGGAAACTATATTATTAGTGTAATTGGACTTGTTGCTGTATTCTAGGCATCCACTCATCTTACGTGATTTTAGTTCCTGCAAAAAAGAATGCCTTTCGGGCGCGGCTGGTATTGAAGCCCGAACATGTCCGATTTGGAAGCCAATACAATAACACTTGAGCCACGGCCACCCAAATACAACACGGCCGACGTATCTCATTAATCAAAACAAATAAATAAAATCCTGTACAAAGATACATATATTGTACTAAAGCGAACATGAAAACTAATTGGAGTATCACATACCTAGCGCCCACTAGTAGACTGTTTCCGTCCTTCGTAACCAGCTTGAAGTGATCCAAAACTGTGTCGTTTCCAAGGAATTTCAGCACGTCTTCAGGACCTTAAATAGAAAAATAATAAAATATGTTAACATTCAGTTTGTGATTTAAAGGTCTTAAAACTAGTAACCTATCATGTTCAAATGGCAAAGTAAACATAATCCTTAAGGAACGAACCGGTCGATGATCTACTTTTAACAGCTGTAATAAGAATTTATTTCGAAATAAAATCCAACAAAACGCTTTACTATACACAAGGTAGCATACACAATTAAATAAACCACAAAATTGATTCGTTACCTTAAAAAAAAAAAAAATAAAAAATAAAAAAAAAACTAATAACAAAACCGACATGGAATTTTATTTACCCTCATTTAGTTGGAACAAGAAAAATCCCCAAACGGAACTAATCAATCAGTGCGTGGCACAATAATAATTACTATTTCAGGGTAGTTGGTTAATGAAACGTTAATTTAATAATGGCGTGCCCCAAAAATACCCAGCACGAAGCTCTAGACTACTCTACTTTCTATTTTGGCGGGCTATCACTTTCAACACACCCCATATGGTGGAGTTTTTCTTCTGTTCTTCTTTTTTCCGTTAAAAAACCTTGAAGAAGTTCTCCTCGTTTATGTACCTACTTCGGGTTCAGGGGCTTTTTTCTTTTAATACCAAATGTGTAGGAGCAAAGGAAGATTTTTGTATCACAAGAATAATAAACAATTTTCGGGGGAAAAAAAGTAAAAGAAAAAAAATATGAAGCAAAAAAAAATCTATTGTAAAACACTTTGATCGGGCACACAATTTGACTTTGGAAACATTTCAATGTTTAGATACTTTCTTGTGTTGTAAGCAGTGGCAGAGATTTAGAGGGTGCGAATTATGTGTGCATTCTGTAAGGCAAGGCAAAGCAAAGAATAATTTATGTCTTCATTTCTTCCGATATATGTTTGTTTATGTTTGTTCTTCCAAGCCTTTTTCAACTATTCAGACGCTTCAATGCGTCACGGACGTGTATAGTGCACGGCCAGATACCGTTTTATACCCTCAATCAAAAACCCGGCAGATAAATGTACACATACAGTTGTTTTCAAAATAATAGGAGCATCGCCGTGCATAAGAAAAATACAATTTTTTTTTCTTTCCCATTTTAGTTAATAAAGGGTTTTCAAATAGGGACTTGACAATTTTGAATTTAATTTGTGAACGGACTCTTTCACTAATCATCAAACTGTCGCTGTCAAGTTATTCAGTAAACTCAACATTTTCATCATGGTAAAGTACACGAACGAGCAACGTATGCAAATTATAAAAATTTTCTACCGAAATTCGGAGTCGGTAACTGCAACTTTAAGAGCGTTAACTCCAATTTTCGGTCGTAATTCTCGCCCTAGCAGACAGGCAATAACAAGTTTAGTGCAACAATTCGAGCCTACATATTCGTTGTGTGATGTTGCCGTGTCAGTGAGACAACGGGTTAGTCGAAGTGTCGAAAATATCGCCAATTCAATTCCAAGTCAATTCCACGGCGTTTTCAAGAATTGGACATCGCTCAAACCACATTATGGCGTATTTTGCGTAAGGATCTTGGTTTACACCCATACAAGATCAAGCTGACTCAAGAATTGAAGCCGATGGACCATTTGAAGCGACTTACGTTCTCCGATTGTTTTCTGGAGACGATGCGCCAAGATGATGAATTTCATCGAAAAATCATCTTCAGTGGCGATTTTTGGCTCAATGGGTTCGTCAATAAGCAAAATATGCGTTACTGGTCGGGTGAAAATCCACATGTGCTTCATGAATCACCACTTCATCCACAAAAAATAACTGTTTGGTGCGGTTTGCATGCCAGCGGCGTTATTGGGCCATATTTTTTCGTCGATGATAACGATCGTCACGTTACTGTGAATGGTCATCGTCAGCGCGCCATGATCACCGATTATTTTTGATTTTGATATGATATGAACTTGGACGACATGTTGTTTTAACAGGATGATGCCACAAGCCACGCAGCACACGCTACAATCGATTTATTGAAGAGTAAGTATGGTGAGCGTGTTCTCTCAAGAAATGGGCCAGTGGATTGGCCGCCTCGTTCGTGCGATTTAACGCCGCTTGACTATTTTCTATGGGGCTACGTTAAGTCATTGGTTTATGCCAACACGCCGACGACGTTGGAAGAGCTCAGAGCCAACATTGAACGCGAAATAGCGGCCGTTTCGGCTGAAATGTGTGTCCGAGTCGTTGAAAATTGGGTCCAACGAATCGACCGCTGCAAACCTGTCCGCGGTGGCCATATGAACGAAGTCGAGTTCCATTCATAAATGTTTTGATTGTACTTTAGGCTGATAATAGAGTTTTCTGAATATCTCAAATGGTTTGCGTTTTATTTAAAAAAAAAGTTGTCAGGTCCTTATTGGAAAACCCTATATATGACACATTTATTTTTCATTAAATTAAACCAAAAATTAATAAAATTCATTACTAGCATTGTTAAAGAAACTAGGAGTACATTAAAAAAAAAAATCTTGCAGGTCCAACTGATCATAATGAAGCACTGATCCACACTCTTTGCTGTGGTAGAAAATAAAGGCAGATTTTGGGGTGATGCTGCGATGGGGCTCTACAATAATAAAGCAAAAGGAATCATATACTCGTATACTGCTCGAGCTACCAGCAGGGTTGCCGAAAGTGCCCGATAGAACTTTACCTTACTCTTAATCGTAATTTTGGCCTTGGCCATGGTCCATATAGAAATGACCCCTTTTCTAAATTCGGTGCCTTCTGTACTTCGATTCCTTAAATATTTCTGTTCAGGGTCAGGAAGCCCTACAACTTGTAGTTGCCCTTCTGTTGCTCACCTCCTATTTTGGTCTCCGCAAGCGAGCTTCTTCTGACACAAAAGAGGACAAGTGTAAATTGCGTGCATGCCGTATCGTAAATACAAATACTCTGGAATATAACAAAACGGCACGAATACGGACAGATGATTTGTTGAAGACTTTTAAGTATCATATTCAGATAACGATAAAAATTTGGAAACGGAAGCTCGTTTTGGGCTCTTCAGAACAGCAGATACTTACAAGTAGATGGTACTGTGCTGTAATAATCAGGTCCGTTGGCTACTCGTACTAAGCCAGAAGTCTGAATTCAATTTTCGTCACCATCCCACCATCTTTCAGGGCTTATCTATCTACAATGACTACAGAATTCTCGATCTCGTAGTGTGCTTGTTTACAATTCAATGACCAAGTCAACTAAAGTGTCCGAGGATCCAAGTCAACCGATAGTAGATATGAGTACATACATATGTAACTGTCAGGGATTGCAGAAAATATGTGAAAAATGTTTTGACAACCAGACACCAGAGGTAGAGACATAGATAGTACTGTAGCAATCAAGAGATCTGATTCAAAAGCCTAGTACGAGTACCTTGTGAAATAAACAAACTATAACGTAGTTTAAGGACAAGGAGGTAAACGGGAACTCAACTTAAAACAAAATCCCGTTGAAAGCATTGACAGTTCATTTTTCACATCAAATGAAGATCAGATCTTCGAGATGACGAGGCAATTTTGCAAAAGGATTTGGATCAGATGTTTAAACGAGCGAGTTATTTAATAAACTGGCAATAATTAAGGCCTTCAGGACGAATAAACTGGTCGTCATTTATGTCATCTTTGCAGAATTTTGTTTATTATCAGTCCTATAGAGGATGTAGTAAGGCTTTAAGCGCAGCTTAGCTGTCGATACAGATGAAGATATACTCGTTTTCAGAATATAATTGATTGCCATCAGGATTGCGTATATCTCCCTTGCAGAACTAACACTGTAGATCGTTAAAAGTCGCATCCTAGATATGTTTTAGTCATACGTGAAGACCCCACTACGTCCCCTTCCTGGCTCTGGTTCTGACTCAAATTCTTTCAGACCACACAGATAGTCGATTTCGTACTTTCGCAGCAGCTGGGTCTCTGGAGAGCCAAAACACAGTCGGGGTACTAGGTCATCAAAACTGCAGTGCCTATTATACCAAAGGCCAATTCCTTTTAAACGAAAGATGATATGAATATCAACATAAGTGAGATTCATTAGACCTTCTTCGGTGGCAAGAGCCATGTATTGCAGAAAGCTCCTTTACAAAATCAGAAATAAAGAAGCTTGTTATACAGCATGACACCACACTCAAATACGGTTAGTGATGCTTTTAAATACTACAGGAGTCAGATAAGTCAGTTTTTACGGAAAGCAACAAACAAGAAAACGATTGGCGGAAAAGTAGCTGCGGTTCAAACAAAGGCTTCCATAGACAGGTGCGCTCCGTACCACCCCTACGGCAGCATTGGACAGCTTTTTGCACCTAACACTTGATTTACAGATCAAAAAACTTGCTGGCAACCGTGCGATACGACTCACTAATCTGGGCTACTTCAAGAGCAGGAGTTTCGGACATGGCACGATACGAGTACTAACGGAGCTACTGCCAGGCAATCCAATTCTAACGGATGAAATTGCTTCCCTGGTCGACTTCGACATACCGTACGATATAATTTATCCGAGGAAGGAGGACTGGGAAAAAAATGCAATAATCAGGTCGAATGATTGCAATTTTCACAGATGTCTCAAAAATAGAGGAATGAGCAGGTTATGGTAGCTTCTCAGAAGACCCAGAACTAAGAACGTCGATAAGACTACCGGACGCAAGCAGTGTCTTCCAATCAGAGGTTATTGCTGTCCTCAGGACGGCTGAGCTACTAAAAATGAGACCGGTATCGGAAAGAGATATCGCTATCTACATCGATAGCCAGGCAGTGGAATCAACCAACGCCAACTCTGATACAATCAGGGGCGGTCGCACAGTGCTTAAGGCACTATGAAGTCAGAACTGAGTAAGACTGTGTTGGGTGCTAGCACACTGTGGTATTAAAGGAAATGAACACGCGGACGAGGTTGCAAGAAAAGGAGGGTTACTCGAAAATAGTGAGGTTGCTAAAATCAAATCACGCCGTTGCATAGTGAGTGGCACTATCGAAGAAAAAATTACAAAGACTGCCAACCTAAGGTGGTCAAGTCTTGAGACACACAGGGTACCCAAGGCTCTTTGGCCGCTTTTTGACGACAATAGCTTTAGGAAGTTAATAAAATTAAACAGGGATAAGCTTAGAACAGTAATAGGAATCCTAACAGAACACTGTCTTCTGCGGAAACACGCAAAGAGACTCAAATTTTCAGAGACGAATATCTGCAGATACTGTGGTGATCTGCAAGCTGTTGAGGACATAACACACATACTGTGTGAATGCGAGGCAATGGGTGGCCGTGGCTCAAGTGGTAGTGGACTGGCTTCCAAATCGGAAGGTTCGGTGTTCGAATCTCAGCTTCGCCCGAAAGACATATTCATTTTTTCAGTTAACGAAAATCCAATAAGATGAGTAGTTGACTAGAAATCAACAACAAGCTAACCTCCACTAAGAATTTAGTCTCCCCATTAAATGTTGGATGCCACCCATATGGAGCGAAATAAAACACGTAGATATGTATTGATATGCACTTGGGTGTTAAGTTCTTTAAAAAAAATCGCGTAGTCGAAGAAATTTTTTTAGGGAAATACTTTTTCTGGTTCCACAGGGATCGCGATGAGCCCGCTTTGGAGCCTGGTGTCTGTGTGATGGCATATCCATAATACCCAATCTACACGTGGCGTCTATTTTCGGAAGTACTCTCAATGCAGAGAAAAATGTCCAGCTAGTAGTGCTTTTTATTCAGGAAGCCTTAAATTCTGACCGACAGATTTAGAAGCGCAGAATCGAAAGATCTTCTGCATCCGTAAAGCAGTTTTGTGCAAATGTAGTTCGACCATCCTCTTCATGGTTTCCACATGAAGGAAGACAGACTGACAGTCATCTCTCCGATGTTCATAAAGATGATGCAATGCAATGATGATAAAATGTTTTTCAAAAGTACGATACCTCGTAGCCTCAGCTGAACAACCATCTTCTGTTATGAACTAATTCTTTCCTAAGCCCTACAACTCGTTTATGGAATACGCAATTCATTATTTCATCGTCATCTGATAAAGAGAATTTGTAGTATTCTTCAATGGTTTTTGATATTTCATATCCTATTAGAATTTAGGAAACCTATCACTCATAAAAGTTTGACCGATCAGATGTGAGACTCCCTGTCTTAACGAAATCGTAGTTAGTACTGCATGGACGGTTCTAGAATGTTTGCTATTCCTTGAGTAACTCAAATGATTCTGGCTCAGTTTTTTTTAAATTGTCGTGTTAAATGTGTGATATATTAATAGATTTCAATTAGTACTGCAAACGTTTCCAAAGAGTCTTATGTTTCTAAGAAACAATTAATTGTATTTTGTGTCATCACCTGATTTTGGTCAAAAGCTAAGGGCCGCAATTTAGCACAAAGCCTCGTCATTTGACAAATTGATAGCAGTACTCGTTACAGTGGGCCAAAAAATTGGCGCATACGGACACATATATATACACACACACACACACAAACACACATGCCCAGAAGATCTGTCAGTAAAAGAGGCGAGCCTTGCTACTGGTGGACCGACGAGATTAAACAGCTCAGAACGAAGTGTCTACAAGCACGACGAAGATCTCAGAGATCCAGAGGAAGAGAAGATTTCCAAGAACGACTAACCAACTTTAAACTGGCGAGACGGGAACTGGAAAGTGCCATTAAAAAGAGTAAGTCAAGGAGTTTTAGACAGCTCTGCGACGAGGCTAACCTAGACCCCTGGGGCTTATCGTATAGGGTGGTGATGAAGAAGCTCAAAGGCAACAGGTCCCCACAACTAACCTGCCCTGCAATGCTAAGGACTATAGTAGAGCACCTATTCCCGCATAGACCAACTACTATGGTCACCATCACAAGGGAGACCAATATGGAAGATATCCCGGCCATCAAGTCGGAAGAAATTTTTGCTGCTTGCAAAAAAATTGGAGACACCAAAGCACCTGGACCAGATGGCATACCGAATAAGGCATTAAAGATGGCCATCAAGACGAGACCGGACATCTTCTTAGCGACGATGCAAAGGTGTCTAGAGGAGGGAATATTCCCTACGCCATGGAAGCTACAACACCTAGTGCTGCTTCAAAAGGGCAATAAGCCACCCGGAGAACCATCATCGTATCGCCCAATATGCCTGCTTGATACTCTAGGTAAGATCCTAGAGCGTATTATATACAACAGACTGCTGGCGGTGGCTGAGGAAAACGGAGCGCTGTCAGATCACCAGTACGGCTTCAGAAAATCTCGTTCTACCATCGATGCAATAAAGGCGGTAGTAGATACAGCAACTGAAGCAATACAAGGGAAAAGATGGAAATGGGGGACAAAAAGATACTGCGCAGTAGTAACGCTCGACGTTAAAAACGCGTTCAACTCGGCGAACTGGTCGTTTATTAGGAGATCCTTGGCCAGGATGGATACACCGTACTACCTCTTGAGGATAGGCACGGACTACTTCAGTAACAGGAGATTAAAGTACCATACGGACGATGGTGCTAAGCACTACAGTGTTTCCGCGGGAGTCCCACAAGGGTCGGTCCTTGGACCTCTCCTATGGAATATAATGTACGACGGAGTTCTGCGACTAACCCTGCCTGAGGGAGTCAAGGTTATTGGCTTCG
The DNA here is from genome assembly GCA_949129095.1 of Volucella bombylans. Taxonomy (NCBI): domain Eukaryota; kingdom Metazoa; phylum Arthropoda; class Insecta; order Diptera; family Syrphidae; genus Volucella; species Volucella bombylans. The sequence continues at coordinate 36,961,502 of OX422141.1, read as the reverse complement.
CTGACGACATAGCAGTGGTTACAGTAGCCAAGCACATCCACGAGGTGGAGTCTGCCACAGACGAGGCAGTTTCAAAGATAAAGGAATGGCTGGAGTCTACGGGTCTGGAAGTAGCTGCACACAAGACTGAAGCTGTACTAATAACCAGTCGCAAGGCGGCGGAATACGCAAACTTCCGCGTCGGAAACCAGACAATTAGATCCAAAGAATCCTTAAGGTACCTTGGAGTCATGATCGACAATCGGCTGCGCTTTAAATCCCACGTCGAGTACGCTACTAAGAAAGCATCGCTGATGCAGGCGGCACTCGCCCGAATGCTACCGAACATCGGCGGACCTGGATACGCCCGAAGGATCTTGCTGACCAGAGTGGTCAGCTCAGTACTTCTATACGCTGCTCCTATATGGGCGGGTGCGCTGGTGACAAACGAGTGTAGGAGAGAGTTAGTATCAGCTCACAGGCTCTGTGCAATCAGAGTGATCAGCGGATTCTGTACAATCTCCTATGATGCAGCCTGTGTTTTAGCTGGAATGATCCCAATAGACATCGTCGCGGATGAGATGAAGAGGGTGTATCTTAGGCGATCATCGAACCGGCAAGAGGCAAAGAGGGTCAAGGAAGAAGAAAAGGCAGCATCCGCAATGCTGTGGCAAACCAGGTGGGACCGTTCCACAAAAGGCAGGTGGACGTACAAGCTTATTCCCATCATAGAAACATGGACAAAGAGATCATGGGGGAACTGTAACTACCATATCACACAGTTCCTGTCTGGGCACGGCGGTTACCGGAAATACCTCCACAGATTTGGACACGATAGTTCGCCGCAGTGCCCAGAATGCCAAAATGAGGAAGAGGATGCGTTGCATACAGTGTTCTACTGCAGACGCTTTGCAGAAGAAAGGGTAAATCTGCCAAGTCCAGAAAATCTCATTAGTCACATGACGCAGTCAGAGGACAAGTGGATGGAGATCTGCTCATTTATAGTGCGCGTACAGTACGCGCTGCGAAGAGCAGAAGCCCTAAGAAGAGCTCAAGAGGCGGCCTCGTAGAATAGAGCATAATTGCTAACCAGCCCCGCGAAGTAATACCTAACGGCAGTCCCGCGGGGAGAGTGGTTGAAGGTCGTAAGGGTGTGGATTAGTACGTAGGCGCACTCCTGGCATCGAACATTCGGGTGTTGCGAATCGTGCATGTTGGTGGCACGGGCTACCGCATCTATGAAGATTACCACATTACCAAAACACACACACACACACACATACACCATGCAGCACCTGGTTTTAGAATAGGCGACTAAATGAAAAGCGCAGACGAGGGTCGGATTTAAATGGTCCAAGACAAGACGAATAAGCACCGACTTTTGGATAAGTGCTCCCCACCCCCTGAGGGTGGTTACGATGGATAGAGTAAGAAAAATGGCGAGATCCTGATGTAGCCGGCACACCGTGAAAGCAGGTTATATAAACACATGGAAGTGGGTGGAGCTAACAAACTCACCACGTTCCCAATAATTTCTACGTGATGGAACGAGTGAGTTCTTAACTAAGGTATTCTGGAAAAAACCATTATATTGTTGATAACCGTGGGCTGACGTTTCTAGTATTCTGTAATCCCAGTAAGTCCGAGTGAAATCTGGCTGAAACGACTTACAGACTAATGCTGCAAGCGAACCCGTCAAGATAAAACCCTATCAGGCCTCAAAAAACGCTCAATTTTCACCGTTAAGTTTGTGTTGTAGGTGCAGGTGTAATATACCTGTTTAGCACCGATCTGGCTCTGGACACATGGCCCAATAAGGGCTTCTGTCTACCCTTGCATGGCCTCACTGCTTGCAAAGATAACTATGAGATCCCGTGGTGACAACATATCCGAACATTGATAATAGCTTTCATTGGTGACCCTAAAGATATGAATTCAAACGAAACAAACTCAAACAAACCCACGGAGACGCAAAAAAATAGCGAAAAATAATAAGTCTCACCACAAAAGATGTAAGAAATCTGCTAGATCTAGCTGTGTCATCTGCCGAATCCGTGAAAAAGTATTGCTAGAAAAAAGTTTCAAAATGCCTGGAATTTGGTCACATAGCAAATCAATGCAAGAATAAGGAAGACCGCTTTAAATTAAGCAGAAGATGTGAAAGATATATTGAAAAGGAGTGCAAGAAGCATTCCTTTTGCTAGAGAGACTACTCGGAAGACGCGAAACACGTAGCTGACAACAGTAGATACCGGATTTTCAATGAAGCTATGAACAGAATACACCCATTTGAAAAAATGTACACTCATTGATTGGGTTTTGTCCGCGCAAAAATCAATGGCGTACACTTTTATAGCTGTTATGCACAACCAAACTGGATAGTGGGTGAATTTGAGGAAATGCTAGATAACCCAGCTGAAGGCGCATGTGAAAGACATCCAATTGGGAGGGGATTTCAATGCATGGGCAACCGAGTGGGGCAGAATGTTTACCAATTTCAGAGGCCATTCTTTACTGGAAGAACTCTCGTCCTTGGAAGTGGTAGGCTCTATTGTCGATATTACTTTCCTTAGCAACTCCCTCCTGCCAAAAACAAAATGGAAAGTCAGCTAGGAATATTTGCACAGTGACCACCAGGCGATACTAATAGACATAGAGGAGAGAAAACGAACGAAACAACCCAAACTCACAGGTCCTAGGTGGAAGGACACACTCTTTGATAAGGGTACGTTCGAAGAAATAATTAATAGCAGCAATCTTATCGGAAACAGAACAGCAGAGAATTCGGCGTGTCAGCTTACACGTATTGTTACTACAGCATGCGATGCATCAATGCCCAAAAGAATTGCCAGCGACGAAAGAGCGCCGCGCTTTTTGTGGAATGATGAAATTAAGGCACTCAGGGCAACGTGTCTATATGCTCGTCGGAGAATAAAGCGATCTAAAAGAAGGCCAGATTTTCAAGAAAACCTTAACTCTTTTAGACGCGCAAGACGCCACTTAAGAACTGCGATCAAAGAAAGTAAAGCGACATGCTTCAGGCGCCCGTGTAACGAAGCTGATCTAAATCCTTGGGGCACTGCCTATAGGATGGTAATGGCCAAAGTAAAGGGACATAGCGTTCCACAAATAACATGCCTAACTCTGCTAGCATTGTACAATACCTTTTCTCACAAAGATCACCTCTTACGCATTATATCGAGGAAGAGATTAAACAGAAACAGAAATCCCAGAGATATCAACGGACAAAGGCATGATCAAGGCATGTAGAAAAATGCGACTGGACTCGACGGAATTAGAAATAAGACCGTAAAAGCAGCTGTCCATGTTCATAACAACATACCAGAGATATCTAAAGGAAGGAATTTTTCCTGACCCATGTAAAAATAAACAGTATTTGGCACTCCTGCCAAAGGGAAATAAGCCACCAGGTGTACCATCCTCATATCGGCCTGTCCTCTAGATACCTTGGACAAAATTTTGGAACAAAAATTGCGGTCTACCATAGATACCATAAAAACGGTAGATGGCGATGGAGCACAAAGGAATATTGCGCACTGGTAACACTTGATGTTAAGAATGCCTTTAACTCCGTAAGCTGGTTATCCATAACAAGAGCACTTTCTAAATAGAATGGGTACACCACGCTATTTACTTAAGATAGTAAGAAGCTACCTCAACAAAAGACAGCTTCAATATCAAACAGAGGATGGAATCAAATATTACAGAGTCTCTGCAGGAAGAATCGCAGATGTACCAGAAGAATCTTAATATCCAAGATTCTAAACTCAGTCCTGTTATACGCTGCCCAATTGCCAAAGGAAGAAAGGGAAAAGTTATTATCAGCATATTGACTTAGCTTTTGTTATAGCCGGGAAAATTCTTGTCTAGGAAAACTTCTAGTAACCAAGAGGCGGTAGTAGTCAAAAGGATCAAGGAAGAAGAAAGAGCGACTTGAATGACCGGGTGGTAAGTTCCATGTAATACCATTACGTAGGGCAGAAGGAATTACGGATTGATCTTATCCATAGACGTTTGGACAAAACGAAGTTATGGAAACTGTAACTACCATCTTACGCAGTTCTTATCTGGTCACGGTGGGTATCGAAAGTATCTACACAGCTTCGGGTACGATAGCTCACTTGTTGCCCAGTCTACTGCCCAAATCAGGAGGAAGAAGAAAATTGGATAACGATCTGCGAAGGATCGAAAGAATAAGACGTGTAGATGCAGCAAATATAGGATACAATATGTATGAATGAAGTGTGTGGGGTGTGGTTTAGTACGTAGGCGTATTTCTGGAATCGAGCAATCACGCTAGCGAATCGTGTTATCTTTTGAAGATTACACACCCTTTGGTGCAACATTATAATCGTAGATACTTTAAAACGTAAATATATAATCAGATTTTCATTTTCGATTTTCGAGGTGAATGCAAGAACTTCCGTATCAGGAAGCTAAAACAGTGCAAATAGCTGGCATGCATGTAAAACACTGGTTTGCTTTTGTCAAATAGAACTATCAGTCTTATCGATTCAGCCAGGAATTTCAACCTTCTAATGAGAGACAAAAATAAAGGGTGAGTTAGAAATGATGTACCGAGCACCTAAGAGAACCTACGACGACAGAAGCTGAGGCGGTAATGTTAGAGTAAGTAAAGTTAGTGTTCAAAGTTATTGTAAGTAACTGGGCCTATGCCTATTCAATTTAACACAGTATCACGTTTTGAAGCAAAACTTGCAGACGAACTGCTATTTTGTAAGAATATCGTATCAATCGTAGTAGGGTATGAAGCGTAATTTGTCAACACTTTTCTGTTTTGTTCGCAAATCAACATCTCTGCTGACATCCGTTAAATCATGGAGTTCAATGACATTCGAGTATCTAAGCATTCCCATTCACTCCAACTTTTCACAGGAAACCATTTAAAATGTACATTTTCGACTAAATACAGATCCAAAGCCCTAATTATCCTTTTCAATAGATGACACATATGTATGTACAGTGAACATACTCGTACATATGTATATAACGTCACACCTTGTCATAGAGGAGGAGGTTTATTTTTTTGGCGTTGAAATATCGTAGTATCGTTCGTATCTGCATATACAACGGTACAGATATTTGAGTGAAACTGGTGCTGACATGGAAGGAAACTTTCAAAAGAGAAGAATACAAAAAAGTTCCGGTGTTTTGTCTCTCACCTGCTGTTTAATACCTAACTAAAGCCAATTTGACTAAAATGCGATAAAGTCCCATTGAGAATTCAAGTTTTCACTTGATAAACTTGCACTTGGTATGGCGTGCTACTGAGGTGCTCCACCCCTTGCTAAATCCATAAGTCCATAAAATCCGCATTCACACCATACGAATATCTATCGCATCCCATCAGACAGCCATATGTATATTGTACCGCACCCATTTTCACTTATAAAAAAAAAAAAAAAAAAATACGACTATTTTCTTCCGTTCGCCAAAGTTTTGTACGTTGTTTTCATCATCCAAACCCCCTCAAAAAAACCCTAACCTTAGCACAATCCCCACCCCAAATCGCTGTCATTCTTTCTTTCCTTCATTCTGACTGACTACGTTTGATCAATTCTGGCGGACTATGTTCTCATAATGGTCGAATTCACACATTGCAATTGCATGGGAATAATGACAGTATACTAGTATCTGTGTCTGAATCTATTTCTGTTTCTGTTTATAGTATTCACGACATAGCTGTTGGAATTGAAGTACGAGTATTTAACGGAAAAATTCGACAAAAACATGCAAAAAAAAAACGGAAACGAAAAAGCGGTAGTGAACGTTAAAAGAGACGATAAGCTGAACAGGAGGAAACTGAAAAAAAAGAAGTAAAAACAAAAATAACCATCCAAGAACGTTCCTCTACCTTCATCTGCGCTGGGCTCTATTTTCGGAGGGTTCCAATTCCCAACATGGTCGATTGGAAGTTTTTTTTTTCAAATTTTCATTTGCATTCGTCAGATAACTGTTGGGAGATAGTACTTTCTGCGGTATTCAAACATTGTTGTACGACTTCCTACGAGGTGGAATCGCGCTGTTGATGGTAAGCATAAAGTGACGTTGACTGCTATCGTCAAAACGACCGCGTGTCGTTGAGAAATATATTCTTGTCGCATATCAAATATATGTATGTATATAATCAAAACGTTTTTCTTCACCTTTGTTGACAGTTATTCTTCCGATTACACAAACTCACTACGGTCGCTTTGGGTTCCCCATTCCCGTTCTATCATTCTTATGACGGTTATCATTTTGTTATTCGTTTTCTTCCGTTTTTCCTTTAACTGTGTCTCTGAAGGTTACCCCACTCACCACTGAATGATACATTCGTATAATGCGAACGCTGGCATGAGAATCGAATTTGTATGAGTGCACCTAATGAAGTTCTTACAGATTTTTCCTAACGCCCACACACATCGTCGAACAGCAGGAACAGAAAAGGAAAATACTCGTACTCGCACTCAGTCCGAAGCCATGTGTGTCACAGGGAAATGCCCAAGGACTCTGGTAAAAACCGACCAAGTATCCGTACTTCTTGTCGGAAATCCCCATTTCCATCAAAATTGCAGCAATCGCTATTCCCAGTACCAGTTCCAACTCCAAATCCATCCTTTGAATTCATACTTCATCGTTGTATCATACTAAGTAGGCAAATTGGGAAATATAGGTAAAATACACGTAACTTAAAGCGGACAGAGAACACAATGTCATTGTGGCTTTAAAGTTTGCGTCTGAAGGATATCGATTTTTCCATGTGGAATTCTTGCGCTCTGGCCGCCTCTACTGCTATTCGTACATACGGATGCGACCGAATTGGTTATATTTTCCGAGCTGAATTTAGCACGCGCACATTAACCTATTCGTACACTAAAAATGGGGGTAACAGGATAACAGTTTTCCCTCGTTTCTGTATCTGTGTTGGTATGGTTTGCGCTTGTATGTGCGGTAGTATTTTGTTACCTATTATATCCTCATATGATTACCCAATCAATGATGAGAGAGACTTTACGGGTTGAAGGGTGAAGTGAAATGAAATCTCTTTTCTTGAATACTTGAATATGATACATATTTGGGAAAATTCCAAAATTTTCCCATTTCGTGTTCTTCTTCTTTTTTCTTTCTCTTCTATGGGTAGTGAATATTAATCCAATACAATCATGAATAGAATGTATGCGAGAGAAGTAAGAACAAAAGCGCAAAGCCTTTTCATACTCCCTTTTGGGTTGTCTTCAATGCTTCTGTTTCCTCTCTCTCTCTCTCTGTTAATGTATCTATGTATGTGTCTGCGTTTGTGCAAAAAAGTGCTGGCATTAAAATGTTGTGCTTTTTGGCTTCAGATTTAGCTTTGGATTTCCCTTTAGTCCTAGCTAAGGCTATGACTTTGGTTGTGTGTTGTGTCTTGAGTCGTATTCATTTCTTATGGTCGAGATAAGAAGAAATTGGATAGCTGGTGTGGGACGGTGGAGTTTAGCTCCTTTGGAACTATTGTATAATGGATAAATAATTAATTCCGCTTGCCTTTAAGGTTTTTCCTTTCTCCATCTTGTATCTATGTTGGTATTATAGGGAAAAATTCGACATTCAAACATATTTAGACATGGTAGCGTCTTATTATTTTGGCAATGCATATGTGGTTGTATTTATGAATATTTATATTCAGCAAGAACGATCAAAACCAAGTTGGTGAATTTAATTTTTTCATCAGTATATTAGTATGCCTCGGTGATTTACTACAATCAGTAACGTATTTTGCTTAAAGCATTCAGATTTCTCTAGCTCACACTTTTTAAGAGCAAAGGAAACTCATGTACAATTTCTTTTTTTTTAAATCTGCTCTAAACCCAATGTGTAACAGCTTCTGGATTTTCATAAAAAAGGCTAATGATAGCAGTTTTCTTTATGTGTTTTTAATGCATAATAAGGCTTAAAATACATACAAAAATACTATGAAATATGTGGATCTAGACCAAGCAAGCAAGCAGTTAAGAGTATTCTAGGACTTAAAGCAACTTTAAAATCCGAAACTCAAATATGAAAATATTCCAATTCTGAAACATAACTGAACGAAGTCGGAAGGTTAAATACACTGACTTCTGCCTAGGTCTCAGGTCACAATGAGATCACAGGAAATGAAATCGACGATGAACTCCGAAGGCTCAGAGGAGAGTTTTTCAGGATGCGAGCATTTGGTCTGTCTGTCTCCTCGGTTAAGGCTTTCATTGATAGTTGGATTTCATATGAGCACAACTGTAGATGGCATGACTCCACAGTTTGCAGGCAGACCAAACGAATACTTCCCGACGTTTCTAAGAAGTCTGGCACTACACTTTTGCTAAGCACTGAGATGTGGTGGGCATAAGTGATACAAAATCCTTTGACTCTTGCTGTGAGAGCTTTTTTTTTTTTTTTTTTTTGAAAAAACGCAAGTTCCTATGAATACACTTATAATGCCTCAACATGCCTTAAGTTACCTATTTGGAAAATAGGATAGAGAGAGAAAGAAAGATATTTGACCTCAGTGATTATTTCGCTCCATGGGTGGCATCCAACATTTAATGGGCAGACTAAATTATTAGTGTTATTATATCATAAAGGTAAACGGAAACATATACACGCGATTTATAGGCGATTTGATGTTTATTGGTGATGGAGATGATGGCATCTAAAGAGCTAACAAATGTCATTAAGCAATAAAACAGCAACTTTAATAGACCATATTTACTAAGTTACATATTCCCAGCATTCATAGAAACCGATCTATCCGACCATTACGCCATATTGTGTGCGACAGAAGGATCGCATAATAAACAAATGTTTGATAAAATAGGTGTTGAATACATAAACCAACAAAAAGTAAAGGGCAAAACATTCTCGCAGAAAACGATGTTGTGACACTGTACAATAACTTTGTAAAAGAAATGGATAATATAAACCCTTAATAAAGGGTTTTAACAATAGGGACTGGACAAATTTGAATTTAATTTGTGAACGCACTCTTTCACTAATCATCAAACTGTCACTGTAAATGTATTCAGTAAACTCAACATTTTCATCATGGTAAAGTACACGAAAGAGCAACATCTGCAAATTATAAAAATTTTCTACCGAAATTCGGAGTCGGTGACTGCAACTTTAAGATTACTCCAATTAAAACTGGTGTTAACGCCAATTTTCGATCGTAATTCTCGCCCTAGTAGACAGCCAATAACAAGTTTAGTGCAAAAATTTGAGTCTACTCATATATTGTATGATGTTGCCGTGTCAGTGAGGTAACGGGTTGGTCGAAGTGTCGAAAATATCGCTGCCGTTCAGGCGTCCGTAGAAAATGATCCAAATCAGTCAATTCAACGGCGTTCTCAAGAATTGGGCATCGCTCAGACCACATTATGGCGTATTTGGCGTAAGGATCTCAGTTTACACCCATACAAGACCAAGCTGACTCAAGCATTGAAGCCGATGGACCATTTGAAGCGACGTAGGTTCTCCGATTGGGTTCTGGAGAAGATGCGCCAAGATGATGAATTTCATCAATGGGTTCGCCAATAAGCAAAAAATTATTGGTCGGATGAAAATCCACATGTGCTTCATGAATCACCACTTCATCCACATAAAATAACCGTTTGGTGCGGTTTGCATGCCGTCGGCGTTATTGGGCTTGTTGCCACAAGCCACACAGCACACGCTACAATCGATTTATTGAAGAGTAATTATGGTGAGCGTGTTATCTCAAGAAATGGGCCAGTCGATTGGCCGCCTCGTTCATGCGATTTAACGACGGTTGACTATCATTGATTTATGCCAACACGCCGACGACGCACAGTGTTTCGACTATATGGATTTAGGTGGAAAAAAGTCATGCCACAGACTAGTAAAAACCGGTTATTGAGCTTCCAGAGAAGAAGGCAAAGATCTCAAATCTATAATATTTCCATGGTTTTCTCGCTCTTTGTCTAAACTAACGGTACATTTCCAATGAAGCAGTAGCATTTTGTTTACCGATGCCTCATTTGACACGTAGCATTTGTAGTTGGCGTTGTAATATTGAGTATAATTTTTTTCAACTTTAATCAATTGTTCCTGTATCATAGACATTTCTTCTGAAGGTATTTATGGTTTACTTCGTAATTTTTCTCTTTTTCATAAAAAAACATGCTATAGAAAAACAATTGTTTTGAATTTATCAGTTTTAATTTAAATCATTAGTAAAAAAAGGCATGAGTACCAGTTTATCAGGACTTAAAATTATATGCATCTTTTAGAGAATTTAATCCTCTTTCCGAAAATTCAAATTGAATTTTGCGCACGACTTTGCAAATATTTTTATTTTTTAATTTTCAGATTCACTTTGCGTGATTTCGCGAACAGAATTTTTTGAGCAATGGTTAAAATATCCCAAAAAAGTGAGGAATGGAAAAATTTACAGCTACATAGTTTTGAAGCACAATCTTCTTGTTTCTAATAATGAAAAACATAGGCTAAAAAACAGTATTAGGTTGTGGTCGGAAAAGATTTTTTATAAGTGGAGTAAAGCAGGGCGTCGAGTTGAGCGATTTTTTTGTACGTATGAAGAATGGCTGAATGGAGGTGATAATATTTTATTAACGCGGTTTTCCAAAGATCTTTATCTTGCCGATGATCAAGCTCCACAAACACCTCAATATTTTGGTCGTCCTCCAAAATCATTTAATGATTGTTGCCAAAAAACTAAAATACAAAGGGTACAAAGGATACTCAATAATTTTACCTTGGAAGAAATTTTGTTTGCTGCTGAACATTCTCTAAGGCTCGCGAGAAAGAAAGATGCTGCAAACATAATAAAAGGCTTGAGTGATGACCTAGATGGCGCTAAACAAATAAAAAATGCTCAGTTGTTAACTTCAAAAGAGAAATGCCTTTCCGGTGATGAGGCACTAGGCCTTTATCTTGATGCAAAATTGACCACCAATAGTTACAAACTATTGAGGAATGTAGCTCTTGGTGTAGGCCACGAACTGGTTCTTTCATTTTACTGTTTGACGAAAGCAAAGAAAAAATGCTTTCCACCTGAAGAATGTATTCAAGTTGATGAGGTTTCTGCTAGTTGTAAACTACAGTCCTTGCTAGATATAACTACCCAGCGGATTTTAGAAGCATTGCACTTTTTAGGGACAGACAAAACACAATCAGCAACGTTGATAAGTAAATGAGGATTGGATGGGAGTTCAGGGCATAGCCAGTACAAGCAGAAATTCGACGACAAAACTGCTAGTGACGAATACCTATTTTTAGTTTGTTTCGTGCCTTTGAAATTAGTTTTGGATGATAATTTTAATACCACGCTTTGGGTTAACGTCAAACCGTCATCTACGCGTTATTGTCGTGCAATTAAATTTATTTAAAAAAAAGAAACTTCGGCTTTAGTGCATCAAGAAGCAGAAAATATAAAAAGTCAAATCGAAAAACTAAACCCAACTGAATCTTCAAACCTTCTCGTCAAACATGTCCTTCTCTGTCCTTCTCTCTGGTTGATGGAAAAATATGCAACATATTATCGGGTACAAAGGGGAATCAGAATTGTTATATTTGTGGTGCTAAGCCCTGTCAAATGAATTCGCCAATTACTTGTGGCAATATAAAGACACAAAATTATGTTTATGGATTGTCTCCACTTCACGCACTTAAAAAACTTTCGAATGTTTATTACACATTTCTTACAGATTGCCTCTAAAAGTATGGCAAGTCCGAAGAGAGAATCAAACCGTTTTCCAGGAAAGGAAAAATGTTATCCAACGAAGATTCAAATCTGAATTAGGTTTGAACATAGACTTGGTAAAACCTGGGTTTGGTACGACTAATGATGGGAACACTGCCAGAAATTTTTTTGAAGATTATGAAAAAACTGCCGAAATAACTAATCTTGATAGAGAGCTAATATATAAATTCCATATCTTACTTACTGCACTTACGTCTGGGTATGAAATTAATACAGACGAATTTAAAATTTTTTCGGAGAACATAGCAGCATCGTATCTCAGTCTGTATAAGTGGTATTACATGCCCGTTACAGTACACAAAATTTTATTTCATAGTGTTGATATATTTTTTTTTTTTTATAATTTACGCGCTTGCCATGGGCAGGATTCGAACCTGGACCCTCCGAGTGAGAAGCGATTGCTAGTACCACTACACCACGGCCACTACACCATAGTGTTGATATAATCCAGCACATGATTTTACCGATTGGAAACTTATCGGAAGAGGCTCAAGAAGCTCGGAATAAAGATTGGCGAAGATTTCGAGAATTTAATACCAGAAAGTGTTCTCGGTATGCCACCAATAGAGACTTACTTACAATGTTGCTAATCTCATCAGATCCAAAAATCAATGAATTTAAAAATGTAATTGAAAAGAAAAACAGCCCTTTACCACAAGAAGTTAGAAAGTTATTGGTTATGCCTGCCTATACTTCCTTATCCACTGAGGCGGAGAATTCAGCTATGATAAGTGGTGTGATACTTCATTCTTCTGATGGATCCAGCCATGAAGATATGTTAACAGATTAAACTGGCAGATACCTAACCAATACACATATGCAGCTAAATACATACGTATGTATATAAATAAAGTGAATATAAATAAGATATAATACTGTGCAAAAATACAAACTTATTATAATACCCAATAAAAACATTAAAATGAATTCGTTAAGCTAATAATATTTACATAGTTGATATTAGTTAATATCTTATTTCATCACAAAACTTGTCAATAAAGACACTCATTATTATGCGCTAAAAATGGTTTACAGTTCCTCCATAGCCCATTTTTTTCGAGCACTCGAAACAAGAGTTGAATTTAAAACACTTTTAGTTGGTTTTGACTTTTTTCCACCTAATCCCATATAATCGAAACACTGTGCGACGTTGGAAGAGCTCAGAGCCAACATTGAACGCGAAATAGCAGCCGTTTCGGCCGAAATGTGTGGCCGAGTCGTTGAAAATTGGGTCCAACGAATCGACCGCTGCAAACGTGCCCGCGCTGGCCATATGAACGAAGTCGAGTTCCATTCATAAATGTTTTGATTGTACTTCAAGCCGATAATAAAGTTTTTGAAATATCTCAAATGGTTTGCGTTTTATTTAAAAAAAAAAGTTGTCAAGTCCTTATTGGAAAACCCTATATAACAACGAACATCAAGAGAACGATTTCCTCGATTTAGCGAATTCTTCGAAATCCCCTAGTACTGTCCGTAAGAGCTAATGCAAAATATACCTTTACATAACGAATCCTACAATTATACACACTCAATATAACAATAATTTATGCCTCGACATGTTCAGACATAACCAGTATGTCGTATCATTGTTGTTTGGTGTTAAGTAATGCATTTTGTCTCTGTTCTTAGTTTTACCTTGTTTAATCGAATCCTAGATTAACCTAACTTCTATATAACGAACCTCATAGTAACGAATTACTTGGTATAACGAATATTCTCTAATTCCTTTCAGTTTCGTTATATCGAGGTTGCACTGTATATATATAACACGAGATGCCAAACCTATGAAATTGAACATTGAAATTTTCGAAACATTTTGAATAAAAGCATCCCATTTACAAAAAAAAAAAAACTTTTATAAACAAGAGTTCATAAAGAAGTTCATAAGAAGCACTCAGTATACGAAATTATTAAAAATAATTTTTCATAAACTGATAAAGGCATAAATGAAACTGTGGATAAATTTGCAGACCATTTCTCCAACCAAGTGACATCGGTTATGCATATTCGTAACACAAAAACATCAAATCATGAGAACTGGCAACTACAACACAACATATTTCTAGAAGAGACAACCGGAAGAGATGTCAAGAAAATCATTTAAACACTAAAAAAAGCCCTGGAGCAGATAATATCAGGCCATAATATTTTCTGATCAAATAAATGCTCCCTATCTTGGTCCAGTAATCACAATTATCATTAACCAAAGCATTTATCAGGGGCATGATGAAAACGTCAATAATATGTGCTAGAAGAATTACAAGCTTCATCGCAAAACACAACATTTTGCATCCAAACCAGCATGGGTTTCAAAAAAACAAGAGTACCGGATCGTTAATGAGGGAGTTTATTAACACGGCGAATAATGCTGGTTTTAACAAAACCCATTGCGTTCTTGTGCTCTTTATCGATTTTAGAAAGGCGTTTGATAACACAGGGGAACAATGATTTTGCGGCATGAGGTTTCGGAGTCAATTTTGGGTAATCCTAGTCTACTGAATACGAAAATAATAACAGATTACCCGAATTGACTCTAATTTTTGGGATAAATGCGACGAAAATAAAACAAAAATATTAAATATATTGTGAAAGATTTATTTTCGAATGGCAACAGTGTTATAAATGATGATTGAAATAAAACTAATCATATTTCAATAAAATAAAAAAATTAAGAAAAACGTGTTTTATATGATTTCCTTTTGTATTTTCGGTTAGGACAGTCCCTTTGTAAGGTCCAGCAATAGTCCGCCATCATATGGTGATCCCATCGGCCTTGATATCTTTCCTCCATTATCTTAATGTCCTGGTGGAACCGTTCTGCTTGTTCTTCGCTGTAATCACCCAGGTTGTGAGGAAATGGCTAAACAAAAAATGCATATTTATGCTCAATTTTTCAAAACTCTTAAGCATATTAGAGACTATAATTGAGTATTCTGCTGCTTTGTAATTTCCCAAAAAGTTTTTGACGACTGCTACAAAGTCTGTCCATGCTTTCAATTCAATCTGAGTCATGTGATTTTTGAAACTGCCATCCTTTATAAGAGTGCGGATGATTTGTGGTCCATCAAAGATACCTGCTTTCAATTTTTCCATACTGAGGCCTGGAAACGCTTCACAAATATATTTGAAACAATTACCACCCTTAACCAAAGCTTTAACAAATTGTTTCATAACCCCAAGCTTAATATGCAATGGTGACAGAATGATTTTTTCTCGATCTATCAATGGTTCACGAATCATATTTTCTTTTCCCAGGCTCATATTTTCTCTCGAGGACCAATCCATAGACAAAGAAAACATGGGTATTTACGAGGGGCGTTCAACATATTCTCGGTATCGGGGGGAAGCTGTGGTTGTATATATAAATTGACTTATTTATCAAGTAATACTATTATTCATGTAAAATTTCATATAAATGTGATTATTAATTCGCGTTTTATCTCTAGTTAAACAGAATCATAATGGCAACTGAGACGATGGTGGTGAAAATTGAGCATCGCGCTGTAATTATATTTCTCACTAAGCAAGGAAAAAGTCAAAAAACTATTCATGCAGAGATGGTGGCTGTTTACCAGGGTTCCGCACCTTCATTATCAACTGTGCAAAAGTGGTCAAGTGAGTTCAAGAGAGGCAGAGAGAGCATTGAAGACGACCCCCGCTCCGGCGCCCCGGCTACTGCTTGTACGGGAGAAAGCATCAAAGAAGTCGAAAAACTTGTTCTTGAGGATGCCCGAATAAAGGTGAAAATGATGGCCTTTCAAAGGTCAGTGCAAGGTGGGTGTCACGAATGCTCACAGCGCCTCAGAAAAAAGTGAGAATCGCATGCTGTAGAGAGCTTTTGGAGATGTGTAGTGAGAACGCGGACGGTGTTATGGATCGAATTGTTACTGGGGACGAAACATGGGTTCACCACTATGACCGTGAAAGCAAACAAGAGTCCATGCAGTGGCATAAAAAAGGAACAGACCCCCCGAAGAAGTTCAAAGTCACTCCGTCTGCCGGGAAGTTCATGACCACAGTTTTTTGGGACTCAAAGGGAATCTTGCTCATTGAGTACAAAAAAAAAGGTGAAACCATAAACGCCACAGCCTACGCTTCCACTTTGCATAATTTGCGGGAGGAAATTAAAAAGAAAAAACGGGGTAAACTCGCAGCGGGTGTGTTGCTTCTTCATGACAACGCTCCTGTTCACACGGCGCGAGTTTCCAAGGCTGCTGCGCGAGATTGTGGTTTCGAAGAAATCCAACACCCACCCTAGTGATTATTTCCTGTTTCCCGATTTGAAAAAATGTCTTCGTGGAAAAAGATTTTCGGATGATGAAGAACTCAAGTCGGCAATAAATGGGTATTTTGCAGAGAAAGAGGAAATTTATTTTTTTGAGGGTTTAAAAAAGCTTATTTCAAGATGTAACAAATGCATTGATGTTAGGGGAGATTATATTGAAAAATAAAAACAATTTAAATTGAATTCGCATTTTCCTTCATATCGATACCGAGAATATATTGAGCGCCCCTCGTAGTATATCCACCTTGTTGACCTAATAAAAAATTAACCATTTTTAAATCGACGCACACTGGCCACTGATGTTCAACATACAAAATTTTCTCCAAAACAACTTTAATATTTTGGTACTCTTCCTTAAGTTTCGTTGAATGACCTATCGGGATCGAAGCTAACTTGGTCCCATTATGCAGTAACACACATTTCAAACTTCTTTTTGAGCTATCTATGCAGAGTCGCCAATCTTCTGGCCGATAATTTGGAAGACCCATTATATTGAAAAGCCCAGAAATATTGCTGCAGTATGCAAGCTCATTCTCTTGAGTAAAAAACGGAAGAATTTGTTTTTCTCTGGACCTATAAGATGTTATTGTTACGCCAGGGGCTGTAAACAATTTTTTTCTTTAAGTCTTGATGCAAGACTGTCTAACATTTCCACATCATCACAGGAAACGTTGGACAAAGCACTAAATATCGGCACTGGCAAATCTTTACTGTGCAATATTGGTGGCTTAGCTGATTGAATACATGGATAGATCCAAGAACGTTTTTTTGTATCGGTTCATACCTTTCACATTCACTGCACAAAAGTAGCAATCATCATGGTGATTTGTCGGCTCACTCCATTTCATTGGCACTCCAAATTGAAGCCCTTTTCGTCCTCCTTGGCTCCAGTACCGAAGTGACTGAATACAAACTTTATGTGGCACCAAATTGTTATCCTGTTGTGCAAGTTATTTTCCAAAATATCCTTAGTATGCCTATTTTACAAAGTCATTAATATTTCTTTGCTGTTTTTGGTGACAATATTTACCACATATGTAGCAAAAATTGTTTGGATTGTTAACACAAGACTTGCGTGAAGACATCATTTTTTCGGAAATAATTAAAGCAACTAAACAAATAAATAAAACCAAATGGTACTTTAGCTGTATATATACTGATTAACAAGATGCAATAATGGAAATGTTCTCAGACTGCAATAGCAGTTTATCATGAGAACGGGAGTCAATTCAAACAAAATAACTGCACACTGAGTAATGCACTACACAAGTGTACATAATTTCACTAAGAAACTAATTGCCACAAAAAAAAATTATTTTGTTCCCCAGTGTAATTTAACGCATGAAAACTTAGAAAGCGTAAGCAGAATCGGTATGAGAGGTGTACTTGCAAACTGCCTGAGAAGCTATCTGACTGACAGAAGATAAAGTTAAGGTGCCTGATACCCTGAGTAACTCAATAGAGTGTGCCGCAAGGTTATAAATTGGGCCCTATATTATTAACACTTTATACGAATGAACTTCTTCGCCTTTTTAGAAAGACCACTGCTTATCCATATGTCGATGACATTGAGATTTTACAAAACGAATTTAACGCTGTCTTAAATTGGTGTCATGACAACAGACTAATAATAAACGCAGCCAAAATAAAGATAATGCATATTTGCACCCCATAGCAGCGAGAGGGCAAAGGCAATAGAAAAGGCGACAGTCTGCTATCAGCCAACTACCAAGCAATTGAAGTATGTAGTCAGAAGCATACAATTTCTTGGAATAACCATAGACCAACTCTTATAGTGTCAATATATTACTGTCCTGCGCAAGCAGCTTACGAGCAGAATTTTTGCATTGACCTGCCTTAAACGATACACAAGTCAAGAAATGCAAATGCAAGTGTACTATTCCCTAGCTGAGATAAGGGATTCTGGCTTAGGGAAATGTGGCGAAAACCCATTTAGAATAAAATATATAACCTACAACATCAATTGGAAATAGGAGTTTAACTTTAAACGTCAACGCCATATTCCAGATGACGACACTGATGTACTACATGGATGATCAACCGTTTCTGCAGTCTATACCCGATACAAGAAGAAGGAAACCTACAACTGGAACTACAATTTGCAATTCCAACAATCGTAAACGAACTCCCTAAATTCTTAAAACACATTGAAGACCAGTGCACTCGTACTGTGTGCTGTGCAAAAAAAAAAACAAAAAAAAGTGCAGTGCAGTGACCAAAAAAAAAAAAAAATATCACACAGTGCGGGTATCCCACCTCGCCCGCTCCTGTTACTTGCACTCAATCACTGCCATTACTGTATTTACCATACAGTACGGGCAGTGGCTGAGTGTTTGTAACAACTGATGGATAGCGGGTTGTGAGTGAAAATTTTGTTGGTGCACTGTTTCATATTGTTGTAAGGGCATAACACCTACAACAATTTGATCCGGTAAATCAATGTCAGAATTTTCACTTCGCAGCCTTGCTTAGTATCGTCGGTGTCTGTGTTTTCTGTGTTTGCCTGTGATTGACTAGGGAATTCAGGGTAGACGTAGCCAATATGCGCGGGCTAAAAAGTAATCACTTTTCTGCGTATGTTCACGTCTGTAAGTACAGACCAGCTGTTTTGGCATTTAGTGAAACACAGATAGATCCCCGCCCACACCTCTCAGATCATTCTGATCTGAAGCTACCTGGCTACGAATTAATGCCATTATTCTTCTCTCACCGCGGTCTCGCCATTTACGTGCGTAGTGATGTAGCTTACCAAACTCCACCACAATGTGATCCATGTTCCAATCCGAAATTCAACTTCATGTGGTTAAAATTTCATCTCCGTAAGCAAATTATCCACTACTGCTTTATTTATAGAAGCCCCAAACTGGACAGCAATTCAACTTTTAACATTCAAAGAATTGTATCCCTGTATCCTCATACTGAAATCGTTATTACGGCGATTTCAATATACACAATTCTAGGTGGCTTCGACATTCTGGACAGGCAACACCCGAAGGACGGTGTGTTGAGATCTTCGCTGCGGAAAAGAACCTAACGCAGCTTGTAAATGAGCCCACGCGAATTCCAGACGTTGATAGTCATACCGCCAACACCCTGGACTTGTTTTTAACTTCTCACCCTGATAAGTATACCATTGATGTGCTCTCCCCTCTAGGCTCGTCGGACCATTGTGTCATATCAGCTAATTTCTCGTACACCGAGAAAGCCAACTGGAGCGGTCTTAACAGCTTCTTTAGGAATTTTAACTGGTCGTTATGCTTCCTCGATAACGACGTGGATGCCGCTGCTGATATGATTACAGACACCATTCTCTTTGGAACGAGATCCTTTATTCCTCATCGGATGAAAAGTATCAAACCAAAAGAAAAGGCATGGTACGACTCGAGCTGTAAAGAGGCCGTCAGGGTTAGAGAAATGTTTTTTCGGTCCTACAAGACCAACCCGACAGAGGAAAACCGAAAAAAGTTCAAACGAGCCAGAAATGACTGTAACGCCTTTCTTAAGCGTGTGAAATTCCTATACGACCAAAAACTGAGGCAAAATGCAAACACTGCAATGTCCCAAAGGCAGTAAAAATTGTTGGTCGTTCGTCAAAAACATTAGAAATTCCGCCTCATCCTCCATCCCAACGCTCATTTACAATGACATTCCAGCTGTCAGCTCTTTGGATAAGGCCAATCTGCTTGCTGCATACTTTGCGGCCAGTTCAACACTCCCAGATTGTGCTTTGTCTCCGCCTACATTTGAGTGCGTCGCATCTTTAATGGGATAAATCTTCTTTCGCACTCGTGTAGTAGCAAGAGTACTTAAAGATCTCAACATACATAAATCCGCTGGTCCAGATGGTATATCTCCCCTTCTTCTGAAGAGGTGTTCTTCCTCGCTGGCAAAACCACTGCGTAAGCTTTTTCATCAATCCTACTCTTTAGGACTCTTCCCGAGCAGATGGAAAACAGCATTGCGAATCATCTTCTCTCTCCTCCTACAGACCCATTGCACTTACGTCCATTCTTTCCAAGGTCATGGAAACGCTGATAAATCGTCAGCTTATGAAATATCTCGAAACACGAAAACTTTTCAATGACCGGCAATATGGTTTTCGTAGCCACAGGTCCACTGGTGATTTGACGGCATGTCTCACCGAAAAGTGGAACCAAAGCGTACATCAATCTGGCGAAAGCAAGATAGTTGCATTTGATATTTCTAAGGCATTTGACAGAGTTTGGCATCAAGCTCCTTTGTCGAAAATGCGTGCATTTCGGATCGACGACTCTCTTCTTCAATGGATTACAAATTACCTTTCGGAACGTTCAATTCATGTTGTTTTGGACGGTTTCAAGTCTGATATTCACAAAATAAATGCTGGTGTGCCCCAGGGCTCTGTTCTGTCTCCGACACTCTTTTCAATTTTCATTAATGATCTCTTGTCTGCTACTTCTAATCCAATATATTCCTTTGCTGATGACAGTACTCTCTGCTTTTCATATTCGTTTCCGGACTCACGGCCCTGCTCTTCGGCTGTAGAATGAGAACGGCAGCGTATGCTAAGCTCATTAAATTCCGATATCAACAGCATAACCAATTGGGGAACTATCAACAGAGTGGAATTTAATGCTTCCAAAACACAATGCTGTCTGCCGTCTTTAAAGCGAAATTTAAACACCCAGCCATTATCTATGAATGGCACTAGCATCGTCGAAACCGAAAAACTTTCCATTCTCGGTATGTATGTCAATGACAACTTACGTTGGAATGACCACATATTTGATGTCGCCAAAAATGCTGCGAAATTTCTAGGTTTCCTTAAGCGATGTAAGAAATATTTTACCCCCTCTGATCTGGCCTCAATTTATAAGGCATTCATCCGCCCAAAATTGGAGTACAATACGCGCATCTGGTCAGGTGCTTCTAAAACATCTCTGCACCTGCTAGATAGGATTCAAAACCGTGCGATAAAACTTATTGATGATACTAATACCAGTCAATCAATTGACACGCTCGAACACTGACGTAATGTCTCCTGTCTCACTTTGTTTTATCGCTATTTCCACCACCAGTGCTCCACTGAAATCGCCAGTAGCATTCCGACCATTCAAACTTTCAACCGTAACAGTCGTCTCGCTATGAATGATCATCATTATACCCTCAAGCCCATTTTGGGACGTACTCTAAAATATCGTGATTCGTTCCTAAGCCGTACAACTCGCTTATGGAATGCCCTGCCCATCTCTGTATTTCCTGGTCATTATAACTTGCAAACATTTAAAAGCAATTTACATCGGTGCCTCTCTTTTCTTCCTCCCTAAATTTCCTTTGCCCGCGCTGTGAACAATCACATTAAGGGTACACAAACCCCTTGAGCGCGCGCACATTATATATATAAAAAAAAAAAAAAACATTTGCTAGAATTTCATTTCGTAAAATAAAAAAAGGAAGAAACATAATACGAGTAATAATAAAAATGAATTTGTAATGAAAAAAGTTAAATCGCCTTAAGCTTAACTATAGCACAAATTTCTAATAATCACTTGTAAATATACTTAAACAAATTTGGAATTTAAAAACACTTCAGATTGAAATTGCTTAACAGTGTTAACATCCACCTGCAGATAAGCATTTTGCTTTGCGGGTAAACAAATGTAAATTTGAATTGAATTGAAGACAAACATAAAGTTGCACTAGTCAATATATTCACTCAACCGTAGTATAGTGTTTGAATGACCTGCAAAACCTAGAAAATTTAAATGAAATCAGACTCTGGGGTATTGAAAGTAATCAAGTGACTACAAAGTTAGCTATAGAGAAATATACTTATGTCGTGATCCCTTCTGGGATGTCTCTTAATCTAAACTCAACAGCCTACTTAACTTTTGGAAAACTATCAACAAAATCGAACGAACTGGAGTAATGCACAAGGTATTAAACAGCGTAAGAGAACCATTTATTGCTTGAACAAAGACTTCAAATATTTATTTATGACATAAATAATATCAGACTTAACAGATTCCTCTCCATACACTGTGGTCTGAGACATCACCTGAATAACAATTCTGTTTAGAGGATGATAAAACCACATAACACATACTGTGTGATTGCGTAGCAATAAAAAATAATAAAAAATTCACGCCATGCGAGATATTTTTCAATATCTAATGCATCCTTCTAGTCTGGTACTCAACTATTTGGCTAACAATATGTGCTCGTACTCGTTTATCATTGGGAATCTGCACTCATTGCATAGTATTATGTAAACACTATCTGGCTATGATGAAGCTTTTTTTATTTTAGGAACCCTGTCAGAAAAGATACTCCACCTGTTTCTTATGATAAGATAGAAATGAAAAAAAAATTCAATTTTTCGTCTACCTCTTCTCTGATCTACATATACCACACTACCTTGATCAAAAAGTTCACGTTCCACCGAGTATTGTTCCGATTTGAGTTCTGTTTCTTTTTTTGTTAAGTTGGTAAATCTGTTGTTGACATTCCCTCTAAATCTTAGCATCATAGCTTGACATTTGCAAAAGTTACGTAGCCAAGAGTACATCTATATACTCGTATGTGTGTGTTGGCGATTTTTTACAATTTTAGAAATGGATTTAAATTTGCAACAACGAACTTGTATCCGTAAAAAACGGATTTAATGGTGCGCGAACGTTGGAAATGTTGGAAAAGTGTTTCGGCAACGATTCTCTAAAGAAAACGGTCGTTTACCAGTGGCCCGAGCGAGCGGTTCAAAAGTGGTCGTGAGTCAATTGACGATGATGAACGCAGTGGTAGACCATCGACATCGAAAACCGACGAAAACATTGATGGAGTAAAAGAAATGTTGGTCAATAACCGCAAATTAACCATCTGAGAGATAGCGGAGGACTTAAACATTGTCTATAGATCCGCCCAAGACATTTTGGTTAATCATTTGGGTTTCCGTCGTGTAGTAGCAAAGTTGTTGCCGAAAGACCTCAATTTCATGCAAAAAAGAGACCGTGTTGACGTCGCAAAAGAGAAAATTTGCGAGGCTGAATCCGATCTCACATTCATCAAAAGGATCATTACTGGAGACGAGACGTGGGTTTATGAGTACGGCACGCAATCCAGACATCAGGCAAGTGAATCGTGTTCACCAAATGAGCCGAAACCAACAAATACACGTCGTTTTCAGTCAAAAAATAAGGCAATGCTCGCGGTTTTCATGGATTACAACGGTGTAGTGCATCATGAATTTTGCCAGACAGTAAACAAAGAGTATTATTTGGGCGTTATGAGACGTTTGCGTGAAGCAATTCGCCGAAAGAGACCAGAATTGTGTGCAGAAAACTCGTGGATTTTGCACTATGAAAACGCACCGTCGCACAGTGCCATCATTATTCGTAATTTTTTGACAAAAAATGCAACAAATACCATCCAACAGCCACCAAATTCACCTGATTTGCCTCCCTGTTTTTCTTTCTGTTCAATCGAGTTAAAAAACCACTACGGGGAACGCGTTTCAGCAGCCGAGAGGAAGTAATGGAAAAATCGCAGGAAGCACTAATGGACATATCGAAAACCGAATATAAAAAAATGTTTCGAGGATTGGATCAAGCGCTGGCATAAGTGTGTTGCAGTCGATGAAGAATAGATAAATAAACTTGTATTTTTAATTTTCTGAATAAATTCCGGGATCTAGGTGGTATACATCTTTTCACTCTGAGAACACTACTACTGCATAGCAGCCTGGAAGTAGCAACAATAAAACTAGTTTTCGCCGGCTCCTTTAAGCATTTTAATTAAGTAGTACTAGCGCATCAGAAAACTATTTTTCATTCCACACGATCTTGTGCCACAGAAATTCTTTTAGAAGTTTCAATATTATCGAAATCTACGGCGTTCTTTTTAACAAATTTTGACGCAGACGATTCTCTTCAATATCTCTTTTTTTATTCTTGAAATGTTGTGTTAAAATTATTGCACTCAAACATCTAGGCATTTCCTAAGTTCAGCTATTCAAAAGTTGCCATATTTGGAGTTAAGGAAATCTACAAGCCATTTTTGGAATACCTTTACATCCACAAAGGTTTCTATTTGATGGCCTGATGGATCGTTAATCTTTTTCTTTAAAAATGATGCTGTCCAAAACAGTCAAGGGGGAGTGATATACTAACTTACTGACTATTTCATCAATTGAATGACATTAAAGTGAAAGAACTGTGATGTAAACAAGATGGTGGAATATGGCACAAAGCGCACCAAAATTAACTGTTTTAAAGAATTATTTGGTACTCGTAAGTGCGTAATTTCCCGTAATGAACCTGTGAATTGCATTCCAAGACTTTGGCCATTTAACACGTTTGAATTATTTTCTGTAGGGATATGTGAAGTCGCTGGTTTACGCCGATAAACCATAGACGATGGACGACTTTCGCTGCATTATTGCCGATCTGCGGCTCCAGCGGCTCAAAAGACTGTTTGAAAATTTGACTATTTTTCTCTTTCTACTACTATATCTATTGTACTATAAGCATTGCCCGTTAAATAAGCAGCTGATATGCTCGAACCCTATACATGATAGAATCAAGAAACTAATTTATAAATCTCTATTACGTAGTATCAATGCCTCTTTCATGTCAGCATTGAATCCGGAATCAACCCAATGGTATCAATGCAATTTTGAAAGGATTCAGTATGGGTGCAAAGAATTCAGTATTAGAATCGTGATCAAGCTTCTTAAAGAAGGCAGGCTAAAAAACTGAATGCCGTATTCGGAAACGAATGTTTGTCAATTGCTCGATTCTAAATTCTCGATTCAAAGCAGTGCGAGGAATAGTAGAAGATGACAAGAGAATGTGTATTGACTACTGATCACGGTCCAAACGCCACAGAACCTCGACCGTTCGCGTATGTTATTGTGTTCAGATAGTTTGCTACATATTTGCATGTTGCCAGCGAAACGAAGAACCGATAATCTGTAAGCTGTAGCTGCGTACGAAGCTTTTATTGTAGACCCTCACCATGGAGCAAAAATAGTTGCGTCCGGTTTGTAAACACTTCCTTGAGCTCATTGCAACCAAGTGGATGGGTGAGCAATGAGACCACTAAGTTCGATTGTCCAGTTTGACCATCGGGCATATCGCCATAGTAAGCAGTGAATATTATGTTGTTGGGGTTTTAAATAAAGGCAATGTCCATTTGTCTTTTCGATATCCACGGTATCACCCATGAAGACTTTATACCGCAAGGCAAACTCCAAAAATAAATAATTTTTTTTCTTAATTGCCACACCTCATTAATCGTATCAGATAAGCAAGCATGGCGCTGCTGCCATGTAACGAACTTATACAAGACATTATGTTCATTTGTAACTCTGACCCGGGCAAAGATTCTTTTCCGTCTATCCCTCGAATAAGTGATATGGGAATGTATCTAACTACTAAGCTTTGCTTCCTTTGTTGTCTACGGATTTTCAGAGGTTCTGGAATACTTCAAAAGCATTTGTCATATGACAACATAGTTAGGTGTAATATGTGTCATTCACAGACAATTACAGTTAAAGCAAAGGTCAAAATCATTTGTTATTATGGAACAATGCATTACATATCAAATTCTTCATTAAGTGATTAAAGGCAACAACAAAATATCTTCAGAAGTAACTCAATCTATAGGCCAATCTATTTAATCAGAGTATTAACATGCCCTCTTTTTAATATTTTGAAAATCTCGAGGTACCTCTCAATTTTTTTACATGAATTAATTCAATTATCAACATACTGAAAACGAATTAACATTGACCAAACTTTAAATCAACTTCTCGGTATCTCGTGAACTTTTTAAAACACTTTACGTACGAGAATGTGAGTTTCTCTGCAGATATAACTGCTAGAAGCATATTAAATTATTTTCAATGAAAATCGTTACAATTTTTCCTTAAATAATAATATTTTCAATCCAATTTGAATTATTTAATTTAATCCCATCACACTGCCACTGCCACTTCCACTCTCTATCCAAAAACGCACGACCATTCATCAATTTGATTTGATGTCCAAATTAAAATTGCCTACATTACTTGCCGCCTGCCAGTAATGGCTACATATTTCGTCGAAAACAACGTTAATGGCCATCACTGGCGTAATTGAAGTAATTTATTAATTGCAAGTACATCCAAAAAGGTCATAAATCATGAGCTTTATGGATTTGTTTTTTAATTAAACGAAAATTGTATGTTCCATCCAAATGAGGGGAGTCGTGTTGCATACGTATTATGATTTAAGAGGAAAAAAATTTTTTTTTTTTTTTTTTAAATCGAAATGAAAATTTAAGTTTATTGCTGACGATGTGCGATGTTAAAAGTATCCTGACTGTGGACACAAAATTCTAATTTTGATTAAAATGAATATTCAGTCGTCGGGTGCTAAATGTCATTTTTCAGCTTGACCTGTATGAGAAACAAGTTCTAAACAGAGATCATCCTCTGACAGTTTCCTATAAGAAGACCGTCGCTAAGACACTCTTTATTGTTGTCATCGTATTCATTGCTCTTCGAGTTCCATTCACAGTCCTGGTCTTTATAGAGCTGATCTTTTGAACACCTATAACGGAGCGGTGAATAGTAGCTATCGCATTCTGTGGTATACAGCACACTATTTAATGTTTCTGAATTCCTTTGATTTACGGATACACTAACGATAATTTGCGAAGAGCTTACGATCAGACACCATTGTGTAGGTGCTGTTTTCGATCAAAGGTTAACAACAGAGCTGCAAAGGTTATTCGAATATCTATCACCCGTATCCTTACTCCTATTTTTTTTTCCTTTAGAAGACACTCCCCAGACGCGCGTCCTACTGTTGTAATGGTAATGGTCTTTGTAGTTGAATGACTCTTCGAAGCCGAAATGTTGATGTAAATGGATATACGACAAAGAGTCCATTGAGTAATAGATGCACAACAAGGGAGTCTGCCTTAGCAATGAACTTCAAGTGGATCGATGACACCAGCGAGTTGAAATAATGCCAAGTCGCCGATGTGTTTATTCAATGTTAAGTTTGGAAATAAAAGTTGTAGAGTGTAATTGTGTTTTCTTTTCTCTTTTTAATCAGAGCGATGGTGTTTTCTTTCCTTCATCAGGAAGATTGGGGACAATTTATTGAACAATAAGACAACGAAAGCGAAAACTATTTTCATTCAAAAATATTGTAAACCTGTTAAGCAGCCAATGATTGGAAAAACAATCCAACGAACTTTATTTCCTGTTGGAGGCCATTTCTGATGCTACGATCATTCCTATTGCGATGCGATGTCATCCTACTGAGTCACTCAGCACTGTCGTAAGCGACTTTTCTTTAGTTGACTCACCTTCGGCATTCGCATGCGACTTGAACGATGAGAAGGAACGTCGATCTCGTATGGATCCGACCATTTTTATCCAGATCGAGTAATACTTTCTATAGCATAAAACCCATTCAAGTGATCTGTTTCACCTTTAATTGGCGTAAAAAGCCCTTTGCTTTCAAGCCAGCATAATTATACATAAATTGTTCGAGACATCATTGTAGTTATACAAATAAACCGAATAATGCCATGTAACAGGTAACCTTTAAGTAAACTTTTCTTAAGGTCCAAGGTGCTCCTGGACTTCAAACAATAGCTCTCTCCACTCAGCGCGATTCAGGTGCTCACACTAAGTTAACTGAGGCCGTTTTCTATTTATGCACGATACCTAAGACGAGGTCTTTCCATATTCGTTGTCCTATGCGAACTGATTCAAAGATATCAGATGCCTGAAGCCCTAGATTTCCTGCCTAAATCTATCTTCCTCTGATGATATATATCCACTCCCCACTAGAAACTGCTTCTGTTTCGTTAGCCATCACTATAGTACGACTACACTTCCATATTCCTTTTGTGTGGCCCATCCCATTTTTGAGCGGCTTCCGCTTTGTAGCGGTTTAGCTAATTGTTTGGCTACATAAGGATCTAAACAATCGATGTGCATAGCCGAAAGTTTATTTATTCTTGTTGGAATCAACAGTTAGTTAATCCATACACGAGGCCGTTTGTTTCTTCGGAACATATAGTGTTTTATGTGGTTGGGCAGTTAATCTGATGGCACAACCCCAAAACCGACACTGGGTTGGTTCGCTCGTCATCTCGACAACTTGGTTAGAAGCCGAAAAATCCTCCGAATATGTCGAAGAAGCTAACAACACTCGATCTACCCGTGACTCTCCATCATGTGAGTTCCTTCGCTAAAACGACCATATTGAGCTTTTCCTTGAACATGAATATGCCCTGGAATTCACCCACCTGTGCTTGTGTCCGTTCAATTGTTCAGCGATTGCCCTTGAGGCCGTCTAAGTTGACTGCACTTCCTTTGTTTAGAAAAAAGCTTATTTTTCTCTGTCCAGTGTCTTTGTGTTTACTAGATCCTATTCATCCTGCTGCAATAGATCGTGACGCTACATTTTTACATGTAAGTGTCTGCACACGTTGTCCTACAATCTATAATCTCCGTCATTGATTGTCTTTGAATGCATGAATGGTTTCTGAAAGTTGACCATCAATTCCCATTCGTTGCAATATCGCTTAATCCAATCGAAGTCACGTTGCGAAAAGAATGAGAAAGGTGTCGGCCTTTCGGCCTGATGTGTGGGCAGAAATCAGAAGCAGGAACCTATGCATTGATACCAAATATGTCAACCACTTTTGCTATGTGTTT
Source organism: Volucella bombylans (assembly GCA_949129095.1). NCBI lineage: Eukaryota > Metazoa > Arthropoda > Insecta > Diptera > Syrphidae > Volucella > Volucella bombylans. The sequence goes on along the minus strand of OX422141.1, from coordinate 36,932,735 downwards.
TCGAAGCACAAAGTTCGCTTTCCACCGATTTCTTGCATCTCAATGGATTGAGAACCGCTTGTGGCTTTGCCTTTGAAATTAACTAGGACTCTTCTTTTGCCGTCGGTGACATTGTTTGTCACATTATTGTTATTGAATTCAGTAAAAGCTGAGTTCCTGTATTGTTTATTCTCTGCTATTTGGAGGCAGAAATTGTCCACCAGTATTCATTTTTCTATTCCTTGTTCGGTCCAATATTGTCTCTTACCTCGTAAACTTCCTGAAAAGTTGTTTAGATAGCGTATCTTCATTTTCATTCCAAATCACAAAAGGTCTGTAATAATCTAGTCACACATTTAAAGGCAATACAATCAAAGAGCCTTGCGATTGATTTGATGATGGTGGGAAATTTGTAGAGTAGAGTACGAGTAGAGGTAGAAATTCAATATTGGGGTGGTATTCCTAGTAATTCAATTAAATTATTTAGGATAAATTCTTAAGACATAAAGCATCAAACATCATGGCCTTGTCAGCACAACGGAGCGAACTTCAACCCACTTTCATGAAAACAGACGAGGAATTTCTTGTGGAGCTGTTGATTGAAAAATGTTCTTCAAAATACTCATATAAAAGTTCATCAGAAGAAAGGTGCGTGGCGGAAAAATTCCTCCCTTGGATTAGGAGTTATAAAAAAGTAAACTTCTCAAACATTGTCGGAGCTTCGGTATGTATGTATATATTAGCATTTTCAAGGTTGGCTATGGCTTACAACTTCTGAAAAGATGATAGCAGACGAGCTTTGTATGAGCCAACACCAGATCTCAAACTCGCGAAGTGAATGACTGGCAGCGGGTAAATCGTCCCACGCTCTGGAATCGACTCTACCGATAGAAGGGTTTCGATTGAAAATCGTTATTTTAGAGTATTTTGCTGATTATTTTGACCCAACAATAGGAGCACGAGAAAATCTCGATCGAGGTCTTAGAAACGTCTTATCAGAAGAATGAAAATTCGGAAGTCTTACTAAAAAATAAAACGGCAAAACTGTAAAGCCCGAACAGAACAAAAACCTGCAAGGGTGGAGAAAGAAACCTCGTAGTAGAATCACAGCCGGAGCTTAGAATCTGGTAAGATTATTTCCACAGATTGTTAAATGGTAATGGCGAATGACATTCCATAGTCAGACAGAATAAACCATTCGTCCTGGATGAAAACAGACAACATTTCCACCCTCCTCCTAAACCAATTCGGGGAAAAAAAAGCTTATTTTTAGGAATTTTTTTTACACGATACAGGTAATGCTGTTAATTTAATTAATTTCCATAAAATAATACAACTTCTGAACGATATTCCCTAAATTTTCATTGCAAGATATTGAAAAATAAGCCGTTTGCAGCAAATCTGAAACAGGAAAATCTAAATGCGTTTATTAGGTGAGCTTTTTGTAGAAGTAACGCTGCTGAGTTTTTTTAATCGATTTTTTCATTTTCGGTACCACTTGGATGTCAAAAAACGCGATTTTCGCTAAAAAAAAAAATTAATTTGTTATAGTAACATAAAAAATAATTATAAAAAAACTCGACAGCGTTACCTGGTGATTTACGTGTAGAAATAGTACAAAATTTCAAAGGAAGGAATCGATGCATTCGATTTTGCGTTACAGCGTACACAAAGTTCAAAAATTACGAGTTTCACAAAAAATGCTGTAAAGTTTTGCACACCAAAAGCTTATGGGCAGGTATGAAATACCGGCCAGAAGAAACGGACGCTCAAACGCTTATAACTGCGTTAATTTTGCTCCGATCAACTTAAAATGTTAACACAGTAGTATTGAGATGCTATACATTCATTTAAAAATGCAAAAAACGTTTAAAAACCTTACCCCCTTTAAATAAAGGGCTTTCCAATAGGGACTTGACAACTTTGAATTGAATTTGTGAACGCACTCTTTCACTAATCATCAAACTGTACCTATCAATTTATTCAGTAAACTCAACATTTTCATCATGGTAAAGTACACGAACGAGCAACGTCTGCAAATTATAAAAATTTTCTACCGAAATTCGGAGTCGGTGACTGCAACTTTAAGAGCGTTAACTCAAATTTTCGGTCGTAATTCTCGCCCTAGTATACAGGCAATAACAAGTTTAGTGCAAAAATTTGACTCTACATATTCGTTGTGTGATGTTGCCGTGTCAGTGATACAACGGGTTGGTCGAAGTGTCGAAAATATCGCTGCCGTTCAGGCGTCCGTAGCAAACGATCCAAATCAGTCAATTCCACGGAGTTCTCAAGAATTGGGCATCGCTCAGACGACATTATGGCGTATTTTGCGTAAGGATCTTGGTTTACACCCATACAAGATCAAGCTGACTCAAGAATTGAAGCCGATGGGCCATTTGAAGCGACGTACGTTCTCCGATTGGCTTCTGGAGAAGATACGCCAAGATGATGAATTTCATCAACGGGTTCGTCAATAAGCAAAATATGCGTTATTAGTTGGGTGAAAATCTACATGTGCTTCATGAATCACCACTTCATCCACAAAAAATAACTGTTTGGCGCGGTTTGCATGCCGTCGGCGTTATTGGGCTTGTTGCCACAAGCCACACCGCACACGCTACAATCGATTTATTGAAGAGTAATTATGGTGAGCGTGTTATCTCAAGAAATGGGCTGTGTTATCTGTGGGGCTACGTTAAGTCATTGGTTTATGCCAACACGCCGACGACGTTGGAAGAGCTCAGAGCCAAATTTGAACGCGAAATAGCGGCCGTTTCGTCCGAAATGGATGAAATGATCTCGAACACTTCGAGAAAAATGTATTTGCATCAATGGAGAATGGAGGATACGTTTCAGCAGCAAACTGTTATTGATTTAACGAATTTAAACGTGCATCTGTTTTTGACAAGGAGCGCACAGAACAGCCGACCGAACGAAAATGCCCAAAGTTGAAAAGTCCGTGGGCGTATCGTACGAAACAGCAATTATGTACGTTAAGCATGAGAAAGCTGTCGGTTTTTACGCTTCCAGTCGTCACCGTTGATAAAACTTGGATCCAGGAGACCAACCAATAATCAGACCACGGATTTTGATAGTTTCAGTACTGAGAATGGGCCGAATATGTGTGTTCCAGCCACTAACGATATTATAGACGCACTTACAACAGACTGGTTAATCGATTTCTTCGGGAATAGAAATAACATCATGGCTGGCAAGTGACATCCCTGCTTTATCGTGTTTAAAGCTATTTGAATACCTCTGTAAGTCACATCATCAGAAATTCCGATGTTCCCATTTTTTAGGTCACAGTACGCCAAAAACTCTGACTAAGCTCTGACTAAGTTTCAATTAATCTGTTGTAATGCTCCATACAGCACAGCTCGCAGTTTGCATCTGGATATAGAATGTCTACTCAACAATAAAAGGAAAATAGTGATTTAAAGTGTAAGCAGTATTGAGCACATATTCTACCTCAATAAGACCAAAACTGTTAGAAATAGATCGAAGACATCGATGATGCTTATGAGCTGCTGCAAATCGATTTGAACAGATTAAATACTGTCAATCACCTAGTTCGTTTTGTGATAAAAAATAACCTTAATCGAAGTATGGCAGTGTTTTAAAGTATTGAAGGGCATATAGCAAACTTAATTATCCTTCCCTTACTAAGTTTGCCAGAGCTACGTAAAATATCCCTAGGAAATTATCAAATAAAGTAAGCTCGTTCATACTGTGGTGAACATCTGAAGCAAAACGGGATCTACAAAATAAAGGTGTGTCCAAATATAGCAAGAATTACCACAGGACACCAGAGTGTACAAAGAAACAATTACTTGTTAAAAGGCCGTATAAAATCTCGACCTATAACTAATAGAGTATAATTATACACACATTCTTTTTAGCAATGGGGAAAATATTGCTAATAGTTGCAATCGTATTAAGGATCAGTTGTCTGCTTGGCATGAGAACTGTCGGATGTTGTGCTCACGTTATGTGATATCTTGGGTATGCTCATTAAACAAATATAGTAATACCACCTGCATTTTTTCGGCGTAACATTTTAATATATGACCAATCTGATTAATTTAAAACGAGGTCTCTGAATTTTTTTCCTTTCCCTAAATCCTACATGTATATGTGCGATATGTTCCTGACTAGCTTTGGTCAGGTGCATAGTAATATGTATTGCAAAAAAAAAACTACAACATTTTTGTCAAGCTTCTATAAAAAAAAAACATGTAGGTACTTATCATATATCATATAATTATGCTCTTTCACGTAACAGCAACAAAGAGATAATCGCTGAAAATTTTTCATAAATTAGCGATTAAAAAAAATGTTTACTTTCAAAGTCAGAGTTTAAATGATTATTTCAAAAACTGAAAATCTTCATTCAAAGAGAGTGAAATCAACTTCCCTTTGATCCCAAACATATATATGTGCGTCTTACGCTTCGTATGTTACTCGTATATGATTTTACATGCATATAAACGGGCAAAAATCATCAGAAGATCTACCCGCAATACGATTTTCGTAAAACTTCACAGTACAACCGCTCAGCTTTATTTTGATACCAGTCTCACTGATGTACTCTCTTGGCCCAAACGTGCCCCATCGCCTTTCACCAGGAACTTGGGAAAGAAGTGCCGTTCCGTAAGAATAATAGTATAACCCAGAACACATTTCATATTGTCAATCAACCATCACAATTTGACTATTTAACCTCTCCAAAATGATGTCAAACTTCAAAATATTTGCGAATTTCACACGCGTCAGTTACCTACAATTCGTAATCATTCCAAAAATTATAATTAGAGATATATGGTATGCGGTCCATTACCGCAAAAATATATCAAAACATGTATACTCGTAAATGGATGCGCCGTAAGCATTGATTGGCACAGCTCATGCTTCAGAGCTAACCTAAGCGTCATTTTATTAGTTTTTGTGGTGTAATTCGATCGGATTTTAATCAATGGTTTCGATGTATTCGCGGTGGCATATAAAAACCAACGCAATTTTCTAACCATCACTCTCTGTGGTTCGTAATGTTTTGGCTGTAACCATAACCCCATATACGGTATGTATGTATGTGTACTCAATAGCAAATAAATTTGTACAAAAAAAAAACAAAAAAATAATGTAACACATAAGCATGTACATATAACTCTGGGCCCTTAAAATAATAAATCGATATAGCAAACTATGGTCGAGTTGCATGTAACGATGTAAAAAAAAAAAACCCAAACATTATACTCGTACAAGCGATTTTGTTTAATTTTGTTTTGCACGCATTTTAGATTGTTATGCAATGTAAACATTCGAAGAAATATTTAGGCAATCTAAAAAAAAAAAAACGTTTAATATTTACAGAGAATCCAATTTAACGAAAATAAATAGTGTTTAAAGTTTTTAATTTTTACGAACATACATACTCGTATGAGTACAAATTGGAGGTAAATCTAAAATATGCGTTTTAAACGCATCAATAGCTTCTATAAGTGTAGATGCCAAATCAGGGCAGTACGGCAGATGACCCGTCAATTCGATGTTTTGAGTGCCATTTGCTTGCGCAAACAACTTTTGCTGGGTTTGGTTTGTCTTGAAAGACTCACACAGTCTACCGGTGTTTAGCTTCGGGCTCATATGCATAGATCCATGGCCTGTCACGATCTTATAGACGTCTTTGGAAGCACCACGATCGAATTTTTTCAATACGACCCTTTTTTGAGAGACTGTCAAATTATGCGGTATCCAATAATCTTTATGACGGCCAAATGGTTTTATACGAGTGGAACTAATGCCCAAGCAATTCAATTTCATGATAAGTCACATGACGATCTTCCAGCATCAGTTTCCGCACAGCCTCGATGATTTCTGGCACAAGAACCCATTTTGGACGACCTTCACGAAATTTTCCCTAGAGCGAACGACGACTACGATTGAACACATTGTCTGTAAAAAAAAACACGCAAAACAGCACTCGTATGACAAAACGCTCTGAGCACGTGTCGTGTACCTTTAAAAACGTCAAACGATGCTGGTGCTCCATACCTGTTATGCCATATCTCAAAACTTAGGGAGTAACCCTCGTACAATTATGCTGACGACATTGCAGTAGTTATCCCAGGCAAACATCTGGATGCTTTAAGTGTCTAATGTAATGACAACGAGCTTTGAATAGATTCTCAAGTGGATCCTTAAGTGTGACTTTGATGTCAAACCAAGTAAAACATAATTGGTGCTCTGTACCAGGAAATATAGGATCACATCTATAGCTTTTTTTTAGATTAAAATTTACTCCTCATAATATTCATACATTTTAATTTTTTAATTTAATTTTATAATTTAATTGTCTAAATAGTGTTAAATGACACTCCATTGGGGTAAAATTCAATAATTAAAGCAGTGGGTGGGGTGACCCATAAGTAAATATTATAGTTATTATATTTAGTTTATAGATATAAGTAATATTAGATTAAAAAATGGAAAGAAATGAATACAATCAATAAAAGGAGATAGTACAAATAATAACAGTTTAATAATTACACAATAAGTACCAAAAAGTCTTTCATTACACAAGAATATCTGAGAAAAGAGATTCTATTTCAACAAAACCCAAATCGAAAAGCCAATTTTTTATTTGTTTTGTGAACGCATTCAATAGTGTTAGTGGTTTGATTGACTGTCGAAGTTTTTTGTGAAAAAACGGCATGATGCAATATTATAAGAATTACAAAAAGCTGTAGTACGAAAATAGGGTATGGAAACTACGAGTACATTCAGATGATTACCACGTAAATTGAAATTGTCAGTTAATCTAAAATTGAAATTTTCTGATCTGATAAAGAACGTCCTCAATACTTTGAAACAATACAAATGTCGTACTGGCAGAATTTTCATGTCACGAAATAGTGGATAACTGTTAAGATAAGTCCCCCCTCCTTTCCCACCCCATGAAATAAATTCAAAATTGTAGTTTGGAATGAAAAATTGTATAGTAAATTATTTTCAAAAGTTTTGTTGAGCAAATATTTCACAGGTAAAAAAAAGCTGCAAATTATACTACCGCAAAAAGAATAACTATGGCTACAAGGACAGTATGAAAGCTTAAACCTTTCACATTCGGGTGAGTGAAACCAAAACTCCATTCCGAGGCAACTTTGCGGCGATAAATTGCAAAACTTCATTTTTGTTTTCGAACTTATAGTCAAGTTGTGCTCAGCAAACCAGATTCTCTATAACAGAAACCAGATTCAAAGGACTGTCTGAGCCATAAGCACAGGCCACCATCGTCCGCCAATGCAGTAAGTACGCCTCTAAAATCTAAGTTGAAAAATGAATTGATGTAAATTAAAAATAGTAGAGGCCCCAAAATACAGCCTTGGGGAACATCCAGATTTAGATACTTAACTTCACTTCTGATATCAGGTATTTTTACGCTTTGAGGTCTATTTTGAAGGTAATATTTAAACCAGTTGAACATGATTTTATTCAACAAAATATCGTGGTTGAAGATATCGAAGGCATTACTTATGTCAATAAATAGGTCAACTGTGATTTTTTTATTATAAGATAAGTAAATAACAAACGCGTAAGAGGGGGGCATTTTCAGCATCTTCATTCCATTTACTTTTTTGAAATCCAAATTGCACGGCATTAAGAAACTTAATTTTATTTAGCAATCCCACAATTCTATTCTTCACAATTTTTTCAAAAATGTTGCTTATTGCTGGAAGAAGAAAAATAGGTCTATATTATCACTGAACTTTTTTGAATATCCGCAAGTGTAAGCCATTCAGGAAAAACTCCAGTAAATATGCTGAGATACGAGTAGTATATATGCTAGAATATCAACTATAAAGCAAGCAATTTTTTTAAACAGATTTGCTCCATCCGGAATCCGACTAGCTTTCACCAAACAGACAACGTTTATATGAATAATGCTAGACAGTACGTGTGAACAAAGCTTTACCCTATTCACATACAAAAAACAAGAACTATAAAGAAAAATGGTAACTCTTAGTACAACTTCAAATTACTCAGTGACTCTATATTTTTGTGATTGGACCTATACTTTTGTGCTGTATAGCAATATGTTTACAAGCCTTTGATAAAAAAAATCAACTGTATATCTTTAGTAAAGGTACAAAGATCGGCCTCCTTATGGTATCAACGGTGATCTGAGATATTACCCCACAGGAGCACTTCGCATTCTGTACTCGTTCACCCCCCTTGATCAGATATGTAAAACAGATGGCAGACTTTAGTACCAGTGTCCTACAGGTTATTCTGCAGTTGGTTAGCCTTCAAAGAGGACGTTCATTTGTGTTTAAATTAAAAAAGAAAATCCGACAAAACATCAAGTAGGTACATCGTACCTACCCGTATACTCATTTCTGCAAGCACATTTGACAGTATTGATTCTTTTGTTCGTTTTCCAAACCACTGTAGCGCTGTAAAAATGTTGAATACTTGAAGAAACTTTCTTCCTTGGCTAAAGTGGAATATGCTATTAGCTGGGGATATTTAGCCAAGTCAAACAACTATAAGCCCTATGGCAGCTACACTGAGATCGAAAGCAGACTTCCTTCTGTCTACAATAAAACAGAAACAACAGCTTCTATACCGAAAATCGGAAAAGATGACTAAACACTCACCAGAGGATGGAGAGAATAGCATAGCTTCATGTGTGCAAGACTCCTTTGCGAATGCATCATCTGTCTTAGTTATAACAAGCCCACCATCGTAGAAGATTCAGAGAAACAGCGCTTCTAAATCTGGTGGGCGAAATCAAAGGCTTATTGGATATGACATAGTACGCGCTAGGCATTTTTATCGACATTGAGGGTGCTTTCGGTAACGCAACTTTTGAATAATGATTATAACTGAGGTCACTTGATAGTATCTCATTGGGAACACCGATTGCTGGCAATATGTGATGGCGAGGGTAAACAGGCGTAGTTTTGTCGGCACTGCTATGGTGCATGTCACACGACACACTGCCTAACGCTCTCAATGGGTGGCCGTGGCTCAAGTGGTAGTGTATTGGCTTCCAAATCGGAAGGTTCGGTGTTCGAATACCAGCCTCGCCCGAATAACATTCTTTTTTTCAGGCAAATTAATTCACGCAAGACGAATGGTTGCCTATAATACAACAACAAGTCCAATTACACTAATAATTTAGTCTCCTCATTAAATGTTGGATGACATTCATGGAGTGCTATGTTCTTTAAAAAAAAAAAAAACAAGTTCTATCATGTATGAGCGTTCTATTCTGACAGAAAGAAAAAATTACCAATTCCTGTATTTTAGTTCTAACGACTTTGAGGTTAATAAAAACATGTCAACGATATGACCAAACAGTTCAAAATCCACATTTGCTGGATGATTAGGTACCGAGACATTCGGGGAAACTCGAAAGCTCGTAAACTTAACTACAGTGGCACCATCTAGTTTCTAAGGAAGCATTCATCTTATTGTTTCTTCGTTGAAAATTAAAAAAAAATAAAAATAAAAATCGTTATACGATCAAGCCGGGCTTTGATGTTGCAAAAATGGTTTGACCTAAAAAAATATCTGATATAACAAGATCCACATCCACCTATAGGGGCTTCATCAGCCTAAGAAAGCATGTAGGCTGCCACTAAAACCTAACCAAACCCTAGTGGAACATGTTCTGTGGTTGTCCCTTTACAACAATCGACTAATGGCATTTTCCCGAAAACATAGTGCATATAATATAAAACTTTGGGAGCTGAACTGCGACAAGAAACATCCGCAACCCTCTATACATAGAGCATTTAAAAATTACGAATCCACACCGAACTTTACTTTGATTAAACGACAGAATATGTATATTTTGACGGTCGCCAGTTATTAGTATCTCTCCGTGACAGATCTCACCTTGTTATGATAATAAAATAAAATAAAACCGAAGCTACTACACTACATTAAAGTGCACTTCAATTTTTCGGCCACGGTTTAGACAATTAAAATAACGCTTGTCTCAAAAGTGGGTACGCTTTAACAATATACATATGTACATATACTCGTATTCCCCCTGGCAATTCCAATTCCGTGAGAAAAATTTATCGAAAGAATGTGTTCCAATGATAACACATACGTCTCTATGGTGATGTATCATTTGACATATCGTCGAAGCTTAAAATCGTTCGTAAGTTGAATGCACTAGACAGCATCGTGCGCATGAGTGAAATAGTTTTATTAAATTCTAGTGACTTAACTTATATGCTGCAATATCAGCCTAACCCAAAAGTCCCACCCAGCATTGTGGTTGTCGTTTGAACCACCCAAACATACAAGTAGATGTGGCGTTTATTTAAGTATGTGTTAGAATTGTAAGCTATCGGATAGATTATTCCTACGTTTTGACTTTGTTTACTAAATATTGAGTATTTTGAGCAGATTTGGAATTCATTTTTAGATACAATACCATACGAACTTTAAATAAGATGAAGATGGGATCTCCATAAAAGGATGCCCCCTGTTGACAGAGTTCATAGTTAGTTTTGGTATTATTGTACACAAAATTAACAACACAATCTATAAGTGGCGTTGTTAACTCGCTCGGATTAATTTCAAATTACTCGTATATACGAGTATAATTCACACTTTTTGTGAAACAGTAGTAAATGGAGCAACATTTATGTTTTATTATAGTTTTTATGGACTTCAACTTTGGGCTCTAATGACACTTAATAGTATCATTATTCTCTAATAATTGCCTCCAATACGAAGTGTTGACTCTTTGACTAAGAGTAGGGAATGGTTCGTTTTTCTAAGTGGATGGAAAAGTATCTATTTAGCTGAAATGATAGTAGGCCTTTGTCTCCGTTTTATATTACTTAATAAGCGCACCACTAAATAGTAATATTTCCGATGATAGGTTCATAAATACACAACGTGACTATAAATTGAAGCTTTCATCTTTGGGATTTACTACCAGTTGCAAGCTACAAAAATATCATTAGCCCTTTGTTAAATATAAAACTCATCTTAAAAAACCAAAAAAATCCAAATTAAAAAGGTTAAACATATCGAAACTGACTGGCTTGAACGTTGACTGAACTCACTTGTTTGATTTCCATAGCCAGATGCTTACATTTTTATTCATTAGTGCCAAATTTGATTTGACTGTTTACTATTCGTTCGCCTTAAATTGTATTGTATGTTACTATGGAGCTAAATTCGGGTAACTTTTCACAAAATAAGCGCAATAATATGTATGTAGGAGCGATCTTTATGTGCTACATTGTTATTTCGTTACCTCAAAGATTATTCCAATTTCAGATGAGAGATGTACATAGATGATTCGAAATTGTTCTGCACGTCCTTAAGTTGGCACGTTACTATAGTGTGGTGATGTGTTACGGTATCCTGAGCAGCTTATTGCTAGAGTCTGGCAAAGAGTTGCTGCATAAACACATTACCATGCAACGGTCATAGCGATTGATACATTACTTCAATATTAGGACACGTAAAGTCAACACCTGGTCCGCATATATTTACATCCATACATGCAATTATCAGTAACGAAAATTATTGCCACACTAAGTTTAACTAAGATCCTACGAATGTCCAACCAAAGTGACCAATTGGAAAAAGCTGTAAGATATGTTTTACTCAGATGTTTGTAAAAGATGCGGAGTAGAATAACAGGTAGAACAGATGGGCTTAATCTGCAGGACGACTTAAAAATAGTATCACTTGCTAAAGTAAGGTGTTTGTAGCTGAAAATTCTCAAATTCATGATGAAAGTCTGTAATCCATGAAAGTCTCTAGCAGAACAGAGACCAGTTGCTAGCCAACCTATTTTTCTTTCAAATAATACTTGCTTGATACCACCAAAGGTTCAAGGGGATTGGGATACGCTTGTATGAGTCCAGTTTAAATCATTAACAATAGCTTTTCCGAGGAGTATGGTTTGAAGATAAATATGTTGGCAGTGACAGCCATCACGTATCTTTTTCACTTTGCTGCGTGTGCCCTCCAATGTAGGTTCTCATCCATTAAAGCTTCTTAAAGATACAGTTTCTTTTGCAAGGTGGTCAAAATACAAGCTTCTTTTTAAAAATAAAAAATAAATAAAAATCAATTATTTTGGAATTATTATTTAGAACATTCCCATTAGTTATTGAGTACGATTTCATTCATGTGGCTGCCCCGGCCGGATTCGCAGTAGCGCATCCGAGAATTTGCGGTACAAGAGGCATTCTCACCAAATGAAAACCATCCTGATCATAGCATAAATATTTACTTACGTTCAGAACGATTCATTACAATTTATTTCGAAAAATTTTGAGAATGTTAATAGTAACAAAATGGGTCTGTTTTGGATCATTAGTTTTGATTACTTTTTTTGAATACAAGTATAAATTCAGTAACTTTTAATGGAGTGAGAAAAATACCACCCAACATTTAATGGGGCGACTAAATTATTAGTGTAATCGAACTTGTTGTTGTATTATAGGCAACCATTCGTCTTACGTCAAATAAGTTGCCTGAAAAAAAGAATGTCTTTCGGGATTCGAACACCGAACCTTCCGATTTGGAAGCCAATACATTACCACTTTAGCCACGGCCACAAACCATTATGGCATTATCTATGCATAACGGTTGATGTGCGACTCTCAAAAAGGTGTACTAAGTTAGCGAATGATGACTTTTTCATAGACATGCTGCCAGAACATAAATTTAAAATTTTTAATAAATTTTTCAAATTAATTTTTGGTTTAGTAGGAAAGGGTTTGTACCTACTTGCTTTATTTAAGTTTGAGTGCTCTAAGCTGAAACATATGATACAATGATCACTGATTTCATAGTCTAATACCTCACTCAATACCTAATCCGTTGATTTACCCACTCATAAGCGGATCATAAGACGTCGAATGTGCTCCTATTATAGAGGAGAAAAGTTATAATTAAGCAGCTATTAAAATACAGTAATCCACTGAATCGCATAAATTAGAGGTAGCGTTGTTCAACAAGATATCTAGGTATCAACAAAATTTAAATTCAATGTCGGATGAGCTGATTTTTAGTAGGATCTCTTCTGAATAAACCTTATCAACAGCATAGGAATAATAACCGAGTAAAGCCAACTGTCAATATCGATTAGATAGGCTTCTACTCTGGATACTCTTGCATTGATTGCGGTTACCTTAATAATTTCATGTATTAATTTTTTTTAAAGAGTTTGTTGAAGTATGTATTTATTTCCAAGATATGATTCCAAGATTTGCTTTACAGCCACGGTTTCTGGAAAATGATTAACTGAAGCGGGATAGTTTTTCGTTAAATTATTTAAAGACGAAGGCTACTCCGACAAATTGATATCAACATTAATCTCTCGGAAACTATAATCAAAAATTAAAAATTAAAAAAAAAACTAAGAAATACGTCTGGTGTAAAGGATCTGACATCCGAAAAGTCAAATTCGCCACGAAACAGCAAAGGAATGACTGTCTTCAAGCAGGTTAAGGACAAATAGAAACCTCACAAAGTTTTACCGAATTTTAAGTATTTCGTCAAACATAAAATGGACGAACTTTCAAGAAAAACCACGTCTACCCACCGTTCACATTGACAGGAAACTGGACATCAAATATATGTAGATCTTCGTCATCCAACTGGCAGAAAGTGATCCTCTCTGATGAAAAAAATAAAAAAATTTTGATGACCCCAACTGTTACAGCTGCTACTGCATGAATTCAGAAAACACGATTGATAAATCGGAACGGAACTTCTGTAGCGTAATGTGAGAACTCCGAAAGCAATCAAAGCCGTGAAGAAACGAATCGACCGAAAACCGCTGGGAAAACAGAAAATCTTGTCGCGGGAAATGCAAATTTCGCAAAAATTCATGTCTCGCATTATCAAAAAAGATTTAGGACTCAGTGTGTACAAGCGACACACTGGATACCTGCTCACGGCCGCATTGAAGGAAAAACGCAAGAGAAGATCGAAAGCGTTACTCAGCCGGTACGCGAAGAACGCTCACAGACAAATTCTGTTTACTGACGAGAAAATCTTCACAGTAGAAGAATCGTTCAATAAGCAGAACGATCGTGTGTAAGCGCGGTCATCCAGAGAAGCATCCCAACTCATCCTGACGGTTCAAAGAGGCCACCATCCCGCGTCTGTAATGGTATGGTGGGGAGTGTGCTACGATGGCGTTACCAAGCTCCATTCTTGCGAGAAAGGAGTGAAAACATCGGCCAAAGTATATCAATCGACAGTCTTGGAATCCTCTGTGAAGTCTCTCAACCAATCAATATTCAACAACAAGACATGGACTTTCCAGCAAGACTCTGCTCCAGCTCACAAAGCAAAAACGTCTCAACTGTGGCTCAAAAAAAACGTTCCGGACTTCATATCAACGAATGATTGGCCAGCTGGTAGTCCAGACCTCAACACGTTGGATTACAAGTTTTGGTCCTTATTAGAGGGCATGGCCTGCTCTACTCGACACTCAAATATTGAGTAGTTGAAGCGAGCACTTGTCCGTGCAGTGGACAATTTCCCCATGCATGAAGTGCGTCTCGCAATCGATAAGTGGTCACATCGTCTTAAGTCGTGCTGGAAGGCAAATGGAAGTCATTTCGAATAAGTTGTTCTAAGATTTGTAGCCAAAAAATTGTTTAAATATTAATTCGTTTTCATTTGGCGCTGATTTTTCTGTGTAACAGTATTTATGTCCCTACTAGGTATTCCAGTGCCTAGGTTGACGAAAGACTGGTTTGCAAACAAACTACAATCCATTCTTGGCTTATTCTTACCGTGAAAGTTTAAAGTCGAAAACGACTTAAACGCAGCCTTCCGGGTGTCTTGGTCTGATATTGGTCTCGACTGCCTCCATAATTTAACAGATTCAATGCCAGGACGAATTTTAAAATGATTTATTTTGCAGCAATTCGACCTTCAACGAGTTTGATGCGCTGTTATGGTTGTTATGTTTCCTCGATAACGACGTGGATGCCGCTGCTGATATGATCACTGACACTATTCTCTTTGGAATGAGATCCTTTATAGCTGATCGGATGAAGATTATCAAACCAAAAGAAAAGGCATGGTACGGCTCGAAAATACTACAATGTCCAACGTAGTAAAAATTGTTGGTCATTCTTCAAAAACATTAGAAATTCTGACTAATCCCAACGCTCACTTCGAATGACATTCCAGCTGTTAGCTCTTTGGATAAGACCAATCTGCTTCCTGCACACTTTGCGCCCAGCTGAACACTTCCAAATTGTGCTTTGTATCAGCCTAAATTTAAGTGCGTCGAATCCACTTTCGCACTCGTGTAGTAAGTAGCAAGAGTACTTACAAATCATAATATACACAAATCCGCTGGTCCAGATGGTATATCTCCTCTTCTTCTGGAGAGGTGTCCTTCTATGCTGTCAAAACCACTGCCTAAGCTTTTTCGTCAATCCTACTCTTTAAGACTCTTTCCGAGCAGATGGAAAACAGCATTTGTCCAGCCCGTCCCAAAAAAAGCCGATTCTTCATTTCTTTCTTCCTTCAGACCCATTGCACTTACGTTCCTTCTTTCCAAGGTCATGGAAACGCTGATAAACCGTCAGCTCATGAAATATCTCGAAACATGAAAACCGGCAGTACGACAGGTCCACTGGTGATTTGATTGCATGTCTCACCGAAAAGTGGAACCAAAGCGTGCACCAATCTGGCGAAAGCAAGATAGTAGCACTTGATATTTCTAAGGCATTTGACAGATCTTGGCATCATGCGTGCACTTGGGATCGATGACTGTCTTCTTCAATGGATTAGAACCTACCTTTCGGAACGTTCAGTTCAAGTTTTCTTAGATTCTAATATTCATAAAATAAATGCTGGTGTACCACAGAGCTCCGTTCTCTTTTTAATTTTCATCAATGATCTCTTGTCTGCTACTTCCTATCCAATATATTTCCTTGCTGATGACAGTATTCTCTGCTTCTCATATTCGTCCCCGGACTCACATCCCATCTCTTCGGCTGTAGAACGATAACGTCTGTTAAGCATATGTATATCAAGCACATTCAATTCTGATATTAGGAGCATAACCAATTGGGGAACTATCAACAGAGTGGAATTGAATGCTTCCAAAACACAAGCCATTATCCATAAATGGCACTTGCCTCGTTGCGCCCGAAAAACTTATCATTCTCGGTATCTAGGTATTCCAATCTAGGTTTCCTGAAGCTATGTAAGAAATATTTCACACCCTCTGACCAGGGTACTATATATAAGGCATTTATCTGCCCAGATACCCCAAGACCCCTTTGCACTTGCTAGATAGGATCTAAGATAGTGCGGTAAAACTCATAGGAGATACCAATACATCACAGTCATTCGACACTCTCGAACCCCGGTGTGACGTCTCGTGAGACATATTGTATAGCTATTTTCACCACCACTGCCCCACCGTAAGTTAAAGTAACATTCCGCCTCTTCAAATTTCTAATCATAACACTCGTCTCGCTATGAATGCTCATCAGTACACCCTCAAGCCCATCTAAAGAGAAATCTTTACTGACCAAATATAAAACTTAGGTGAAAACACAATTAAATGGGCATAGTAAACAGAGTTGATTATAAACGCTTTAGTTAGTTATCGTACTTAGTTACTATCTACCTCAGTCAATAGTGCGTCGATTCCAACTGTCTTGTGACTCTACCTATAGTGAAATTATCAAATGCAGCAACAGATTATTTGCAATGTGATGTGTCGTTCACATTATCCGTAAATACGAGAAAACAAGTCGAGATTTCTCAAGCACAGTGAACCAAGTGAAGAAAGCAAGGTAACTTTGAGGTATTTTACCTAATTTAAAACTAGAAGGTAACTATTCATTGGGGTTCCTCTTAAAATAACTGCGCGTCTCTGCCCTCTTGCTGGATTTGCAGCTCTACTTTGGTTTACTCGGGCTAAATGGCTAGACTTTTGAAAAAGGCCCACTTCAAGCGGATACTGGAATCCTTATCATACCTATTTTAACAATTCATTAATAGAATTTGGGAACCCGATGGATTTTCTTAATTACGCCTACAACTTTATAGCGTTGTGTATGT
This sequence comes from Volucella bombylans, assembly GCA_949129095.1. Taxonomy (NCBI): domain Eukaryota; kingdom Metazoa; phylum Arthropoda; class Insecta; order Diptera; family Syrphidae; genus Volucella; species Volucella bombylans. The sequence continues at coordinate 36,915,656 of OX422141.1, read as the reverse complement.
ATAATACTTACTTATAGGGTAAAACATTTCCTAGAGGTACTCATTGCGAATAACATTTTGCTAAAAAGTTGCTTCAATCAGATGGTGCGAAGATGTATGAACTTGACAACGATGCTCCGTTTGGATTGCAACTGAGTCCCACTGAAGGTAATATAGTAAAACTCTCTAGATAAGACCACGATTTTCGTTTCCTCCCAAGCAGTAATTGTAGCTCATTCTTTTTATGTCTGAATACTAAGACTTACTTTGACATCATTGTATTTCATCCAGGAACCCTCGACATGACCTTTTGTAAGATCCCAAATAAAACCAGTCCGCCAATTTCAACAATGTATCACGACAAAACCCAACATAATTGCAATGTCCCTCAATTACTACAATATATCAAACTAAGCTCGAACTAAGAATGTCAAAGACATAAAGAAAATATCTGAGCGTCGCAAAATTTAATACATCCATTCTTGTCCTTGTCGTCATCTTTATCGTGGTCGTCGACATCAATGTCTTTGGTCCTCTGTCTCTATGCGTGTATGTGTACATATACCCAATCCCAGAGTGCGTGTACCATTTCCTTCTACTTCAAGAGAAGAGCACATGCTTTCAATAAATCTTCAAAGATTCCCATTTTTGTGTTCCGTATCTACTAAGAGATATGCCCAAGAAGATTATCCCCTGTTCAATATCAGCTTAACTGCTTTATTCACTGATGTGTGCGGTTGACTCCCCGACGATGATGACGATGCTGATACTGATACTGCTCCTAATACTGATGCTGGTGCTGATGCTGATACTGATGATGATGTTGTTGTTGTTGTTGTTGATGACGATAACCAGTCAGTCCTTTACTGTTCACATTAATGGCAGGCCATTTACTTTATGCGAATCATGATATTCCCTAAAATATATTTCCCTCATTACGTTGTCTGTCATCTCCCAATTTTCCCGTTTTCATTATCATCCTCTTTTTTAATGATACACAATTAGTCAGCTGATAAATGAAATGTCAAATACAGATTCATCCGTACAAGTAGCAGCCAAAGCCAGCCGCACACAGTCAGAGCCACATGCAGAGTCAAAATCACCATCGTCATCGGACTGGGTCGCATTGTATCTAGTTCCAAATTGATTTTCTGTAGATGCCACAATATCAATTAGTTATTTCTACCACATCCCTCTTCTTTCTTCTTTTATAAGCTCACAAAGAGAAAACGAACTATAGTAGTGTTACAGGGTTTTTATTTATGTTAAATTTCCCTTTAGTATGAGCAATAAATTATTTTTGGGTCTTCATTCAATCATTCCTCATACTTCTTCGACAAATAAACAAAACGTAAAGTGACCTGTTGGATCGGCTACGTCTATGGAAAATACCAAGTAGTGGGGACAAGTATCAATGCTATCTTTAACGCACACTGCACGAAGAAGTCCACGGTTATGTCTATCCCAAACTTGCATTTTGGAATTCTCCGATAAGGCATTTTGATAACTTGAATTCAATCGCCGACATGGGAGCAACAAACACTAGCTGAGATTGAAATCAATTTTTCTTTAAATTCTGGACCTGTCGTGGGATACATACCCTCAAACATCACGACAGGCACCTACAACTTTGGGCAGTAAGGGATTATCTACCTCGGCTCACCTTTCAAACCTGCCAACGACACCAGCGCGGAAATCATCCGAAGAATCACTTTTGCTAATCGCTGCTTCGTCGCAAATGCTTGCTCTCTCGAGCAACCAAAAAGACTTTAGACATGTCTCTGATCAGCTCAGTCCTATTTTACGGCGTAGGAGTTTGTACGCTTCGAGAGGAAAGTTTTTTGGGTAGTTTTCGATCCCGTTTGCAAAAATAAACCTGCGTTAGGAGAACACTTTCATTTATGAATGTTTTTAAATAAACGAGGGCTATTCCAAAATCAACCTCCGAAGTGAAAAATATTTTTTAAAAAAGCCAACAACATTGATTTTTTGCACAAAATAGTTTTATTAACATCTAAATTATTTTTCTACATAGTCTCCGTTTAAATCTATACATTTTTGGTTACGTGGGACGAGCTTTTGTATACCCTCCTTAAAAAATGGCGCCGCCAGTGCGTTGAGGCATTGATTCACACCGTTCATAAGTTCCTCATTACTTCCCAAATGTTGAGATGCAATGGATGATTTCAATTTTGGGAAAAGGTGATAATGGCTTGGTGCCAAATCAGGACTGTAGGGAGGGCGATCAAAAATATCCCAATTGAACTCCTCACTAAAGTTTTTGTGCGTGCAAGTTTTTGTGTGTGGTTCTGGATTGCTATTTTCAACTTACGTAGAGATTCACAGTAAACCGCTGCATTTATTGTGTTTCCAGGTTTCAGAAACTCGGTCAACAATATGCCTTTACTGTCCCAAAAAACAGTGGCCATCATTTTTCGATAGGAAAAAGTTTGTTTGAATTTTTTTGGCCTGTTTGGGGAATGAGTGTGCATCCATTGCTTTGCCATCACCATCGCTCATCACTGTATTGCCGTAAACAGCACATCACTGACGATGAATTTAAGCTGCGCCATTTCCTTCGGCTTGCAAAAAGCGAATTACACTTCGTACCTCACAGGCGGCGGGAGATAAAATTGTATTCTCCATGTTAAAGCGGCAACTATTGGAAAAATACTGAACGAGAACGGTCGAAACTTGGCATATTATTAGAGAATAATGTACTGGTTGCGACATGCAGAAACACGTCACCGAAGTGCACGTATCTAATGAATTGTAACACATCGGAGGTTGATTTTGGAATAGCGCCCATACATAATTTGTCTGTAAACACTTTTCCATTTGAAATTTTAATTATTAATTAACCTTCTATTTAAATCTCACTTATTTTTGGCAAAACAAAGCAAAAAAAAAACTGTTCCCTTTCGAAATAGAAACAAACCCAATGACAGTTTCAAATAAAAGAAAAAAACAATTTCGTAGCTTCAACAAATTTGCTCTCTTCTGAGAAAAATATGAGTACGCGAACGGATTTTGGACTGTTTTTCGTAGTTTTGGACAATACGAGTGCAGACCTTACATTTGTTCACGAAACAACGGATGAACTGCCATTAAACATTATAGATATGTACTATCTGAGCTACCAAATTTTAATGATGAACTGTTAAGTGGAATTGGGGGTGGCCGTGGTGTAGTGATACTAGCAATCGCTTCTCACTCGGAGGATGAAGGTTCGAATCCTGCCCATGACAAGTCTTTCAAGTTTTTCATTTGTGTAATTGGAACTCAGACTGAAAATTTCTGCGTGTGAAGGCATAACACTGACACATAGATTTGGCTGTTGTAGAGTTTCAAGTACAAAAAACTAGTGCGAATTATAAACTTCGAATCACTCTGAGTGAAGAAAAAACTCTCCTTCCTATTCGGACTCCCCCCCCCCACTGGTGAGCGAATATCGAAACCAAATGCACCAGAGTTTCAAACCACTACAAAAACAATTTTCCTTTCTGCCCACGCCAAGCAACAGTAAAAGGGCATCTAACCCCTTAGGCGCGCGTAAATTATATGAAATAAAAAAAAATTTTGGTGGTTTTTTTGTGACAATCGCTATTATGCGTGGAAAAAAAATCTAAAGGGTTTTCCAATAGGGACTTGACAACTTTGAATTTAATTTGTGAACGCAATCTTTCACTCATCATCAAACTGTCACTGTAAATTTATTTTCATCACGAACGAGCAACGTCTGCAAATTATAAAAATTTTCTACCGAAATTCGGAGTCGGTGACTGCAACTTTAAGAGCGTTAACTCCAATTTTCGGTCGTAATTCTCGCCCTAGTAGACAGGCAATAACAAGTTTAGTGCAAAAATTTGAGTCTACGTATTGGTTATGTGATGTTGCCGTGTCAATGAGACAACGGGTTGGTCGAAGTGTCGAAAAAATCGCTGCCGTTCATGCGTACGTAGCAAACGATCCATATCAGTCAATTCCACGGCGTGCGCAAGAATTGGGCATCGCTCAGACCACATTATGGCGTATTTTGCGTAAGGATCTTGGTTTACACCCATACAAGATCAAGCTGACTCAAGAATTGAAGCCTATGGACCATTTGAAGCGACGTACGTTCTCCGATTGGGTTCTAGAGAAGATGCGCCAAGATGATGAATTTCATCGCAAAATCATCTTCAGTGACGAGCTCATTTTTGGCTCAATGAGCAAAATATGCGTTATTGGTCGGGTGAAAATCCACATGTGCTTCATGAATCACCACTTCATCCACAAAAAATAACAGTTTGGTGCGGTTTGCATGCCGGCGGCGTTATTGGGCCATATTTTTTCGGCGACGATAACGATCGTCACGTTATTGAGAATGGTCAGCGTTATCGCGCCATGATCACCGATTATTTTTGGCCTGAATTGGAAGATATGGACTTGGACGACATGTGGTTTCAACAGGATGATGCCACAAGCCACACAGCACACGCTACAATCGATATATTGAAGAGGTACTATCCTGAGCGTGTTATCTCAAGACATGGGCCAGTCGATTGGCCGCCCCGTTCGTGCGATTTAACGCCGTTTGACTATTTTCTATGGGGCTACGTTAAGTCATTGGTTTATGCCAACATTATGCCGACGACGTTGCTCAGAGCCAACATTGAACGGGATATAGCCGCCGTTTCGGCCGAAATGTGTGGCCTAGCCGTTACAAATTGGGTCCAACGAATCGACCGCTGCAAACGTGCCCGCGGTGGCCATATGAACGAAGTCGAGTTCTACTCATAAATGTTTTGATTGTACTTTAAGCCGATAATAAAGTTTTTGAAATATCTCAAATGGTTTGCGTTTTATTTAAAAAAAAGTTGTCAAGTCCTTATTGGAAAACCCTATATCTACAGCTGTAGATAGGTATACGAGTAGTTCGATTTAAATCAGTTGGTCAACGGCCATATGCGCAGAGAGACTAAAAAAAATTTAAATGAGGTTGCATGGGTATGGATGTTCTCTTCAATCTTTTTTTTTTCAGCGATCATTTGCGTATGTATATGCATCTGTTGCTGTAAAGTTTTTTTTTAATTTAATTTTTATGAGAACTAAATTTAAGAGACCTGCACGGTAGACTAGTCCACTAATTTGAATCGAGCTATAGGTCATGTTGAACGTGTTACAGATTCATTCATTCATCCCGCTTAACCTTATTCTTTAATTCCTAAGGCTAAACCTAAATAATTTGAGACGTTTTGAGTTTACAGGATGTCAATTACCAGTATAACATAAATTTGCACCTACGAACTATGAATAAAATGCTTTGCGGATGCATTGCCTTTTGGTTGTAACACAAGCACGTGTGGTGTTAAAGATTTCTTGGTGATTGATTGGTTAGTTGAAGATCGAACAATGCATTGTGTACATGTATTCACATAGCTCAGGAACTCTTACCTTACTTAGGTTTTACTGAACATATATATGTTATTTTAACATTACCGTTATATACTTGTGACCTTAGATAGTAAATTACTTCTGCTAGGTTAGGTTAGGTTAGGTAAGAGTGGCTGTTGGAAATACCAACCCACTTAGGCCTATTGGCCCATTGTGATGCCACGTGGATCTGTGATCTTCTTACTACTGGAACCAGTTTGAGCTTTTAATAAAGCGTAGGAGACTGTTAACGTCTATTTTTTCTAGATCGTTTAGGTCGTTGTAGAAGAAAGCTCCTAGGTGAAGCTTCCTTCTCTGAGAGAGAGCTGGGCATGTGCAGAGTAAGTGAGGGATTGTCTCCTCCTCTTCCTCGTCCATGCAGCTTCTACAGAAATCGTTAGTAAAAGCGCCAAGCCTTCTTGCGTGCTTGCCTATGAGGCAGTGTCCGGTAATGACACCTATTATGGCGCTGAGATGTTTCCTATCTAAAAGGATCAGACACTTAGATCGACTCAGATCCAGCCTTGGCCAGATCTGTTTGGTCGCTAGACATGTTTGTCCAGCAGTCCACCTAAGGTCCGTTCTTTTGTTGGCATCTAGCTTTAGTGTTAGTTTGCACGTAGCGATTGGTATACCTATACTACCTTTGTCTGGTAGGATAGGTAGAGTGGTTCCAATTTTGGCGAGTTCATCGGCTCTGCAGTTCCCTGGAATGTCTCTGTGGCCCGGCGCCCAACAGAGGTGAATGTTGAACTGCTCTGCCATATCCATGAGAGATGATCGGCATTCAAGGGCAGTTTTAGAACACAATGAGACCGAGTCCAGGGACTTGATGGCGGCCTGACTATCCGAAAATATGCGGATATCCTTTGCAGATATCACGTTTTTCTTCAGCCAGGACAGAGCTTCTTTAATCGCCAAAATTTCCGCCTGGAACACGCTAAAGTGATTTGGAAGGCGGAAAGAGAGGCTTAGATTTAGCTTATCTGAGAAAACACCGCCACCAACTCCGCTGTCGGTTTTAGATCCATCTGTGTAGAGATGGATTGACTTGTCCTCCATGAAAGCACCCTCTCCCAGAATGATCTAGAGGGGAAGCTTACATGGAAGTTTTTGTCAAACCAAAGTTCAGGTATGGTGTAATCGGTGTTCTCTGTGAGGATTCCTAATGTAATAAGAATGTTGGCGTTGCCAAATGAATTATTTGTCCACTGTTTAGTCGCTTTAAGGCGAATAGCTGCAGTCGCAGCTACTTGCTTGCTAAAAATGTCGAGGGGTGTCAAGTGAAGCAGGCCGTCCACCAAACAACCACCCCGTAAGTAAGTATCGGTCTTATGACCGAGATGTATAGCCAGTGGGTTATGCGAGGTTGAAGGCCCCATTTGTTCCCAATTGCTTTCTTGCAAGAGAATAAAGCTATTGTAGCTTTATTGACTCTTTCTTGAATGTTAGGTTTCCAGTTTAGTTTCCTGTCAAAAATGAGACCCAGATATTTTGCTGTATCGGAGAAAGCTGAACTGGTACCGTTTATTGAAGGAGGGTCTATGATTGGAATTTTATATTTCCTAGAAAAGAGGACAAGATCAGTTTTGTGGGGGTTTATTCCCAATCCACAGCGATCTGCCCAGCAGGTTAATCTGTTAAGATTTACTTGGAGGAGTTCTTTAATGGTATTTAAATGTTTTCCTGAGACGGCTATGGCAACGTCATCCGCATAGGCAATCACTCTGCTACCACCCGCTTCCAGGTATATCAGTAGTTCGTTAACCACTAAGTTCCAGAGAAGGGGGGAGAGGACACCGCCTGGCGGCGTACCCCTACTGACATATCTTTTAGCAGAAGTCTCACCCAGTTTGGAGTTGATTATCCTGCTTGTTAGCATTAGATTAATCAGCTCCCCAAGTGAGCCGTCTACCTGCAGAGTTGACAGCGCAGTCGTGATTGCGGATGTGTTGACGTTGTTAAAGGCGCCCTCTATGTCTAGGAAAGCAACCATTGTGTACTCCTTATATTGTAGGGATCGTTCGATGTGGCTAGTCAGAGAGTGCAAAGCCGTTCTTCCCTTTACAGTAGGCATGTTGAGCCGCAGACAGAAGTCTTGGATCAACTTTAGCTCGAATATGGATATCAATCAGTCGTTCTAAAGTTTTCAGAAGGAATGATGATAGACTTATAGGTCTGAGGTCCTTTGGGACCACATGAGAACATTTTCCAGCTTTGGGAATGAATACTACATTGACTTCTCTCCATAACAGTTGAATGTGGATAAGTTCTACACAGCTCCTCATAATATTTTCCAACACTGGTAGAATAATATCTGAGGAGCTCTGTAGCTCGGCAGGTATAATACCGTCCGGACCAGCAGACTTGTATGGTTTGAAGCTATGCAGCGCCCAGAGCAGTTTGTCTCTCGTAATCAGACTATGAATTTTGGTCACGGTTGCAGTAGGCTTGTTTGGGCTGCTACTGGCCGCGAGTTGGGAGCTACCTGGAAAGTGGGTGTCCAGAAGCAGGTTGAGTGATTCATCACTTGAGGTTGTCCAAGAGCCATCGGTTTTTTTCAAACAGCTGGGCATCAGAGGATTTGTGGAGAGGATTTTTCTTAGCCGCGAAGCCTCAGAGGTTTCTGTGATTTTGTCGCAGAATGACCTCCAGGATTGTCGCTTTGCCTTCCTCAGTTCTTTTTTGTATAATTTGAGGGATTCTTTATATGAGTTCCAGTCGGTCACTTTTCTTGTGCTTTTTGCTGCGTTGAAAAGTTTTCTGCAGGTGTTTCTGAGCAGTCCTAGTGCCGATGTCCACCAATGTGGCTTTTTCTTGCCTCTTGGTTGAATAAGAGGGCAGGAAGCGGCCATAGCCTTATTGAGAGTCAGAGTAAATTCCCTGACTTTCATGTCGAGCTCATTGGGGTCACGCGGGGGACTTGATAGTTTAGAGGATATCGTTTCCGACAGTATTCCTCTATATTTTGTCCAATCAGTTTTCCGGTAGTAATCTTACCTTTGTCTCTTGTATAGAGCGGACCGTATGAGGGTGTCCTAAGTCCACGAACCACGCCTTCTGCAATCCATGGTTCCTGGATTAGAATTATGTCTTCTGCGCTTTTGGAAAGACGCAGAATGAGTGCGGCCGAAGCCTTTTTTGAGCGGTGGAGATTAATCTGGAGAAACCGTATCATTGCTACAGTCTTCCAGAGTCGCCTCCACCACGAATTACTTCTGCTAACTACTAAACAATAATTACTGCCATACGGTCAATTGCACCGGGACATCTGTTCTTAGTGCAAACATGGAACATGCTAAATAGTTTGTAAGATTCTGGTGCAGCTGTTACATCAACGCTTTAAGAAGTCTGTTAAATTAGATGACACCCAAACCCTAGAGTTGTTAGAATGATCGATTAAATTCATTCAGAGTGATCAGTTTTTGTAATGCCTTTTAGCAGAAATACTCAAAAGCAATGGTTGACATTCTAACGGTTTTGGAAATGACAGGGTCGATTTTCTAGCGTCAGGCGTACCTTCGGACCTAACTTCTTTCTTATTAATACTCGCATTAGTCCGCCTTTGTTCACTCATATCAAACACAGTAAGCACTACTAGAGGTATTATTCATTTTTCGTTTAATTAATAGCAGCCTTCATCTTATCACAGAACCTTCAACAAAGTAGTTCTAAAGCTATGTTTCCGTTTCAATAGATTTCTCACACATTTTTGATAGATTGACAGTATAATGAGGCACCAGCCAATGGTTTTAGTACCGAAATTCAAGTAGGACAATGGTTAGACAGAACTGCTTTGGATCCTAATAGTTATACCAGTCGTCAGTTCAACATTCTTTTCGATTTGATTTTGATCCAAATGAGTTGTTACTTTTCTTGATGTGATCAAGCTTACGTTCGTTCAGACTAAACTCATGCATAAGACAGTTTAGGATCATGTTAAAGGCAAACAAATTATAGACGCTGGAGAAGCACAAATTTGTATAATATAACTTGTGGGACATTCCAACTTAAAAATATATAACTAACTAACTCATCCATTTCAAGTTGACTGGGTCTCCTTTATATACGACCCCATCATATGTCCATTTCAAATACATTTTCTCTTTTCTACGAAATCCCTTATCAAAAATTACCTCAAAAAGGGAAATTTCTCCTGAACTGACAACACTACAAAGAGTTACTCTGCGCAAACAATATTATGATGACAACAAAAAAAAAAGAAAATCCAACCAAGCATAGCAAATGATTTCGGTTGCCCCAATTGCATGTGATATACGAACAATACACAAAGTATCTACTCGTACGAAACACAAAATAAGCAATAAGATATAATATAAAATGAAGACTGATGAAACGGTCGAGAAGGTCCATATCCATTACATAACAATGGCATAAAAGTGTGCGTAAAATGTGTAGATACATTTCTCCCGCAGAAGCACTCAATTCACATTAAATTCCTTTCAATAAAAACCACAATTCGATTCGGTTCGGGACTGGGTTTGGACAAAAGCGGGCGGATTTCGCCCAACTAAGTTGAGAGAAAACGATCTCCACTCCGACTTCGACCCCTATCCAAACTTTGACTCAGATACGACCACTCGTACCAACGGATGACGATGGCTATGACGACGACAACAGAGAAGATGAAGACGTCGAAAATGCGGAAAACCCTTAGCTAAGTGGTATGTTAAAAAGCTGCGTTTGTACACACTCTCACCGTTGGTGGAAGTGATGGCGGCGGTAGCGTTAGAACTCTGATGTTAGAGGGTGGTACTCATGTCAATCTAGCAGATATTCCCATATCCCTATACACACACGCATACTAAACTCGTATTTATATACATTCATATGTATGCACATATGTACAGTCGGTTACTTATGAGCAGATACCCTCTAATTCTGAAGCCCTTTGGGCGGTGGGGGTAATCTGGTGTATGTGGAAGTTAAGTTTTTTGGTAGCTGAGAAGCTCAACTGACTGAATATGACTACTACGGGCGGTGTGAAAGGGATTTAAATGTGGGTTAGCATCAATTTCGTCTTGAGCCGAAATCGAGTTTCAGAGTAATTCGCGCTGTTGCCATGATGATGTTTTTCTTTTCTTCCACCCCACTACACACAACTTAGATGTAACATGTTAACGTTAATGCAGGGGTAATATGCGGCAGATGAGTGCTGTTGGTGGTTGAACTTGTAGTATCATCCATATTAGTCATATAATTTACTATGGAAGATAGTCAAAGGATAACCTCACTCTATCTGGATATTACTCATATTTTCCGCCCCATTTTATCTTATCACGGATATCAGCACATGCAAGGAAAGAAGATGAAGTGTTGTTGACAAAAATACACCTAAGAACCTGAGTCAATATTCCAGAAGTTGTATTCTTACCATTCCATCATTTGAAGAGTACTCGTATCATCCCACCATTCATTCAATTTAGTCTCATTTTTTTTCCTGTGTGTATGCATAGATGTGAAGACCGAGGGAGGAAAATTACTGGGTTCTGGTGTGAAACTATGGGACTTTGCTGGCGGGAAATCGATTGCCTTATATATGTAAGTCGTGTGAAAACTACTTATTACCAGAAGAAGAATGATTTGTTTTTGTATACTCTACTTTACGAAATGGATTCACAGCTGGAAAAAAAAAATGTGTTTGCGTCTGATAAATGCTCCTACTGAACGCCCGTTAAAGGTATGTATGTATGTTACTGCTGTTTGCGTGCAATTTGATATGTTTTAAGTTATGTATTTTATTGTCCTATGGTATCTAGTAGTCAATCTTGGTTTCAGTTGATCGCTTTGTCCTGGTTTTTTTTGTGTCTGTAATCAGAATTGAGAAGGCAGGTTTAACCCTTGGACTTTAAAGTCCCATTTGATTTAACTCTCGTTTTTTAAGTTAACGAACTATATGTTGAGTTCACAAGAGGGCAGCGTGAACACATTCTTTTCCCACAATTCAGTTCGCCACATGCCGGACATGCATATGACCCAACACCTGCGTCACCAGACGCCAACGATCAACGGAAATGCTGACGATGCGTCTGGAGTAACCGTGGGACATTGGGATGCATTAGAAACATAGGTATCATAAGCAGTATGAGATCATATTAATTAACCTTTTCGGTATTGAAAAATCGATTAAATTTTTCCTATTACCCTTTTTAAAATCTTTTCATACCATCTTGGGAAATGATACACTCAAAGAATTATCAGCCATCATTTTTTCGGATAAAAATCAGATGATAATCAATAACAATGTTACAGTTAAACTGAAACCATTCACATATAAGTGAAGAACAGTGTCAGAACAGATCATATTACACAAGATCAAAGAGATACGCGCAACTCTCTCAAATGAAATATCCCAATCTATTTGCCAAACCAAATGAAAAGCTTACCCTTACGACTACACTTAAACGACGAATTCGCACCACAACTTCAGATCCTATATACTCAAAATATTACCCATATCCAATGTCCCTAAAACAGGAAATAGACAAGCAAATAAAAGAATTGTTAAACGATGGAATTATACAACCTTCACGGTCTCCATACAATTCTCCGGTATGGATTGTGTCGAAAAAAGCTGATGCCTCAGGACAAAAGAAGTACAGCATGGTAGTCGATTATAGAAAACTTAATTCGGTAACGAATCCCGATCGTTACCATATCCCCGAATCGAACGAAGTTCTATCCCAACTAGGGGAAAACAAATGGTTTTCGGTGCTTGATCTCAAGAGTGGTTTTCACCAAATACATCTGCACGAGGAAGATATTGAGAAAACCTCGTTTTCCGTTAATAACGGAAAATACGAATTTGTTAGACTACCTTTTGGGTTGAAAAATGCCCCTTCCATTTTTCAAAGAGAGTTGGATGACATCCTTAGAGATCAAATCGGCAAAATCTGCTATGTCTACATCGATTATGTCATCGAGTTTTCAGCAAAGATGTCAAAACAGATTTTAAAAATTTGGAAGAAATATTCAAGACTCTTCAAAGTGCTAGTCTCAATGTCCAGCTTGAAAATGCGAATTCCTCAAGCCGGAAGTTGAATTCCTTGGATTTATTATCTTGGCCAAAGGTATTAAAGCTAACCCCAATAAAGTCGAATTTCCTGCTCCTCAAAATCTGAAATAATTGCGCTCCTTTTTAGGCCTATCAGGATTCTACCGTCAATTTATCAAGGATTATGCTAAATTAGCAAAACCCTTGACAACTCCCTTAAAAGGGGAGGATGGTCGAACGTCCAAGACTGTCTCAACTAAAAAAGTCATCCAATTGAATGAAAGTGCGAACGACGCATTTGAAAAAATCAAATCTTCCTTGATTTCCATTATTTTAAGTCATCCAGATTTTTCGAAAGAGTTTCACGTAACTACTGATGCATCCAACTATGCATTAGGAGCCGTATTGTCAAAAGATGACAAACCAATTAAAACCCAAGAACACTATGCAGCGAACGAGAAAGAAATGCTTGCTATAGTGGGGGCTTTAAAATCACTAAGAGGTTATTTATATGGCTCAACCAAATTCAAGATCTTCACACATCATCAGCCATTGACATACGCTTTGAGCCATAAAAATAACAACAGCAAGATGAAACGTTGGAAGGCTATACTTGAAGAGTATAACTCTGAGCTTGCGTACAAGCCTGGAAGATCCAATGTTGTTGCAGATGCCCTACCAAGACATCCTAGAAACTCTCAAATAAATTCCCTCACAGTCACCCAGCACAGTGATGAAAGCTCTGGACAAGATCTCATCCAGATAGTGGATACTCCAGTCAACGTCAGTCAGTCGTTCATAGACCTTAGTGGCGATAAGACACATTTTCGTGTTCGGCTTCACAAGTGAAGAAAACAAATATAGTCAACGTTAAAACAAAAAAAGTATCAAGTGGCCGGTAGCCGAAGTGGCAAACACGCGGACGACATCATACTTGGTGTGGCGATTCGGAGGACTGGGTTCGATTCCCAACGGGAGACATTGTTTTTTTTTTGTTTTGTTTTTTTTTTCTTTACTGAAATAATAAGTGAAGTGTAAAAAAAAAAAAAAAAAACAAAAGGGATCAAACACACGTGATGGAGTGTGGAGTGCGGTCCGCTATTCCAATAGCGGGACCTGCGGACTTATCAGGCGAGGCCTCAAGCGGTTCAAGCCAAACTCCAACGGCTAAGAGAAAGAGGAAGCTTAGGCCATCCTCCAACATTGTTCAACGTCCCGCCCAACCAACTTCCACTGTAAAACTGCTTTGTGGAGTGAGGAAAGGGAACAGTTTCGCTACGTTGGCACAGAGCGAAACGGATAATGAAGAGGAAGAAATGATGGCCATAAGTAGCAGCATCAAAATGCTGCAAAAAAGGGTACTGGCCATGAAAGAAAGGCAAATGGTCAGAAGGAAGAAAGAAGAGGAAGAATTATCCCAGCAACAACAGCAGACGCTACTTGCTCCAAAGCAGAGCCAACAACAACACCAACAAAAGCGGAAAAAACACCAGCAACAACAACAAGAGCAGCCACAACAACGGCATCAACAAAAACAACAGCAACCACAAAAACAGCAGCAGCAGCAACAACAACAACAACAAAAACAACAACAACAGCAGCAGCAGAAGAAGAAGGAGAAGGTGCCTCCTATAAACACCTATAAACTAGAGGTAAATGAAACCAAGGACCTGTGTAAGTTGGTCATTGGTAATAATTTTAAAATTATGAGATTGGGGAACGATCGCCATGCCATCCACTGTAATACAGTGGAGGGCTACGCGAAAGTGAAAGAGCTCCTAAAGGAAACGACGACGGAGCACTACTCATTTACACCAAAATGTGAAAAGCGGCAATCGATGCTGCTAAAGGGGTTGGAACCGTCTTCTGATCCTGAGGGGATCTTGGCACTGCTCAAAGAGAAGGAGTGCGAAGGGCTCAGGTTTGTGGGGGTAAAGCCGTTTACCACAGCTAGAGCCAGGCGGGAGAAACGGAGTCTGCCGTTCTTCCTGGTGCAGCTCAGTCCCGAAAGCCGTCTGGATAGTCTAAGGAGTATCAATGTCCTAGACTACCAGGTGGTTCACTGGGAAAAACTAAAAAGGAGCGAAGGCGTTATACAATGCGTTCGCTGCCAAAGGTTCGGGCACGCCGCGTCGAACTGCCAAATGCAGCCTCGATGCGTGAAGTGCGCTAAGAACCACAGTTCCGAGGAGTGTCCTCTGGGTGTTGACGGAGCATCCGATAGATCGAAGCTCTCGTGCGTATTATGTGGGAACGTGGGACACACCGCAAACTATCGGGGTTGTCCTAAGTTCACCGAAATTAAAAAAGCAAAATTGGCTCGGCAGCAGAAGGTGGAGGTCCAACGTTCACCTGTGAGGTTTCAAACACCAGCCGTCACGCCCCAAATTTCCTACGCCCAAATGGCGTCAGGTAGGGGGGCTACGGTACAGCAAGCGACTGTTGCTTCTCCGGCTCCGATGCCGAGAACAACGGAAGCTGCACCCAACATGCTAGCCATCTTGCTCGCAATCCAAGGGCAGATGGCTCAGCTGCAAAAGCAGGTTCAAGAACAGGCCAAGCGGGTGGACCAGATCTACGCGTTGCTGCCGGGCCTAACGCAACACATGCCGTAATGGGTACGCACATGGTGGAGCAAACTTTGAAGGTCCTTGCGGTGAATGTGAATTCATTGATTCGGATCGAACGAAGAGCCGCGATGTTTAAATTACTACAAGACCAAACTCCGGATGTGCTTTTCGCTAGCGAAACAAAGCTAACCGATAAGCACAAACTGGAGTACAATAATTATATTGTTAGAAGAAGAAACCGGCCCAGATCCAAACGTGGAGGTGGTGTCGCGATCTTCATTAAAGAAGGTATAAAATTTCACAGAGTGTACAAGGGCGCGTTGCGCAGGTTCCGGGTGTTGGAGGCAGTCGTCGTTTACATCCCGCTCCGCAGTGGAAAGCGGCTGTACTTGGCCTCTGTTTATGCACCTGAGGCTTCACAATCCACCCTATTCATTACAGAGCTCGACACGCTTTTTCGACTTCTGAGGCTGGAATCGGGGGAGAATTATTTTATAATCGGCGGGGATTTCAACGCTAGACACAGAGATTGGGGAAATAATTTGCCAAATACTAGAGGGAACCTACTACTCGATTGGTGGAGTCAGCACGATGTCATGTACAGACTCGGTCTTAAAGCGACAGATAACCCGTCGTTTCCCAGAGGCGGGTCTTATTTGGATCTACTGCTGTACGACGAACGTATACGACTGACAGGTACGAATTTACAAACATCAAACTGTCTGCGCACATTCGTGTATGACAGCGACCATTGCGGTTTTAGCACCGAAATTACAGTTCCCAACGAAATTGCGGAATTGGAGGAGTTTGTCCAAAGATATTCTTACAACTACAGTAAGACTCGATGGACACGCTTCTCCGCAACCTTGACTAGAGCGCTCTCCTCGAACACGATCCACCCACCGTCCAATAGGAATTTGTCAAACGAGGAGATCGACAATTACCTAAAACAAATGGACGAGACAATTAAACAAACTATGGACACTACAATACCGCGGTATCGACGTACGACTAACGAAGACCTGTTCCGCAATCCTACTATTGACGCACTGCACCGACAGAAAAGTAGACTTCTGACCAGACTTAAAAACTTGTACAGACAGTTAACTGACCGACAAGACCCGGAGATTAGGACACTGAAGTCGTCGATTAAAAATATTCAAACGCTAATAAAAGAGAATTACAGAATTTCTGTAAGTTTGTATTGGAACAACAAGGTTCGGGCTGTAAACACCAGCAACCCGAATATGTTTCCGCAAATAAATAAACTATTTCGGAGAAAAAATCAAAACGACCTTCAGTGTCTTAAAATAGCCCGGACGACGGACAACGAACGGTTACTGACAATAGCAGGTATTGATCCAAATGAGGCCGTTGATGATGACGACTTTTTTGTGATCGAGGATCCACAGGAGAAGGTTGAGGCCATAGGGGCGACTTTCCAGGAAGTATACAAGACCATTGATACCACTGGCCCTAATTACGACCTGGACAATCGCGTCTTGGTGCACGACTTCTGCATTCGAAATGAAATAGGGAACTGGCGATCCGAGGGCTCTGGTTTCACCCGGTTCAGCGACGAAAATATGGCCAATAATGTCATTGCCAGAGAGGGTGACCTACCCCCGTTCATTTCGAAGGAAGAACTCCATGAGATCTTCGACACAATCAGGACTAAGAAATCAGTGGGGACCGACGGTATTCCGAACATCGTGCTTCGACATCTTCCTCTAAAAGCGGTGGACATTTACACCACCCTGTTTAATAATGCGATGAATAATGCACATTATCCAGCGCATTGGAAAACGGCGGTGGTTCATCCTATCCCCAAAAAGGGAAAGGATATATCCAATCCGGCGAATCTCCGGTCGATAAGTCTCCTTCCGAATATCAGTAAGGTTTTTGAAAAAGTAATCAATAGAGCTCTGTCTAGGTGGGTTGAGGACAAACATATAGTTCCGGATAATCAATTCGGTTTTAAGGCGGGACATGATATCTCACATGCCGCGTCTAAACTGGTGTCCGATATCCAATGGAACAAAGGCAGGAAACAGTGCACTGGTGCCTGTCTTGTTGACTTGGAGAAGGCCTTCGACACCGTATGGTTAGAGGGTCTTTTCTATAAGCTGACAAGGCTGGGGATCAGTAAACCACTCTTGTACATTCTCTATAATATGCTAACCAACAGACAGTTCATCGTGAAAAATGGCGATGTGACTTCTGTTGGAATATTTCAAATTAAAAATGGTCTTCAGCAAGGCGCGGTCAATTCGCCGATCCTATTTAACATTTATACAAGCGACTTGATAGGTTCACTTCCCCATACTATTGCGTACGCAGACGATGTGGTAGCGTACAGAACAGGTCCAAAAATCGAGGTCATTAATACTCTCTTGCAGCGTGACTTCGATAAGATAAGACGATTTTGCGATGACTGGAAGTTGAAAATCAACTTTCAGAAGTCGGAAACCATTCTCTTTAGGACGCCGTTGTCTAGAGCCTCTAGGGATACCAGAAAAAATTGGAGAAAGTTCTCGATTATTGGACAACACGGACAGCCTCTTGCCTGTCGAAATGTAGTCAGATACCTTGGAATCTGGCTAGATCAGTTTCTGTATTTTGGCAAAAATGTAGATGCTGCTCTGGCCAGAGCTAAAGGTGCTTTTGCCCTTACTGTTTTATAGCAGCCAACTCGATGCGAGGGTAAAGGTAATCTGCTACATGGCCCTTATCAGGCCCATGCTGGTATTTGGTTGTCCCGTGTGGTTCAATGTACGAGCAAGCTTAATGGAAAAGATTCGGGTGTTTGAGAGGGCTTGCCTTAGGGCCTGTCTTCGCTTGTATAGAACACCAGAGTCGGAGTACAAAAAATTTTATCCTAATGAGGTCCTTTACAACAGGGCGAACCTAATACGAGTGGACAACTTCGTAATTAAGCTGACTCGAAGGCACATTGCAAGAGCAATGACGTCGACGAATAACCTGATATCTGGGGCTTACTACCCCAATTACCTTTACCACGAGAGTGTGCGCTCTGGCGGCTTCGTTCCACCGGAAGCATTCCTCTACCTAGATCAGAAAGGGTTGATCCAGGATAGATCAGCGGTGCCGTTAATCTACCATGTCGCTCGGACAGCTGGGGACAGGCCACTCAACTACGACAGAGACGTCGTACACGGCAGTGTGGATCGCCTCAGGTTCAGTAGGGCGGTGGGGAATCGCGATAAGAGGGATGTCGTTCGGCAGCACCAGCATTTCTGGTGGTTGAATGATGGAGAAGATGTTTCGTCGTCGTTTCCGTCAATTACGGACCAGCCTGTTTTCTGGTCCTGTTTTCTCTGTAAACAGCGATGGCCGGCTTACATAGGTTGAGGTTAACATTTAAGAAACATAAACATATATCAGTGTATACAAAGGTGTATACTGATATATGTATATGATTGTGTATAACGTCTATGTGTGTTTATGTGTGTATTGTACATTTAGTTTAGGTAGGCTAAGGTTTATTTTAAGTTAGATACTAAGTTTTTATTAAAAATAAAAAATTATGTCCATATGCTAAGTTTTGTTAACAAATTTTTTTCTTAGCTTTAAGTATACAAAATAAATAGTTCTAAGAAAATGTAAATGAAGTCGAAAGACATAGTTATAAGAATTTAGAGTAGCTTAGAGTGCCTGTGTGGGGCCAGTAAGTTAGTGTAAGATTATTAAGTAATTGTAAGCTAGCATTTAAGCATTTTTTGTTAGAATGTAAGAGTTAGTGTTAAGAAAATAAAATGCGTTTAAAACTAAAAAAAAACTCCAGTCAACGTCTTTAAGAATCAGATTATTTTTAATATGGGTAACACTTCATCTTATCTATTCCAAATTGTCTTTCCTTTCCGAAGAGAAACTCATTAGTATCTTTAAACATTACCTTAACCCATCAGTTGTTAATGGACTTAAAACAGTAGAAAGAATATTAGCTATTATCCAAAAAATTTACCCAACTCATTTTAGGCAATATCGAAGAGAACGAGATTATAAGAGAACACAGCAGAGCATATCGAAATGGTCGAGAAAATAAAATACAAATTTTACAAACAGATGAGCTCAAAGATATCAAAAATTGTTAAAGCATGCACAATATGTAAGCAACATAAGTACAATAGGCATCCCAGTAAACCTGAATTGCAACCAATCCCTGTAGCCGAATATCCTGGCCAAATAATACACATCGATATATACTTTAAAGATAAAAAAATAATTCTTACCACAATAGATAATTTTTCGAAACATGCTTTAGCTAGAATATTAAAAACAAGAACAACCGAAGACATTAAACCCGCTCTTAGAGAACTTATCCTATCCTTCGGGTTTCCACAAATTTTAATAATGGATAACGAAAAGTCGTTTAATTCGAGTTCAATAACATTCCTGTTAGAGAACATGTTTAGCATTAAAGTATTTAAAATTCCCCCATACACGAGTTCTGGAAATGGTTAAATGGAGAGGTTTAGTTCGCTGTCTGAAAGCAAAAAACTCCCATACAATTTTCTCAGAACTATTAGATCGGTCAATTTTGAAATTGAATACAATAGATCCATACATCCCACAACTGGAAAGAAACGGAGTATTCTTCCGCAGACAACTACAACTACTTTTAATATTAAAAAAATTAAAGATAAACCGGAAGCCGAGTTAAAGTATCACAACAAAGGCAAAACCTCACTTAA
Organism: Volucella bombylans; assembly: GCA_949129095.1. Taxonomy (NCBI): domain Eukaryota; kingdom Metazoa; phylum Arthropoda; class Insecta; order Diptera; family Syrphidae; genus Volucella; species Volucella bombylans. Next base: position 36,895,962 of record OX422141.1, on the reverse strand, counting down.
GAGCTATACAATAGGAGAAAAAACATACGTAAAAATTAATAATAGATTAGGAAATAAACTTACACCAAAATATAGAGAAGAAATAGTTTTAGAAAACAAAAACTCCACTGTTATTACACAATCAGGTAAAGTCATACACAAAAATCTTATTAAAAATCAAACTACTCAATAGGATACTGCTGTCATTGTGCATGGCATGCGTACAAATCTTGGACTACTCTAACTCCCAACTGGTCAAAATTGACACAGGACGAGCAAAACTTCAAAACGGCTCATTCAAAATTACACTTAATACACTTAATCGATATAGAGGCTTACGAAACAACTCTAAAAAAATCTGGAAGTAATATTAAGGTTAACTACCAAAATCAACCATCCCCCTATACGACATCCCTTCCTACGAAGTCCTTAGAATTAAGTCATAATTAGATAGGCTTGGAATAAATAATAAGAGTAAAAGTTCAATAGACTTAATTATCACTGCGTGGAAATGGATCGCGGGTTCTCCGGACCACCACGACTTTGAAATTATAACAGAAGGAATTAATGGTGTTTTACAAAATAATAATAATCAAGTAGTAATTAATAAAATGGCCACTAACAAAATTAATGAACTGTTAAATGTAACTAATGAAATAATTAAAATGTTTAAAGAAAATGAAATAGATAACAATGATTCTATATTAAAAATTAAATATAAGTTAGAACTACTTAAAGAAGAGATAATTACAATTGCTTACGCCATTCATTGGGCAAAAGCTAATATTGCCAATTCCTTTATACTATTAGACACTGAAATAAATATTATAGAACAATTGTTAACTTTAAATAATATTCCATTTGTCAATATTGACGAACCACTCGAATTTGCAGAAATACGAACCGCAACTAATAATAAGAATTTGATATATATTTTAAATATTCCTACTGTAAGTTTAGATATCTGTATTCTTTTTGCCGTTAGAGCTGTTAAATCAATGACTATTATTAATAAAATCAGGAAACAACCATGCTCAAAGGCACCTTCTTAATACGGCATTTCAACACCACAGTGAAAGTAAATGGGAAACAAATAATTGCGAAAGAAGTCCCTCAATACCAGCCCTTACCCGCAATTTTACAACCAGCGACCGAAAAGGACAGAATAGAAGAGGTACTATCCCTAAAATTAATGAAACAGCTTTATGTCAACAGTATCAAACAAATTGACATCCTGGAAACCAAAAGTAAGGTCAGCCTGTCCATCAACATTATCCTGACAACAGCGATATTCATCATCCTGATATTTACTCGTACATCAATTAGAATATTTAGATGCATGATATTAAATCGTAAGAGTGATAAAAAGAAACAGGAAAATGTGTTAACTCTAGGAATAAAAGTCCTCAATCACCAATTTATAATGACAACTTCGAACGAGGACGTTCAAATCTAAGGGCGGAGGAGTTAACGAACAATACGTTGAGTTCACGAGAGGGCAGTGTGAACACATTGTTTTCCCACAATTCGGTTCGCCACATGCCGTATGTCAGGGTGACTGACTCGAACTGCAACTTTTTAAAATTTTTTATTTTTTGATAAATTTTATTGTGCCAAAGCAAAAAATGTTGGAAAATACATCAATTTTTCAAATTTTATCAGTAGTTTTCAATATGTCCAGCTTTGGCGCGAATAAGGGCCTTGGGGCGATGGTATTTTGGCCCATTCCCGGCGAAGTGCTTGTTTGAGGTGGTTCAAACTTTGGTATTTTTTAGTGCCAACCTTAGCTTTCAAAATACCCCAGACAGAGAAATCCAACGGATTTGCATCCGGAGAATTTGCAATCCATTGTGTCGAAAAAATGAAGTGCGGAACATTGTTTTTTAACCAACCTTGGTTGACTCGCGCTTTATGAGACGGTGCCGAGTCTTGTTGAAATGTCCACGGTCTCCGACCGAAATGATTGTTTGCCCAAGGCTTCAATACTGCCTCTAAGACAGTTTCACGGTATACAATCGCATTAATTTTGACGCCACGGTCCAAAAATACGAGCGTAGAGCCGATGGTCGGTTATGGCGGCCCAAACGTCCGAAGGTGTAAATTTTCGAAGGACCTCTCTGGCAAGTAAACTCGGTCATTTTGTTTGTTGACATATTGCTCGATAACAAATGGCGACTCATCGGGAAAAACCAAATTCGGCAACTCACCACTTTCGTGCAAGCAACTCCTTCGCTTTTTCGACTCTAACTTTTTTCTGTTGCGGTGTAAGATCGTGTGCTTTTTGGAATTTCAATGGCTTGAGTCCAAGCTCATTTTTCTTCCACTTCGAAGCGGATTTCGCTCAATTCGAGCCTTCACTTTCCGAACCATTTCTGTCGATGTTGCTGTTTTTTTTATGACCACCTCCATGGCGTTTTGCAACGCTGCCGGTATCACGGTAACGAGCTGTGGTTCGAGACACAAATGATTTATTCACGTTGAGGTGCTGGAGGGCTCTAATCATAGCTACTAGTACTTGTGGTTTTCCAGCCAAATATAAAGAAATCACACTATCACGTTTGACTCCATCGCGGATAAAAATTTTTCAACACAACTGAGATGCAAATCGTTCAAAAGGCTTGTAAATAATAAAATTATCTGTCATTTGTCAAAATTTGAGCTCACTGTCATGAACGGTTTGGAAATTATAGCAGTCTGAAGTTGGTTGCAGTTCGAGTCAGTCACGGTGTATAGTATGACCCAACACCTGTGCCACCAGAAATGCTGACGACGCGTCTGGAGCAACCGTGGGACATTGGGATGCATTAGACACATAGGTATCATAAGCAGTATGAAATTATTGTTAGTTCAGTTTTTAAGTTGAAGTCGATGTGAGAAGTTAAATAAAAAAATATTTTTTTAATAACAACAAATTAATTATTGTTTAATTTATATTTACTAAATCTTTTTCTGAGTACGTTATATCTCAACCTCTTACACCAATAATATTAATTATTAATAGAAATTGTATTACTACTGTTTAGTATTAGTTTCGTGAACAGATTATCATCGTGTACGCTGCGTAAAAAAGACGTAAATTATAATATTAATTTAGTTTGATTTAACAGTTAACAGGTAAGTTATTCCCTTTTTTACGTTTTTTTTAGTGTACTAGTGAACGACAGAAATATTTTTTTCTTAAAAAAAAAATATTTTACTTAATGTAAAATGGATTTTTGTGTCAGGGACTAAAAACATAAGACTATTATTGGCCTAAATTTCGAAAAGGCATTGTTCTGTACTATTCAATTTGTGTATTGGTTCTTTCTTTCTTTTCTTGAAATCTTTGTGAAGTGTATTTCATAAAATTTCTCACTGATTACGATATACTAAAAGCTGTAGAAGAGTTAGAAGAGCTCCTTTGGGATAATCAGTATAATGATGATGAAGAAGAAAGAGAAGGAATCAATCTATCCAACAGTGAAATAAAACAGGTAGAAAACAATACTCCAGAACAAAATGGTGCAAGCGTAGATACGTTTCCGACCGAACAATGATACAAGACATTTTTTCTCAATTTTTTTTTTGTATTTTTCTTCATAGTCTCCTTGTAACTCTACACATTTCTCCCAGCGATGTTCCCATCTCTCTAACCCGTCCAAATGGTACTTGGCGTTTTTCTCTGCAAAATAATTGTTCACGGAGGTGATTGCCTCCTCATTTGACGAAAATCTCTGTCCTCCGAACCCAGTTTTTATATGAAGCTTGGGGCTAGATCTGGTGAATAAGACGGATGGTCAAGCAGTTCAAACCGTAATTCATGGATTTTCGCCATGGCAACCGCTCAGGTGTGAGACGACGAGTTGTCTTGGCGAAACAGGATTTCGTTTTTCTGCAAATGTGGCCGTTTTCCTCAATTTCTGCATTCAGCTTGACAAGTAATGATGCGTAGTATGGTCCTGTAATGGGTTTTCCTTTTTGAAGATAATCGATTAAGATAACTCCTTTACTATCCCAAAAAACAGTCGCCATCACTTTCCCAGCCGAAAAAACAGTTTTTGCTTTTTTGAAGCCGGCTCGCCCTTTGCAGTCCACTTTTTTGACTGAATTTTTGTTTCGGGCGTATAATGGTGTATCCGAGTTTCATCTAATTAATTAGTAATTAATCGGCGCCAAAACTCGGATTTTTTGCGCCTAAACTGCGCCAGCACAGCGTTGGAAATGTTCATTCGAACACGTTTTTTGTCTAACATAAACAAACGCGGCAACCAACTCGCGGACAGCTTTCTCATGCCTAAAACTTGATTTAATATGTAACATACACGTTCTTTGTACATTTTCATAACCTCTACTATCTCTCTCACTTTAATTCGGCGGTCGTCTAACACCATTTAGTGAACTTTAGCAATGTTATCATCAGTGGTTGCAGTTTTTGGACGTCCCGAACGTTCATCATCTCCCAAGCTCTTACGGCCACGATTTTTTTTTCTTAGCTTTAAATATATTAAATAAATATCCATAAAGAAAATGTTAATAAAGTCGAAAGACATAGTATAAGAATTTAGAGTAGCTTAGAGTGCCTGTGTGGGGCCAGTAAGTTAGTTTAAGATTATTATGTAATTTTAAGCTAGCATTTAAACATTTGTTTTGATAGTGTTAAGAAAATAAAATGCATCTCCATACACAGAGTCCAACCCATTTTTGATTTGCGTAGGCGTATTGCCTTTCAAAAACAAGAATTTAATAACAGCTAGTTCATTTCACAAAAAAACACTCACACACGACTCACTCAAACGACTGTCAACTAAAAACTGCGGGTCCAAAATTACTGAAACTTCGGTAAGTAACTGTCAAAAGATGCACAAATAGCATTCTCTACCTTTTATAGATAGAGACACTATCTTAACGTTACTGTCGGAATTCAGACAATCCTCGTACTTCGTTAAACAACCAGAAGCAAAAAAGTTGATAGAAAATGGAAAAGAAAAGAAATCAAAAAAATATACCTCAATACTTGTTGGCAGAAGATCCCGTAGATGAAAATTTTTTTGAATGTGAAACGAAGTTTACGTATTTTTTGAAGACGCTTGGTTCGACTACAATTGACGATATTTTATTCCAAAGTAACCTGTAACGCGAAGAATCGTTAGCATTTATTGGAATAAATTACCACATACTTCCAAGTTACAAAAACACTATTGGTCTTCAGCCGAAGATTTAGGAGTTCGCGCTGTTTCTAGAACAATACCAAGAAATAGATTCCAACAAATATTATCATTTCTTCACCTTAATGATTATGCATTAATACCTACAGAAAATAAAGACAAAATATTCAAACTTCGCCCATTTGTTACATCGCTCAATAAACAGTTTGACGAGCTTTATAATGGCTCTAGAGAACTACCGGTTGATGAAAGTATAATTCTTTTCAAGGGAAGATCAGCTCTCAAACAGTACATCCGATGAAACCAATAAAGAGGGGTTATAAGCTGTGGGTCATAGCAGATACAAATGGCTATATAAAGCAATTTGAAGTATACCAGGGTAATAACGAAATAACTAAAAAAAGATTTAGCGGATACGGTCTTGGAGAGTGAGTCCTTTTATCTCTTACTGAAAAGTACTGGAACCAAAACAGAATTATTTATTTCGACAATTTCTTTACGTCTATCGACTTATTAGAGAGGCTAAAACTTCAAAATACGTTGGCATGTGGTACCATTCGAAGTAATAGGCAAGGTTTACCAAACAATATGACAGCTATGCCAAGGGGAGATTTTGATTTCAGAGTTTCAAATGGGAAATGTTTTTTTTTCAAATGGAGGGATAATAAGTCAGTTCACTTTTTATCCAATTTTCATGGAACTGAAACAGCAAATGTTAAAAGAACTCAAAACGATGGATCTAAAATGAAATAAAGTGTCCTCAAGTAGTTTGTGATTATAACTACCATATGGGTGGTGCAGATCACGCCGTTAGATTGCGACAACTATATTGTATTGAAAGACGATCAAAAAAATGGTGGCATGGGCTCTTTGGAATACTAGATAAAGCATTTGTCAACAGCTATATAGTTTTTCAAAAGATGAATCAAGAGGAAGCAATTTCTCTGTTAGATTTTAGAAGAGGTGTAAGCCTTGGATTGATGGCCTATTCAAACAATCACCTAAAAATTCATCTCTCCGAAATGGTAAAGAATCGAAGCTGGTCCAATTCGCAACACAATATTTACCGAAGCATCCCAACATCATCAAATTCTTTTTTTTTTAATACCACAATATATAAATTCCTTTTTTTATTTTTTTTAAGCATTTACGAGGGGCGTTCAATATATTCTCGGTATCGATATGAAGGAAAATACAAATTCAATTTAAATTGTTTTTATTTTTCAATATAATCTCCCCCAACATCAATGCATTTTTTACATCTTGAGATAAGCTTTTTTAAACCCTCAAAAAATAAATTTCCTCTTTCTCTGCAAAATACCCATTTATTGCCGACTTGAGTTCTTCATCATCCGAAAATCTTTTTCCACGAAAACATTTTTTCAAATCCGGAAACAGGAAATAATCACTACGGGCAAGGTCTGAACTATAGGGTGGGTGTTGGATTTCTTCGAAACCACACTCTCGCGCAGCAGCCTTGGAAACTGGCGCCGTGTGAACAGGAGCGTTGTCATGAAGAAGCAACACACCCGCTGCGAGTTTGCCCCGTCTTTTCTTTTTAATTTCCTCCCGCAAATTATGCAAAGTGGAAGCGTAGGATGTGGCGTTGATGGTTTCATCTTTTTTTTTGTACTCAATGAGCAAGATTCCCTTTGAGTCCCAACAAACTGTGGCCATGAGCTTCCCGGCAGACGGAGTGACTTTGAACTTCTTCTTTTATGCCACTGCATGGACTCTTGTTTGCTTTCAGGGTCATAGTGGTGGACCCATGTTTCGTCCCTAGTAACAATTCGATCCATAACACCGTCCGCGTTCTCACTACACATCTCCAAAAGCTCTCTACAGCATGCGATTCTCACTTTTTTCTGAGGCGCTGTGAGCATTCGTGGCACCCACCTTGCACTGACCTTTGAAAGGTTAAGATGGTCATGAAGAATGGTGTGAATGGTACCAATTGAAAGCTTGATGATATCTGCCATCATTTTCACCTTTATTCGGGCATCCTCAAGAACAAGTTTTTCGACTTCTTTGATGCTTTCTCCCGTACAAGCAGTAGCCGGGGCGCCGGAGCGGGGGTCGTCTTCAATGCTCTCTCTGCCTCTCTTGAACTCACTTGACCACTTTTGCACAGTTGATAATGAAGGTGCGGAACCCTGGTAAACAGCCACCATCTCTTCATGAATAGTTTTTTGACTTTTTCCTTGCTTAGTGAGAAATTTAATTACAGCGCGATGCTCAATTTTCACCATCATCGTCTCAGTTGCAATTATGATTCTGTTTAACTAGAGATAAAACGCGAATTAATAATCACATTTATATAAAATTTTACATGAATGCACTAAAATAATAGTATTACTTGATAAATAAGTCAATTTGTATATACAACCACAGCTTCACCCCGATACCGAGAATATGTTGAACGCCCCTTGTATGATGTTCTTCTTTCATATATATCTCTCTTTTTTAAAATAAGTATTAAGTAGATATACTACACATATTATGTTGTTTTAGGTATAACAAAAAAAATCATTTAATATCGTTAACAGATAGTCAAATACATTGACCATTTTGCGATTAATATTAGACACGTCTCTTATAACTGCTGGAAACCACCAGAATCATTGTCGATCAATATCGATCAATATCAATATCAACAAGCTCAATATCCAAACCTACTTTCACTTGGCAAAAATTACGTAAGAGTGGATAGCGTTGTTTATATTGAGTTCTTAAAATATCGCAGTTACATTTGACAGCAACTGAAGATAGCATGATAGCTAGCATACACCAGAAAAGAATGACATGATAGACTTTAAGATTTGATCAAAATAAACTGCATCGCAGGATCGATTTCCGGATACGAGTACACAACATGGAAAACTATTAGTATTGTTTTTGTAGGAGAATAACTCTACGAGTACATATGAAAACCTATGACTCCTTTAATGAGAAACTGTGAAGTTTAATAACGGAAAAAGGCAAGAGCTCGCACCACAAAAAAAAAAGTGGCGTATAACCTACAATAGAAAATCTCAATCACAAAACAATATAGCTCCAAAATGCGTAACATGTTAAATATGAGTATCTTGGCAATCGAAAACGGTAAATGATTGGTTACTGGAACGCGAAGACTTCCTTGACAAAAGCAAAAAGCAGGTGTTAGCGAATCACAGTAGTTGAACACTTCCCTCTGGTAATCCAACTGGAAGAACTCGTTAGTATTGTATAGCTCATGATTACTCCGAAAGCGAAAGAAAACCTTTCGTCGTTTAACCTGCTTCTTGAAAAATACTGTGGTCAAATTTCGCAATTGAGTGGAATATATTACTACCAGCCAGCACATAATTTCACAGTGAAATTATCATATTGACGAGCAGGTTAATGTCAGCGTAGGCAAAGCCAAAATATCGCTCGAACGGATACTGGGAAAGGGAAACAAATGTAACATGTTGCTATCTACGGATAGCATTCTGGCCTCAGTAATGAGATACGCTTGAATTGCAATACCGAAGAAAGAAGAAATAAATTGAGCATTGTGTGAAATAATGCTCGTATCAAGAGTCTAAAGCCCCAACTCTGTAGGCAAGAACCTTAAGAAGCCCGTTCAAGATGCGAGAGCAGGACTGTGTGTTGTAAAAGAGCTTATGGGAATATCTGGTTACCAACTCAGAAGTTAAAGACTTCCAGCAACGCTTACCAGATCACTTAAAAAAACCAAAGCTTATAGGTGTCGGGATGGCAGAACTCCTAAGACTAGTGCCAAATATTTCTATTGAACTCAAATTAAGTTAAAATGATTCTGTGTAACGAATCCGATCACTCCTAGATTCTACAGTCGACTAGAAACAATTAACCAGATTTCCTACCTGGATCTTCCTGAATACGAGTCTCTAGGACTGCTCTTTATCGATTTAAGAAAGAGCTTTCGATTTTGTGGATAGTAAACATGATTTACATCCTTAAACTGGGAAACTATTGTCAGATTAAAAACAATAAAAAATTTATAGACGTCCGTATTAGGGGCATTCTTGAAATTAACATGCTACAGCATTTTAATCAATATGCAATACGCATACAGCAAAGCTCGATCGACAGAAGCGCTAACTATTGGGTTGTTCGGAGAGTAATTTCGTTTTTCCCCAACAGAGGACGTAATTGTATTTTTTCACGGCCAACTTCACACTTAATGTGAATCATTATATACTCATATTTTGACTGCTGAAATAGAAAGGCTTACTTGTGAAAAATTCGACTGATTCTAAGCTAGTTTTTGTTTGGTGCCCTTTCAAATATGGAAAGTGAAAAGCAGAATTGTAAAAGGTAAAAATACTCTTCAAGCTGGAAAAAAAATTATCCGATGTGTATGGAGAAGATGTATTGAGAGAACGGCAGTGTCAAAACTGGGTTGCAAAAATTTTGATCCGGCAATTTTGATGTGGAAGATGCAACCACTTTGTGGAAGGCAAGTTGAAGAAAATAAAGGCATTAATTGATGCCAACAGGCGAATAATAACTTGTGAGATCGCTGAGAGGTGAAACTTATCGAATTCGAACGTTCATAATCATTTGAAACGCCTAGGTTTAATTTCAAAGCTCGTAGGTTTAGGTTCCTCATGCTCTTACGGAAGGAAATTTGTGCCGTCGCGTTGATATCTATGAAGCAAATCAAACTTTAAGAAAATGATCCATTTTCGAAGCGCATCATCACTGGGGACGAGAAATGGGTTGTCTACAACAATGTTAAACGCAAGAGATCATGGAGTAAAAAATATGAACTGGCTTAATGTACTTCGAAAGCCGATATTCATCAAAAACAAAAGGTGATGCTATCTCTTTGGTGATATAAATTTACCAGACAACACAACGATCAATTTTGAAGTGTACTGTCATCAGCTGGACAAATTGAATGATCCACTTAAACAGAAAAGGCCAGAATTGATCAATAGAAAAGGTGAAGCATTCCATCAAGATAATGCGAGACCTCATATAAGTTTGGTAACTCGACAAAAGTTTTACAGCTTGGATGGGATCCACTGCCACACCCATCATATTCTTCAGATCTGGCACCTTCTGATTATTATTTGTTCCGGTCTGTATAAATTTGTTTAGACGGTCAACCCTTTACTTCAAATGAGGAGGTCAAAAATAACCTGAATCAGTTTTTGCAACCAAAGAACAAAAATTTTATGAGCTTAGAATCATGTTACTGCCAGAAAGATTGGAATAGGTATTGGACCAGAATGGACAATATATAATTCAATAAAATATTTATTCACTTTAAGAAAATCGCCTTTCATTTTCATAAAAAAAAAACGGAATTGCTTTCCGAACAACCCAATAGATGAGATTCTGATCGTCATCTGCGTTGTGCCTCCTGAATGAAGTCCAAGAAATTTCGGCTAAAAGTGGTGCTGTCATATGCTCCATACGTCATAGCTGTCTGTGCCGATTAATTCAAGCCTTTCCGACTATGTTAATGACGCTATCTAGCTTATACAACTAGTTATTTATTTCTTTTGCTCCTAATTCTGAATATACACACGGAACCGAAAATCACTCGAAAAACTTTGTTCCTAAGAAGGACTTTTTTCTCAGTTACCTTCTTAGAAACAGCTATTGGTAAGAGCCATTCTTCGCTCGATCTATTCGGTTATGCCCTTGTTTGAGTTAACAGCGGAGCTCAGATCGACAAAGTCTTGACCAACTAAAAATTATAGGTTTCTGTTGCGGCGTTGCGTTCTAGTCGTTGGTGTTGGATGTGATTTCTTGTTGACAGCATACGAGTATACTATACTTCCTATAAATCACATTTACCACTTAACCCATTTTCGCCGCTTCTGCTCCGATGGCTGCAAACGCTCAAGTTCATTGATTTCTTCTCACAATATCAATATCGTCAGTGTATCCTATCAATTGTACAGACTTTGGAAATATGCGCCCATGGTATTGCCCTGTGAATTTCGTATAATTCTTTCAAGTATGATTTTGAAGAAATAACATGACAGCGCATCAAGTTAGGTGAGAATGTCAAAATTTTGAACGGCTCTTTATTTATATACAATACATATATATATATATGTGTATATTGATTTGAAATTCCTGAGTTTTCTTAACAAGGTCAGCGGTATGGTGAATATACGAGGTGCGTTCAAAAAGTTACAGGAATTGTAATTTTTTTTGAAACAATTTTATTTATTCATCTACAACAATATTATCACCTTGCTATAGATGAATAAAGATATTATACACTTATGCCAGCGCTTCTTCTTCTTTGGGATAGCATTTAATACTCTCAGCGATTCGTTTTTTCGCCAAAAATACACAACAAGCAATGAAATGTGTGCAGGTGAATTATCTTGGTGAAAAAGTCATAAAATGTTTCGCAACAAATCCGGGCATTTCTTCAGATTGCTTTCCTCAAAGCGGCGTTAAACTTGTAGGTAGTACTCCTTATTGATCGTTTGACTGAAACTTTGTTACATTTTATTCTGTTATTATAGCAAAATTGAATGCAAATTCTCTGGTCCATTTTTCCAACAAATCAAAAATCGCCACTCGCAAGCAAACACACGTAACCTTCTTCACAACTGACGGCTGACTAATTACTTAATTTGGCTACCAGTGTACAGATGCGTTTAAGACATGTTTAACAATATAACTACGAAAAATTGCACGAGTCCGACTAATACAGCCTTCGAAATATAAAAATGTCCGTTACTTTTTGAACACACCTAGTATGTATGATTCATTACCAGGCTTAAAACCATACTGAAAAATTTCTATCAGATTACTAGTAAAGGATTTTAAGTGTCCACACAGTACAGCTTAGATGTCATCCCTTCTTGAAGATCGAGCAAATAATGGTGAGATTCCATTCGACCATATTTTACATATGAGTTATGAGATGATATATGATCCCAACCAATCAATCATCATTGCTTTAAACAATTCGGCAGGTCCGTCTCCTGCAGCCTCAATGTAGATATCGCTATCCAGACCTCTACTTGACAAGTTCTTTTCAAATTTTAGTAGAACTTCTAAAAATCATTTTGAAGAGCACCTCTCTATGGCCTCGATCGAACAATTCTCTATTTCTTCTTTTACTCCTGAGGAAGCCGATCTACACGCCAATCAATCATCTAAGATGATGTTACCTCGTTCTTAGGACATTGCTCATACACCTGATCGAGAAGTTCGTAGAAGCATCTCTCCTTGACTGGTGTTTTAGGGAGGGGAAATCAATAAAACAACATAAGACAACTTTAGTATCCTATTATAGGGGAAGAAAGCTGAACATAATAGGATTTGACAAGCAATGCTTAAACCTGGAGTCGATGCTTCAGTTGTATGGTGGACGAAACTTGTTCAGGAAAAGTATTTCTTCTAAAAATAAAGTCCTAAACAAAGTATTAACATTAGTATAAACAGAGCAATTTCCGTTAACATGGGTCAGAGTACACCAAAGTAAGCCTTTTCTTAAATCCTCGAAAAAATTATGTCAACATTGGAGATAGACCCTTAGTGTAGAACGATTTTTTCTTAGAATAGACCCAAAAAATCATTTCCCAAATTATCTTTGATGAATTAGGAATGGCATAAAAGATGGCACTACGCAATGCGGTTAAATTCGTTAGTTCAGGAAAGATCAACGGGAAATTCTTACATTTTTACAATTCGACTTCAAGCCCCATACAATAGAAAATTTATAATAAGGATCCAAAACAATGTTAAAGGATCTAATATGGTATTCTATGATTGCTGTTACTTCCTGAGCTGCTTAGATTCCCTTCAGCTTTATCGTTTCCGTTCTATAACAAAATTTCCAAGCGCTCGCCAATTTATTCGTGGACAACCACGTCTCCACCGAAAAGGAACTTAAAACCCTCAATAAATATTCCATAAAACAAAATTCGATTGGTATAAAAATTATGTGCGAGTCTCTCGATTCTCACAAAAAGTGTCAATTTTTCTCATATGACCTAAAAGGTACTAAAACCTTCAAAGCAGTTCTCTTTGGGTTGGGAGCGGTTGATTCGAATACATTGAAAAATGAACTTATTCAACGCTGTCGTATATCGCTATTATGGCTCTCAAATATCCATTATTTTTATATTATACTCGATATTGTTAATTTTATAGTGACACAAACAAAAAAGACAACACTTTATGTGATATTTTAATAAATTTATATTTATTTGACTTCGTCGTTTCGTTGTTATATGTTACAAATAATAAGTAAAAATAAAACAGCCGAATGAAAAGAAATAATTACTTTACTGCTTGATGGTTCTGTTGGAACTGAACGTTTAATTTACAATTTTATCATAGACACAAATAGTTTATAGTTCATGTTTCAAGCGTGAGACCAGATTCAGAATTCGCTGTTCACGGTTATCACATTTCAATTTGCTTGCGTCTGATCTCACGCCTGGAATGTGTACCTGATTAAATTATAGCTTGAGAACATTTGCATTTTTGTTAGGCAGATATTCTGCGGTATATTATGTTCCTACATAACAGATATTATTTATCAATTTATCAATAATTTGGTATTATGGCTATGAGTTAATAATTTTTACCCCATTGTGAATACTGTAGAAAATCTCACTGTGAATGAGTTCGTTTTTACCTTTTGACATTTGAGTTTTTATATTTTTCATTTTTTGTTTTATATTTCCTGTCTGCGCTAACGAAAATCTTTGAGGAAAAATGGAAGTAGTTTTTATGAAACCAAATTGGCCATATTTTCAGAAATATTTTCTTGGTCTAGGAATAGAATCGTTAGCAATCGAAAGCAACTCGAACAATTGGTAGTGTTGATAGAGAAAACCCCAGAAGTTGCCAGAGGAATGTTGGTAAAATCAGATCTGGCAAAAAAGTGGGAAAAAATTGCAGTAGAGTTGAACAGCCTGGGACCTCCACAACGCGACTCAACTAAATGGCAAAGGGTGAGTAAAATTTTGATTAAAAAGCTAAAATTAAAAAAAAGTCACGAACAACAAAATTGAAATGACTGAAACTGACGGAGGGTCCAACAACTTGACGCGACTGACTGATACCGAAAAAGCAGTAAGTCTCTTCATGAACTTTTCTGTGTTTGTTGATCGGCCGGGAGTGGAATTTGGCTTGGAAGTACCGAATTTTGAAGGGACAGAAGACGAAGAAGCAGTAGCAGAAGATACTGCCTTAGTGCAGTCACCGAAAAGAAGTCACCAAAAATCGGCAAACAGGGACAACGTGGAGAAAAAGAGGCATGTTCTTTTAGAAAAGCAGCAAACCAAGAAATGTTTTACAATAAAATGGTAAACCACATGGATGGCTTGGAGACAAAATTGGAAAGCATTGAGAAAAGACTAAAAAATATGGAATATTATTCAAAGAAAATTTACAATTTAAAAAAAGAAAAAAAAAAATTAAAAAAGAAAAGTTGGTTCTTTACAAAGCAACTATAAAAAAGAAAGAAAGCGACAGAAAAATCAAATTAAATCTAAAAAAGCAACTACTGGAGATCGAGCAAAGCACACAAAACATGCTTTAGTCCTTATGAACCAACCAATCCAGTTGCAATCCAGTCATTAAGTGATATTCCCGCATTACCCCAACAAACTCATTATTCTCATCCAATTGTCAGCAATGGTCCCGTGGTAGTTCCTCTGTGTTAGACTCATTTATAACATATCAAGCAAATGCATTTACGCATTCGGTTGCGTTAGCAGAACTTAACTCAGATCATAATCCGATTTGCTGTGAAATTATGCTTTCCTGTGAAAGAAGAGATAAGCTTGTTCGCAATATTGATGATAGTATACAAAAGTTAACTGAGGATGTACTAAGTTCGGTTGAGTCAAGTATACACAGAATTGCAAAGCAAAATAATAATGCATATGTGCAGATTCCAGACTATATTCTTAATTACGTCCGCATAAGGAACTCGCATAGAAGACAGTAGCAGAGGCACCGCCAACCCATGCATTGTGCTCTAATGCAATATTTGAATAAAATTATAGCCACTGGAATCTAATATCATCGGAACAGAGAGTGGAATAAAACATCAAATGCATTAGATAAAAATGCGAAACGTTTTTGGTACATTTTCAGAGTTATAAAAAAAAGAAACCGACAAATTCTAACGAAATTTTCCACACTGACAATGAAAAAGCAAATGCGTTTGCCTAGTCATTTGTTCAAAACACAAAGTTTCTAAAAACTTAGGCGATACAACTACTAATTGCTTAGTGAATTATTTAAATGCTAGGCTTATTACATGAAGAGTCTCTGCTACCAACAGCTGAATATGTTTCTTAACACGAGGTAGAAGAAACAATTAAAAGCTTACAAGTAAAGAAAACGGAAGGCCTTTTTGGTATAAAAAATCTGTACTTGAAAAACTCACCAATATCGGGAAAGCAGTTTATAACATATACAGTCAATTCTTATCTAAAACTCCAATACTTTCCTGATCGCTGGAAGATTGCTAAAGTGATACCAATTCCTAACATAGGTAAACCATCAGATAACCCTAATAACTATCAACCAATAAGTCTTGTTAGAAGTTTCAGCAAAATTTTTGAATGGAGTTTGAAGAAAAAAAAAAACATTATTACAGTAATAATCAGTAATACTTAATAGAGCATAAGAAATTATTTGCCAATGAGAGATTCGGGTTTAGAAGCCATCATAGTACTATTCATCAAGTACATAGAATCAAATCAAATATGTTATAAATAAAAGATCACAAGGTAAATCAACTGGTTTATTACTCCTGGACATTGAAAAAGCCTTTGACTCTGTGTGGCATGATGGCCTTTTCCATAAAATGTTGTCTTTTTCGTGTAAATTAGTAAACATCGTTCAGAATTAAAGTATTTTACAGCTGGTGTTTCTCAAGGCCCAGTTTTTATATAACTTATACACGGTTGACTTTCCTGAGCTCCCTTCCTGTGATTAAGCAATTTTTGCTGATAATGCAGGTTTATTTTTGTTGCATGAATTTGGTATCATAATTGAGACGAAACTGCAAAATGCCATCGAGATATTACTTCATTATTATAACAAATGGAAAATCACAGTGAACACTAGTAAAATACAAGCCATCTCTTTTACTACAAACAGAAAAACTTGTTTGTAACCCAGTAATCCACTTGACGTTAGGGTAGACAACGTAACTTGGCAGTCATGTGTCACATATAGAGTTTTCCAATAAGGACTTGACAACTTTTTTTTTTAAATGAAACGCAAACCATTATTTCAAAAACTTTATTATCGGCTTGAAGTACAATCAAAACATTTATGAATGGAACTCGACTTGGTTCATATGGCACATTTGCATCGGTCGATTCGTTGGACCCAATTTTTAACGACTCGGCCACACATTTCGACCGAAACGGCCGCTTTTTCGAGTTCAATGTTGGCTTTGAGCTCTTCCAACGTCGTCGGCGTGTTGGAATAAACCAATGACTTAACGTAGCCCCACAGAAAATAGTCAAGCAGCGTTAAATCGCACGAACGAGGCGGCCAATCGACTGGCCCATTTCTTGAGATAACACGCTCACCATACGTACTCTTCAATAAATCGATTGTAGCTATGTGGCTTGTGGCATCATCGTGTTGAAAGCACATGTCGTCCAAGTCCATATCTTCCAATTCCAATTTACTGAATAAATTGACAGTGACAGTTTGATGATTAGTGAAAGAGTGCATTCACAAATTAAATTTAAAGTTGTCAAGTCTTCTATTAAAAATTGAGTTAAATAAATTCTCACACCATCTCGCATATCCGGATCCACGCAGGCTGAGCTAGGACGGAATGACAAATGAGAAAGCCCAGTTACGCGTGATGGGTGAGATCGGTAAGGTGAGCACGCTCTCTTCAAGAACAGCATTTTGCACTGCAATATTGAACACGTTACAGACTACTCGTATGTCGCTTCTTCCTCAAAAGAACTCCGAGGTCTGAGAACATTACCAGATATTCGTCAAAGTGACCTCCTCCAATTCATAACGAAAGTTATGGGTTCTCTAGTCTAATCGGCTTTTGGCGCAAAAGATACTAGAGGCCTAAATTCACATATATATATTGATTTTCCGCAAAAAATTAAATTATAATTGGAAGATTCATGTTTGTACAATGCCGAAACTTTAATTGAAGCCATACTCCACAGCTAAAATTTACTTTTTGTTAAAATATCTATCCAATCAAAATCGTTTTCATTTTACATTATTCAGGTACTTATTTTTTCTCTCTCCCCCGCCATCCAGCTGCGAATATTAAATCAAATTTAAGCACAACATGGTATTTTTCTAGTGGCATCTCTTAGTCTGTTTATGTAGCAAACCAGATGGAGGACAAGCCTCCACTTTTTGTGAATTTTACTACTTATATGGCTTTATGCCATCTAAGGATATTTGAAACTGTTCACTGCTCTTTGGCTTAAGCAAATTGCTATCTTCTCTGCTTGCGGTTGTTCACCGAACGTATTTTAAATTGGTAAGAAAATGTAGACTATCTTTCACATTGCTTCAGTGAATGTTATGAATTAACAAAATGCAGGTGCGGTATTACATAAAAAATGAAGAAATATGACACCCTATCTGTCGCAGTTTTTCTATCGTAGACATCCACAAGCCCATTAGAGTCTCACAAGATTGGTGTTCCATGAAAATATTGTACCTAATTGGGATTGGAATTCATTTTCAATTTTGGTTGAAATAAATGTTATAAAGCCAAATCGGATCGTATTTCCTAAGATTTAAATGAAACTGATGAAGAGTCTGACAGTGCAGAAAATATGAGTTTTTCCCCGTAGTGATGCAAGTTATATTTCCGTAAGCCTTTTCCTGGCCCGTGGCGATTCAATCTACTTTCCTCAGAGACTAATTTGTTAATTTCTTACAGAGATTTTGCTTCGGTGGACTGTACGGAACTTATACGAGTATAAAAAAGATATTTAGAATATCATCTAAAGGTACGAGTAGATGTCAAAACAAATAGAATTCATAAAAGATCCTGGTAGTTCCACAATTTGACTAGAGGCTTCAACCAAAAATGGTTTGTTTTCTTAATATCAGGAGCAGGAAGATTTGATTTAACATGGTCTATGAAATCATTCATTAAGTGAGACATACTCGTACAAAACCCACATTTCCTTTTTTAATTAGGATTAACTACAGAAAGTGTAATCGACCTGAAGAAGCACCAATACATTTGCAACGCAAAGGGACACATGGATCCGTTCCAACTCAAACAACCATCGTCGAATTACCAGTTGTGGTTTCGAAAAAGTTTGGTAAAACTTTCATTTCTCACTTTAGGTATCATAAGGATTTGAAACATTATTTGCTTTAAAGTAGCATGGTATAGTGTTGAGGTAATGAGGAAATGCACAGTAGTGCAGCGAAAGTTTGTAAATCGAAAATTCTATTTTCAAATGTACTCGTAGGTGTTTAGGTTAATTGTCAGTTCCAATATTAGCATATGCTACCGCAGCTAGGTAACCAACA
Organism: Volucella bombylans; assembly: GCA_949129095.1. Classification (NCBI taxonomy): domain Eukaryota; kingdom Metazoa; phylum Arthropoda; class Insecta; order Diptera; family Syrphidae; genus Volucella; species Volucella bombylans. Next base: position 36,877,339 of record OX422141.1, on the reverse strand, counting down.
AACTGTTACTGAATCAATTCTAAAACTAAAATGTTCGACACAATTTAAAATTAAGACCTGGGAAAGAACGTCGAACAAGCACTTGAGTGAATCAATTTAGACATATCTTGTTTGGACCCTCAGAATTACCAAATTATAGACTAATTTTCTTGTTAACTAATAGGAGTGGATTGGTTTTTCTTATATCTAAAAAGGAATCACACTATGTGCACTATAAATAGTGCTTGCCCGACCAGTAAACTCAATAGCTCTGCAACAAGCGTTTTTATTAATGCTCTAAGGCATAACTATAAGTAGAAAAGTGGAAGTGCGCATAACTTTTCTCAAAATGAAATACTTAACCCAAATCCTTGTTAACTTAAAATAATTCGAAAAATAAACCAATGACGCAGCGGTGGACTCACGTCGTCTTGTTAACTTCCAAGAGAAGAAGGATCTTTATCATAAACAGAAGATTGTACTTTTGGAGATTTATTCCCTTGAAAGGACTGCGACGTCAATAAATTACTTTTTATATTTTTCGGAGTTGGCCGCAATTGGAATCCAGACCCTCTGGCATAGTACTTTACAAACTTAACTACTGCGCTACGAAAATCACTGAATACTTTGGGACATAGTCTCTTGGTTTGTACCGTAAACGTCTGTCGTGTAGATGTCGTGGGAGCAAGGATACGCCTTGCCATCGCTCTCCGTCAATCCATTGATACCAATTCGGAACTATTTTGGAGGCACAAGTTCTACACTTGGTATGAGTCGAGGTCGACCTAAAACCTCTTACTGATCTTAGGGTCACAGCACCCAGTACTTATTGCAACTCTACATTGGGTCAAACCAAAAGGAAGACCCTTCCCGCGATTTTGGGTTAAAACCACTGCCACCATGACGCTCCCACAAGGGGCCTACCTCTGTCAAGTCCGGCCCGGACCGAGATCCGGGGGGCTCTTGACTCCTATGACCGGCAACTTGTAACTAATAAAATCGTAGCAACCTTCGGTAGCGTCATCTGAAGATGTTTACGATAAGACCAGTACTTTAATCTGCCCCGCTTTTTATTAGACAACGTCATTGATGGGCATGACTCTGGGACAGCATACAATTCCAAGTGAGAGTCCCATGCCCAGGGAAATTCACATCGGACAACAATAATCTTAAAGTTGCGCCACATCAGTTTACTCATACCACAATTAACACGTAAAGTTTGAGCTAAAATAAAAAGAGATTTATTCTAAGATTCAAATCAATTCAACGGATTGGTTCTAATATCATCAGTTTCTCTACGGATTCCAGACCAAAGGATAATATGAGAAACAATGGACCCAACCGATTATCTAAGTAAAGCACCAAGGTGATTCACTTTGATTTAGGGTTTCCTGTTTTCTATCTGAATGGTAATAAAAGTTTGTACGTATATGTCATACCCTGTTTAATAGTTTTCTGAAGATCAGGAGTAGGTTGAAAATTAGTTTATATAATCATAATCATTGTATTATTCCAACATGTACTAGCAAATAAGATGGATACGTGATTGATGAAAATAGCACCAATCCTCTTCAAAGTACTCCCCATTAGCTGTTACACTCTCCCGACGGTTCTACCACTGCTCCAAGCAACGCTGGAAATCCATTGTTGGTATGGCGTGAAGGTGGTCCGTCGCATTCAACATGATGTCTTCTATGGTCTGATATTCGATCCCTTTGAAAGGCATTTTCGGCTTTGGGAAAAGCCAGAAGTCATAAGAACCGAGGTTACATGAGTAAGGAGCTAGGAGAAACTGCCAATTGCCGTTTGCCACAGGTCCAGGTTTTAACAATAAAAAATGTGTTCGGATACTGAACAGACCTCGTATGTATGTATGTATGTAAAAGTGAACTTTTCGTCGATAAAATATAAAAACCTGTAACATCATATTACAATGACTGTTATAGAAGTCAGAAATAGCTCCCATTTGGATGCGGCAAAAAGTCTCGGTCTTCAGTTGTTTGAGCAAGGCTACATTTTCCAATGTAAGGCTGTCCATAAAGTCAACTTGAGTTGAAGACAAGTTGTGTCATTGATAGTAAGATATCAGAGACGTCGCATCTGATTTGCTCGTTTTCATTACAACGAGACCTCTGGCTATGTGAATAGTACTGATAAGCGCATGCAGTCAAAAAGAAGACTTCTGATTCTGCTGTTGAAGAAAGCAAGAGCTGTTCGAGATACTTGTGTTAACATATTATAGAAGAATTCTCCTTCAATAGTGTTCATTAAAAAACAATACCATCAAACAAAACCCAAAAATTCGAATCGGAAAATTTGTCTTCATCGATTTTCAAAATACAAATGACAACATCGAAAACAGCGAGCTATATACAAGGTTATGTTTTACTTTCAGTATTTTGGTAGTTTCACGTTTCAAAGACCCCCAGCAGAAGCAAAAAAGATATATTTAGCAGTAAACGAGGTTTCAGTTTTTCAACTGATTTCCATTTCTGTTTGTATGGGGTTTTCCAATAAGGACTTCACAACTTTTTTTTAAATAAAACGCAAACTGATGTAATCTGGCAGCATTTGGTAAGTCTACCAACCACTGACGTAACTTTCTGACCACATCTGTCCAATGACAGTGACACCTGTCATTGATAGGCCACCTCATGGTTATTCCGCCTTTTTTGATTATTGCCGCGCTTATAATCGGCTGAGCAGCACGTATTCCTTTTTTGAGTTGTGTTTAATTAGTAATTAATAAATTCGTGGATTAAAACTAAAATAAGTGTTTTAATATTCCTTTACTACACAAATCATTTGAGATATTTCAAAAACTTTATTATCGGCTTGAAGTGCAATCAAAACATTTTTGAATGGAACTCGACTTCGTTCATATGGCCACGGCGGGCACGTTTGCAGCGGTCGATTCGTTGGACCTAATTTTCAACGACTTGGCCACACATTTCGGCCGAAACGGCTGCTATTTCGCGTTCAATGTTGGCTCTGAGATCTTCCAACGTCGTCGGCGTGTTGGCATAAACCAATGACTTAACGTAGCCCCACAGAAAATAGTCAATCCCCGTTAAATCGCACGAACGAGGCGGCAATCGACTGGCCCATTACTTGAGAGAACACGCTCACCATACTTACTCTTCAATAAATCGATTGTAGCGTGTGCTGTGTGGCTTGTGGCACCATCCTGTTGAAACGACATGTCGCCCAAGTCCATATCTTCCAATCCGGCCAAAAATAGTCGGTGATCATAGCGCGATAACGGTGACCATTCACAGTAACGTGACGATCGTTATCGTCAACAGCAAAATATGGCCCAATAACGCCGCCGCCATGCAAACCGCTTCAAACAGTTATTTTTTGTGGATGAAGTGGTGATTCATGAAGCACATGTGGATTTTCACCCGACCAATAACGCATATTTTCTTATTGACGAACCCATTGAGCCAAAAATGAGCTTCGTCACTGAAGATGATTTTGCGATGAAATTCATCATCTTGGCGCATTTTCTCCAGAACCCAATCGGAGAACGTACGTCGCTTCAAACGGTACATCGGCTTCAATTCTTGAGTCAGCTTGATCTTGTATGGGTGTAAACCAAGATCCTTACGCAAAATACGCCATAATGTGGTCTGAGCGATGCCCAATTCTTGAGAATGCCGTGGAATTGACTGATTTGGATCGTTTGCTACGGACGCCTGAACGGCAGCGATATTTTCGACACTTCGACCAACCCGTTGTCTCACTGACACGACAACATCACACAACGAATATGTAGACTCAAATTTTTGAACTAAACTTGTTATTGCCTGTCTACTAGGGCGAGAATTACGACCCAAAATTGCAGTCAACGCTCTTAAAGTTGCAGTCACCGACTCCGAAAATTTTTATAATTTGCAGACGTTGCTCGTTCATGTAAAGTACATGATGAAAATGTTGACTGAATAAATTAACAGTGACAGTTTGATGATTAGTGAAAGAGTGCGTTCACAAATTAAATTCAAAGTTGTCATTTGGAAAACCCTTTACAATGAGCTAGTTAATTAATGAGCATCGACGCTCCTACCCGATAAGCCGTCGTATTCATTCCGGAATGTCAATGAGTGAGTAGAAAAACCTAGCCTTAAACAGGGTGATGATGTTTGAACAGATTTCAGTTAAGGTCGTGTGAATATCGTTCGATACATAGTTACGGATTAAAGTTGTGGTCTATACGGTGCTTAAGCGTTACAAAGGAAAAGTAAGTAACGACAGTCACATGTACAATACGTTTTTGCTGTAAATGAGTTTCATTACAAACTAACTTACTAAAGCGATATATTTGGTCCAATGCATTTAAACAAAACAGTTTCAATGAAAACGATTTGAATTAAGACGGTTGTATATCACCCGAACTGTGATCTCAAAATGGCCAAGGCTTTAGTCCGTAGTATACTAGCCCTTTCTATCAAAAGTGGGTCAAAGCGACTTCAACTAATTTCCGAATCTACCAAGGTGACACATTTGATTTTGCAAGTCGTAGAAAACAAGTTCAATGTCGTTTTTAATCTTTGTGCTTCGAAAGCATTGTGCAACGAATGGGAAACAGTCCATTTCCAAGAAAAAAAATCGATAAACCGGAAATTGAGAATTTTTGCTATGTAACAATTTTGTTTGGAGAAAAAATAAAATTCGAACAGAATTTATTTCCTTTCTTTTCTAACAAAAAAAAAGCAAACAATGATGTTCTCAGTTTCTTGGAAGCTATCATAGATGGTTAAGATACATTTAGAACGTTTTGACAATAATCGAGGATTATTTTTTTTTTGTGAACAGGATACTGCTTAAAAATTAATTTTGCTCCCAAGAACAAGTATGAATCATATGTAATGCTGAGTCAGGATAGTGGAGCTATTGTCTCGTCTCCCTGTTGTGAAAATGTTTCAATATACATACTCGTATGTATCTCTAAATTCTTAATAAAAATCTATTACTTACAAAATAATCAGCGATTAACAAATATAAGTAAGTAAAAGATTACCCGCTTATGAATTGAGATTACGTGAAATTAAAGTATCAGAAAAAATGAGAATCAAGGAACATTTTACCAAAATTAAAGTAATCCAACTGATGGCGAGTTTATTCTCTTTTTTGGAATTAATTTTCACGTGCTATTGGATTTTTGAATATTTTTCATATCTGACTGCGCATAATCCTATTCAAAGGTGTACCTATTGTGTGCTGTTGCTTTGGAAATTCATGTTGCATGTAAAAACAAGGGGGAAAAAGGACGAATGCTCTCCATATGCCCTAGTTTCATACGATTCATTCCATTTTTCTAATTTTTCCAACATAATTTAGAGAGATCTCTATCATCTAGTACTCCTATAAATCCCTCTACTGCACTTTTCGAGAATAACTTCCATCAGCACTGGTATAGTTTTACTTATCATCTTATCATCAGGCTAAGTAATAAACGGTGATGGGTCATTTTGCTGCTTACATGTGCATGATCATATTCCATTATCTTACAGTGTCCACTGAAACAAAAACCGAAAATAAAAAAAAGGACGCAATTACCCTCACCCTTGGCAGCAGGAGATGTAATACTCGTATACATGGTATAAAAGGAAAACCACTATTCCACCCGGTTGTTGGTTGTTCTTATTTTAGTTCGTGCTAGTGAAACTGCCATTTTGTTAGTGGCAATGGTGGCTTTTGTTCTCGTCTTGTTTTTGTTTTTAACGTCATTGCAGGAGCAGTTTCCCTAAAGCTCCCTTGTCATTCCGTTCTCGCCACATGACCCCCCCCCACAATGTTATCAACACAATACACTTTTATGCAAAAGTTCGTTTATTAGTCCAAGCAGCGGCAATCGTTTAGTTTTGCCCAGTGCCCAGTGCCCAACGCCCATATCCCTCGTTCTTGCCATAGCCATAGTTATAGCCATAGACATCATCATTGCTTATAGCGTCCGTCCATCCACATCTCACTTCGATGTTGCTCCTGATTCCAATTTCCCAGATGGATTGGTTATGAGGGCATGATGGAGTTATTCAAGTGAGTGGAGTTGCAGCTGAAGCACTTATATGGCTTGGTATCAGAAAACGAAACGAACGGGGAGATTTTTTCTGTGAAAACGTGGAAGAGACCTAAAACGAGGATGAGGGTAAAGACGACGAATGACCCCTTTTGAACTGGGTTGGACGAATATAATAGAATCGACGTTAAATATGTATGTATGTGCACACATACGTCGCTCAACTGCAATGATGATGAATGTGCAATCTATTGAGAAATCAGAAGGGAGCTTCTATTCACAACAAATCAGGAAATGAGGGTAGATTTTCCTCCTTTCTTTTTTCTCATTTCGCAAGGTATCCTTTTCCAGCTACAAGCCAAAACAGGAATGAATTCCAAAAAAAAATTCTGATATTCACCAACATAGGACTAAAGCTAGTTTTCTTCTTGAACTCTGTGGTAAATCGTTGTGGAATCCTCGACTGTGAATCTCTGACGAATTCAAACGTATTCTTTTGGTGTATCATTTTGATCCCTCTGATAGCAGGCGGCAACAAAAGGGGTGTACATCGAAAATTGTTCCCTTTTCTAATATTTCTGGCAGTGTGGGCGAAACTTATGTGGGTTCGGAAGAGGTGGTAGGTAGCAACTGAAAACCTTGAAGTTGGGTCAAAATAATGGGCAAAAACCAAAAGCCGTGTGCGTCTGTACATAAATTACATGCACGAGGAGCAAAGATAGAGAAAAATACACTGCAGTGGTGTATATGGAGTATATTGTGGTATTCATGGTATTCTCGTCGTACAAGTAAACTCACAGTTAAGCCACACCAAGCACCGTCTATTTTTTAGCTCTGTTTACCCATTTTTGATGAAATTATAGAACATTTTCTTAGCTTTTTTCGTCCATACAATATGTGGATAAGGGGCAACAAAAAAAACTGAATCTGAAACAGAAACAGCAACAAAGAAACAAAAAATAGATAGGAAAATAGAGGAAGAAAAATAGTTCACTGCGGGATTACGAGGAAGAAAGGATAGAAAAAGTGATTAACGTTACGTTGAATCGTTTCGAGCAATATTTCTTCTACTTCTTGTTGTTATCTAGTTTTTTAGTTTGTTTGTTGCTCCCCTTTTTTTGGAGCTTTTCCTTCACGACTTTCTTTTTTTTTTTTTTTTGCTGTTGGTTGTTGTTGATTTTTTTGGTCTACCCTAATACCACATCCATTCCTGAGGTTTCATCATTTTGATAGTAGTCCGCAGAAGCTTCTGTGTCTGTGGTACAGCAACAGCAGCAATGTTGGGTGGAGCAAAATGTAATTTGCTGATTCCACAGATTTCAATCTGTGCTCTTTGTTAGATGAAGTTTTTGTTCTCTACCTTTGCGGGTATGAGTTCCTCCCAATGCTCTTGCTTAGATTAGATTGACGTTTGGGTAGTGACCAATACTGGTAGTATTTCATTGTGGTCCTCTGAATGGATAGGCACCCCCGTAAGACATTTTTTTTCGGTATGAAGTTATTTGCACATTGCATAAGATGGTGACAAAATTGCACAAACAAACACAAAACAAAAATTCTACTTGTTTTAGGTGATGTATGAATATGAATGTGGCATTGTCATGATGAAAAATTAAACAGAAAAAACTAAAACCGAGATTGTCGGGCTATTGTGTTGCTGACCGATATTGTTCTGCCAATGAATGATGTAAAAATTCAAATGATTTTTAAAATTAAAAGACAAGTCATATCCATTTTCTTAAACGTTATTAATGATTCTTTTTTTTGATTTCAAACTATAACGAACGATTCACCTTTGATTAATGAGGAAAGGAAGAAAATTGGGTGTGGTGAGTTTGTTCTTGTGGGAAGTTTACTGTAACGTTCACGTTTTACCTAATGCAAAATTCAAATCAATATTTATTTAAGGCGGGCAATTCAAAATTCTATGTTTTCTTTGAAATGTGAATAAACTGAAGTGTTGGCGGCAACAAATGACAAGTCATGTAGATGAACAAAAGAATGAGGAGTACTGCGAACTGAAGAAATTAAGTAAACTGGCTTATCATCCCAGTTCTGTTCCTGTGACGCAGAGGCTTATACCTCGTCAAAAGCGGCCTTTTAGAAAGAAAGAAAGATGTATGATTTTCGGCCGCGTTTGTATTGACGGGGAAAGGAGGAGGAAATTCAACGGGTTGTACAGCTGAATGGACAGATCCAACGTCTGAGATGGATAGGGCATATTGAATAAATGGACGCTATAGCTCCGGCCCAAAGAGGAGTCGAGTCTAACCCCGAGGGACAGCGAAGGACGACCTCAATCAACTTGGGATGCGGCACTGGAAGTCCTCTTAAGCAAATGCCTAGTTTAGTTTTAGTTTTAAACGCATTTTATTTTCTAATGAATAACTCTTACATACTAACAAAAAATGCTTAAATGCTAGCTTAAAATTACTTAACAACCTTATACTAACTTACTGGCCCCACACAGGCACTCTAAGCTACTCTAAATTCTTATACTATGTCTTTCGAACTTATTAACATTTTCTTTATGGGTATTTATTTACTATACTTAAAGCTAAGAAAGCTGGTCCGTAATTGACGGAAACGACGACGAAGCATCTTCTCCATCATTCAACCACCAGAAATGCTGGTGCTGCCGAACGACATCCCTCTTATCGCGATTCCCCACCGCCCTACTGAACCTGAGGCGATCCACACTGCCATGTGCGACGTCTCTGTTGTAGTTGAGTCGCCTGTCCCCAGCTGTCCGAGCGACATGGAAGATTAACGGCACCGCTGATCTATCTTGGATCAACCCTATCTGATCTAGGTAGAGGAATGCTTCCGGTGGAACGAAGCCGTCAGATCGCACACTCTCGTGGTAAAGGTAATTGGGGTAGTAAGCCCCAGATATTAGGTTATTCATCGAGGTCATTGCTCTTGCAATGTGCCTTCGAGTCAGCTTAATTACGAAGTTGTCCACTCGTATTAGGTTCGCCCTATTGTAAAGGACCTCATTAGGATAAAATTTCTTGTACTCCGACTCTGGTGTTCTGTACAAGCGAAGACAAGCCCTAAGGCAAGCCCTCTCAAACACCCGAATCTTTTCCATTAAGCTTGCTCGTACATTGAACCACACGGGACAACCAAATACCAGCATGGGCCTGACAAGGGCCATGTAGCAGATTACCTTTATCCTCGCATCGAGTTGGCTGCTATAAAACAGTCTCTTTGTAAGGGCAAAAGCACCTTTAGCTCTGGACAGAGCAGCATCTACATTTTAGCCAAAATACAGAAACTGATCTAGCCAGATTCCAAGGTATCTGACTACATTTCGACAGGCAAGAGGTTGTCCGTGCTGTCCAATGATAGAGAACTTTCGCCAATTTTTTCTGGTATCCCTAGAGGCTCCAGACAACGGCGTCCTAAAGAGAATGGTTTCCGACTTCTGAAAGTTGATTTTCAACTTCCAGTCATCGCAAAATCGTCTTATCTTATCGAAGTCACGCTGCAAGAGAGTATTAATGACCTCGATTTTTGGACCTGTTCTGTACGCTACCAAATCGTCTGCGTACGCAATAGTATGGGGAAGTGAACCTATCAAGTCGCTTGTATAAATATTGAATAGGATCGGCGAATTGACCGCGCCTTGCTGAAGACCATTTTTTATTTGAAATATTCCAACAGAAGTCACATCACCATTTTTCACGATGAACTGCCTGTTGGTTAGCATATTATAAAGAATGTACAAGAGTGGTTTACTGATCCCTAGCCTAGTCAGCTTATAGAAAAGACCCTCTAACCATACAGTGTCGAAGGCCTTCTCCAAGTCAACAAGGCAGGCACCAGTGCATTGTTTTTTGCCTTTATTCCATTGGATATCGGACACCAGTTTAGACGCGGCATGTGAGATATCATGTACCGCCTTAAAACCGAATTGATTATCCGGAACTATATGTTTGTCCTCAACCCACCTAGACAGAGCTCTATTAATTACCTTTTCAAAAACCTTACTGATATTCGGAAGGAGACTTATCGACCGGAGATTCGACGGATTGGATATATCCTTTCCCTTTTTGGGGATAGGTTGAACCACCGACGTTTTCCAATGAGCTGGATAATGTGCATTATTCATTGCATTATTAAACAGGGTGGTGTAAATGTACACCGCTTCTAGAGGAAGATGTCGAAGCACGATGTTCGGAATACCATCGGTCCCCACTGACCTCTTAGCCCTGATTGTGTCAAAGATCTCACGGAGTTTTTCCTTCGAAATGAACGGGGGTAGGTCACCTTCTCTGGCAATGACGTTATTTGCCATATTTTCGTCGCTAAACCGGGTGAAACCAGAGCCCTCGGATCGCCAGTTCCCTATTTCATTTCGAATGCAGAAGTCGTGCACCAAGACGCGATTGTCCAGGTCGTAATTAGGCCCAGTGGTATCAGTGGCCTTGTATATTTCCCGGAAAGTCGCCCCAATGGCCTCAACCTTCTCCTGTGGATCCTCGATCACAAAGAAGTCGTCATCGTCAGCGGCTTCATTTGGATCAATACCTGCTATTGTCAGTAACCGTTCGTTGTCTGTTGTCCGGGCTATTTTAAGACACTGAAGGTCGTTTTGTTTTTTTCTCCGAAATAGTTTATTGATTTGCGGAAACATGTTTGGGTTGCTGGTGTTTACAGCCCGAACCTTGTTGTTCCAATATGAGCTTACAGCAATTCTGTAATTTTCTTTTATTAAATTTTATAAAAGTTAACAGTTAACTGTCTGTACAAGTTTTTGAGTCTTGACAGAAGTCTACTTTTCTGTCGGTGCAGTGCGTCAATAGTAGGATTGCGGAACAGGTCTTCGTTAGTTGTACGTCAATACCGCGGTATTATAGTGTCCATAGTTTGTTTAATTGTCTCGTCCATCTGTTTTAGGTAATTGTCGATCTCCTCGTTTGACAAATTCCTATTGGACGGTGGGTGGAGCGTGTTCGAGGAGAGCGCTCTGTTCAAGGTTGCGGAGAAGCGCGTCCATCGAGTCTTACTGTAGTTGTAAGAATATCTTAAGCAAATGCCTTATCCAAAGTGTATTCACGTGCCAAACGATTTCTACAACACAATAGATTAATGGTGGCAGTGGCATATAGCCAGTTTATCCGACAGCTCAATGTGCGTTGAAGCAATCCGCATTGTTTCAATGACCGTATGAGCATAATGAGTAATGAGCGAGAGAAAATTGAGAGAAGTTTAACAAACAGCTGATTGAACTGACACTTGACACTAACACTGATCCATTGTTCTTATTTCTTTCTCTTTCCAAATATTTCGTTTGCAATCCCACATTTTAAATACACAACTAATATCTGCCCGATGATGAAAGAATGATGAGAGCTCGAGAGAGTAAAATGTTTCTATGCGATTTCAAAATGTTTATATGATATTTCAAAGCGGTTACAAATTTTCAATGCGTTTTATAAGCAGGAATGAACGTATGCGTGTTGAATATTTTAATGCCGTTTGAAGTGGTGTTTATTCGACCGTACTGAACTAATGCGGATTGCTTCAACGCAAATTGAGCTGTCGGATAAACTGGGTATGTGACAGACAGGAAACTTCTAACCCAAGTCATTCTTTTCCTCACCTACAAAAAAAAACCAATAAACACCCTTCTAAATGGTTTATTTCATTTTTGTTAATACATTCTTTGTACCAATGCCAACTCCAGTATTTCTAAGAAATTTAAGAAATTTAAAAATTGCTGATGTTCAGTGTTAACTCCTTTTTTAAGTCGCTTCTTAATCGTTCATGATTATCACAGACGAATTGAATAAATGCAAACCGCACCGAAAGGAGTTGCTTCGGGTTCCCTTTCATCTACCAATGTCAATGTATCATCAAGAGCACTCTATTTCGCGGGTTAATTAAATTTGACTTTAAAATAACAGACACATCTGTTACAAACAGGAATGTGTTTAACAGACCGAATCACATACATACATTCGCATTCGCAACAAATTGCTAACAGAACACGAATACCGCTCTTATGTCTTAACCCGCACACATGACATTCGTATTAATGAGAATCGTTCTAGAGTCTAGATGAAGAACCCTGCAATGGCACAATGTGGCACAGTCCCACCCATTTGGTGTAGCCAACCCCTAATTCTAAAAGGTTTTATTCGGTTGTTCTTTTGACAAATAAAAACGAACAAATATAAAACAACACAGAAAAAAAAAACAAAAAAGTATCTAGAACCCTTCCCTAATGACTGGTAAAGGGATAAGCGCTAGTCAAATGTATGTCTGTACTCATTTTCTCGTTTGTCAACGATCAAGGGGGTTCCTTCCATTCAACCTGCTGGAATAATTGAATTTTAATATCGCCCAAGTGGCAAACACAGGGTGCCGCTTGCTTAGATGAACTTGCTTTGTTCAATTTGCTCTGCTATCCCTTCATTCCTTTTTCATTTATCCACTTTTTTTGGGCGAGCGTAATTACGCCATGTGTAATGAATAAGGTGAAACAAATGATTTTAAAGCTGTCAAAATGAAAGATTTCCCAGCAGCCCCTATTGCGTACCATATTACCGAGTGCAAAAGAATTACGGATACTGATACGGATATGGATAGAGATATAGATACATATAGTGTCTGTACGAGACAGTAAGGGTTAAGCTGTGGATATCAGATACCATTCGTACAATACTTGTACTTGTATATGTATCTGCATTAACCTTGTGCTTTTGTAGACAACCGTTAATACAATCGCAAACACGTCTTGATTTAAGAGAATACTGCCAACGAATTCCAAGGATTTCAAGTTTCTTTTGCCATGCGGGTCAGCTGGTAAGGATGCAGGTTTGCAGGAGAACCTTTTGCCGTTGAACTTTTACGAGTATGTCAAGAAAAAACAAACAAAATAAGAGAAAAGAAAACTGCTCGATGATGGAAAAAATTGTGAGGAAACCCTTCAGGCGCTAAGATGGAACTTTCTTCCTTTCTTTCGGATTTGTACTAATATGGGAGAAATAGCTTTGAAGGGATTCAGAGTTTATAAGTTTCGTTTGTTTAGAAATGCCAGAATGACAATATGTCCTTTGTGTATCTGTTAGTCGATGAAGGATTCACCAAATCAATTGGTTAGGCCAAGAAAGTTATTTTAATTTTTTTGAAACATAACCAGATGTGGTTCAATGATTTGGTGTTATATTTTTGGTGGAGTTTCCGGGATTATTTCATTAAGGTGGAACTTTTCGATTTATTTAAGCAACCACGTGCCATATCAGGGTTCTTTCATTTTCCGACCTTGGATGGGGCATGGGGCCTATTCGGAAAATTTATCAAACAAAAATGGTATAAAAGATGAGAAAAACCATTAATTCATCAGTTTAATTTTTTACGCCAAGGTTAAAGTTGCTTAGAAACGCTATTTGAACACAAAACAAGAATACGTAGATTTTATTGACGTTTATCGGATGAGCACAGAAAGTTCATCGAATGCTTCGAGAAACGGGATCAGTTTCAAATACACCACCTAACGCGAGAGCTCCACAAGCAAGAAGAATTTCGGCTGATTAAAGAATACTGGAAGCTATTACAACTGATCCGTCAATTAGCAACAGACGCTCAGCTTTGCAATTCAATGTTTCGAGACATAAAATTTCGAATGTACTGCATGGAGAAAATCTTTATCCATACCACCATGCACCTGTACAAGAACTGCTTCCCAATGATTAGGAAAAGAGATTTGAGTTTTCTAACTGGTTGCTGGAGCGGAGCTTGGATGGCAACGAGTTTTTTAGACGGAGGAATCTCAATTTAAAAGAGATTAGATCACAAATTTTCATAATCTTCATACATGGGCTGCGGGCAATTTACATACAAGGAGACAAATCATTTCAACACAAATTCAGCGTCAATATGTGGGCAGGTGTACTTGAAAACAAGTTAATCGGCCACTTCAAACTACCACCTAGGCTGAATTCTACAAACTATCTGGAGTTTTTGCTAAATGATTTACCAGAACTATTGGAGGACGTTCCACTAATTCAACTTCATCATATTTCCAACAGGACGGGGCTTCAGCCCACTATGGTCTTGAGGTTAAAAATTGGCTAGATGAAGAGTAGGGAAAAATGGACCAGACCAGTTCACTGGCCTGCAATATCTCTTGACCTTATCGTATTGGATTTTTTTTGTATGGGGAAGAATGAAAGAACTTGTTTATTCAACCGAAATACCAACTTTAAGTGAATTGGAAGAGCGTATTCTCGAAGCTGTCAAATTGTCATTGTAATGAGAATGTCCTCGCTGGATTCGTATTATTGCGCTCAAAGACGGAAAAGTCAATCGGGTTGGCTTGGGAACAGGATGCAACAAATTTTCTGTTCAGGTCATTGACATCAACATTTCCTACAACAGACTCATTGCTAGAACTAATACCGACATCACGGATTGTTTTCCAGAATGCAGAACTCGACTGGTTAACGAGTTTACTGAAGTACAGATTTCCTTAAAATCATTGTGCATATCGGGACATCTGTATCGCCGCCATCTATAGTAAAGAGCGTCGCGTTCTTTTATTTTCTTTTTAATTTCTGACGTGAACCACAGCAAATTAACATTGTTTATTCTTTTGGTTTGCACAGGTACATGCTTGTTACACAGAAAGTCAATATGCTTATTAAAAACAGAAACTTGTTCATTAACATTAGACGTACAATAAATATGTGACCAGTTGAGATCATGACAATCATCAAGTAAGGACAATACATTGAATGACGGAAAGTGACGATATTGTTTTAAACGCCAAAATATGGGAAACTATTGGGTAATATTTAAATGAAAATTGTAAAAGTCATTTGTCTTCTTATGTATTTTTATTATCCAACTCTCGTTTCAGTAAGATAGAAGTTTTTCTCTTCTTTGAAATGCAGCAGTGGTGGTGGGTTTTTATATGTGTAATTATGAAGAGCACATGCTGCTTCTACTGCATCAATTTCCACATCACATTCAATTGGCTTCAAGAAGATTCCTCACTTTTGTCCTAGTATACCAAACGTAATTTCGACGAAACGCCATGCCCGGCAAAGTCAAACCAAACCCTTCATTAACTGTAAGCTCGTGAAGCACAGGATTATCGGTTCCTGGTAATGGTTTTGGGGACCATTTATGAACTCTTTATAAAATGCAGAATTCTTCCAATATCTTACAATAATGGACTTATAAAACGGATCAACAGTAGCAAGTAAGACAACAGAAAAGAAGTTCTTGTGGCAGAAATAATTAGATCCACTATAAGGAGGACATTTTAAGGCAACCTATTTGCCATCAATACTACCCACACAGCTGGGAAACTAGCTTAAAGCTAGTTTCTGCAGCTTTCCATGTTTCTTCCGCGGGCATGGGCATGCATATTGGCCATAAGATATTCCAAATTTCTCTGCAGAGTTGGTTTACAATACATTCGACAGTTGAACGTCCAGAAATGAATGAATTGATATGAATCACCTGTAGCTAAGTATCTGAAAAGATATAATGTATTTAAATAAAGCTTTCATTTTAATTTTTAGCTGAAACTGTGAAAGTCAAATGGAAGAATTTGAGGGAAAACTATGTCAAATCATTAAAAGGTTGCACTGGGCAATCGGCGAAAAAACCTAGATCACCTTGCTACAATCAGTTACAGCTTTTGGACACAACTCCACGTCCACTTGATCAAATACGAGTATATCCACCAATTCTTCAAAACCATCATTAGAAAGATCTTCTTCGCTTGAAGCAGTGGAATCACCAGCGTTTACACCGCAAGTAACTACACCGTCAGTCCTAACACCAACCGCTGCGAAGAAAAGTAAACTACGATAGGAGCCAAATGATTTTGAAAGAATTATTGACTACCTAAAAACTATGATAAAAACCTTCACTAGATGCCGCCGATCATCTTCTTCTAAGCTATGCAAAAACTTTTAAGAAGTTTTCGGATAGAAACAAAATTTTGCTAAAACTTCAAACTAGCAAAGTTGTTTGCTGAAACAGAGTTATAAGAAGTTGAAAACCAACCCTAGCCGATACGTACAGTTACCTATTCATCAGATTCCAGGAAACCTATCAATCCACATTTTCCCAAGTTATGTCTTCAACATCACCTGAATCCCCAACAGACAAAAATTTAACCTTTTTTCTACCTATGTAAACCGGGTCCATCGCAATCAAGTTAACAAAATGCATTGCCTGTAAATATGGCTAGTCTTTCTCTTGTTGCAAAGCACTTTTTCCGATTTATAATTTTGTTGGCAATGTTAGTATGAAGCATTTCACGAAGTTCTTCAAAACAATTCTGAGACATGCGGAAATATGAGCAAAAAACAAAAACAAAAAAAACGGTCTTCTTGTGGTTCAAGCTCACCCAAATTCAACTCTCTTTCTACTTATGTATGTCGTGAACCCGGCGGTTATAAAACGACGTAAAATCATTTCACCGCAGCGTTATTTAATCCCTAGCCTTTAATATTAAAAAATTTGCACTAAATACAAAAATTTAGTCATCAATGTAACTTCGTTCATTAAATAACTCTTCTTGCCTACCTCTCAGGCAATTCCTTAATGCCGTCACTAAAAAAATTTTTTGGCTTTGACGAGAAAAATACCCCAAGACTCTCTTAAACATCATCCCGGGATCTAAATTTTTTTCCATCAAAGATGTTTTGAAGACTTCGGAACAAGTGAAAATCTAAAGATGGTAAATCTGGAGAATACGGCGGATGCACCAACTGTGTAGACTTCTGCAGTGATAGTCTGGTTACGAGGCAACAGCTTAAAATTTGTTATTCCCTCAGCATCACACGATACAGACATTAAGCGGGTGAAGTCCATCTCATCTCAGGGATGTTGTGCTGGTCTGTCTTCTGGACTCGAAGGCGGATCTTGACTTGTCAAAGAGTCGCCTTGCTTGGCTGTTTACCGGTGTGCCACCTCTGGATCTGGAAGTGATGCGTCGTGCTATTGCTTTCAAGATCAGAAAAGGTCTCCCTCTAAATGAGCGCGATTGGGTTTCCCCGGAAGAAGTGGATGGCCTATCCCTGAAGCAGCGTAAAACCTTGCTACACGCATGTGTTCTATCTAGATGGTATGCTAGCGAAAATGGCAGGGTTACTTACGGCTTTCTAAGGGATGTGCTAACCATGCGAATTTTTCCTGAATGGAATTTTAACCTCAGCCTGGGCTTTTTGTTGACCGGACATGGCTCTCTTAATGCGTTCTTGCAAATAAGAGGGGGCTTAGCGAGGTTGCGAGCTGCTCATGTGGAGCTACTTATGAGGACTGGCTTCATGTCCTATGTGAGTGTCCCAATGAGACCTACGATGTCAGTGGAATTATCACTGATACCGTACGGTTTGAAAGAACCCGTAGCTTTGCAAAAGAGGTATTCAATAGAAGGCGCAGTAGGCAGCTAGCGGGTAGATTGTAGAAATTTCTTATTGTTGTAAGGCCGCCAGTCCTGGGCAGCGAGGTGCCCAACTGGAAGTAACCTTAAGGTTGCGAAGCTCGACCGGAAGCTATATTCTGGTACCACGGGAGGTCAGGAGCCCCCGGAACGATGGTTCCAGCCTGACCTAGGAGTTGGCCCCCTTGTGGGAGTATCGTGGTGGCTGTAGGTTTATACCCAAAATCACGGGGAGAGTAGACCGAATGGAGCCAGGACATCTTATGGCTTAGCATATGTTGTAATTTGCTACGACCTGTGCTAAACCATCGAATTGCTATGGAACCAACTGGTCTATTCGATGTGGAGTTGTATTGCAACCGGGTGCCATGACCCACAGAATGGCGGAGGTATTAGATAGGGCTCGACCCTTCACCAAAGGGGAAGTTCGTGCCTTACACACGACTTCGAATCTGGTACTGGTGGTGGTACTTGTACTACCCGCTTGTCAAAAGCATTTACTTGGAACTAGTATATTTAGGAACTGCTTTAGTTCCTTCACTAACAGCATGCTTAGCGAGTTCACCAGGCAGCAATGCACAGCAGTTTGGTTTTCCCGACTTTAGTGTTTTTTGCGAGTCATGATTGTCCCATTTTTTTTTTGAAAAAATCATACAGTTCTAGCTGCAGAAAATATCACATAAGTGTCAAAAGTCGTTAATTTTCTGGGAATTCCTTATCCCATACTTAATAATGCCATAGGCATCCATTCCCATATTTGTCCGCATTTCTTGGAAAATCCAGAGCCGAAAACCGAAAAACACAAATTCACATTCACATTCAACGATAATCATAAAGAGGGAACCATAATGACTTCACCTAAGTACACATTCATTCAGTTGAAATGCCAGAAACGTGCAAGAACAACCGAAAGAATTCTATCAGAAACCCAATCTCTAGTGCTTTAATGATTTTTAAATGACCTGCTGAACCCACATATTTACGTTCCAGAAATGTGCCGCAGTAAACGCTTAACACACATTTCATTCACAAAAAGTTGAACCTGCTCATACTGCTCGCTACGCGCGATGCGACGACATATCCGTATCCGTATTCGTATCTGTGACATTTTTTTCTTTTTTTTTTCCAAAAAACAAACAACACCCCTGCCGGGTAAATCCTATTCACTTTTCAAATGACGCGTACGAGTCAGGATACGAATATTTGAGGTGACTAGCACAGACTGAGGTACGGTTATGGGTGAAGAAGGACGGACTAATGATAATCTCGAAGGTTTTTGTAAACAACGTACTCGTATGAATAAATTAGAAGCGAATTTAAAGATGCGCCAGTGGTTGGTGATAATTTTTTATTTTTTTTTTTATTTTTCTGGGGGTATTTTCATGTCCTTTATCTTCAATAAGAGATTGCTCATCCATGTCTTGAAGACTGTCAGGATGCTGCTCTCTGCGTATGAGAAAGAATTCCGTTTTGAACACGTTCGTTTTATCGGTAGGATTCTGGGCGTACGATTTGGTTTATAATGCACATGAGACTCTATTTTACCTTCAGATAATACTTTGCAATACTGATAATATCAAGCCCACCCAGGCTAGGTAAACCTTGCCACTTATTTACATATTCCCAATTCAAATGCTTGACACTATCCTTCCCCAGAAGCGGGGAAGGAATGACATATCCTTGCTGCATAAATACGTTACATTGAATTTACTGGTCACTTTCGTATTGACTGTGCAAACTAATTTGGCTAATTCACCTTCGCACGTTGTAATTTGTATTCTCCTATCCCGTAATCGTGCCCTATAATTGAGGCCCAACGACAATCCTTGGTGGATCATATTAAGAGTACGACTTAGTTTTTGCGTAGAATTAACAACACTCGGTTGGTACGAGTATGATTTCAGCTAGCTGCAACGGATTATAAAATATTGTTATATTGTTGCAGATCGTTCCCCAACTTGTTGTAAAAGGCGACTAAATGGGCAACAATCATATTGAGGCAACTTAACACCTAAGATGGAACCTGATGCGTAGTCGGTATGTTTGATCGGCTTTTCACATCTGGGGACTACAGGTGGGGCAAAAGAAAAGTCACGCATACCTGTGCCACACGGATAAAAGGAGCTATGTGCGAAAGAGTACGCTGTTATGGAATTGAGCATACATATATGAATACACTATACCGCCGGATACTTCTTCTGAACCAGGGCTAATGAAAATATCCGCACGAAGGCCTCCGAGGCAAGCAAAAAAATTACTTATAGCAAGTGGCAAAACGACAGGCAAAAGTTACAAAATTAGAAAACCTATTTCGACAATGTTAAGTCGATTAAATCGGACTCGCTAGATGAACTTCCAAACGGAAGCGTACACTATGCATCATATTATTATGGCGAGGAACGAAATACGTGTAAGAACGTGGAATATTTTTAGCGCCAACACAAATACGCAGTGAGAAATTGAGAAAAGATATATCTTGGCGTGACTGTGAGAGGTATTAAACTCTTAAGCTCGGAAAACTGATGTAACCACAAAGAAAAAGTGGCGAATGTTGGAATATGGAAAACAGGGATCACGATTGTCAAAGCAAAAAAAAGAACCGAAACTAAGCTTCCTTGTCTCAAATGCAAAACACGGTAAATCCAAAGATACGTAAGACCCAGTTGCCCTACTTGCAAAGATTTTGCCAAGAGAGTGTCCACTTTATCGTTCAATTCGATAATAATATATTTGAACCCGGATCTCCCAACGATTTCAATCACATCGCGAAAAGCTTTGCTGCTGTAAGATAACTCTTTTTGTACCTGCTTCGAAATGGTACAACTACTACCTACCGGCAGTCCCGCAAGGAGAGTGGTTGAAGGACGTAGTGGTGTGGATTAGTATCTTTAAAAAACAAGAACCAGCAAGACTAACTGGCAGAAATACTAATTGCGAAGGGTTCAAGAAAGATATTGAAGAAAAAGTAGAACTGAACGTATCGCTGAAGATACCTATGAACACCAATCGAGATTACAAAAAACGGTCTAAATTATCCGTCGGAGATAAAAGAAATTGTAAGGGAAAAGAGAAAAGCCTATACGAAATGGCAATAGTCGTGCTCCACAGCATAAAACACGTTTGGATAACGTATGTAAACTGTTTTTTTTTTTTTTTTTTTTTTTTTTTTAATAAGAACTTAACACGGCACGAGTACGATAACTTTGGCGCCAAGAATTGATAACGGTATTTTGTAGAGGAGTTAAAAACTAGCATTTTTACTATGGGGGGAGGGGGGGGGGGCAACTGGTTATGGGCAATTTAAATACAAATGACTTAAGATGGGAAAAAAAATTATAAAAAAACAACGGTAACACTTACAATAAAGTACTATACAGAATATGAAAGCCCGAAACTTGTTCTTTAATGTAAAATTTACATCAAATTATTCGTGTGAATAGTTTTTGAATAATTCACATTCAAACTCAAAAAAAATTAACAATATTACTCAAAATTGTGAAATAATGTGCAAAATTGGTGTTGTATGCGCGTATTAATTCTCAATCCAACACAAAAAACCGCATGGCTTTATGTCCTCTAGTTTTTGATCAAATTGAAATTACTACTTTAGTTTTGTTTTTTGGCATTTATGTACTCGTACGTAGTCTTCCTGTGAATAAGTTAATGAGTATTATTTAAACATCTCGCAGACGCCTATATCAATAGTTTTCTTAATTAAGAGTACACGGGTGACCCGCTTCGCGGGATTAAGGTATTTCAACTCTTTTTCCGCAGGCGGCAGGTCCCGCTCACGCAACTTCGTTGCTCCGCTCGGGGTATGTGCTTTTCGTCAGGCAGGCGCCTATGTCATCAATACTCTTCATCCACAGTACTCATCACAAAATTACAAAGTTCCCATTAATAACAAAGTTTCACTAATTCGCATTATACAAAATTCACATGTTCCAATGTTGCAGTAAATTATTTATTTTGCGACATATCTATGTTTGTACGTATGTAATATGTAATGCACTTGATAATGATGCAAAAATATAACCGAACAAACGTTTGGCTTTTATACCGTTATTTCTTTTTGTGATAAGGCGTGTAGTTATTGATATTCGCAAAGATCACTCTGTGTTCAACCGTAGTGCGAATCAAGTGATATTTTTTGAGAATAAGCAATGACGGCTAAGCAGCCTCTAATCCATCCTAAACTAAATAACATCTCAGTGTTTTGTTCGTTCGGAGATTTGGTGTCGACCAACGAAAGAAGCATTGAATTTTTAGAAGAATCTGGTTTAATTCCCACTAAATCATCCTATAAAGGTAGAAAAGTGTAGAAATGTAAAGTTCGGTTGGATGTGGCAAAGGTGACAAAAATTGTAGAAATACAATCAACCCATCTATCCGTACATTTTTCCATGGACCTCAATGTCAGCTAGAGATTCGCGAGGTGCTTGAAAATTAATTAAACCTTAAGCTACAACCTAAGGATTTTTTAAAAATATTATTACATGTATGTTATTATTTTAAAATTAGCATATAATCGCTTGGCGCCATCACGACAATAACAGTGAGCTTAGTAAATCTACTCTAATAGATTACTATAACTATTGTCGTGAAATAGCCGAAATAATAGCATCTCACGTCGATGTTAACATTGGCGGCGAAGGAGAAACAAATCGACAAGACCTTTCTTACAAAAAGGACCACAGAGGCCGTGTAACCGAACAAATGAAAATCGTAGTGATTTGGGGTTATTTTGTAAAGAAGATAAGGTCGGACGCTTTTTTAAAGTGAACTCCAAAAGTAAAGAAGACTTGTGGCCTTATATACACAAATACGTTAACCCCAACAGCAGTCATACTTGTACCGACATCGCACGCCAATACATAGGTATTGAGAAAATGTTCCCTACTTCTACGACTCATGAAATTACAAACCACAGCAAAGGCGAATATGTTGACAAGACCGATGCAACCAATACTATAAATGATCTTGAGAATCGGAACAAGCTTCTGAAAAAATCAATTTTATGCCGCAATACAACGCAGCATCTTCACCAATATCTGGCACTTTTCTTTTACCGGAAATACTGCCTTGAAAAAAAATTATAAGGACGACATGGGCTCCCAAATCACGGAATTTTTAATTGACGTTAAAAAAGTGTACCCAGGTTTTGTCAAAGGGAAAGAAAGTGTGAGTTTGCAACTGAAGGACTTCGACCTTCCGACCGTTCACAATGAGCACCATCATTGACGAACTCAACGAATTCGACATTGACACCAGTACGGACGATGACTGCATTGACGAAACTTACATACCTTTTTAATATGTACTCGTACATTGAACATTTAATTGACTACTCTTAACTAACACCTAACTTACTCACAAACTGACTGACTGGGACGCGGAATGCATTGTAAATCTACCTCCTCGTGGTGCATTCTGGGTCACGCTAAATGATTTGCTGTACTTTACTTACAAAGATGACCCTATCATCACTATTAATAGACTTATAACGCTTCATCATAAATTTTTTTTAGAAAATGGGATAGAGAGAGAAAGAAAGATGTTTGAGCTCAGTGGTTATATTTCGCTCCATGGGTGGCATTCAACATTTAATGGAGAGACTAAATTCTTAGTGGAAGTTGGCTTGTTGTTGACTTCAAGTTAGCTACTCATCTTACATGATTGTCGTTAACTAAAAAAAATTATGTAATGTCTTTAGGGGGAGTTTGGGATTCGAATACCGAACCTTCCGATTTGGAAGGCAGTCAACTACGACCTGAACCACGGCCACCCACTGTTGAGAGAGACCATTAAAAACTTCAAAAAACGTGCAGTAGACACGTATCTTACAAGCTTGACAGCAGAAAGGGAATCTAATTATTCGCTTTGGAAAGCATTAAAAGGTAATAAAAATTTAAAGCCCGGGGGCCTTCAATTAGAAAAAATAACAACGAATGGGCGAAGGGAGATAAGGAGAGACCTTTATCGACAACATCAGTGAATCGGAAAGAGCGGCGGCCAATTACACGATGAGAAATGCAATGCGAACGGAACTTAGCACTGAAATAAATCTATTAAAACCAAATAATGCTCCCCAATCCTTAAAATTCTGCCTAAAAACATTATTATTATTATATTATTAACGCCGCACTGACATTACGTTCTGAGTCAGTGGAAAGTTGCTGAAGTCATACTGGTGCCAAACCCAGGAAAACCTCCGAATGATAAGAAGTCTTATAGAGCGATTTCAATTCTCTCAATTTTATGGAAAATCTTTGAGAGGATAATTCTAAGACGTGTGCTACAAATTATTGACGGACAAAACCTTATTCCTCATCACCTATTTGGTTAAGAAATAAATTGCATAGAATCACCTACGTAATTGATGTAATTGTCCGACTTTCATTGGAAAGTCACCTACTAAACGATTGTATTTCATGATAAAAAAAAACTGCTTGATAGTTCCGGTAACATAAACATTCGGTTTTCGTTTTAGTTTTATCACCTATTAAACAATAAGAACTCTGTACCTTATTTCTTCTTTGAAATGCCGACGTGGCACTCCAATAGTCGATAGTTTCTTTCGGGTCATAAACTGTCAGCGCACATTTTATGATTTAGAGCTGAAGTTCTGGTTAGTTGAATTGAATCCCTCATCATTTCCCTCCCGCCATACTTTCACTCACAGCAACTACTACTTGTATTTCTTCTGTATGCATATTACCTTGACAAGTTGTTTGGTTTGTACCACATAGTGATATCTACAATCAGCCAATTATGAGGCCCAACAAAATCAAGTAATGTTTTATACTGTTAAACAATACTGAGGTTTCAGTTCATGGAATTCCAAAAGAGAATTCAAAAGTCCAAAGGAGTATTTGTTGGGTAGGTACCTATGTACGAGTATGTTCTTGAACTCGAACTTTTAGCGACAACACCAGTTAGGTTGATTATGAAAAAACAAGGGTATCTCTTCAGGGCTAAAATTTTATTAAAAATCAAATCATCGACTAACGCTCCAGATTTTCTATTTATTTCACAAACACAACTTCCCTTCGATCAGTACCTACTCTCAGGATGTCTCGGTTGGCGGTGTTTGCCATGCATACATATTTCCAATAAAACTTACCACATATGCCTTGCGACTTGCAACTTTTGTAAACAAGTACTAGCACGTCCCTAATGTTCACTTAACTTCCTATTTTAGATGAATTTCCTTTTATCTCCCCCGATACTTGATGCTACTTTTCCAAAAAACTTTTACACAACTTTATCCAAACCTGGATTTTTGTTTTTCCTACGTTTGTTGAAACGTTACTAGTTGTGGCAGTAGCTGTTGCAGTTGACAACATCTTGCATTTTTGTTCGCGAGTTGTTTGCCAAGGGGGACTGTTACAACTATACTACAACTTATCTCCTAGTCTGCGGCTTCTGGGGTAACCCAGAGTATTCCCACCACATATGTATGTACGAGTATGTGCGTATGTACACTTGGGTTAAGGCTAACCCCCACAAGATAATAAGTTCCGTGTTATGTTGCGAAAATCACATTTAAATGGGCAAACTTTAATGCCGAAACAAACTTTTGTAGAAAGAAAACAAAAAAGGATCATTGCAAAGCTCCAAGGGAGAAGTGTCTTTTTTGAAGCCATGCTAATTGAATTTCCGTCTGTTGCATTTTTCTAATAAGAGCTCTGGAACTTCTAACGATATCCTTAAACCCACTCTCTCTCTATGTGTGGAAACCAAAAACAAATAAATATCCTAAACGTTCCCTTTTTATAGACACAACAATGGAAAAGAAATACAAAAAATGCCAATTCCATCTGAAGGAAGATAACATTGACATCTGTTGGTAAAGCAGCAAAGGAGCAATATAATCTCCATTGACATCTCCATATGGCATCTGCATTTGAAGCCAGATCCATATCCATATCCATGTCCATAGACGGTAGATATACCTACTCGTATTCCTGTTTGTATATACAGATTCAGATGTTGGAACATTTTGCAGAGGAAATTTGTCGGTACACATTCCTCAAAGATTAAGTGAACACCAGACAGAGACATATTATTGGACATACCTCTACTGTTCAACTATACTCGCATAGTAAAAGGAAACCCCCAAAAGGAAATAATGCAAAAACAAAGCAAAGTAAAACATAGCTAAACAGGAAAACGAAAATAACGAGAAAAACTTGAGAAGAAAATAATACGACACTATACATATCCTATCGTATCGTATCGTATCGTACAACAAGTATGTACTCGTATATAAGCAAAATATAAAAATAAACGAAATCAAATATCTTTTGCTTTCCCTAGTGAGAACTCTGACAAATGTTCTTATCTGAGGCAAACCGGATAGCTTAAAAAATAAGAAATGTGTGTATGCACAGAACTCACACAAACAATCCTTTTCAAGATGTTTTGGAATTTGTTTTTCCATTTTTTTCCGTAGGAATGTACAGATAAAATTGTGCGGATACGAGTATATCCCGAACGAAACAATTACTTTTCCGATTTGTTGTTGCCTCTTTAGATATTCCCATTACTCGTGCTGCCACGGCTTCGTCAGATATGTTTATCGTTTTATTTTTCTCAAATTGGAAATGAAAATTTTGACTGGCAGCGACATACAGAGTCAGTCATACAAGCAAATAGAAAAATGAGGGCGGTATAAAGGTAATGTGGTTAATTGAGAAGGGTAAATCCCATTGAAAAGTTCCAAACAAAAGTCTTTTATGTTACGAGTGCTTTTGAATGTCGATTAAGACGAGAGATTGTAGAAAAAAACTTTTTTTTTTTTTTTGAAATAAAGAAATTCTTGATCTATAAACAGATAGAACTGTGTTTTTACGAACGACTAACGAAAACGAACTCGTTACCATGCTGTGAAATAAAGCTGTGGATCTGTTGATATGTAGTCCTGACCCTGACCGAACATTATTTTTCCGTCTTAAAGATACATGTGCACACATGCGCATATGTACATATGTATGTACATATAAACGATGTTAGAGCTATGACCACCGATTCTAATCAAATCTAGACGGACTCTAAACTGGCAGTTTTGTAGAACTTTTTCACATTGCTTATACAGAATTCGCTTAACTTTAGTCCACCCCAGCTGCTGACGTCCTCGTGGTAGAGAGGACGAACAACATGAACTTAGGCTGATCGATTCCGGCGTAGCGAAATGCCATCATAGCCAGCACACGTTTCCCACACCTCAACATCCGCAAAGGGACCTGGCTATCTCCTGATCACAATGTGATCGACGCAAGGCGTAGTTAAAATATTCTGGCTGTGCGAACGTTCTGAGGAGCTAACATCGACTTGGACCACTTCCTACGATAAAACACCGAAACAGTACTGTGAAGAAGAAATTTGATATCTAACGTCTGCAATCGCAAGAAACTGCTAAAAACTTTTCTGGTCGAGTCTCCCAAAACCTATTTAGAAAATCTATGGATTGAATGTAGTACACTATTAACAAAATTTGTTATCAACCTATTAGAGAGTCCACATCGCAACCAGTGCGGACTCTTTAACAACGAAGACAACCAAAACTCAGAGGTCAGGCAGAGTGAACCATTCATCTTGGACAATGGCCGGCAACAATTCCGCCCAGCCGATCAATAAGAGGTTTGGATACCGGTATCTAAACTATTGTAAAAACTGACAAGTCTGCTAGAGCAAATGAACTCCCTTAGCGTGGAGCATAGACCAGCTCATTTGCAAAATCTGATCAGATGAAAGTATAATATGTCCAGTGAATGGAACCTCAGCATCGTTTACCTGACTCTTAAAAAGGTAGACACTCTGACAGCATTAATAGAAACGTGTTATATAGGTCCAATTTTGGCACCACTACCAAATTTGTACACATAATTGAAAGAATTTTCCGAAACTCACAGCCAAATATCAGAGGCACACTATTTCAAAAGTCTGAACAACTGCACGAAAAGCGATACATATTGACATTTGATTTGGGATGAAAGGAATAAACCACCCGAGCTGCCACTGGCGCTTTTGTGGCTTACAAAGTAGAAGCAGCAAAACTGGGTTCAGTGTAAATAAAGATAAAACAAAGTAACATATACAGTGGTATGCAATATACGGTTTGGACACCACTCCACAACAGGAAATTATAATTTTGAAGTGGTAAAGGACTTTGTTTACCTGAAATCCGCTGTAAGCTCCTATATGAGCTATAAGCTCATATAAGGAAAGAACAGCAGCAATCAAGTGAAGAATCGTTGTTTCTTTGGACTAAGGCAATCAAAAAATAAATCTCTTTCACGAATAACGAAGAAAGCACGTTATAAAACCCTTATCATCGAAGTCCTACTGTATGGTGCAGAGGCATGGAATTTATCAAAAGCGGACTAAAACGCCCTGGTTGTTTCGATAGAAAAGTTCTTCGAGTGATTTTTGGTAAAGGAAAATTGTGTTGTGGGAGAAAAATCAACAGCGAATTTTTCGGCCTATACAATGACATTGTCCTTGTCAGATGGACAAAAACCCATCGGCTTAGATGGCTTGATCATGTTAAGCGAGTGAACAGCTCGCCTTAGGAGGCGAATAGCGCAATATCGCGCCAAATGGAAAGGGCTGTCAGTCGAGGCCCAGATCAATCCCGGAATGTAGCGCTACCTAAAGAAGACATAAGTAGACATGGTTCGGGGTTCAATACCCGCAGCGCCCAAAAGACATTCTTTTTTCAGGCAACTAAAATCACGTTAGATGTGTGATTGCCTAGAATACAACAACAAGTCAGCTGTTCTAGGAGATATAGTGGAGTAATATTTAGTATTTTTCCAGACTGGTACACACGTGAAATAATGCTTTGACAACTCAGCTTAGTACCCGGGTACTGAATCTTTAGATTGTCGCTAATTGTTTAGCCTTGTAATTTTCCTGGGAAAAAAAAGTCCCAGATTAAAGGACATCGACAACAACAGCATCACACTCAGCATCTTTTCGAGCTAAAATTTTGACATAAAAAAAAAATCGTTCATACTTTATAAAAAGGTCTAGGATAAACCCCTTGGACATAACATAAGCTTCCACAAAAATAACTTAAGGCGCTTCTAAAGCCTCCACACTTTCAAACAAATGTGCAAAACACTTCTCGGAACAAACGATTCACATTATCCACAATTGTGATAACATAACGTCAACACACATCAATAAAACCCTACACAACTCCATCTTCATAGAGGAAATGTGCGTTGAAGAGGTATATAGAATATTAACACTACTGGATAAAAACAAATCAGCAGGGATCGATGGCATTAGAACGAGAGGCATTAAAATGCATGCGGATGTATTTGCTCCAATTATCACGAGGATCATTAACCAAAGTCTAAATGAATGCAAGATACCAAATATACTAAAAACATCTATTGTAAGACCAATCTACAAAGGCGGTGCTAAAAACACTATACAAAATTATAGGCCGATTTCAATTTTGCCAGTGATAGAAAAATGTTTAGAGGAAGTGGTAGTCAAGCGACTTCTAAATTTTGTTAATAACCACAAGATAATCCATGAAAAACAATACGGGTTCCAAAAAAGAAAAAATACAGGGCAACTCCTTGGTGAGTTTGCGAATACCATCAACACAAGCCTCAACAAAAATCATCACGTCTTTGTCATGTTTATAGACTTTAGCAAAGCATTTGATACCCTGAATCATGCGAAGCTGATAGAAGCCTTAAACCGACTTGGAATCAGAGGTACCTTAGCCGACTGGCTTCAAGACTATTTAAGTGGAAGAACTTTTAAAGTTAAAATTAAAAACGCCCTTAGTAAAGAGACTAATGCCCCATTCGGAGTCCCGCAAGGTTCAAAGCTAGGACCTCTGCTATTCATACTTTTCACAAACGAGCTAATGCGAGTCTTTACAAATGGCATTCCTGTCCTGACACTGGTTTACAAGTAATGCAGGCGGAATTCGATAAAGCTGTTAACTGGTGTCATGATAATGGCCTGATTTTAAATGCGGCGAAGACGAAAATGATGCACATCCGGGGACCACACAACAAAGCCACTGACCGAAGAGTAACACTCAAAAGGCACACATGTCAAAAAGTCCTATCGGACCAAGAAATCGAATTAGTCGAGACATACAAATACCTTGGGGTAACCATCGACAGCCATCTTCTATGGAATGTGCACATAGAGAAACTCCGCTCCAACCTCAGGCAAGCACTTTATGCAGTAGTTTTCCTTGGATACTACTCCACGTTTGAAGTACAAAAGCAGGTATACTATGCTCTTGTGGAGTCAAAACTGAGATACGGCATACTAGCATGGGGTAACGCATCAGCTACGCACATTAATAAGCTGCAAGACCTTCAAAACTCCATCGTGAAGAAAATGCAAACTAGACATCCCAACAACAACACAGGATGTAGAAGCTTCAAGGTGTTAAGTGTCCAAAAAATATTCCAAATGACACTTGCTCTTGAATATTACGATGACACCCACTTCAAAGACCCGATAGATCATCAGCAGAATACAAGAAGAAGAGCCCAAGGAATGTTAAAAGTCCCAATGACATACAACGCGTACGGCAAGAGACAACTGCAGCATAGCGTCCCAACGGTATTCAACCAGATACCAAACTCCCTGAAGAACATCCGAAACCCGAATTTGCGAAAAAAAAAATTAAAAGAATTTTTCTGTTCATAAAAAAAAACCATATATATGTATCTGTAACTTATTGAATTTATAATTT
The DNA here is from genome assembly GCA_949129095.1 of Volucella bombylans. Classification (NCBI taxonomy): domain Eukaryota; kingdom Metazoa; phylum Arthropoda; class Insecta; order Diptera; family Syrphidae; genus Volucella; species Volucella bombylans. The sequence continues at coordinate 36,847,183 of OX422141.1, read as the reverse complement.
TTCTTTTTTGATTTCCAAAACCTTGAATTGTATTTATGTATGTATTGATTAATCTTTCTTTTATTTTGAATTCCAAAAACTTTATTTTTAATTTAAACCATAACACAAAAAGCTTAACTTAAAGTAAATATCTGCTCTCGAAAAATAATCTTCTGGAGATAAGCCAGAAGGCTTAAATAGATAGAGATCTGATCCGCACCAAAAAAAAAAAAAAAAAAAAAAAAAAAAAAAAAAAAAAAAAAAAAAAAAAAAAAAAAAAAAAAAATGGAAACCGAAGGAAACCCAAAATTGATCAGAAAATATTATTAAGGTACCAGGTAGCGAATATATAGAAACATTTAATCTAAAGGAGGATTTCAAATACTACCTAAGCTGTATCGTAGACGGCGCATAATCCTGAACGGTGGATATACATTTGTATTTTGCCCTGTTAAGCATTACTATCGCATGATAAGACCCCCCACATAGTTAGCTTTGAAATTCGGAAGTGTGATGACAGGATAAAAGGTACGTACTCGTAATAGCCATGAAGATAGATAAGCAAAAAATAAGCGTTAGACAAAGGAGCTCGAGCTACCGAAGGTCGTCAACGTCTTCAACACGCTGAAAGAAAATCCCCCAGAACACGAATGCGCAAAGTGAATTGGCCCAAACCAAGACCAGCAAAATCGAGTCTCTCTGTTCAAAATGATATTTAAAGGTTTAGGTTCAAGAGCTCAGGTTTCACAGACCTTTGCACAGGTCAGATCAAACAATAAATATACTCTTGCAATCTGACTTCGGTAAAACTAAGCGATATCCTATCTGGTTGGTTCCAAAATTAGACTCCCAAAGGTATCAAAACCAACTGGTATCTAACAAGGATCTGGTTTATGGTTTCTGAGAGAGCGATCTATATTGAGAAACAGTACACTATATGCGAAATTCGAAAGTTTTTTCTGCAATTACAGTTTTACATTGGAAAGCTAAGTCCCGATCAACATTGAAAATAGTGATCTAAACTAAACTGCAACCAGATTGGTGACCTTCAATAACCTTTGTAAAGACTGAATGGCTGAATAGTTTGTTTCTAAATGCACTGCAATAGTAGGAACCTTCGCAAGCTTAAGGATGAGCTTAACAAAGAAGCATTTTGAACAGCAAACGTTTAAAAAGTAACATCATAATCATTCAAATGAATATTGTCTATTAAAAGTCACTTAGTACTCGTGTATATTTAACAATTTCCAAACATACAACACGTGAGATTGAAAATTCCTTTTTCTCTCGGTGAAAGTGACTAATGAAAAGGTTATTATTCAATATTCCAGCAAACAAAAACCATTTAATACTTTAAAGCATTTCTGAAAATCCACTTTGGACCTCGGAAAAGGAATTTGTTCATTGGCATTGTTTTACACCCTTAAAAAGTCATTCGAACAATTTGAGTTGCCAACTTACGAGTATAGCTTCCGCATTATGATTTCGAAATTCACTTTTACGTAAGTTTTAATTCATTCATGTAATGAATATGCATATAGAAATTTCTAATTAAATTAATTACTAGGAAAATAAGCCGTCTGTTGAGAATGGTTAATTAACCCCATAGATGGCATATGCACACATGGCAAATTCGAGTATAAATCGTACGAATATCCGTGCATACATATGTATGTCTGCATGTATGGATGTGACGATGAACAGCTATACACACGAGGTTTCCTTAAAATAGGACTATTTGATATTTTAATTGCTACTACTGTTGTCGTTGTCGTTGTCATTGCGTTGTCGTTATCGTTATCGTAGTCGTATGCAGTTGCCCTCGATGTCGGAGCACAAAGAGATATGTAAATATTCATATATTGCCTTTGCTGTTGGCGTTGGCGTTGCATATTTAATTCGTTTTGGTGGTCTAACGATCCTCTGGTGAGAGCTTTTCGGCATGGATATGATGAATAAAGGGCTCTTCTTGCTTCCGAAACGTACTGAAGTTTTTGAAAAGTTTCAAATTTCCTCTTACATGGAAAACGAAGACAAACTATATACTATGCATTCGAGTGAAGGCATAAGTTCTTTTAACGTCGTAACAATGAAGAAACAGTTTGGGAGTAGAGAAATCCAATAATGAAAAGTTACCCAAAGAGATATACTCGTAAGAGTTATCAACAATTATTTTGAGTTCAAGGTTATATAAAAAATATAGAACATTTAAATTGTAATAACCTTGAATATTTGCTCTTTAAATGCAATGCTGTCTTTCATTGAGAATTTCAGGAAAGAAATTAGAGCCGCAGAGATACACCAAAATTAAGGAACTTAAACGACAGTTAACAGTAAACATCTTCAACTTCATTGGTACTGAAGGAACGACTTTTCCACTATAATAAATCTGGGTTAAACAAACCAAGGCCTCGAATCAGATTTGCTAAAACCTCAAGAGAAGTCATAGACTGCCAATATAAAGTGGAATTTGTCAGCAATCGATTAAATGTGCAGGATTTTATAAGACCACCAGGATGAAATACCTTCTGGAAAGTAACAAAAGACGTACTACAAGGCGGCGCTGGAGAGAAGAATGAGAGATCCTCACGAACTTGCAAATGAAACGAAATAAACCCAAGCTTCTTCAAACGCAAGGGAAACGCTCAACTTGGACATAGAATGACATCAACGATTACGCCCACCTGACTACGAAGAAGTTAAGATAGCGATATGCAAACTAAAGACCAACAAAGATGTTAGACCTGCTGATTAGACACTGCCAAATTAGTTATAGCAGAGAGTGTTGATTTGGTAATGAGCATACATAACCTTATATGTAAAATGGTTAAATGATAAGATAAAAGTTGCCAGTCACATTATGCGAATTAATTTGACCTGTGACAACCATAGAAGCCTCAGTCTCTTCATCATTCTGTATAACATGTCTACAATAGCATACTGATAATTTTTACCAGTTTGGTTTCAGGCTCGGTAAATTCACCATCGATTCTTTCTGACATCACCCTTGAAAATATTGTGCTGAGCTTACGAACGCAACTGATAAAGGATTCCATTTACTGAGCAACTTTGAAAGACTCTTAGACACACAGTCCTGATATTTAGACCTGAAGCTGAACTTTATTTGGATGATTCAATAGCTGCTTACGTAATTTATCTTTGAGTTTTATTTTCTAAGTAAAGATCGATTTATCCAAAGCTTTAACCTTGTCGCAGATCTTTTTTGAGAGACAAAATTTGAGGAACTACTAATGTGACTCTTTAATTTTTGTAAGTATAAGTCGTATAACTGAGAAGAATTTTCTTCAGCATAGACCTCTTCGTAATCATCAACAAGTAATTCGTTATTTAATTTTCCGAAGTCAATTTTGACATTTCTCCGTTCTTCGTTGAATCTGTCTTGCTCTTTACGTTTTAAGCTCCTTAAATGCCAGTCATACAATGATCAGTAATTTGCAGATCTAAAACAAAAACAATACGTTACACCTGGGTTATGCGCAATTTTTCAGAAGCGTCCAAATGCATGACTCAAACAGGTTCATGATCGTTGACAAAAGATGCAATCGCATGTTCTGATAAAAGAACATTATAAGAATCTAACGCAAAATTTGAATCTATAATACGAGTAGAAGATCCAGATTTAAATCACCCAAGAGATAACAACATTTCCCGATCGCTTCATTACGGCTGGCCAGCTGATTATCAGCGGACACCCGATTACGTGGAAGACGTCTTTTAAATATCTGGGCATCTATCTTGATAAAAAGCTGACTTTCAAAGAACACAATATGCAAACCCTTAAAAAGGTAATTCATCAATAGGAGATCTATACTTTCAGTTAAAAATAAAATATTAATATATAAAAGCATTTTCCAATAAATTTTTTTATACGGATACCACGTCTGGGATAAACGTGCAGAATGCCAATTAAAAAAATTGCAAATTTCCGAAAACAAAACATTAAAGATTATACTGAACCTGCCATGGCATGACCCTACCTCAGACCTCCACCTGAAAGCTAATGTTGAGCTCATCTCCAACAGAATAAAAAAACTTAGTGACTCTTTTAGAATCAGATGCAACATTACCCATAATCCTTTAATAAATGAATTGAATATGTAACGCAATTTATAACATGATCCGTTTAGTTATATAATGCAATGCTAATACTTATTTATGCTTATATTTGTTTATTTATTTATTTATTTACTCTTTATATATTTAATTATTTATTTATTTACTCTTTATATATTTATTTATTTATTATCTTATTAAGCTAATTAATTAATTATTTATTTTAATATTTATTCAAAATTGTGTACACTAGTCATATTCTTTTATTTAATGTTTGTATTCTTTGTAAACATAAAATGAATTTTAATATATACTCTTGTATTCATATCTCTGAACATTTTGTATAAATTGTGCTTTAACAAATTGTAATTTTATGAACGAAATAAAGAAAAATTGAAAATTGAAATTTGCATTAGTTTCGTTTTAGTGTGTGGTGTTTGGCCATAAGGGATTGTTATCGTATTTATTCATGTTTGCTCAATGCATGAATGCATTGCAATAAATGATAAAATCCTCAAACAAGTTCTTCATTTGGCGTTTGGGGTATGCAAAGAATCTGATAATGGTATTGAGACTAATTCGGTTGAATTTGGCGGATTTTACACAAGAAATGTTACCTCAAATATATTACCATCGCCATTTCGTTCATCAAGTAATGGACAAGCTGAACACTTGGTTCGGACGACTGTTAGCTGATATTCAACATAGAGATACTCGTTAGTTTACAATTTTGATAGCTCCTTATTTCTTCTATTTACTTGCCGAATTCGATGTGATGTGTCTTACACAACAAGAACGAGCTTCCCAGACGGATAATTCAACAGAAACTATCAGACAGCTTCCATTCAACGAATTAGTATGAGCGAAAATTACTCCAACTGACTTGTAGCGAAATCAGCAGCATTTGTGAAACAAACAACAGAAGAAGGAATCACAATACTTTCAAGCTGATTTTTACAATTAAGCTCAGAGTAACGATTAGCCAGAAAAGAGTGAGTGATTCAAAAAATCTTCTTCTAAATCTGATATCTAATAGAAAGCTTTTCGAAGTCTGAAAAATGTTTTGTTTTTTTTTTGAACATGAACATCCTTAAAGCGGCGAAACCTGAATACAACTGCATATTCATTGCTCACATTCCACATCACCAATCCTAGGCAACTAGGAGTGCTCAAGGAATATCGACCGGTAAGCACAGACATTAGTGCAAGTAAAAAGGCCGCAAAGTGTACGAGTGTCTCTTCAACACTAATGCTAATTAGGTAAGGTTAATGTGGTCCACGTCCATTGTGATACCACTGGGAAATCGTGGACGACGACGACTAGGTCTAGCAATGATCTAGCTAGTCCTGATTTCTTAATAAATTTGTCCAGATCGCTGATCTCCACAAAGCATTGATAATTTATATCTGGCACGAGTAAGTGGTAACTGCCGAGTAATATATTTGGCGTAGGACACGGTGGCTTGTTGTCGCCAAGCTGTCTACTATTTGTTCGTAGGTATTCGAGTCTGGCCAGTTCATCAGTGTGGACTTGTAATGTTCCTAACCATCGTAATTGTGGCGACCTGATACATCACGCTCTGAGAAGAGCTGTTACCAGCAACATCACAACGAAAGAATTGAGTGAGAAAGCAGAACAAGAGCGAACCTGTCAGCATGCACTGAGCTGAGTGTCAGTGTGCATGGCATGTTCTATGTTCAGTGTATCATTAGTAGCCGGCGAATAAAGATCTCTCTAAGTAACGAATTGGATTGTGTTTTATTGAATAGGATTCATAACATTGGCGACGAGGTAAATATGTCTACAGTTGTAGAGTATGTATTTATGGAGATCAGCTATATTAAATTGTAACAGGTGCACTGAATAATAACGAAAAAAAGAAGAAAATAAATGAGAAGTACATTCAATTGTTCGCGGAAAAATAAAAAGAAAAAAAAAACCTGGAAAGAAAAACTGGATTATTACATTGAATTGTAAGTAGACAGAAATATTTTCCGACACGAGGTTGAAACTAATGACATTTTAGTTGAAAAAAAAAGTGGCGCGCAGAAGGCTAATTGGGGAAATTGGAAGAAGGGAAATAGGACTAATACATTAAATTGTAAGTATACAGAAATATTGTTGACGAAAGTAAATTACATTTAATTGTAAATTAAAGAGCAAAAAACAAAGAAGAAAGAGACATTAAATTGTCACGTATAGAGAACAAGCGAAATGAATGACATCGGGAAAGGTGGCTGCGATCGTTCAGGCTGTATATTGAAGCAGAAGGAATTACTGATGGGCCTCAGAAGAAAAGTAAGTTACTACACTTCGGAAGCCCCCAATTACAGGAAGTAATTTTCAATCTCCCCGACGCTCTTGTGGAGGAGGGAGATGTTTTTGAGGTGTTGGCCGAAAAACTAAATGGTTATTTTTCACCTTAAAGAAACTCTACCTTTGAAAGATACCTTTTCCGTACACTGCAACCGGAGGATGGCGAGAGTTTGCAAAATTTTCTGATAAGATTGAGAAATCAGACAGCAAAATGTTCGTTTGGCAAAACGGAAGAGCAAAGCCGCGATATTTATTTAAAGGACAAACTGATAGACGCCTGGGCATCGAAGTACCTTAAAAGCCGACTATTAGAAAAAGAGCACACATTGGAAGACATAATAGAAACGTCCATGAACAGATTAGATTAGCAACCAAACAGAGGCGATGGGACCGACGACGTCTAACATAAATAGAATCACTAACCGAGCAAGAAATCGCGATGTAAGAGTGAATGGTCAGGAATGTGTGAGGTGCGGGCGGATGGGTCATACGGGAAATGATGAGGCCTGTCCAGCCAAGAGTAAGAAATGCAATAAATGCGGATTTCTTGCGCACTTCGCAGTTAAATGCAAAACAAAACGATCTAAACGGAGTTATCCTCAAGACATGAGTTCGGAAACGGCGAAAGATGGAACCATCGTACATCCGCTACGTGAAAAACGAGCCTGTAAAACCCATAATCAGAAAACATGATCTGTTCCGAGTAGATGATGGCGCAGAGAGAACTATGAACGGAGATATGGACTGTTACATTGGCGGCACAAAGATAGTTATTGACTCGGGATCGCGCGGTTTAATCTGCTGGGAGAAGGGGCCTGGGAGGAGCTCCAGGGAAATTCGAGGATGTTATGGAATATCCGGAGGGAGTCACAAAACCAGCTAAGGGCGTATGCTGGAAAAGAGCTTCTTCAAATTGTGTGTGTTTTTGAGTCCTCAATCCGTGTAACAGGAGATAAGGAAATAATCGCAACGTTTTATGTGATTAAGAACGGAAAGCAGTCTTTGTTGTGTCGTGAAACTGCATTAAATTAGACGTACTTACTCGTAGGCTGGGCATAAATGAAAATAGTGTTGGAGAGGAAAAGTCTCTTCAAAAAATTAAAAACATCAAAGTGCAGCTGGCCATAGATAAATCCATAAAACCTATCCAGCAACCATTACGATGTATTCTATCAGCGCTTGAGGAGAAGGTTAAAATGAAATTTAATGAAGCGGTCGAACAGGATATCATTGAACCAGTATACGGGCCAAGTGCGTGGATATCGCCGATAGTAATCGGTTTTAAGGAAACGGGTGATATTCGCTTACCAACATACCTGGGTAAGTTTATACCAGACTTAGCGGATACCACGGAACCACTTAGAGGACTGATCAAAAAAAGATATAAAATTTAGCTGGGGCGAAAGGCAGGAGAAGGCATTTTCAGCGATTAAAACGAGGACTGGCGACAATTCCAACACTGTCATTTTTATGTCAAGAAGAAGACAAGCTTGGTAGCTGACGTAAGTCCGGTAGCTCTTGGAGCGGTACTGTTACAGTTTGACCGAGATAACCCCCAAGTCATCTCAGTTGCGAGCAAGAGCCTGTCGGAAGTGGAACGGCGTTATTCACAAACCGGGAAAGAAAGCCTTGCTTTAGTTTGGGCAGCCAAAATTTTTTATTATTATCTCGCTGGTATTGAATTCGAATTGGTCACTGACCATAAGCCACTGGAGTCGATTTTCAAGCCTACCTCTAAGCCCCCGCTCGGATCGAAAGGTGAGTACTGCGGCTTCAAGCCTTCGAATTTAAAATTATCTACCGACCAGGCAAGATCAACATCGCAAACTCTCTCTATCCCGGATGGGGAAAATAGAGGCTTCAGAATCATTTGATAGTCAATGAGAGTACAATATTTGCAGCATAGTGGAAAAAATTACCCTACAAGCACTAACAATTAGTGAGATAGTCCAAAGTAATGAGACAGACCAAGAATTATTCAAAGCGGTAAAAACTAATGCGTGGGACTCGCTATCACAAACTAGGTACTTTCCATTTCGAAATGAATTATGTTCGTTGGGAAACATACTGTTGCGTGGCACGAAGTTGGTGATACCACAGGGATTACGGTCACAGGTTCTCAAATTGGCGCACAAGGGCCACCCGGGAGAAACTGCTATGAAGAGAAGGGTCTATCTAAAATCTGGTGGCCACTAATAGACAGGGACGTCGAGCAATATGTAAAAAATTGCCGGCAATGTCTTTTAGTTTCTAGACCCAACCCCGAGTGAATTGCAATCATTTTGCTGAACAAGTCTATACATAGCAAATGAAGCAAAGTTTAGAGATCTATTGGAGAGGATCTAAGCGTGCTAGTGATGTTAATGCCGATAGCTCGTTGCGTTTTTCAAACGGCTAGGTGAGAATTTACCTCGCAATCGTGGTGTAGAACCAGTGCAGGACTTTGAGTTTTAGAACATACAGTCCTCTCGTACAGGTAGAGCGCAACTAGAGCTTTTTGTTTTTGTTTCACTTTACAACATTTTCTTTCCATCTCCACATGAGGAGTGACGTCATTTGCATAAAATACCACACTATATCCATTGTTTTATAATTTGGTTGGCAGCCCATTGAGGACTAAATTCCCTGCGGTGTTGCCCTATGTGTTTTTTTCTTATAGAGCAGTGACCAAAGCTTGCAGTTATGCCTCTACTATTGAGAATGAAGTCGTTCAGAGAGACAATGGTTTATTCAAATTTGTCCAAACAAAAAAAAACTGCATACAGGCATTCATTCAACGTTCATCTACTGGTGTTGAGTCGTAAAAAAGATCTTGAGGAAATGTGAAGATGGTTATTTTAAAAAAGAGTCAACAAATTAAATACTGAATTACACCGAACAGTAATATTGTAATACTAATCCTTTCCTTTAACGAAAAAATACAAATCATTAAGAGAAGAAGTCAATAGTAATGTGTTCATTCTAGGCATGATTAAGAATACCGGTCACAGTCTTCAGAAGCAATATTCTTCATCAAAGTTTCAAGCGTCGAAATCAAATAATTTGAAGTTATATCGAATTCAATAAATGAATTTTTATTAGCTTTCCTAAAAAATACAATATTCTCATATAGAAATGAGCCTTTAAAGTCCCACAAACGTGGTCGCATTTAATGAAAGCACTTTCAAGTGACTTTTGGCTGCGCATCTACTTAAACAAAAAAATCAATAAGCACTTTACTTTGAAAAAATCTCATAAAACCAACACTTTCATGAGCAAACACGTGTTCGTACACCATAAAAAATATATTTACGATGAAACATTCAATACGAACAATTTTTACGACCTAACAGCATGAGGTATGAAATCGTTGCAACTTAAATCGAATTTTCTATCATTTCTACAAACAGTAACGCCAAAAATTATAAATTAATCAAACTAAAAATTAATAAAGACAAAAAACTGGCTCTTTGATATGCATACCTAAACTTTGAGTAACTACTCGTACTTGTTTTTATGGCAGAAATATTTGATGATAAATTTTTTGTTTAAGCAATGAAACTTACCTAATTCCACATAGAGTTTCGGTCTAACATTCTCCTGCCAGGCACTTAAATTTCCAATCACGTACAACGTTAATAAAAGGAAGATGTGTGTTTTGTTAATGCATAATTTTTGCAATAATTCTGGCGTCATATTAAGCCAATAGATGGTCATCGTTAACCGTTTTCTTTTTTTATTTCTTTATTTGATACACAAGGCTAGGACTGTTGTGATGGAATTCAGATGAAGTTATGCACAGCCGTCTGCGAATTAAAATAAATAATAGTCATACAAATTAGTTACATACCAAAATAGATTTTTTCTTTCTTTTTTAAAATAATTGTCCGGCTTAAATTTTGATTAATAAATCAATAAGATTTTGTGATCTGTACACTGTACACTAGACTTGCAGCAGTAATAAAATATTCTTAAATTTTATAAATTGCAGTAAATGCCACTTATTCGAATATAGTAAATATAGTAAAGGGGGCTTTAAAGAGGTATACAAATGTTTTAATTTGAAAGATAATTCTTTATTATTTAACAAGATGATTTCAGGCACATTAGCACCGCGACTGGCGATTACAAAGCGTATCCTGTCCGTCCGATTTTTCAGTACTTTTTCAAGCAGCTGGAGCCACACCCACTGTATGTTGTCTTCCAAAGCTTCAATCGCTGCTAGTTTATCCACGTAGACATACTATTTAACGTGCACCCACAACAAATAATTCAACAGCATTAGATCCCAAGATCGCGGTGGCCAATTAAAATTTTTAAAGAAATAAGGCTCGATGATGACAACAGCGTACAAAGCACACCATATGGTACATGGCGTCTGAAGAGTTACTTGAGGATTGTTTTCACTCCAAATATGACAATTTTGCTTATGTGGCAGTAAATTAATGCGAAATCTATTGTAAGGGTAAAACCCGACGATGGACGATTTTTCCGCCCATAACATTGATAAGGGGCTCGATAAATTGATTTGATGATTTCGGAAATGATATCCCGCAATTTGGTAACGTTGTTGCGGTGTAAATCTATCACTGATGAATTGTTAGACTTAACTGAAAACAAAATGATAGGTATCCCTAACGGAAATCCGACGCCTCTACAATAACCATCATTTGGAAAGGTAACACATACCTAGTTTATATGACAGCTTAAAGCGCATTGACTCAATGAACATTTCATTGCGGTTTGAAGTGGTGTTTATATGAGCGTATTGAACCAATGCGTATTGTTTAAATGAGCTTGAAGCTGTCATATAAACTAGGTAACAGATAATGATGACAATGTATTGGTGCCATTGTTTGTACAAAGTTGATGATTGGCAATTGTATAGGGGTGAAGCTGTGGTTGTATATATAAATTGTCTTATTTATCAAGTAATACTATTATTTTAGTGCATTCATGTAAAATTTCATATAAATGTGATTATTAATTCGCGTTTTATCTCTAGTTAAACAGAATCATAATGGCAACTGAGACGATGATGGTGAAAATTGAGCATCGCGCTGTAATTAAATTTCTCACTAAGCAAGGAAAAAGTCCAAAAACTATTCATGAAGAGATGGTGGCTGTTTACCAGGGTTCCGCACCTTCATTATCAACTGTGCAAAAGTGGTCAAGTGAGTTCAAGAGAGGCAGAGAGAGCATTGAAGACGACCCCCGCTCCGGCGCCCCGGCTACTGCTTGTACGGGAGAAAGCATCAAAGAAGTCGAAAAACTTGTTCTTGAGGATGCCCGAATAAAGGTGAAAATGATGGCAGAGATCACCAAGCTTTCAATTGGTACCATTCACACCATTCTTCATGACCATCTTAACCTTTCAAAGGTCAGTGCAAGGTGGGTGCCACGAATGCTCACAGCGCCTCAGAAAAAAGTGAGAATCGCATGCTGTAGAGAGCTTTTGGAGATGTGTAGTGAGAACGCGGACGGTGTTATGGATCGAATTGTTACTGGGGACGAAACATGGGTCCACCACTATGACCCTGAAAGTAAACAAGAGTACATGCAGTGGCATAAAAAAGGAACAGACCTCCCGAAGAAGTTCAAAGTCACTCCGTCTGCCGGGAAGCTCATGGCCACAGTTTTTTGGGACTCAAAGGGAACCTTGCTCATTGAGTACAAAAAAAAAGTGAAACCATCAACGCCACATCCTACGCTTCCACTTTGCATAATTTGCGGGAGGAAATTAAAAAGAAAAGACGGGGTAAACTCGCAGCGGGTGTGTTGCTTCTTCATGACAACGCTCCTGCTCACACGGCGCGAGTTTCCAAGGCTGCTGCGCGAGATTGTGGTTTCGAAGAAATTCAACACCCACCCTATAGTCCAGACCTTGCCCCTAGTAATTATTTCCTGTTTCCGGATTTGAAAAAATGTCTTCGTGGAAAAAGATTTTCGGGTGATGAAGAACTCAAGTCGGCAATAAATGGGTATTTTGCAGAGAAAGAGGAAATTTATTTTTTTGAGGGTTTAAAAAAGCTTATCTCAAGATGTAACAAATGCATTGATGTTAGGGGAGATTATATTGAAAAATAAAAACAATTTAAATTGAATTCGCATTTTCCTTCATATCGATACCGAGAATATATTGTATACACTATATTCGTTTGCTGTTAGGTCTTCTAATAGGGATAACAATCAAGCCGTGTTGTGATGTTTGATAGTTGACTAACACCAGAAAAATTATTCAGTGTCATGCAAACTAATTTCGAAAATCAGTGTTCAATTCGCGAAAGGGAGAAATTTTGTTGGGCTTCATGATCGACTAAATAAGCTGGTTATTCGTTGTGCTGTGGATAAATTTCGTACCTCATAAATTTCACATTCTACATGACACAAGGTCAATGTTATGTGCTGATACAAAAACAGTAATTGAAAGGGTGGAGGAATCGGATTTGTCATTTCGACGTCGTTCTTAACAGTTTAGTTTTTGTCCATCAGGATTGTGTAGAATTTTATTAAAAAACTTCGGTATACACCGGTATAAGATACCGCTAGTGAAAGAACAAAAGCCACAAGGTCATGGCTTGCGACATGGGCTTGCAGATTGGGCTCTTGTTTAATTTGAAGTCGACCATCATTTGTACCGAAAAGTCGTATTTTGTGACGAGCATCACTTTTGGTTCACGGTGCTTGTGAATAAGCAAAATTACCGTTTCTGGAATAAGGCAAATTCAGAAAAGACTTATGAAACCCAATTACATCTGCAAAAGTACACTGTTCGGTGTAATCCTCACGATGATGTCGTGTCATCATCGGTCCTTATGGTTTTTCAAAAATGAGGCTGTAACTCGCGTTATTGTCAACGGCCAAAGTTACCGGACAATGATCAGTGAATATTTTACTGAAAATATGGACGACATTGATCCGGAAGTAATGTGGTTCCAGCAGACTAGCTCCACATGCCTACGAAATAATTGACTAACCCAAACTGAACAACGACCCAAACTGAACATCGCGAAATGGATCAGTGCATTGGAAACCGAAATCGTGATATTTGACCCATAGCCCCAAATGAACGAAAGATAGCAAAAATTTGGACCGATAGGATGCGTCCATATATGTTCCTAAAGTCGTGTTCAAAACGAAATGTCATGAACCATTATTCATAATGAATATTTGATTCAACTCAATTCCTATCTTAATCGTTACAGGAACAGATAAGAATAGTACTGCTACTGAGAACAAGTGCAATTGTGCTACTGGATAGAACTCTTCTTAATTAATCTGATCTCATGCATAATTTAATACGAGATGCTGAACTTCAACTTATGACCTTGGTCAAAAAGTTAATTTATTCAGATCCAATCCTCGAAACATTTTTTATATTCCGTTTTCGGTATATCCATCACTGCTGCTTCCTGCGATTTCTCCACTACTTCCTCTCGGCTGCTGAAACGCGTTCCCCGTAGTGGTTGTTTAACTCGATTGAACAGAAAGAAGTCACATTGAGCCAAATCAGGTGAATTCGGTGGCAGTTGGATGATATTTGTTGCATTTTTCGTCAAAAAATTACGAATAATGATGGCACTGTGCCACGGTGCGTTATCATGGTGCAAAATCCACGAGTTTTCTGCCCACAATTCTGGTCTCTTTCGGCGAATTGCTTCACGCAAACGTCTCATAACGCCCAAATAATACTCTTTGTTTAATGTCTGGCCTTCTGGCAAAAATTCATGATGCACTACACCGTTGTAATCCATGAAAACCGCGAGCATTGCCTTATTTTTTGACGGTCGCTTTTTTGCATGAAATTGAAGTCTTTTGGCACCAACTTTGCTGCTGTACACGGAAACCCAAATCATTAACCAAAATGTCTTGGACGGATCCATAGGCAATGTTCAAGTCCTCCGCTATCTCTCTGATGGTTAATTTGCGGTTATTGACCAACATTTCTTTTACTTCATTAATGTTTTCGTCGGTTTTCGATGTCGATGGTCTGCCACTGCGCTCATTATCTTCGATTGACTCACGACCACTTTTGAACCGCTCGTGCCACTGGTAAACGACCGTTTTCTTTAGAGAATTCTTTAGAGAATCGCGCACCATTAAATCGGTTTTTTACGCAAAATTTAATACAAGTTCGTTGTTGCAAATTTAAATCCATTTCTAAAATTGTATAAAATCGCCAACACACACAGAGATAGATGTTCTCTTGGCTACGTAACTTTTGCAAATGTCAAGTTATGACGCTAAGATTTAGAGGGTCAACAACAGATTTATCAACTTAACAAACGTAAAGATAGCGGCACTCGTCCATAAAAGCTAGTGAATGCTAGTTGTGCATCTTTTGACAGTTACTTACCAAAGTTTCAGTCATTTTGGACGCGCAGTTTTTAGTTGACAGTCGTTTGAGTGAGTCGATGTGAGTGTTTTTGTGAAAATGGAAAAATTGAGTATCGAGCTGTTATGAAATGCTTGTTTTTGAAAGGCAATACACCTACGCAAATCAAAAATGAGTTGGACTCTGTGTATGGGGACTCAGCACCATCATTTACCACAGTGAAATTTTGGGCAGCTGAATTTAAACATGGCCGTAAGCGCTTGGGAGATGAAGAACGTTCGGGACGTCCAAAAACTGCAACCACTGACGATACCATTGCTAAAGTTCACCAAATTGTGTTAGACGACCGCCGAATTAAAGTGAGAGAGATAGTAGAGGTTATGAAAATGTCCGAAGAACGTGTTTGTTACATATTAAATCAAGTTTTAGGCATGAGAAAGCTGTCCGCGCGTTGGGTGCCGCGTTTGCTTACGTTAGACCAAAAACGTGTTCGAATGAACATTTCCAACGCTCTGTTGGCGCATAAATCCGAGTTTTGGCGCCGAATTATTATTGTAGATGAAACTTGGATACACCATTATACGCCCGAAACAAAATTTCAGTCAAAATAGTGGTCTGCAAAAGGCGAGCCGGCTCCAAAAAAGCAAAAGTGATGGCGACTGTTTGGGATAGTAAAGGAGTTATTTTAATCGATTATCTTCAAAAAGGAAAAACCATTACAGGAGCATACTTCGCATCATTACTTGCCAAGCTGAAGGCAGAAATTGCGGAAAAACGGCCAAATTTGCAGAAAAAGAAAATTTTGTTTCAAAAAGACAACGTCAACGTGAGACAACGCCGTCTCACACCTCAGCGGTTGCCATGGCGAAAATCCATGAATTACGGTTTAAACTGCTTGACCATCCGCCTTATTCACCAGATCTAGGAGGACAGAGATTTTCGTCAAATGAGGCGGCAATCACCTGAACAATTATTTTGCAGAGAAAAACGCCAAGTACTATTTGGACGGGTTAGAGAGATGGGAGTATCGCTGGGAGAAGTGTGTAGAGTTACAAGGAGACTATGTAGAAAAATAAAAAAAAAATTTGAGAAAAAATGTCTTGTATCATTCTTCGGTCGGAAACATTTTAGACAACCCTCGTATACACTAAAAAAAGATGCGACATTTATTATTGACGTGATTATCTGGCAAGTTTCCTTCGAAAATTTAAATAGACGATAAATTAACCCTTTCTGCTATCAAATATATGAATCGGGTAGTCTGTTCTGGATTAAACTAATCCAGATTTTATCGATTGTGTGAATGACCCGAATAACATCAGTCTTAAGTTGCCCTGCATCCATATTTAACATACTTAGAACAGGCATTTATCCTCCACTGGGATGTTGAATAGTTGTCTAATAGTGGCGAAGTAAAATATTCTGAATATTTTTGTATATGTGGGGTGAAACACTCGACGCTGCGAAAGCACAATCTAAAATTCCATCTGCTTGCAGTTATATCAAAACTTCTTTATGTTATTGACTTTTTCTATTCAATGAGTTTAAAAATAATCGGGCATTAGCCCGATCATCTAATCAACGTCTATATTGTGAAACCAACATCTTCAGGTAAGGTAGGCACAGCTAATGAAAACTACAAAAAAATATTCGGTATGTACATTGGAATGTTAGGTCTCGAACAATTAGTAGAATCCATAGACTGTAGTAAAGCTAATTTGGATTAGGGCGGCATCCAGGAAATACTATGGGATCCATTAGGCATTATAATAACTACTATAGCGACTTTTGTCAATTTGTTATTAGGCAAGATGTTCCGAGTTTCAAGCGATTGAGCTTGACATCAATGCATCAACATATAATTCGTCAATATATGCGCCACATGCCAATACTCGTAGGAGCTCCATTCAATACTTCAAGCATGACGTTAAAAACGTCCCGCACTAGTGGAAAAAACTAAATATTAGCATACTGTAACTCATTTGAAAAGTTTTTGAGAGGACTCATCCCCACTAGCCATTGCATTGGATGTGATCATGTCATTGATTTAAATTAACAGAGTGTTACAGATAAAGTAATTACACACCATACGCTATCCTCCTGCTACTTAATTCATAAGTTCTACATATGTATAACTTTAAAGTTAATTAATAATTGCGTTGGACACTAATTCAAATGACACAAAGATGCAAAGACGTCTATTCATAATTTCCGCTCAACACTTGCCCTTACTTTATTATCAATTCTCCTCATAGATATAACATATTGTTCTATAGCTGTTCCCACAACCATTAAGCTCTTCGACCAGACATAACCATTAAGATGATTTTCAGATTACAGAACTGTACATCTTAGTGCTTCCTCATATTACTCGTAGTTACACTGGATTGTTCTAATGTCGGATCACTCTACTCGTATGTATCGTAGATATTTAAAAATAGACTAAAAATACATATGCAGCAAGGATGTAATATGGCAGCAAAGAAATTGAGTTCCAAATAGAACAAACAGTGATCAATCTAAATGTGTGACAATGCGAACTGTATAGGAATGAATGAAGGAAATTCTATTGTAACTACTTGAGAGGGCTTCCGTCAAAAGATACAGTTTACGAATATATACCAGCGAGCGTTGCGAATGAAATGGTAGAGGCAATGTTTCCACATTTTTTGGTCATATCTACGACGGCAATAAAATTTATATGTAGACTAAGCTAAGTTGTAATTAAAAATTCGAATATGTATTAATCAAAAAAATTTAAAAGTGAAAAAAAAAAAATAATAAATTAAAGAAGAGATATCGCAGATAATTGATATTACACCTAGGGGAATTCTAGAGTTATTTGAAAAGAATTTATTTTCAACAAACTGTACTTCAACAAGCTTTATTTAATTTTTGTTCTTTTTAAATAACAATAATCTATAAACAAAAAAACACGTGCACTATATGGTCATACACAGAGTTTGGAAACACTTAAAATTGTTGATGCTTCTTCACTATTTCCATTCTTGGGACTCAAAACTGTTGAGATCTTCAACTTGTTATGGGAATACCGTTGGGTGCTGGGGGTATTTAGAAAATCAGTATACATGCGTTTTCATCCTATAACCTAATAATGGTTTGATAGCAGCCGAACACGCAAACATCACCGGCTAAACGCATGCAGGTGTGATTTAGGCAAGGTGTTTTAAAGTTCAAGCGCGACTGATAACAATCCGCATCCAAGCCTAATTTGCCAACCTAGGACTAATAGCACCCTCATATTATGACCCGACTATTTCCTAATTTGTTGCAGTTAAGGTCCGTCAAAATATCGGAGAATTACGAGTAAGTCCCATTTATAATACTGCGAGAGCGCATGAACTATCAAAAATATTTATGTAATATGTACTTCAATGTGTTTGTTTACAATAATGCGAATCTCGCAGCAAGCATTGCAGTCAATTTCGAAAATCTGGAAAACTCTCGCATCTCGCAATGCGTGACAGCAAATTTTTTTTTGTTTTCATTCTGAGCTTGTCATTTGTGAATGGTGTTTTGACGTAATTGTAAACAGACGTCCAATGTGCGAATGCGTAAACTCTCGCTTTCGAATTCGAATGCGACCCTTGTATCGCATCTCGCAGTATTGTAAATGGGACTTTACCGTGAGTAAATTTGAGTCTTTCTCATTGAGACACTTAAATCCTCTCGATCAAGTATTTTTAGGTAGCACAAAGCGTATAAAATCCGTAACAGCCTCGGATAAGAACGACAGAACTGTTGGCGAATTATGAAAATGTGACAAGAACAATGGACGTTCGGGTATATACCTGAAATGTGAGTATGTACTCTTAACAAATACAAATATTCCTGTACATCTAGAACTATGATCAACAGTTGTATAGGCAATTCATATGCATCAATAATTGGATGTGGGTTTGTTATTGGAAGCAGACTTAATTATAGAGTCATGCGCTTAAGACATATGTACATATGTGTAGGCGAGCAACTAGTGATAATCCGTATCAGAGCTAAATTCACTAACATCGGCCTTATGTACATATATGCGCGAATGCTCCAACGAAGGAAAAAGACGACGCTACAAAAGAGAGCGTTAACGAGCTCATAGAAAGCACCTACGAGCATACGAGCAGTGCCCCAACTACGACGTAAAAATTGTACGGTGACTTTAATACCAAAATAGGAAAGAGAGCTTTGGAAGCATCTGGAGCATCTGGAGCATGCACAACCTGCACGACACATCGCATCCAGGAACGGACTTAGGTACATTGCGGTTTCCTGATCAAAATACGATAGGGAAGATTAATTGATTGATTGCACGCATCCACTATACGGACCAATACCTAGTTATAGCCAAAGTACGATTGCGAATAATAAAGGCAGTACAGCGCTAAGAAAATACTGGAAGGAGCTTTTATTATTATTATATGACAGCTTAAAGCGCATTAACTCAATGCTCATCTTGGAGAAGATTCGAGAATACCAAATCGATACCCATCACCTCTTCATCGATTGTGCATCTGATAGCATTAACGAGTTAAATGAGTTAGACAGAGCCATTTCTGATCTTCGAACAAGCAGGATGTCGATGGAGAGCTCCCGCTGCTCTATCAAAGTCGGAAGAAACATCATCGAACCTTTTTTATGTTAAAATGGGTCTCAGATAGGTTGACGTGTTATTATGCGACTTCTCTAATATCGTATCAAGTATTGTGCGCAACTCACAAGCTAGGTCAATATCAGAGCGACAGTACTTCCAACTTCTCGCATATGCATATTACACTGACATAATCGGGAGAAACTAGCGGGATGTCAATGGGGCTTTTGTGAGTATGCTGTTGTTAAAAAAAAAAACAACCAACAATGACGCCTTAGGCAAAATATGACTGGACAACTATAATTTTGAGGTAGTAAATAATTTTTGTCTGAGCTCCGATATCAATGGGATAGCCATAGAGATAGGGAAGAATCAGTCTTTTCAACCGCTCTTTTGAATTGAATTAACTAGGGAACTAAAAAAACAAGTGTCTTTCAGAAACGAAGAAGACCCTATTCTACTATTTCTACCTATACGCTTTTTTAAGACTCTTAGCATCCAGCATCCAGGAGTGGCGGAAGCGAAACTTAGAGCAAGCGATTCATACAGATATGTATATGACCTCAACAGCGACATTGACTTTGTAAGAAAGTCTGAATTCATTGGTTTACATGGTTATGACTTCTTGAGGGAATAAACACCAACGCCCCAATCTAGAAAGATTTCGCATCCATACCGCAGCGACAATGCTCTAAAATCAGTGAGCTGTTGAGTTCCTCCCTACGAGGTTCCGGCACTAAAACTAAATACAATAAGAAACAGTGAGTGTGAAGGATATGGAAGAAAGGCATCAACGTTCTTCATATTTGGCAGGGATTCAACTACTCTGTAACTAGTTCTCAACTTTGTACTTAAATCTATCTATCAGGTACATAAAAACATTTAGCAATTAGAAAGATATATGGGTGGTTTTTTCGTCATACTATGTGTACTACTCGTATTTTACAATAGCGAAGTTGCTGAAAGTGATGAACCAATTTTATGAAAGTCGATGGTAATCAGAAATTAACTCAGAAATCAAAAAAATTATAAAAAACGAATAGGTACCATAGATCAAATGTGAACGACGCCTGGAATCTGTACCGATTAAGTCAAAAATGATGAATTTCATCGCAAAATCATCTTCAGTGACGAAGCTCATTTTTGGCTCAATGGGTTTGTCAATAAGCAAAATATGCGTTATTGGTCGGGTCAAAATCCACATGTGATTCATGAATCACCACTTCATCCACAAAAAATAACTGCTTGGTGCGGTTTGCATGCCGGCGGCGTTATTGGGCCATATTTTTTCGTTGACGATAACGATCGTCACATTACTGTGAATAGTCAGCGTTATCGCGCCATGATCACCGATTATTTTTGGCCCGAATTGGAAGAAATGGACTTGAACGACATGTAGTTTCAACAGGATGATGCCACAAGCCACACAGCTACAATCGATTTATTGAAGAGTACGTATGGTGAGCGTGTTATCTCAAGACTTGGGCCAGTCGATTGACCGCCTCGTTCGTTCGATTTAACGCTGCTTGACTATTTTCTGTGGGACTACGTTAAGTCATTTGTTTATGCCAACACGCCGACGACGTTGGAAGAGCTCAGAGCCAACATTGAACGCGAAATAGCGACTGTTTCGGCCGAAATGTGTGGCAGAGTCGTTGAAAATTGGGTCTAAAGAATCGACCGCTGCAAACGTGCCCCCGGTGGCCATATGAACGAAGTCGAGTTCCATTCATAAATGTTTTGATTGTACTTCAAGCCGATAATAAAGTTTTTGAAATATCTCAAATGGTTTGCGTTTCATTTTAAAAAAAAGTTGTCAAGTCCTTATTGGAAAACCCTATATGTATGCTTTTTTCCATCTTTGAAGCATCATGGAAATTTGTTGTATTACAATAAACGGGGGCAGAGCAAAGTACAAAGTACCGAAGGCTGCTACGATTTGATCAGTCACAAGTTGCCGGTCATAGGTCTTGTTGGCGGCTGGACCACCGGCAGTCCCTACCAGGACTTAAATCACTTGTGCCGGCAAGTTCCGATTTTGTATCTCAGGAAGGCGGCAGAGCGATGGCAAGGCGTATCCTTGCCCACATGGATGTATGGGCATCCCGTAAACATAAGTCTACATGACAGGTGGTTTACGTTAAAAATCAGACATTATTACATATAAGAAACGCAACCAACACGTCCCTTTAAGCTCTATTAACATATCTCTGTCCTCTGTATTCCTGGAGCTTTACTATACCCCTTGGAGTTATTTCGGATTAAACTTTTATTTCATTATTTTTACTAACTCATAACACTTGGCCATGATGGGTGCCAGTGTATTCAGTCAATCATCAACTACGAAGAAACTAATTAGTTACTAGCTCAAATATTTTTCGTAATAACTCAATACGTTTGTTATCCAATTCAACTACAACTAATTTAATTGACACAATTATTTCCACTTTTGAAGAAACATTTTTTTTTTCGTTATTTTTATTATTTTTGGCCCCACTGCATAGACAGGGTGAATGTTGCAATCCTAATTAAAATCAAGTCAAACGGCTAAAATGTTTTTGTTCGGCATATTAATGGCACAGAAACTGAATGTGGTTAACTTGCAACTTTCTTAAGAAAATAGTCCTATTTAAGCTAATAAGACGTAGGGGCAGAGACATTAAAAAAAATATCGAAACCTAGTCTGAACAATGGTTTAACTGATTTAGCAAGTAATAAATACAAATACATATAAGTCCATTTAAAATATTAAATGCAACTGACCTCTATAAAATTAAAGTGGAGCTCATAATAAACGAATTTTCACAGGGCATTCCGTTGGTTGGATAATCTATAATTTAAGTAAAAGACAGACCCCCGACTAACTCGCATTCATTTCTCTCCATCAATTTACCAAGATTTATGGAAAAACCACTAAAATTCCGTTTATGGAAGAAAATTTTAACAAATATGAAAACTTTTATAGTCGGTTTTGTACAGAGAATGACTTTTATGGCCAACAGAGTAATAAAACAAAAAATAACGAAAAATCGACACCTACCACGTCTAGTTGGGGCAGTACTCGCACTTGGTCGACAGGACAAGTATATTTGTAAAATAAAACAAGTAAAAGAAATAAACGATTAAATGGTAAAAATTGCAATAAGTACAGAAGCGAAGCCGACTCTTTGCGGTGTCTCTAAACCGATAAAACACTTTAATTTGACGATTTAAAATTTATTCAAATTACGTCAATAAAACATAGCACTTAGCCCCGCATCATCATTACATGACTCACAGGCATTAATAACATGGTAATTTATGGGTTTAATCTTCTTGTTCGTCTCCAGTGGTAAAAATGAAAAGGGGCACCATAAAGAATGCTCATAAATTACACAATACCGAAACGAAAAGAACAAACAGCAAAAATATAACCTACATCTTGGAAGGACAAATCATGCGGGATATGTTTCTTTCTCTCATGGGCGTGACAGTATACTCGTTTATGGCACACGCACAGAAAAATGGAAAATGGCAAAATTTGCTCCTCGCACATTTTTTGTCAAGAGAAACAACAAAACAGACAAAAAAATAAAGACAATCGAAAAGGGAAACTACCTACGTATATTATACTCGTCATACTTGCATAAAGATTCAAAGTTCCAACGATAAAAAGATACAAGAACATAGAACATAGTCGTGAGAATGGACGTGTAGTGTCGTCCTAGGTAGGCAGAGGTAAGTCGTATCTTATATATTATAGAATATCCAACTTTGACACTTTGCTACTCGGTACGAAAACGGACGGATATATACCCCTAGGATGTATGCGTTTAATCTTCTTTGAAGAACCGCACCCAGTGTCGACTTAATTTTCTGACTCAATAGCGAATAAGAGCTTCAACACAAACCCAATCCGTATTGCTATCATATCAAGCGAACTGTTCTCAGCATTTTAAATGAGTATGGATGGATGAATGAACGAATGAATGGATGGATGAAGGAAACGATACAGAAACAGCAACATAGAGAGAAACAGAAACATCGAAACCCAATCCGACTGAAACCCAAACTGAACCAAGAAGATGATGTCGATCCGATCGGAATACACGACTTAAATATTTATTAAGCATCAAAAGCAATAAATGAACTTGGCTCGCTTTCGAAATACCGAAAACCAATCTTCGACTTATCTCGAAGCACATTTGAATACTTCGATGACGTTATATTAAAAGCATGCACCCCCTATGGGTGATTTAATCCCACTTAAGGCCGTATGAGGCAATGACGACGAAGAGCCCGGTATTGAGACCGCCAGACCGATAGGAAAATCGCTTTTCCCTTCGATACTCTGTATCCAGTGTCCGTATGTAGTATTCGTATTTGAGGGGTTGCATTCGGTTTAGAATTGAAGGAATCGGGCGCTCAATGTGTGTGTTAACAGGGGCTTTGCATAAATCACTTATGCTGCTTAATTACGTGATTATGATTTATTTACATGTATCTACGACTCGACAACCTCGTCTATCTGGAATGAAAATAATCTACAGTCGATGGAATAATGTTTAGCCGTATTCTCCGATTTAAGACCGAACAGCATTGAATCAACCCACCCAAGGGCAAGATTTGAGAACAGTAGTTATATGGGATACATACGAGTATGTACATAGTACATACTCATAATTGCGTCAAGGGTTTGTTCATCAAATTTTTCACCCCCAATAAAACTGTCAATAGATCGAAACTATAGTGCTTACACTGAATTCACTAAAAGGGTACAGTGCGTTGTCGTGTTTTGCTTAAGGGCAGTATACTTTACTCACTCGCACGACGGCTACGCCATCTTTAATCGCTGGCGGAATGTCTGCGGGGTGTAGGAAATATTTAATTTTCACACCCAGTACGGTTTTCCTCTATACAACGAAAAGTCTAAAAATAAGACCATCCATGTTTGTTTACCATAGGAGCAAGGGTAGGAGTAGTAGGTTGGAGAGTCACATTCACATAGCGCCTGTTAACTTACTTGACGTATAGCAATAATGTTTCCAGATGTGTTAGATGCTGGATGCTGGATATGCCACATTGTAATCTTTATTATTTTTTGAATGACAAGTGCAATTAGCTGTTGTTGGCGGCGGCGTTGCAGCACATCTGTGACCAATTAAATTTATTCATTTCTAAATGGTCGCTACTGTTGGAGGCAGTGTATACTACATTCTTTCGAACACCAACCCTTGTTTTATTTTTATGTGCAATCAGGTAGTGTTGAGTTTTAATTTCATTTGTATGAGGCCAATGAACTTTTGTCAGAAGGGTGTGTTAATATGCAAATGACGGCAAACGAGTTTCAACAGGGTTGATGTTTTTATATGATGTTTCGATCTTCAACTCTTACCTAGTTTATATGACAGCAAAAAGCGCACTAACTCAATGACCGCATTGAACATTTTATTTCAGTTTGAAGTGGTGTTTATATGAGCGTATTGAAGCAATGCGCATTGAAGCTGTCATATAAACTAGGTATATGTATGAATGAATGAATGAATGAATGAATGTGGTTTTTGAATTCGGAAAGGTTAAGCCTTTGGGTGGGTGGGAACAATCAATCATCAGGGGCATTAGTAAAGACTTAAGTCAATATTTTGTCAGCAAACACGGGACATTTCGTCATTTGCTTCACAAGATTAAAGTGAACTATGAGTCAGGTAGTTGTGAATGGAGAAAATTACAACGTGAGAGAAGCAATCGATTTAATCAATTCACTGTGACAAATTTTCTGGATTCCATAAGAAAAGGATCGCGCTAGTGTTGTAAAATGAGATCGATTTTTTAGAATAAGATCCAATGAAACTATACGTACAAGGTGGCGCAAAATTAATCACCCTATCGGAAGATGGTATAATTTTTGTAAATGGCGTCGTACGTCAATCATATTTGACATTTGTGAACAAGACAAGACGGTGGTGTTAGCGCAGCGTAAATTTCGACGTCGATTTCCTGATCATGTCGCGCCAACTGGGCAAACATTCCCGTGCTTAGCTACTCGATTCGAACAGAGTGGAACCACAGTAGGGCGTGGCCCCCACCGAACTGATCGTTCGGCCGAGAATATCACGGCTGTGGCTACCGATGTCACTGAGAACGAAGAAACATCAACCAGACGACGGGCCACGAAATTGGACATCACCAGACGGACCCTACAGCGAATTTTAGTGAAAGACTTACACATGTTCCCGCTTCTCACTCTGAGGGTCCAAAGTTCGAATCCTGCCCATGGCAAGTCAGTTTTTCATTTGTGTAATGGGAACTCAGACAGAAAAATTATGCGTGTGAAGGCATAACACTGACACGTAGATTTGGCTGTTGTAGAGTTTCAACCACAAAAAACTAGTGCGAATTATAACTTGGAATCAGTCTGGGTGAAGAAAGAACTCTCCGTCCTATTCGGACTCCCACCCCTGGAGAGCTAATATAGAAACCAAATACACCTGAGTTTCAAACCACTACAAAACAATTTTCATTTCTCCTCCTTCTACCTTACCGCCCGCGCCCTGGCAACAGTAAAAGGGTATCTAACCTCTTAGGCGCGCTTAAATTATATATAAAAAAAAAAGTGCAAACAATGAATCAGTTAATTCCTCCTGACCGTCAGTCGCGTGTGAATTACTTTAAAACCATCCTCAATCTCAACAACGAAGAGGACGATTTTGTGTTGAAAATCAACATGAGTGACGAGGCGCATTTCCACATAAACGGTTACGTCAATAAGCAAAATCTTCGTTTCTGGGGCACTGGAAATCCGCATGTGATGAACGAAGAGCCACTCAAAACTACTGTGTGGTGCGGCGTTCACGCGGGGGGAGTTATTTGGCTGTATTTTTTGAGGACGCCATCGGCAATACGGTCACTGTTACTGGCGAACGCTGCAGGGCCATGATAAGCGACTTCTTACTGCCGGAATTGAATGAGCGGGCCTTAGTGAACATGTGGTTTCAACAAGACGGTGCAACCGCAAACACAGCACGAGCCACAATGGATATTGTGAAGGAAGTTTTTCCTGGTCGCGTAGTCTCCCGTTTTGGCGATTTTTCAGGGCCAGCAAGATCGCCTGATTTAACCATCCCAGACTTCTTTCTTTGGGGCTACTTGAAGTCGCGGGTTCATGCCGACAAGCCTTAGACAATCACAGCCCTTAAGGCGAATATTCGACAAGAATGCGAACAGTTATCACCCGAAATCTTGCGGGAAGTCATGGAAAATGCGATAAAACGGGCACAAATGTGTATTAACACTGGCGGCAGCCACTTGGCGGATATCATATTTTCCACTTAACAGAAACAATTGTAAAGGTCCAAATAAAGATTTCCATCACTCAAAATCATTTTATTTTATTTAGTAAAAAAGTAATTCAAAAACAAAATTGGATACAAACACCTTGTACAATTTAAAGGAATGCAAATTACCAATCCTCTACGCAGACAATTTACACACGTCTAGTAGAGGCGACGAGACAGTATCTCAGATTTATGTACCGTAGCATTTTAATGATTCTCCCAGAATTTGCAGGGCACTGACTGACTGACTTTTAACACAAGCTGAGACCATTCCGTCAAAAGGAGCAATTTATGAAAGAGACACAAACATCGGATAACAACAAGCCCAAATTGGAACGTGCACATACTGTAAACCCCTAGTGCTGCTCAAAAACTTGAATCTGTCTGATGCGATGGATAGGATTAGATATTCAAAAACGAAAACATTGCGACATTTTTAATTACAGTTGTCGCAAAAGACTGCACAAGTTATAATGGTATTTGTCGTAGGACATCGGCTACGCTCAATGATAATTGACTTCAAGCCGATGAGCGATCACATGGTTTTAATTAGGCAGCATTTAAAAAATTCAGCTAAAAATGTGCATACGCCCTACGAAGAAGCTGAAGGAATTATATTATCATCTCGACGGAGCCTTCGGACCATGCCAAAATCGGTAAAGAAAACATAGAGTGATGTTTTGGTACATGCGCCAAATCATTAACCAGGTGTAGATAAATAGCGCGCGCTCAAGGGGTTTTTATACCCTTATAATGTTTGTAAACAGCGGTAGACTATCAGCTCTATATGCCGCATCTTCAAAAAGACTAGCCTGTATTTTGAAAGAATTAGAAAGATATAATCCTATAATGCCGCATATAAAACCCTATCCACCGTATTGTATGAACGTCTCAAGCGCTCTTGCTTCCGGTTCAACATATCCACGACCGACCAAATTTTCATATTAAGGCAAATTCTTGAAAACTCCAGACTTTCAATTTAATTTTTGGTGGGGGCTAACACCCCCATTTATTTGTCTTACTACAAGCTTAAAAACTAGGGCTTAAGAGAGAGTGCTGCGATTAACCCATTTACGGCCAACGTTGCGAAAACGCAACTCCAACTTTGACAATTTTTGTAGCCGCTATTTTTTCTTATTATGATAAACTTCTTGGTTTGTATAATCTTTCGACATGTTGTTTGTCCCTATAAATTAATTCATGGAAAAATATTACGTTTTTCATATTTATAAATTAATTTATGTGAAGCTAGTATTCATCAATTTTGAAGGGTTTTTCTTGAAGAATTTCAGAGGGAAACGTTTAAAACTTTCAGATATAATTGGCACATTTTTTTACAGCATAATAATCTATCTGGGCGAGAAATAAATAATTTCAGTGAATTTTATCTTTTATATCATGAAAATTTATATTTGAAGTAGGTGTTGCGTTTTCGCAACGTTGGCGTTATACGAGTTCAATTATCGCCAATATTGAATTTCTGCTGCAAAGTTTTTTCTCTTTACCCGTGCGATGCTGTCAGGTTGTTCTAGATATGCAGATGTAGACGTAGATGGTGTGGCTAACTATCGGATAAAAATTCGAGGCAAAAAATGGTGGTGGCCACTGTTTATCAACTTTTCGGACTCCTGCCTGGTATATGCATGGAAAATTTACAACATTGCGAATCCTGATATAAAACTCCCGCAACTAGATTTTAAATCTAACGTTGCTAGGTGTCTCATGCAAACTGAAGCCCGTTTGGAGACAAACGTTCTTGCATGTGGCAGGGGTAAGTCCCAAATTGATGACATCAGGTTCGACGGACACGGCCATCTAATTATAAAAAGTGTAATCAGAGAAGAAGGTGCATTGAATGTCACATTGAATGTCAACATGTCACAACATATATGTGTTGTAAGTGCAATGTACTACGAGTATATTTATTCATTGAAAATGTTTTACAAAATATCACACAAAGAATTGATTCATAATACCACAATAATATGAATATTTCCTTTTTTAATACTTATGTTATATTCGATGAAAATAAATATTTTCTCCATATAAATCCAAAAAATAATGATTTTCCTTTGAACTCGAAGTCGCAAATAATGATTCGTTGTTAGTAATATCCTATGACAACTGAATGTTATTGAGCAATCAAAGAATATAGAATAGCAGAAGAGAATATATAAAGGCATATACGAGTACATTTATGTTATCGTAACATTGTATGTGGCTGCGTGTAGGTATGTCACCAAGTTCGGATACATACAATATGGTGTTGCCGAAATGAAATGGGATCTATGTATCTTTTTTAACAGAAAAATCAACCCTTCGAAGGTTTGATCTCGAGCTGCCAACGGGTGTCATATGGACTCATTTCAATTCGATTTTGAGTTGACTGTGAAGTAAAGGAAAAAGGAAGCTCCCACCTAAGGGGTTACATACGTTTCTCCGCTCAAAAAAATCGATTTTTTTTTGCATGATAAAATTCTACATTCTTTTGCAATTCAAATGCCGCAAGAATTTTTCAAAACTTCCAATAATTAAGAAAGTTATGACCGTTAGACGTAGGACCGGTCGGAGCGCCCATTAGGGACATGAGCAGCTGCCTTCCTCTGCCTTCCTACCTTCTCTAATGACGGGTCAGTGCCCTCGCAAATATTTATGCCTGCTTAGCAATAGATTTAAACCTTGTATAAGAATATTAGAATTTAGAATATTCCAGATGGCACTACTCGAGCACATTTTCAGTTTTGCTTTCGAAGCCACGCAGGCAAGACACACTGCAGATTTTGCATTTCGTTTGCGTTTTTCTCGAAACAGTGTTTTCCGAGTCGGTACCAGAAATATCTCTTGAACCACTCGACCAATTTGCATGCCATTTCGCACGGATATTCTTAATACCATTATCTAGTCTCCTACGTAGAAGACTTTTGATATCTTAATTTTTAGATTTGTTATAAATAAAAATGTGACTCGTTTTTTAGTCAAAAATAGCCTCGTACGTTCAAAAAGCTGCCATTTTGTTAAAAATGAAAATTTTTGAAAAAGGCCGTGATAGAGACTATTTATCCATTTACATTAACAGTTTTTTTTTTTTTGTTTCAAATGGAACCTACCAGAGATATTCCTGGTACCGCCCAGCACGTTTTTGAAGAGAGGTTTCCGGAGATGGGCGAAATGTATACTTTATAATTGTTTTTCTTCAATTGTCAATAAAATTTTGTATTCGTCAAGGAATACTTAACACAATGTATATTTTACTTTTTTTATATTAATTTAATATCGTAGCGAAAACGCTCCGTTTTTAAGCGGAGAAACGTATGTAACCCCTTAAGAATCATAACTTCGCGACCCCTAAAATTCATAAACGCGCTATTTGAACATGATGAAGATTAAGTTTAAAAAAATAGCCATTCTAAAGCTCCTTAATCTTAACGAACAACTGAAAAACTTTCGACCTATAATGCTCTTAAGCGCTTTCTACAAACTATAATACTTTAGTTCGAAACCATTTATCCCCATCGGCATTCTTACTCGTAAATGGTCTGGGTACGTCGAATTCATAATAAAAAAGCATTTAACATTTGAAAGCTTCTAAAACGGATTTTGAGTCTGGAAATACATTAGCTTATAAATATAAGAACTAGCTTTCGGACCTTCTTGGAGTGACATACTTGTGACCAAACGTAGTAAAATTCACGGAAAATTTGAGGACCCCCTATTCTGATAGGAAACAAATGAAAGTTACGATTGATCAGTAGTAGGTGGTACAGATCATTTGTGCGCCTTTTAAATTCACCAACTAACATATTCACAATTTTAGAAGAGACACTGAGGCTTGAAGTTACTAGTATATTTATGACTATTTACTAGAAGAAGAAGTTTCAACGACAATCAAATTTCCCATCGGATCGCAAATTCCATCACTACACTTTGACTTCTGTGACAGTTAAGGAACCCTAACTTTTGCTTCTACAGCGTATCTTATATTTATATTATATCGCTGATGTAAAATGTGGCGAATACGAAAGGAAAACGTTGTTTTTCAGCTGTGGATGGACAACTTTTTCGGTGTGAGTGAGTTTCGTGTGGGGAAGACCGACGAGACATGACACGAAAACTAGCAGTCCATGCAGTGAGTTGTTAAAATGTAAAACTTCAAATTGAAGTTAAAAATCTGGATGTTGACGTTAGGACTATTGTCCACATTAAGAAATACTTACCGGACCACTATATGTTGGCGAAATTTTTAAGGATCTATCAGCAGTTATTAAACTGGTCTTGAAACGGAATATTCCGATTGTGGATTCCTTCTGCCAAACCTCCTCATAACATCTGTTCAAAGCTGTGGCGTGCACGATATCGAACTCTATATTCCAAATATTTTTGACATGTCTGGCATTGGTCTTAATAACGGTTTGCTGACCTACAGACAGGACCGCTTGTTTGTATTTTCTCACTTTTGACATAGCTGAGTAGGAATTGTTTACTAGATACGTACAATTTATTTTTTTTCTTAGCCCTAAGTATATAAAAGAAACATTCCAAATAAAATATAAATGAAGTCGAAAGACATAGATATAAGAATTTAGAGTAGCTTAGAGTGCCTGTGTGGGGCCAGTAAGTTAGTATAAGATTGTTAAGTAATTCTGAAAAACTGAAACTGAAACGTACAATTTATCCAATACGAGGAATAACCCTTTCATGACCTCGCTGGAGTGAATATGTTTAATATGTCGGCCTTAATATATATATGATAACCAGGGCTATGGCTTTAGATGTCCCTATTTTTTCGCGATTTGCTACAAAAATATCTATGCAACCTATTGTATTCAAACGTGATAAACAATTATGTAAAACATCGAGCTATTAACTAGTATTAATTTACTTACTCACTACCATCAAATCTGGGTTAGGACAAGATATTTCTTAACAACCCTCGTATTAGGTCAATCGGACGCCCTCGGATGTCAAAGCTCATTTGCGCTTATCTAAAAATTATGAACTGCCGCAGAAAATTTTGAAAAACCCTGAAGCAATTGTTGAAAAACCGATGCCAATGTTTCAACAAAGAGTGACAGTTTAATGGCGCAGAACGATGAAAGTGAAGTAAAAGTCAAACGCAACCAATTGATTCGAATTGCATTTAATCGATTTAAACAGGGTGAAAGTTCAACGAAATGTCGCTACAAATCTCATGAACCGCGAAGCAATTGCATTCATTTATTGTTGGAGTATTTTCTGGATAACTTTTTGATTTGAAAGAAGGCAAATAAGTGCGCAAACGACTCCCAAACGATGTTACTCATGAAATGGAGCTCCAATTGTGTATTTCACTTCATTTTCAAAAGAAGTAAATTGCCAGATTTCGTGTTCTCAGCATACGAATACTGCTACCGCAGTCTACAAGCCACCACCACATGTAACAACCTGCGATTGTGATACCTCTAAGAAACTTTTTTTATCCAAATTTAGGTAAATTTACCTTCTAATTTTG
This sequence comes from Volucella bombylans, assembly GCA_949129095.1. NCBI lineage: Eukaryota > Metazoa > Arthropoda > Insecta > Diptera > Syrphidae > Volucella > Volucella bombylans. The sequence continues at coordinate 36,815,098 of OX422141.1, read as the reverse complement.
TGATAGATACGATGATAACATGCAAGTTTCAGGAAATTGAAAAATATGCAGAACATTTGGAATATTGGTTCGCCAAACCAAGGCGAACAACATTACTTACATTCATTTCAACGAAGTATGTATGTATTGATTTTAACTTTGAACCTTCAACTAAGGCCACACAGTGGAATTTCAAACTAACCGCTAACTACTAAAGGCGGTGAGCTTTATGTATTCCTTTTGAACTAGAAATTGATGTTTGGGCATTCAGAACACTCTAAGCTATCTACCACTGTAAAAAGTTCAACGGAATATACGAGTACATAATATCTACCAATTAATACCGCAGCGGTTCGCGAGATACTAAATATTCATCGCCGTTACTTAGTCTTTAAATAGAATAATGTGTGGTTAAAATTCAAAGAAAGTAAGCAAATATTTGCAATTCATTATTTCGTTAATTATACAATCCAAATTAAGAAAAGCGATTCCCAATTTAATAGGAGTACCTCCCATTTGCCGCCGTATAATTCAAATCGTTATTGGAAGAGCACATGTGTAATTTGACGTAACCTTCTTCAGACTAATAAGGGTCATCCTGACTAAAGCAATCAGTAATTTTAGATCAACCCTTTTGTTTTTGCTCGCATTGGTAAGTTACTATTTAAATAATATCTCACTTTTGTGTACTTGTATCGGGAAAAAAGCATTACCTTTGGACCTTCGCAACAAAAACTATTCTTATATTATAATGGGTCCGTTATAACGTGTGATATCATAGTTTTTTTTAAGGACATTACTTTCAGATTTTATAATTTAGAATGAGACATCTTCAGCAAATAAAAAGGTAACGATCGCTACCTAAACGAACTCGGTTTCTAAGAAAATTTAAAAATAAAACGAAGAATTGCATCGTAATAGAGCATATTCTCCATCATGAAGGCTTAGGACGACAAAATGACAATATAAGAATTCATCTCCTCTCATTTTATTTCAACAACTGATCTGAAAATCAATACGTCACCGCGCAAAAAGCGTTTCTAGGGTAAATAACACTGTGAGGAATTAAACAGACCTCAATAGCAAAGCAAGGAGAGGATACTCACAATAAAAGAAAGATTATTACCAAAAGAACAGAACATTTATGTTATACTAATCACGAGGTAGCCAATAAAGCCCAAAAGCCTCTCCAACTTATGACCCCATAGATTGGGCATCCACCTAACCGGGAAACTGGTGTTCAACTTCTCTTATAAAGGCCTACATTTTATGGATAATACAAGTACATCTTTAACTAAAAATCAGTGATACCCCAAATATTTCATTAATAAAATTGTGTGGATATTTTTAATAAGACTCTCGAGTAAGTACAACTCAAAGTAATGATACGGATTGGTAACATCAAGTGTTAAAAGAAATAACACTTTGTTTTACAATTTTATTAAATAAATACCTTAAATTTGGTAGGGGGACAGCTATTTATATTGGTAAATTTGACTAAATTAAGTCTGGCTTTATTTAGTTAAAGTGCTAGCTATTGCTGGTTTAAGGGTAGTGATGCGATTACATGAGAGCACAAGCGTCCTCACTTTAGCCTCTCACTACCAACTCCTACTCTCACATCCACGTTGGTGACTGGTGGGTGTCTAGTACCTCGACTGAAGATTGGGTAACCAACCCCTTTGAAAGGTCGTTTGGGGCAGCGAACGAGAGAGGGGGGAGGAGTGACCTCTCACTAGGGCGCTTCCTCTTGTTCCAGGCGGCAGCGGAGGAATTCCCTAGATGGAATCAACGGTGGCGTCTACAGTTCCAGTCAGGCTGAACTATTAAGTGAAATCCCTATATGAGCTGCTTCGACGTATTCCGATACCAGTTCTATAGATATCTCCAATGATCTTGCCGTCGGGGTACTTCCCGATCATGGAAAAAATAATAGTTATGAGAGAGAAACAACTCCTCAAATGGCAAATAGACCCGTAACGTCAATGGACAACGACATGAGAGTATTTACCTGAAATGTGCGAACGCTGTACACCCCAGGTGCTACTCAAAAACTTGAGTCTGTCCTCGAGCGGTATAAGGCAGACATTACCGCCATCCAGGAGATACGATGGATAGGATCAGGTATGATGAAAAGAAAAAATTGCGATATTTATTACAGCTGCCATAAAAGATTGCACGTATTAGGATGCGGATTCGTCGTGTCAACTCGGCTCAGGTCAAAAGTCATTGACTTCAAACCGATAAGTGATCGCCTGTCTGTGATCCGCAGCAAAGCTACCTTACAAAACATAAGCCTAATATGTGCACACGCCCCTACCGACGAGGCTGAAGAACCCATCAAGGAGGAGTTCTATGAGCTCCTGGATAGAGCCTACGGAGCCTGTCCGGAGTATGATGTCAAAGAAAAACATCTTTGGCGGGTTGGTTGGTAAGTACAGAATCCACGAAAGGACAACAGACAACGGCTACCGACTAATCGATTTTGCAGCAGCTCGTAATACGGTGATAAGTAGCACTAGGTTTCCAAGATTAAGGATCCACACAGCAACTTGGCTCTCCCCAGGCGGTCGAACCGCCAACCAAATCGACCATGTGCTAATTGATGCGAGGCATGTATCCAACATCTTCGACGTGCGCACATTCCGAGGGGCAAATGTTGACTCTGGCCACATTCTTGTTGCGGCTAAATTCAGAACTCGACTGCCCAACGAGAAGAAGCTGCGAACCGCCCAGAAAAAGAAATTCAACGTTGGACGCCTTAGCACACCTGGAGTAGGAAGAGACTACAGAGAGCGCCTGAGTGAGAAACTCTCCACTGTGCACTCACCTACCACAGACGCCAACCATCAGTGGTGCTAGTATCAAGGAGGTAGCCGAAACCACGTTAGGTTACCAGCCACCGCAGAGAAAGAGCCCGTGGTATGATGATGAATGCGTGTACAGGAAAAAGGTGACAGAAGATGCACACAATAAAATCCTGCAGCACAAAACAAAGGGAAGAGTATCGAGCCAGGAGGAGAGAAGAGAAGAAGATCCTGCGTAGAAAAAAGAGGGCCTACGCAGCATCCCAGCTCAGGGAGATCGAAGAATCTCGTGATCGAAACAACATCCGGAGGTTTTATAAGAAAGCCAAGCAACTGGCTGCTGGCTTCAAAACCGGAACACAAGCTCTTCGAAACACCGAAGGAAACCTAGTCACCGAAGCACAGGGAATAGTAGATGTGTTTAAGCAGCATTTCTAGCAGCTGCTAAATGGGCATCATGCAGAGAGAGTGATATGGCAAGAAGATAACCCACGTCCAGTCAATGAAGAACCATTTCCACCACCCAGTATAGAAGTTGACTAAGCTATAAAAAAGCTTAAGAACAATAAGGCTGCAGGCTCTGATGGTTTACCAGCCGAGCTCTTCAAATACGGTGGCAATGTTTTGGTAGGGCACATGTACCAAATCATCATCCAAGTATGGGTGGAAGAAAGCATGCCCAAAGACTGGATTATCAGCTCCATATGCCACATCTACAAAAAAGGCGATCCTATGTCTTGCAAGAACTATTGAGGCATATCCCTGCTTAATGTCGCATATAAGATCCTATCCAACGTACACACTAATCGGCACGTACCAGTGTGGCTTCTCACATTTCTACACTGAGATAAATCCTGGAAAAGACCAACGAATTTCAAGTCGAGACTCACCACCTTTTCATCGACTTCAAGGCCGCATATGATTGCATTAATCGTCAGGAGCTTTATATGGCGATGGCCGAATTCGGGATCCCGGCAAAACTGATCCAGTTGTGTCGCGTGACACTGGAAAACACGCACTGCAACGTGCAGTTTGGAAGTAGCTCCTCCGAACTATTTCAAACATGCACCGGATTCCGGCAAGGTGATGCGCTTCATGTGATTTCTTCAATCTCGTCCTAGAGCAGATAGTGCGCAGGGCAGGTTTCAACACGGAAGGCACTATCTTCAACAAGTCCGCCCAGCTCCTGGGATATGCGGACGATATTGATACGAGTATCATCGGGCGCTCGAAGCGTTCCGTGATAGAGGCTTTCACGGCGATTGAAGAACATTCGAAATTCGTTGGCCTGGAAGTAAACGAGGACAAGACCAAGTACATGCTATCAACAAACAAAGAATCATCTGTCCATCGCCTAGGACAAAACGTCACTATTGATAGCAACAATTTCGAGGTACTCGGAGTAAACATGAACTCCACGAATGACACCCTAGTGGAGATCCGACGAAGAATTACGAGTACCATAGGAAACCGCTGCTACTTCAGTTTGGCAAAGCAATTAGGTTCAAAACTCCTTACTCGAAGGAAATGTACGCTTTACAAAACCCTTATCCTGCCAGTTCTACTGTATCGTGCCGAGTGCTGGACGATAAGCAGGAAGGGAGAGCTAATTCTGGGCTCCTTTGAAAGAAAAATTCTTCGACGGATTTTTGGTCCTGTGTGCGAGGAGGGCGAATGGAGGTGAAGATACAACCGCGCACTCTATGAGCTGTACCAAATGTGGATGTAGTCCAAAAAGCCAAAATACGTCGACAATATTGGCTCGGCCACATCGAGCGAATGGACAACAATGCTCCAGCTAAGAGAATCTTCGAATCTCAGCCCTCAGGTTCGAGACGACAAGGAAGACCGAACCTACGTTTCAAAGACCAAGCTGTCGCGAATGCCAGAGCGCTTGGTCTGGATAACTGGAAGCAGCGTACCCGGGATCGTAGTGGATGGAAGTCTGAAGTGTCTCAGGCAGAGACTCTCCACAGGTCGGGCGCCCGTTAAGTAAATAAGTAAGCTGGCTATTTATACAATTTATTGACCACACAAATTGTTTATCTTCAGTTTAAAGATTTTAGCCGATTATAAACATCAAGCCTTCTTTAGGCCAAACTTTAGAAAATATGCTTCATTTCACAGAAAGATTAAGGACCCCTGGAGGGTTCTGCTGCATCTTGTGTTTGCAGGAACTCCTAATGTGGGTGACTGCGGTTCAAGTTGTAGTGTACTGGATTCCCAATCGGGCGGTTCGGGGTGCAATAACAGCCGTGACCGAAAGACTTTCTTTCAGGCAACTGGTTGCCTAAATACAACATCAAGTCAATTTACACTAATAATTTAATCTCCCCATTAAATGTTGGATGTCACACATGGAGCGAAATAGCCACTGAGCCCAAACATCTTTCTTTTCTTTTTGTCCCATTTTCCGAAAAACTTAACACATACCCGCTTGAGTGTTGAGTTTTTAAAAAAAAAAAATTATAGATGGTAATTTTAATTTTATTGTCCGGCATTCGAAATTTGTTTAGCCAATCTCATACTATCAAAGACGCGTCGAACTTATGGATTGTGCAGATGAAAGCCGGAAAAACTCTTTCGACAGGCCACCTCGAAACAGAAAAGGCCAGAGACCAGAATTTCGGGTATTTTTTTTTTATTCATTTTTTCTTCTGTAGCAGAAGAGCTCTCAGGCAAATGCCGAAACTGGTATATTGTACTCCTTTCATGTTCCTTTTAATAAAGTTACTCAAGTTTTGCGAAAAGATGAGCAATCTCTCAAGTAATAAAGTGCCTTTTGCACCAGCACCGATTTTCATTGTCACTTTCGTATGTCTTCGCTTGAAAGACAAGCATAAGTTTGGAATAAGGGCCGACATTACGAGTGGATTCCTCTGATCCCAAAGTAGTGTTCGAAGTCATTAACTCCCCTACATCCTACGAATATCTAAAAATAATTAAGATGGTCCGGAGTAGACCTCAAAGGTGCAGTCATTTACTCAAATCCCCGTTTCACTCTACAAAAAAACAAATTACATTTCAATCGTCGGAAATATGAAGATGTAGGTTTATGGGCAGCACGAGCCAGATAGAACAACCGATGAGTTCGATGTAAGGGCAGAAAGAGTCGTTTATTTGTGAAAAATACAGATCATCCATTGTATATTTGGTGGACTTTCCAAGCTGCCTTATAGCGATCTTGCAGAAGCTGTGAAGAGGAGAAGCACTTGAACTTCGGCAAACGACTATAAACATAGGTCAATATTAACGATGTACACTATGCGACTAAAATATACCACATGTAGCACATGAGTTTAGATACTGCTTTTATCGTTTAATTGTAATTAGTTGTTGCGGTGTTCCTTTTTTTCCGCTTTTTGACTGCAGACATGTGAAAAGGCTTAGAGATGTAATCTAGATAATCACCCAGATATAATAAGACAAACTGATAGCACAAGACAGTGTGCACAATCAGTGTGATTTGTGATTTTATTGATCGCAAGGCTAACACTGTTTGCCTTTTATTCAAGCTCTTTTTGGAGAAATACGGTTCGTTTTAATAATGGGAAGAGGAAAACAGGTTTACAATGCGGAGTTTCAAGTCTTCATAAAAAAAAAATGAAATTCGAAGTAATCGCAAAACTTTAAAAAAGAAGCCGTATTCTTTTCTGAAAAAAAAAAGATTAATTTTGATGGCATGAATGCATGAACAATAATTTACTAAAATTTCAAAGATTTTTCCGAAGGATAATGCAGCCGTTCACAATGCTAGGGTTGTAAGAGACCATTTCCAGGATAGGAATACTGAGATTTTAGAATGGCTAGCACGTTCCCCTGATCTTAATACAAAGTGGTGCAAAAGTAATGTTATAATGTGAATTGGTTGCCATTTTGTTAGAAATGAAAAAAAAACTGGGCTCCGTTTTCGCGAAAAAATTATTTAAAGGGGTAAAATTGATAACATTAAGTTGAAAAAATGATATTGAACAAATGACCACCTGCTGAGAATGTTGTTCGCAAAACATCCGACTCCAAATTGGTGGTTTCTTCTTCAAACGTGAGATTGCAAAAAACCGGCCAGTTCAAATCGCCAAAACGGGAGTTCACACGGCCTGGAAATTGGTGATTCAAAATCTCCATTGTTGCTCGAGTTGTGTGAGCGGTTGTTCCGACCTGCGGGAACCAACAATGCTCGAGACCCAATTCAGCAACAAGTGGCAAAGAAAAATTTGTTATGGTTACGGTGGTGTCGTCGGCATCCCCAAAAAAAATAAGGGCCAATTACTGGTTCATTGCAAATACCGCACCAAACAGTCACTTTGAGGGGATGCAATGGCTCTTCGTGCATTTCATCTAGATTCTCCGTGTCCCAGAAACACAAATTTTGTGTATTCACATAACCACTAAAGTATTGGGTCTATAACTTAATTCGTATGGTTTGCTAAGAGATGGCGTAACTTGTATTATTCCATTGGAACATGCGTCGGAAAGCTACTGTCATTGTACGTCATTTCAGTATATGTCATTCATTTGAAGCGTAAACAAAAATAATTTTTTTTCATTCAAATACGAGTATGTCGAACTTTGTGCCTGAAAACGTGTTTTTGCGGGGAGTTCTTCTTCATTACTTTAATATGAAGAAAACTGCTGCCGAAAGTCATCGTATTTTGGTGGAAGTTTATGGTGAACATGCGCTAGCTGAACGAACGTGCCCAAAGTGGTTTGCACGATTTAAAAGTGGTGATTTTGGCTTGGAAGACGATGAACGTCCTGGGCAGCCAAAAAAGTTAGAAGATAAAGAACTGAAAGCATTACTCTATGAAGATTGTTGCCAAACACAAGAAGCTCGCAGAATATTTGGGTGTCACTCAAGCAGCTATTTCAAAACGTTTAAAAGCAGCTGGATATATTCAAAAGCAAGGAAATTAGGTTCCACATGAACTCAAGCCGAGAGACGTCGAAAGGCGGTTTTGCATGTTCGAGCTGCTGGAACACCACAAAAGGAAGTCATTTTTGCATCGGATTGTTAATTGTTACCATCATGACAACGCTTGGCCCCACGTTGCTATTCCGGTTAAGAACTATTTGGAAAACAGTGGATGGGAAGTCTTACCCCACCCGCCTTATAGCCCAGACCTTGCCCCTTCTAACTACCATTTGTGCCGGTCGATGCAGAACGCCCTCACTGAAATACGGTTCACATCAGAGCAGAATATCAAAAATTGGCTTGATTCATTCTTGGCTGCCAAGCCGGCGCAGATGGGAAAAAGTCATAGCTTCAGATGGGCAATACTTTGAATAATACTATTGTACATGTTTTTCTTTAATAAACGTTCAAATTTTGAAAAAAACAAAACCCCACGAATTCAGTTATATACCCAATAGAAATGGGCTCGCTCGTCGGACATTACGATTTTGGATACGAAATCATCCTTCTTGCACCAGGTTTAACAGAGCATCTGAGTAAGTTAACTTCACTTGAGAGTCATCAGGCAGCAATTGGTGATCGGTTTCCACTTTATAAGGGAGCGTCTTCAGGTCTTTCACCAAAATTCGACGGAACGAACACCTGCCGATGACAAATTATGTGCATCGTTGTCTCGTCGATGTTTATAGACTCTCTCGGACGTTCTTGGCCACAGCAGTGATATTCTCGGTCGAACGAGCAATACGTTGCCGGCTACATTCTGTGACATCTCTAGTGCTCCCAGTTTGTACGAGATGCTCAGCCAAACGCTTAATTTTTCGCGCACAGGGTGCAGGTCGGCAACACGCTGCGTTAAAACAACAGATCGGCAATTGGTCAAATAAGTAATAAAAATAATTCCACATTCTTCAGATGTGTATCGCTCAATTGCATGTTGTCAACTATCAAAGAACAATGACACTTGACGTCAGTTGCAAAAATTATGGCACATTCACATTATTTTTGCCCCATCTTGTAGAATTGAAAATTGTTGGGGATATTTGTCAAGAAATGTTTACGCCGAAAATAGGCAATATGATTCTCTTGAACATCTTAAAAATAACATTAAATCAAAATTGTCATACCTTTAGTGGAATGGCCAACATTGACTCAGTACAGTCCAGATACGCAAGCCGATATCACAATGAAACAAATATATATAACATATATAAATACTGCAAGAAACTTGGCCGATCGCGTATCTCAAAATCTATGAGTCATTCTTCAACAGCTCTACCGTCACACGCAGTCAAGTTGCCAACAGTTTCGTGTGACAGTTGAATTAGTTGCGGTCTTCCTTTATTACGTTATCTGTAGTGGGTACCTTCGAAGATTATTGGGGTCAAAGCACCAGTGATCATGCGGTCTATACGACTTATTATAACATTAGTCTTTGTAAACGCAATCTTCTGCCTAGATCAATATCACTTTGTAGCAGACCGGAGATCACACAAAGAATTTTTCGCTCAAGGCAATCAAGAAAGTTTTTATCCGCTCAGGATGAGGGTTTTGTTACTTGTAAAGAGTCATTACTCAGTTAATTAAAATAGGGTTTGGCTACTCAATTAGCTCCTATGCTCATAGAAACAGCAGTTGGCAAAAGTTATTCTTCGTCAATAAACAAAGTAGTTGTTACCAGTACAACTTGAGCGCACCCAAATTATAAAAAAAAAATGTAATTACAAATATTATTTGCTTTCGAGTAATTGACAATTACATATTTAGATGGAGCTGCGATCATTTAATTTTAGTTGCAGTTGAAACTAAGTTTCGAATGAGACTGCTATGATATAAGCGAGCTCTATGGGGAAAAATAAAAAGTTCTTCGGCAGAAGAATGATTAAATGACTAGATTAGAATGACCTCAAGCAGATTTAATAGAATCACATGACTTAAATTCTAAACTAAATATACTCGTAAACTAGCAAAAAATTAGCATGCTATACGCAGGGCTCACTACAAAAAGTCGTAAGGAATAGGGAGGAGTATTCGAACAAAAATAGCCATTTGGAAGACTAAGTATACTCTTGATTATGCAGATCAAAGTTTACGTGGATTGGTCTTAACGAAGATATCTCAGAGCAATGCAGGGCATTCGATACACTCAACTAGTATCTGATCAACAAAGACTACTGCAGAAACAAATCCAGGAAGACCGCCTTACACAAAACGGATAAATCTTTATATGTTAAACTTCGCACAAAGAGGCTATCGTGCCTATCTTGCTTATTTCAGTATGGCACTTATTTTGTAACGTAACAGTTTAAGAGTTCTTTTGACTACAGTTTTATAAAGTGCAGTAAAGAGTCCGATAGTGATGATATAGATATGGGCATTTTGGTGCTAAGTCGACTAAAGATGTCAATCCATTTCCAACAAAATACGTGCTTGGAGAATAGAAAGAAAAAATTAAAATATTGATTGATATAGCGTTAGGATTGCTGTAAAAAATTAATCTCATAGCGAAAACAGCAGAAATGAAGAAACATATCTTGCACTGCAATTCTAATACATAGGTACTAAGAATTTGAGGGCGATTGTAATACATTTGTATAAGACTACTACTACTACTACTACTGGTTACTGGCCTGCTTTCTCGAGTATTTGAAAAGTTGAAAGAGATCTCAACAAACCTGGACTATGTAGCGCAACCTAAGCAAGTAAGTCAAGGTATTCCCAAGAGCTTACTGAAGAAATCGGTGATGTTCTTTAATCGGTTCGCTCGTTAAGTTGTTGTGTATACTCGTATAATTTACTTTATTGAAGTACTAGTGTAGAGCTTCTACCTAGGTGAATAGGTGAAGTAAATTACGAGTATGTGCACGAAAAGGTCCTGTATTTTCCTAACAAGAGTCATAATTATAATCAGAGGGCAACCCATCCCCTACCCACCTAATGTCAAGAGGAATAGCCATTAAACTGATTGGAAACTAATGTGTGATCTTTTAAGAGTTTGGTTTTTAATTGTCAAAAAAACATAGGAAAATTGCAAAACTTGCAATTTTGAATCACTTTTTCGAGCATATTGGCTGGTATCTCGCTAATAACACGTGTAATGTTGTCTTAAGAGGCTGCAACTGACACTGGTTTATCGGCATAGACGAGTGATTTGACGTATCCCTATAAAAATCGTGCGTCAAATCAATTCAATGGTCCAAAACGAGGGATAAATTGTTAACCGAACTCATTTCTCAATTGGGCCATCGATTCGCGAGCTGTGTGGCATGTAGCGCCGCGCGGTCGTGCTGGAACCATGTGTCGACCACAGCTTCTTAGCTGTATTTTGTAAGATGGTCGAGTAACCCAATTCCAATTGCCGCGAACTGACAAATCACGGCCTTCATAAGCACTGGCGGATACAGCAGCACTCTATGCATGCGGGTAGGTGGTTTGATGTCCAATAGCGTAAAATTGGTGCGAAATTTGTTCACTATGGCTTGAACTGCTTTCTCAGTAGATCGATTATTACGACCGTAAAATTGTCGAAATGCGCGTAAAACATTTTTCACAGAGCACGAATTTTGATAATAAAATTCAGTAATTTGTAAGCGTTGTTTGGGTTCTTTCCGTGATGAAATAACAATGCTAACTGACCATGTTTGACTATGACACATGTCACGAATTACTCGTGAGCTGTCAAAAATAGAAAACTGTAAAACAGAACAGCAAAAAACTCACCCTTTATTATGCACATTGTATCTTCTTACAAATAAAGAATCGTTTCCCAAAGAGTCTATTACTCAGTTTATAAGACAGCTCAATGTGCATTTAGTCAATCCGCATTGGCTCAATACCCGTAGAAATGGTGGTGTTTATATGAAATTATCGAAAACCAAATCAAAAATGAGCGAGAGAAAATTGAGAGAGTTTAACAATTTAGTTGAACTGACTCTGATAAATTATTCTGATTTTTTGTATTTCCAAATATTTCGTTTGCAATCTCACATTTTAAATACACAACCAATTACCTGCCCGATGATGAAATAATGATGAGAGCGCGAGAGAGTAAAATATTTCAATGCGATTTGAAAGTGTTTATATGATATTTTAAAGCGGTTACAAATTTTCAATGCGTTTTAATAAACAGGAATGAACGAATGCGTGTTAAATATTTCAATGCGGTTTGAAGTGGTGTTTATGTGAGCGTATTGAACCAATGTCATATAAACTAGGTATATATCTAACTACTCTATGCAGGTTGCAGTCGCCTTCCCCACAAGTTCACATATGTAAGTGCACCCATCTAAAGCCGTATTGTTTTCAAGTATTTGGCGGACCTCACAGTCGCTTCCGGAACTGGTAAAAATAAGCAACTTTTTCAATGGTTCATGATTTTTCTCTTCCTTGAAATCTTCTCTAACCCCTGCCGTATGTGAGGAACCCACAAGGGTTGTAAAAATTTTATTGACCCAAAATAAACTAAGCACAAAGGTGAAGAGCAAGGTAGTAAAATCAATTGACTACCAAATGATGGTTTAAATGAATTTTTCAATAATCGCTTAATGACTTGGTTCTCTTTGGTTTTACGAGTACAACATTTTATCTTTGTCGAGTAAATTCCACATTAATCGCTTATTCATGATTCACACTGGGAATCTATGTAAATATCGCGGTTGAAGAGTTTGTTGACCTAACACATGTGTCTGATATATTGACACTCACAAGTGAAACAAACTATACATATTGGTATGACGTGTGAATGTGCACTTGTATATTGTAGAAAAATGATACGATAATTTTGTTGTTTTCTGCTAGTAACACCCTGACTTGGCAGTGATAAAAAGAAAAGCAAAATCTCTCAGATAACAATCTCCATATGACACTCATTAAAATATCTTCGTCGTTTGTCGTTTGTTGACACGTCTTTCCGGACTAAGCTATCAATTTTTCCATTTTATTCATTTATTCGATTTTTTTTAAAGAGTTTTCCTGTTCCTCCGCCTCCACACTTTGTAAACAAGACATTCTATAAAATACATCTTTTAAAATACAAATCAACTTGAATGCATCGTTAATTTATTCCATTTGACAATTGATGCTCTTATTAGCTCTCTGGTATAGCTTCGGACTCAGCCCAAGGCCCACCACCAATTTTTTCAGGGAAGTTCAACATTTAACTACAAAATAACAGAAATTCTGTTGTTTGTGCCCAGCAGGATGGGAAACGCGATAGATACACAAAAACTCCATAGACAGCCAACGGATGCGGCACCAAGATCGACTAGTACTCGTATTTGTATTGTATTGTATTGTATTTTATACGACTTGGTACTGGGACCAATATAGATATGTCGTAAACTATAGGACCCATTGAATAATTGTCTTTTTTAGACCCCCCCCCATGTCTGATGATTGTGTGAGTCCTCTCTATTTTATTACCGTTAAGCTTTGCTTGTAATATTCAATGGAATATACAAAAAAGATAAGACACACAAATGAAGTACGAAAGGAAAACACACAACTAAATGACATGAATATTTATGAGCAAGAATATTCGTTGCTTTAAGCCGATGTGGATACACTGTATCTACACCATGATAAATGTTTGCTTCTTCATATAAATTTATTATTTTTGCTTTCTAAGATTTCTTAGAGAACGAGACTATGAGAATTTATACACAATTTCAGGAGGTAAGAACAAGTTAAGAACAAAAATATTCCTGAGTACTATTTAGTGTTTTTGAAAAAGACAAAGGAGAAGTTGGTGTACTAGCACTCGTACTCATAATCGAAGGAAAGCTCAGAAAGAAGAAACAGACAAGTTTCTGTCCCTGGAGTAAAATTTCATAAGAAAAATATGCAAAGTAGTTCCAATTCGAAAACAATATCATAACCTATTTATCTACCGTGAATAAAGTTCCATGTCAACCGAAACTGTTGTTGACAGTCTCAAATATTCCATAACATTTTAACAAACTACCTCATCTAATTCGCATTGTACATACGAGTACCATAACTATAACGTATTCACTAAGCTAATAAAAGACTGGTTATTTACTACAGATCATGGAAATATCGAATATTTATTGAGGATCTTACGTTAAAAATGTTTCAGAAATGTATTATGAATATTTATAAAGGGTTTTCCAATAGGGACTTGACAACTTTGAATTTAATTTGTGAACGCACTCTTTCACTAATCATCAAACTGTCACTGTCAATTTATTGAGTAAACTCAACATTTTCATCATGGTAAAGTACACGAAAGAGCAACGTCTGCAAATTATAAAAATTTTCTACCGAAATTCGGAGTCGGTGACTGCAACTCCAATTTTCGGTCGTAATTCTCGCCCTAGTAGACAGGCAATAACAAGTTTAGTGCAACAATTTGAGTCTACATATTCGTTGTGTGATGTTGCCGTGTCAGTGAGACAACGGGTTGGTCGAAGTGTCGAAAATATCGCTGCCGTTCAGGCGTCCGTAGCAAACGATCCAAATCAGTCAATTCCACGGCGTTCTCAAGAATTGGGCATCGCTCAGACCACATTATGGCGTATTTTGCGTAAGGATCTTGGTTTACACCCATACAAGATCAAGCTGACTCAAGAATTGAAGCCGATGGACCATTTGAAGCGACGTACATTCTCCGATTGAGTTCTGGAGAAGATGCGCCAAGATGATGAATTTCATCGCAAAATCATCTTCAGTGACGAAGCTCATTTTTGGCTCAATGGGTTCGTCAATAAGCAAAATATGCGTTGTTGGTCGGGTGAAAATCCACATGTGCTTCATGAATCACCACTTCATCCACAAAAAATAACTGTTTGGTGCGGTTTGCCGGCATGGCGGCGTTATTGGGTCATATTTTTTCGTCGACGATAACGATCGTCACGTTACTGTGAAAGGTCAGCGTTATCGCACCATGATCACCGATTATTTTTGGCCCGAATTGGAAGATATGGACTTGGACGACATGTGGTTTCAACAGGATGGTGCCACAAGCCACACAGCACACGCTACAATCGATTTATTGAAGAGTAAGTATGGTGAGCGTGTTCTCTCAAGAAATGGGCCAGTCGATTGGCCGCCTCGTTCGTGCGATTTAACGCCGCTTGACTATTTTCTGTGGGGCTACGTTAAGTCATTGGTTTATCCCAACACGCCGACGACGTTGGAAGAGCTCAGAGCCAACATTGAACGCGAAATAGCTACTGTTTCGGCCGAAATGTGTGACCGAGTCGTTGAAAATTGGGTGCAAACGCAAACGTGCCCGCGCTGGCCATATGAACGAAGTCGAGTTCCATTCATAAATGTTTTGATTGTACTTCAAGCTGATAATAAAGTTTTTGAAATATCTCAAATGGTTTGCGTTTTATTTAAAAAAAAAGTCCTTATTGGAAAACCCTATATATGTGACCTTTCATAGAAAAAAGGACCTTAACTTATTGTACATCAGCAAAATGTTTAGTAGTGCAAAAGAGGTAATAAAAATACCTTAATATCTCAACGGTAAGAATTCACATTTGAAACTTCAAACACGTTTCTCTTAAAACAGTGATTTCTGAAATTTTATTTATTTATTTATTTATTTAATCAAATAATTTGCAAAATAAATTTACAAAAATATTTATAAAAGGCATCTGGGCATCAAGGCCATAAAGGATGCCGTATTTTAGAGAAAGAAAAACTTATAAAAGTTATATATAATTATAAATAAGACTTATTATAGATAATTGATGAGTTTAGTGGAAATAATACATTTGATTTAAGAAGAGGTATTTAAAGAGTAAGAAAAGTTAAAATCATATTTGCTTAAGTTTATTATGTATTGATGTAGCATCTTTTATTCGATTAATTGATCTAATGTCTGCTGGATTCAATATACTTGCTAGTTGGCTTGTTGGGGCTGTTCTATCGCTGCGTACGTCGATTTGGGTTGATAAAGGACATTCCACAAAGATGTGTCTTACTGTTAAAGTAGTGTGGCAATGTTCACATATATCCGGGGGCTCGTTATTGTATAGGTGTCGAGTAGTAAAAATTGTTTTTCCCAGTCTGATCCTCAGTAATTTTATACAATCTTCTCTTGTAAACAAGTCATTGTACGGAATCCGGGAGTATTGGGAATTATGGGCCTGTAGGAAGGTTTGGCAATTTTTCCACATATCAGTAAGCTGAGTGCCTGATTGGTGAGAAAAATTCTCCGTGTCAGCTGATAGAAGTTAGGTGTTTCAATGATTAAGGGGCAATTGTTAGCCTCTTTCGCCGCAAGGTCTGCTGCTTCGTCCCCTTTGATACCAGTATGTCCCGGTACCCATGCTACCATGATGCTCTCATTGATCTTACTTCTGATGAGTTCAAGTGTAGGGCATTTATTTGTTTCTTCCTTTAGACCTATTAGGATTCCCAGATTATCTGTTAGAATAAGGCTGCGCCCATTGTAATTTTGAGCGAGAGATATAGCCTTGTTAATTGCTGTTAACTCTGCGATGTAACTGCCTGACTCCAGCGGCAAAAGTCCTTGCCAGATCGTTGATGGATTTGCATTTTGGTCCAGTCTAATCACTGCATATGATGAGCAGCTATCTTTATGGGATCCATCAGTGTAAAGTAAATAATCGGCTTTGCTTTCATTTATCATCTCCCTGTGTAACATTTGAAACATTGCATTCGAGGTGTTCACCTTTTTAAATTTGGCCAGACTTGTGTTAATCTGCAAGGAGTTCCGTTTCCAGGGAGGAGGACTTTATGCTGTTGAGACTTGACCCGACGTAAAGGTTCTCTGCGAGGAAACTAGAGCTACCATTCTATTTAGTGCAGATATAGAGTTCTTTCTTTTGTTTTGTGAAGAAATAGATTCAATGGCAGTGTTGTGGAGGGGATGTGTTGAGACTGTTAAAGCCTTGCTGATCAGATTCACGGCTCTTCTTTTCCCAAAGTTCTGAAACGATTGATATCCAGTTTCTAGTCGTAAGGCTTCAATTCTTGTGCATTTTAGTGCCCCTGAAGATGTTCGAAAGCAGTTGTTAATAGCGGCATCAATAATGTTGCTGTTTTGAACTGTGGTCCACATATAGCTTGTAACACCATGTTGCAAGGTGCCTTCGACTAATGTTTTTGCTATTCTCAGGGCTGTTTCAAGATGTGGCCCTTTTTTCTTGGAACAAATTACTTTAAGTGCGTTATTCCATTGTTTTAATTGATTAACCACTGTTTTGACCTGAATATTCCATTTCATATTTCCACTGAAGGTGATGCCTAAAATTTTCAGTTCTTTTGAAATCGTGACTGTTGTACCTCGGAGGTTCAAAGGGGTAGGATTACAATTTCTTTTCCTGCAAAGATGGAGTAATTCTACTTTGGAGGGGGGAATAATAGCACCTGTCTCTTGGCACCATGAATAGATAACTCTATCTGCCGCTTCCAAAATAGATTTAACCTTTGTTGGTTCCCCAGAGGCTACTACGTATACATTATCGGCAAATACTCCAACGAAGTCCAGATTAAGTGATGGTTGCGTTATTTTAACTATGAGTGATTCTATGTATGTGTTATAGATCACCACAGAGAGAGGAGATCCTTGTGGTGTTCCGTTATCAAGTTTGAACAATGAAGAGTTATACCCTGCAATATTAACCCGAAATGATTTCTGAAATTAAAACTTTGGAAATTCATAGCTTTTTAACCTTGTGGCTGTAAGTTGGGGTCTATATGACCCCAGTTGATTATTAAAAATATTTATTGGTGTTTTTGGCTGATTCTCGCTAACATCTTCAATTTGTTCGTTCCATACATAAAAATACCAAAATGAGCTCAAAAAGTCACTGCGAAAGTATATATTTTTCACCTGAAAGCAAAAAAAAACTTGAAACCGTTTTTTGGGGTCAAAGTGGCCCCATGCAACTTTCTTACATTTTGAATGTGGGGAGTACCTTTTCTGCTCAATTTTATGTATGTGAAAATGCATACACCTGTCACACATCTATGCATTCATAACTTTTGTCTATTTTTCTTCTTCTTGACGCGTGCGTTGCGGAAACAAGACAATTTTGTCAGAACAGATCTACAATTGGTATTTAATTTTGAGAGGTAAAAGAAATATTTTTATCAATCTTTTTGCATTGTAAATTCGATTCAAATGGAAAGTTAGAAAATAAAAAGAAAAAAATCGTCCTTTCTTTGCATACAGTTTGAGTGCTATGGATTTGACTGATAGTGGCGATGAGCCGATAAATGAAGCAGCCGACGATATCGATGGCGAATTTTCAGATTTCGACATTTTTGAAGACATTGAAATTCCTGAATTAGAAACTGAAGATGAAGATGATGAAATTGGATTGGAAGGAGTGCCACCCACAACGGCCGAAACGTGCGTTGCAAAGAGCGGGCTCGATGCCATTACCGCAATCCCAAACACGCGCAATGCAAATTGTCTGAGAAAAGCAATGTGATACTGCTAATATTCTGAGAGAAATTTCTTCAATAAGCAATGCTTTCAAAGCTATAGTTTCTCCGGTAATAGTTACGATC
Source organism: Volucella bombylans (assembly GCA_949129095.1). Taxonomy (NCBI): domain Eukaryota; kingdom Metazoa; phylum Arthropoda; class Insecta; order Diptera; family Syrphidae; genus Volucella; species Volucella bombylans. The sequence continues at coordinate 36,796,891 of OX422141.1, read as the reverse complement.
ATCGCTAGAGAAACCAATCGTAAAGCTAACGCATTTTGTGTTGCAAATCCAAACAAGTCGATTCGAAAGTGGGTGAATACAGACGACAAAGAGTTATATGCGTTATTTGGTATGATGATTTTTGCAGGCGGCTGCAAGTCGACAAACGAAACCGATCCATATTCCGAGCCACGATTCGACAATTTTCAAACTCGTTCGGAACGATTGCGCACAGATAAATTGGCTCCCATTCGAGACGTTTGGAGCATGTTTCTTGAACAGCTAAAGACAGCGTACAAGCCATCAGCTTTTCTAACAGTTGACGAGAAACTGGTGGCGACACGGGCGATCATAATTTCGGCAATACATTTCATCAAAACCAGGAAAGTATAGAATCAAAATTTTCTGGGTATGTGATTCGCAGAACAACTATCCCTTGCGCGGAGAGATTTATGTTGGTCGTCAACCAGATGAATCGAAAGCACGAGACTACGCATTGAATTTAGTGCAAAGTATTTGTCAACCATGGCTGACAAAAGGTAAATTCCGAATTGGAATTTGGGAACAGACAAACGTCGTACTTTCCTTCGAAAGCTCCGCGAAGAATTGATCCATCCATAAATAATAGAAAGAATTGGTCGTGGGAAATACATATACGGAGCTACTGCCCAAGCCATAAAAAACATGGGATTCTCAATTTTGGAAGTCTAAGGGCCGGTAGACGGAAAACTAAAACGCGCCCGTTGCTCAGTTTGCCCACGATCAAAAGACAATAAAGTGAGTACAGTATGTTCCTCATGCCAAAAATATACGTGCAAGGAACATTCGAAAATGATATGTAGTTTGTTTATAGCTGCCACTGAAGATGAAGATTCTGAAGAAGAAAATCACATTTAAAATAAAAAAAAACAAATTTCGGTGCTTTATTTTGAGCTCACAATTAAATACTAAATAAAAAAATATCTAAATTTTCTTGTTTTATTAGCATCTGCATGCAAAATATATGGGTCAGCTTCTGGAGTCTATATGACCCCAACTTACGGTTTCAAGGTGAAAAAAACTCTGACAGTCAGAAGGTTAATAAAAAAAAGGATTCTGGAGGCTGAGAACGTTGGTGTTTTGCATTTCAGCTTTTAGAAAATATAAAAATCTCGATTTTGAGTCCCTTTTCCTATTAACGGTCACATACATATATATTTATTTTCATTCTTTTTTTGTATAATAGTTTAATAATTGCTACCCCGCATTGAAATTATTGAATATAATGAATTATTGCATACAAAATAATAAAGTGTCATTTAACACTAATTTAGAATTAATTGTTATTAAAATTCAAAATTATATAATTATATAAATTATGCAAAGTTGTTTAACATGTGTTGAATTATGAAATATTGTATATTTACAGTAAATATTATATTTACAGCTAATATTAAATTGAACAAAAGAATAAATAAATAAATAAATAAATCAGCATGATGTGTTGTGCCACATACAGCTTAACCTCTGATCATTGCTTATTTCTTCTCCTCAGAACTAACATTAGCAAATAGGGAAACCTAACTACAGAAGAAAAAATTACATTAAACTAACAACAATAATGCATAGCAGATAGGGTGTAGGGAATTGTGAAATGATGGTCTATTGTGAAGGGGGCACATATATACCTTGAAGACGTTTATTCCCCCTTCGATAGTCAACTTTGCATTCAAATTTTACTGAGAAACATATTTGGGAGAGATATAGTCAAAACTTAGCCTTGGTACGGATATCCACTTTAGAGTATGTTATATCGTCCACTCCAGTTTCTTTCATGAATCCGAAAACGAGAACTAGGTCCGTAGTTGGTATAACCTTATCTACTAATTGGTACAATTATCATATTTTGGAGAAATTTCTAGAATATGGCTTGAGTTTCGGCGGTATCGTTGAAAAATATGCTGGGACTTTCAATATACCTATACCTATTTTCTGTGAGTGTTCGCGAAGTCTGCAATGTCACGTTAGTCTCAGACCTCGTTCAAAAGCTTCTTTTTTCCATATACTTTCCTAGACTCTTCGCATAAGGTTTAATATCATTTTCCTCGGATTGATTCTTGTGGAGAATTCATAGCCTCGTTACCCATAACGGCTGAACTAGTTCCCTTATCAGTTCTCTATGACTTTACCACTTTATCGCTTCGTTGGTTAGTCTGTAGATTGGGAATTCGTCGCTCCAATCCGTTTTTTGTTTTTCTGATGCTGTCGTGCCTGTCAATTCTCGAAACTTGTCCCTACGTCATCGGCATATGCCTGTTCAAAAGTTCATAATCAAAAGTTTGGTTCCCTGTTTTAGCTGAATGTAATATAGGTTAACGTTCTGAGTTACCGAGTTCTACCAGCTACCAAAACTTGTCAATGACTTGTCAATGAATTTTAGATATTACTCTCGGACTAAGATATGAGGCGATTCTTAACTGAGGGAGGACAACAAATTTTTAAATTCCCTCGACGGTTAAAAGAGTGTTAGTACCGCGCGAGACTGCGAGGAACAATCCGGAAGCCTCTGGACAGCTTGTGTGTGTTTGGCAGTGGTACGGCCCATCGCAACTCTCGAGAAGTACATCTTCTACAGTTAGTTAGGCTGTTTTCAAAAGAACGCTAACCCGATATATCGTCATCGTGATGAGTGACTTTAGTGCCAAGCTAAAATATGTTTTCGGGAAGTATGGCGTCCGTAGTGACCTAGTCATAGGTGACACCATGTTTGGTCACAAGACCTGGCACGAAGTCAGTTAGGTGGGAACTGACATTCAAGCAACCTACAGCCAAAATAAAAATGTTGGCATGCATACGAGCATGTATATATCGCCTTTTTAGAAACAGTTTCCTTGATGTCAGAAACGGATTAGGAGCTGAATATGAGAATGGCACGGGATCGGGTTGTACGAACCGAAAAAAAAATAATGTTAAGAGTTTATTTGCAGATGCACAGGTAAAGATGAGTTCATCTTTAAGATAGCATCTAAAGATGCATCAAGCATCATGCTTGTTACATCAAGCCCAGACCTTCTCCAAATCAGCTATTTTATTTTACTTTACGTTTTATATAATCTTTTGCAATTAGTATTTTAACAAAATCAATTTCCCTTATGAATCCTTTATGACCTCTCTGCCAAACGCAGCAGAGTTTGAAACTTTCTTCGTGTTCGCTTTTTAAACGCCCTCAATCCTTACGCTAAATACGATGTTGCCTAGCTGAGATTTGCATACATATTTATTTTGAGTGTGCATACTAGGAGAACAACTGTGTAAAGATAAGATCTGACCAAAGCGACCATATCGAGTTAATAAGGCCAACTTTAGTTCTTCCGAAAAAAATGCCATCCATCAATTTGCGATACCAATTTCTTGCACCTTTTAGTTATGGATTTTCACCTGCTCAACGTCCAAAATCTTATAAATATCTTATCGGAAATATGCTTCACATGCCTAAAATTTCACATTTCGCAAAAATATACGAAGTGATCGGTAGTGGAGTTGCAGCCACCACGAAACTCTCGAAATCAATATTTGACGGTGTAATCTGACGGAACATTAGCCCCATAATATTTATTCAACTTTTCTTTTGTTTTCTTCGCAATTTTGCCTCTCAAAAAATAATGTTTTATGAGAGAACGAAAATCGTTTTTGTCCATACTCAACATGATGGCAAACACGTCAACAACAATCAGCTGTCAAAACAAAACTAAAGACAGTATCGCACTGAAATTTGGCATGTCTGTCTAAATATGAACGGACTTCAAGGCACCATAACCTATTTTGCAGTAGCAGCGTATTCTGGCGGTCAAGGAGATTACTTTTAACCAAACCTAGTAATGGATGTACCATGAAAGGTGTAAATGAGACTTAACTTGGTTTTTTACAGACTTTAGATCTGTCCACTATCATTTTTTGACAATTTGGTTCAATACAATTATAACCTTCATGTCGTAGACATTAGCTGTACGTTTTCTGAAAGATTGAGTTTTTACCAATACTCCTCGAATTACCGAAGCATTACAAAGCAACATTCGGGTAGATATCCGTCTGATTACAAAATAAATATGTTAAAATGTAATGAACCGTGCCAACAGTTTTGTTTGACGTATAATTGTGTTGAATCCGACTTTCAAACTAAATAAATGGTGTCTCTCATGCCATACAAAATATGAGTTATTTTTTAATTTGAAATGTGTATACTTTTCACGAATCACCCTTTAGCTGGAACTGAAAATGTGAATATAAAACAACTCAACCTTAAGGAGCCCTAACCTGTTCCATGAATAAAAAATTGCCTATTCTCTGCTGACCATCAAAACACAGATGGAAATATGATACTAGAATATCCGACGCGGTATTTCCTTGAATAGATTTCCTTTTTAAGCGCTAAAACATCGAAAAACTAACTGACTCATTTGCGATCACTACGCTTATAGTGGATATAAGGCTATTTTACTTGATGCGTGTCTGATGTTTAGGGTTATGGAACTCTGCAGCTAAAGAACCGCTACGAAATTCGTAGCCATTATCCTTAAGGCATTTGTCCTCAGAACACTAAAATCATCACCAAATGGACCTTCTAACAACGAAATGAGGTTCACATGGCAACAAGGACAAGAAAAGAATTCCGAAACCCCATGACGGTGGCGCTCTACATTCTGCACCTGGCAGAAAAAGTTATTGAGCTGAATAGACCTAAGTCTTAAATATATGCAGCTTTAGCCTTTGTGGTTAAGTCAACATATCGCGGTAGCGAATTGAACCCACATACGGAAGGCCAACATTCGATAGGAGGCTCTGGATTATGCCTTTTCTTAGAGGTTAAAAATATCCACGTATTATCTGTAGTAAAATCATTTTCAAACATTTTCGCAATAGAGTTCTTTTCAATAATTCCGACAATAGAATCGAGGTATACCAATTAACAAACGATGTCCCACAAGGTTCGGCATTATGTCCTCTGCCTTAGAATGTGATTGGGAAGATTTTCGTCAATTTTCAATCTAGTGAAACCGATAGCAAGAGTTGGCTCTTTACCCCAGAGTTGCAACTCACGGAATCAGAAGTATGATATTGTTCTACGACATACACACATCAACATCTAGTTGTAGTGATTAACGCTCGGTTAAATTCTAAATAATAATAATTACTCGTAACGATAATGGATAATTATGAGCAATATGGAATTACATAATTCTAATGGGTGACTCCCAAAAGCCCAACTCTAAACTGCACACAAACTTGCAAAAGCAAAGAGTTCGTCCAAACTAGACAGCACTAAAAATTCTCTGTTATCTTCAATGTCTAGAAAAATATAGCACAACAATTCGGTGAGGGCTAAGGTCTAGTTTGTCCATTCACTATATTGCTTGTTTTTTTAATTTTGTGCACAGAGAAAAGGTCCTATGCTTTTTTATCAACTCAGAACAGCAGCGGGAAGTGCTATACCAACACGCCTTGGTTTATCAAACTACACGTGTCTGTACAACTAAGGAAGACCTAAGAATGTTCAACCATACCGCTAAGATGGTCCTACATACATATGTTTATTTTAGTGCAATGGCAGGGAAAACTATTGCTGGTAGCATTGTCAAAAAACATATACAAATTTAAAAAATAAAATTTCGAGTCAAATAGTTAATTGATTCTACAGTGGGATAAAGTGTTGCATTAGCTAGAGAACGGTTTATCCAAGTTCACTAAACATGATTTGTTAGCGGAAGTAAGCATTTTGTTAACCATCTGGGTTGGACCATATTTCGCCCCGAAACATACTTTAGAAATGGAGCCATGTCAAATTTTAGCAGGTCTTAAAAATTATATACTAGGTACTAAAATATAAATGCAAACATGATGGGTTTTCAGATGAAGGTATCTGCTGATATAGGGTTTTCCAATAAGGACTTGACAACTTTTTTTTTTAAATAAAACGCAAACCATTTGAGATATTTCAAAGTCTTTATTATCGGCTTGAAGTACAATCAAAACATCGTTCATATGTCCACCGCGGGCACGTTTGCAGCGGTCAATTCGTTGGATTTAATTTCGGCCGAAACGGCCGCTATTTCGCGTTCAATGTTGGCTCTGAGCATAAACCAATGACTTAACGTAGCCCCACAGAAAATAGTCAAGCGGCGTTAAATCGTACGAACGAGGCGGCCAATCGACTGGCCCATTTCTTGAGAGAACACGCTCACCATAATTACTCTTCAATAAATCGATTGTAGCGTGTGCTGTGTGGCTTGTGGCACCATCCTGTTGAAACCACATGTCGTCCAAGTCCATGTCTTCCAATTCGGGCGAAAAATAATCGGTGATCATGGTGCGATAACGCTGACCTTTCACAGTAACGTGACGATCGTTATCGTCGACGAAAAAATATGACCCAATAACGCCGCCATGCCGGCAAACTGCACCAAACAGTTATTTTTTGTGGATGAAGTGGTGATTCATGAAGCCCATGTGGATTTTCACCCGACCAACAACGCATATTTTGCTTATTGACGAACCCATTGAGCCAAAAATGAGCTTCGTCACTGAAGATGATTTTGCAATGAAATTCATCATCTTGGCGCATCTTCTCCAGAATTCAATCGGAGAATGTACGTCGCTTCAAATGGTCCATCGGCTTCAATTCTTGAGTCAGCTTGATCTTGTATGGGTGTAAACCAAGATCCTTACGCAAAATACGCCATAATGTGGTCTGAGCGATGCCCAATTCTTGAGAACGCCGTGGAATTGACTGATTTGGATCGTTTGCTACGGACGCCTGAACGGCAGCGATATTTTCGACACTTCGACCAACCGTTGCTCTTTCGTGTACTTTACCATGATGAAAATGTTGAGTTTACTCAATAAATTGACAGTGACAGTTTGATGATTAGTGAAAGAGTGCGTTCACAAATTAAATTCAAAGTTGTCAAGTCCCTATTGGAAAACCCTTTATATGTTACGAGTAGATACGGCTAGTTAATTAACTTTTAACACGAAGCTGCAAAGCGCTCCGATAGAGTTTTTTTTCTTAAAGCAAGATCTATCGTCGCTTTATATCTACATAACTATAGATATAGGTAATATTGAAATAATATAGATGCTAAGACGTATGTGCACATTCCATAAAAGATACAATAATCTGGTTACACATGGATGTCGAACATACTGGCAAAAAGAAAATGAAATCTTGTAGGATGTAGAATTACAGAATGTAGATCATGATTTTCTTACAACATGTGCCCATGACATGGGTGTATCTCATTAAAATATTATCAGATAAAAGTGAATCCCTTCTATCATACAAAAACATCAAAACCCATGTTTTCCCAAATAAAGGCATACATTCACATTTCCTTTACATTCTATTTGTGTTATTGGTCAGATTCCAAAATAAATTCATTTTGTAGGGCACAAATAAATACGTCTGTGGAGTCGATGTGGAAGGAAGCAACATTTTGACATTATCAACAAATAGTCAAATATTTCTGTTGTCTAAGCCGTACACAATTTGAGTCATTTATAAAATGTGCAATATGCATAAAAGGGATAAAATATTGACAAAGGAACACAAATGTGGGATTGCATTTGTAGTCGAAGTTTCAAAAAAAAAAAAAAGTAAATACATACGAAGTACAAATGAGTATATGTATGAATCTGTTTCTGTTGGTATTGAGTTTTTGAATGACAAAACTAGAAATAAAACCGTTATTTCAAAAGTCACTTTTCCGGATGTAACCCTTTAGAGGTTAGGTTGTGGCTGACATCGTCAGAATTTCTCGCTTTTGCAGTTTGATAAGCATCTGCTGATTGCCGTTAAAGAGGCTGATGCATAAGCGCTAAGCTTGAAGAATACAATATATTATAGACCAAAACACTGATTGTAACCACTTTTCAAACCCACCCAGAATAATAATACACTGGAACACCAGCCATTCATTAATGAACACACTCGATCCAAAATCACAACAAAGCTTCGATCCTTGAACTAAAGATCGCTCGAACGATGAACAACGAACAGATACTATCAACAGCAGGTATAGATCCAGGAGATGCTGTAGATAATAGTAACTTCCTTGTGATTGAAGATCCGCAGGAAGTGTACAAGACGAATGATATCATAGGCCCTAAAAACGATATGGAAAACTGCGTCCTTCTGTACAATTCCTACCTTCGAAATAAATTAGAGAACTAGCGATTCAAGAACTTGGGGTTCGACGACGAAACGGAGCTATCCCCGTTCGTTTCGAAGAAAGAGCTCCAAACTATCTTCGAATCACTTAGAAGTAAGAAATCAGTGGGAACCGATGGCTTACCGAACATTGTTCTGCGATGTCTCCATCCCGTTATCCATCCCATTTTAATACAGTGGTGGTGCATCCAATTCTAATTCAATTCAATAAGGTATGCGAAAAGGTGATCAATAGAGTCTCACTAGGTTAGGTGAAGACAATAATATAGTTATGGATAACGGTTTCAAGGTGGCATATGATATCACACGCCGCGTCTAATCTGGTATCCGATATCCAGTGGAACAAAGCAAGAAAAAATGCATGGGTGCCTGCCTGATTGACTTAGAGAAGGCTTTTGACACCGTATGGTTATATGGCCTATTCTTCAAGCTGAACAGACTGAGCATAAGTAAACCACTACTGTATATTCTTTTTGATATAGTCACCAGCAGACAGCTCATCGTGGAGACTGGCGATGCGACTTCTGCTGGAATATTTGACATTAAAAATGGACTACAACAAGGTGCGGTTAATTCACCGACCCTATTTAAATCTATATGTACAAGTGATCTTGTGAGTTCATTTCACCATGACATTGTGTACGCAAATGATTTGTTCGATATTGCGATGACTGGCGGTTAAAGATTAACTTCAGAAGTCGAAAACCATTCTTTCCGACCCCTTTGCCTGGAGCCACTTGCTTGTCGAAATAGAGTCAGATACCTTAGCCAGATCAATATCTATATTTTAACAAACATTAGATGTTGTTCTGGCCAGAGCAAAAAGTGCATTTACTTACAAAGAGACTGTTTTATAGCAACCAACTCGATGCGAGTGTGAAAGTTATCTTTTACATGGCCCTAATCCCTTCTATGTCTGTATTTGCATGTACTCGTACAGTGTGGTTCAACGTGAGAGCCAGGTTCGGGTGTTTCAGAGCGCTTGTCTTCGCTTGTATAAAACACCAGAGACTGAGTACATAAAATATTATCCTAATGAGTTATGTAGAACAGGGCGAACCTAATAAGAATCGACAATTTCGTCATTTATCTGACTCGAAGAAGACACATGACCTCGATGAACAACTTAACCTATAGGGCTTCTTACCACAATTATCTTTATCACGAGACTGTTCGCTTTAATGACTACATTCTCCCAGAGGCGCTCATCTATTTTGATAAGAAACGTCTGATCCAAGACAATCGTTTACGTCGCTCGAATAGCTGACGTCAGACAACTCAACTACGACAGAGATGTCGCACATGGTAGTGCGGTAGGGAGTCGTGAAATAAAGAATGCTGCTCGGCATCACCATGAATTTTGGTAAGATGAAATAAAAAAAAATAAAACAAAAATTAAAAAAAGAACAAGGATAAAGGAATACAAAAAAGAGGATATGTTGCTAATAAATCATTCAGTTCCTTGGTGTCCCTAAAAAATACGTATTAAGTCTCAAAATAAAAAATAAAAGCTCAAACTATCATTGTATTGGAGAATATCATTAAAGGCAGAGAAGGCAAGACATGAGGCCTTGGTTTGACAATTTACTTACTTGACCTTTTACCACTTTCAAATATCAAACGTCTCTAAACACAGCTGGAAAGCAAAATCGCTTAAATGTTGTATGTCCTCAGTCTTAGTGCTTCCACTAACAATTGAGTTTCCTCTGCATAACAGAACAGATATTCAGAATGTAGACAGTCTAAAGAAATGCCTCACAACGTCGTTCCAAATAAGCGGCGTTCTTATCTCTGAGCAAAAAATTACTCCAAACCACTCACTGGCGACTTAACGGGGCACTCCATTTGCTTAGCTCAATGCCTTGTGTCAATGACGGCTATAACTTATGTGAATGTATGTCCTAGACGTACATCAGGGTTAAGCTACTAAGCTATAATGTGGTGAGCTCTTTAGACTGGACTGGATCTTTGTCGCTATTTTTATGGAAAAACGACACATAGTCTGCAAAAAAACAAACCTAAAATTACAACCTCTTCGAGAAGAAGATGTTCGATCTGGCAGTCAACATTTATTAACAATTAACATCCCGCAACTTTGAGATGGGAAACTGAAACGACTAAAGATTAAGATAAAGTTAAGAACTTTATAAGACAATAAAAAGTCTTGCTAAACTTACAAGGACCTTCGATCATTTGAAACACATCTAATTGTTCATACTTGTCTATCACAGGGGTGGCCGTGGTGTAGTGGTAGTAGCAAACGCTTCTCACTCAGAGGGTCCAGGTTCGAGTCCTGCCCATGGCAAAATCAGTTTTTCATTGTATAATTGGAACTCAGACAAAAAAATTCTGCGTGTGAAGGCATAACACTGACACGTAGATTTGGCTGTTATAAGAGTTTCAAGCAATGAAAAAAAATACTGGGAATTATATCTCGAATCACTCTGAGTGAAGAAAAAACTCTCCGTCCTATTCGGACTCCCACCCCTGGAGAGCAAACATAGAAACCAAACACACCTGAGTTTTTCAAACCACTACAAAAACAATTTTCCTTTCTCCTCCTTCTATCTTTCCGCCCGCGCCCTGGCAACAGTAAAAGGGTATCAACCCCTTAGGCGCGCGTAAATTATAAAAAAAAAAAAAAAACCGTCATAACACACATAGACTGGTGTTAGTGGAAAGAAAAAAGTTTATGTAAGGCCTTAATTGAATTTTTCAATAATTGGACATCAATTAACTCGACCTTTTTTCTATACACCTGCGCCCTGCGCATTGCCGATCACTGGCGTCAAAAATCTTATAATAAAATATAACATAGCACACCAATCAGCTGTTAAGTTAACTACCTTGTAAGCAGCAGTGCTATTATATTTTGAATTTACTTATTGACTAAAGGGAAGACTCAATGTAAAGCAATTAACCTTATTCACCTTCTTAGACATACATACCTTGAGAGAGTTAATGTGCAACCTGGATCTCTATCTGAACTGTTCGTAGGTGTAAACAAAAAACCATATCTGTCATATCAAGGATCTTGGCCATCTAAAATATTCTGTCAGAGCTTAACAGAGATCGAAATTTAATAAATTAGTGTCGAATGCGGATCATATATTTTAGCATAGTGAATATAATTAATGAAATCACAGAAAGTGGTATGAATAGGTCGCCAAGACCGAAATACCTTTCAACTTGGCTAACATTGGACAGATTCAATAGAATTCGCATTCATTGTAAAATTGACACACTCACTTCCAAGCTAGGAATTTCCTTCAGCACCAACGGTAGTATCGACAAAATAGGAAGGATATTAACGGAATTAATAAAGACATGGTTTTCAATACAACCGAATTAATTGGTCCAATCAATAGTTGTCACTGTAGAGAAAATATGTAAAGGGCAGGCCGGATTTAGACGAAAATATTCTTGTAAAACAGCTCTAAACTGACTAATACTCGTAATTACACAGGTCTGCAACAAAAATGCTTTTTGTATGTTTTCAACTGATTTCTATGTATTTAGGTGTTCTGAAAACTAAAAAAAATACTCAAAAAATTCCAGAACGTCAGGTTATTTTACAAAACGCAAAATTTTATTATAAAAAACGGGTTTTTTTGGGCTAACTTTAAGTCATAAATAAATAGGTACAACTTCATTTTTATTACTCTTTTTAAATGTATACAGGCCATAACTATCATTATTTTCTAAATAAAGAACGCCCTGTGTGAGCTAAAAAAACATAAACATGTTGAAACCTGAACGTACGCGCTCCGATAGTGTAGAAAAGTGGCCCGGTATAATTACGTGTTAACTCGTCATTGTTTTATAGATCTTGGTTCAATATAGTGCCATGACGTCTGTGCGGAAGTGTGTGAATTCGTCTGACAGTTTCTGTTATATACGTGGCGAATATATGGTATTAAAGCAACAACTAAATATTACGGACTTTGTAAAAAAAAGTACACTTCGCGTAATTTGGCTTTCATAAAGTCTGCAACCGATGTGTTGAAGACATTCGAAATTGGTTTAAGGGCAAGGAAAAAGCTTTCCGATATGCGATTCCTATGGTATGGAACGAGCAAAAAAACTATAGTGATAATTGTTACTTTTTATCGTGTAATGTGAAAGGGTATAATTCAAAACGGAAGCGGTCAATTTCATATTTCAATCTGCAATCAGCTATCCCTCATGGGACCGAAATACCAGTGCCCAAGGCCCTTGCTACCTTGGAGGAGATTCCAAGTTTTGACGAAGATGGTGATGTACCTGAACCCGATGACAAGTCAAGTTTTGAATTTGAAGATGACAACAGTCCGAAATTGTTTTCCCAGGGCGAGCTAATTGATTTGGTAAGAGACTTGAATCTTCCGAAAAACGCTGCTGAGTTGCTTGGATCAAGGCTCAAAAGCAGGAACTTATTTTTGCAGGGAGTGTCTTCCTCCTGGTTTAGATAACATGAGAGGCAGTTCACTTCCTACTTTGCCCAAGAGGACGAGTTGGTTTATTGTTTCAATATTGAAGTTTTGATGGATACATTTAAGATCGCATACGAGCCAGCACAGTGGCGTATTTTCATAGATTCTTCAAAAAGAAGCCTTAAAGAAGTTCTGCTTCAGAATGGCGGAAGGAAACCTCAAGAAAACCTGGAATTGGTTCTTTGCAAATTAAAATATAAAGACCACGGTTGGCAAGTGTGCGGTGATTTGAAAATCTTGGGCATGTTGCTCGGACAACAATTTGGGTTTACCAAATTTGTAAAGTCACTTATGGAAATTGCTTCAAATACTTAATATCAAAGTTTCCAGGCCTCTCAGAGGCAAAGTTGAAGGAAGGTGTTTTCGTTGTACCAGATATTAGACGGCTTATGGCTGACCCACAATTAATCACAACTATGACGGATCCTCAAAGATAAGGGTGGATTGCTTTTAAAGAGGTCATAGAGAAATTTCAAAGAGAAATAACAAAGACCCTAACTACAAACAAATCGTCAAAATAATGCTAAAAGCATTTCAAGCTTTAGGTTGCCTAATGAGTTTAAAAGTACATTTTCTTCATTCCCACCTCGACTACTTTCCAGAAAATTTAGGATGTGAACGATTTCACCAAGATATTAAGGAGATGGAAAAAAGATACCAGGGAAGATGTAGCGTCTCAATGATGGCAGAAAATATACCAAAAGGAGTCTCACTGGGAAAAAGAAATCTGTTTGGTGCTTACTAGTGAATGTATTTTAAATAAAAAAATAAGTTATTATAAATTTAAAAAATTTTTTTTTAGTCTTTTATATTTTATTTTAAAATGATAACTTGTTATACCTACTTGTGTTATAATTGAGTGGAAGAAAGAAATTGATTCTCGAAATTCAGTGATCGCAGTGTTTTTGGACTTTAAAAGGGCGTTTTAAACAAAAATTATAAATATATCAGTATAATGTGAAAGGCACAGAATTCGATTGGATTTGTTTTACAAGTCGAGTTCATTGAATGTTTAATTGGGCATACCACAAGGCTCGGTTTTAGCAGTAATTATTTTTCTACTATACATAAGTGATACTAAATATTATAAGATTATTTTAGTTGTGGATGATACTTTGATATACAGAAGAAGATATGTGTGAGAAACTGAGTAAGGACATAGACAATGTGAGTAAGTGGCTTCAAATCAACAAATTAAAACTGAATGTAAAAAAAAAACAAAATGTATGAAATTTAAATTTGCTGATCCTGAATGTGATGGTGATATTATTGAAGGTGTACTATTAAATATCTGAGTGTAGAGTTAGATTGTAATTTAAACTTTAAAGATCACATTGATTATATATATATGTGGTGAGATTGCAAAAAAGATTTGTTTTCTGAAAATAATAAAAATCGTATTAACTTATGGAAGCCCACAGTTTTACCTAATTTGAACCATTGCTCGACACTTTTGTACGAGGAGCGTTCAACATATTCTCGGTATCGGGGTGAAGCTGTGATTGTATATATAAATTGACTTATTTATCAAGTAATACTATTATTTTAGTGCATTCATGTAAAATTTATAAATATGATTATTAATTCGCGTTTTACCTCTAGTTAAACAGACTCATAATGGCAACTGAGACGATGATGGTGAAAATTGAGCATCGCGCTGTAATTAAATTTCTCACTAAGCAAGGAAAAAGTCAAAAAACTATTCATGAAGAGATGGTGGCTGTTTACCAGGGTACCGCACCTTCATTATCAACTGTGCAAAAGTGGTCAAGTGAGTTCAAGAGAGGCAGAGAGAGCATTGAAGACGACCCCCGCTCCGGCGCCCCGGCTACTGCTTGTACGGGAGAAAGCATCAAAGAAGTCGAAAAACTTGTTCTTGAGGATGACCGAATAAAGGTGAAAATGATGACAGAGATCACCAAGCTTCCAATTGGTACCATTCACACCATTCTTCATGACCATCTTAACCTTTCAAAGGTCAGTGCAAAGTGGGTGCCACGAATGCTCACAGCGCCTCAGAAAAAAGTGAGAATCGCATGCTGTAGAGAGCTTTTGGAGATGTGTAGTGAGAACGCGGACGGTGTTATGGATGGAATTGTTACTGGGGACGAAACATGGGTGCACCACTATGACCCTGAAAGCAAACAAGAGTCCATGCAGTGGCATAAAAGAGGAACAGACCCCCCGAAGAAGTTCAAAGTCACTCCGTCTGCCGGGAAGCTCATGGCCACAGTTTTTTGGGACTCAAAGGGAATCTTGCTCATTGAGTACAAAACAAAAGGTGTAACCATCAACGCCACATCCTACGCTTCCACTTTGCATAATTAGCGGGAGGAAATTAAAAAGAAAAGACGGGGTAAACTCGCAGCGGGTGTGTTGCTTCTTCATGACAACGCTCCTGTCCACACGGCGCGAGTTTCCAAGGCTGCTGCGCGAGATTGTGGTTTCGAAGAAATCCAACACCCACCCTATAGTCCAGACCTTGCCCCTAGTGATTATTTCCTGTTTCCGGATTTGAAAAAATGTCTTCATGGAAAAAGATTTTCGGATGATGAAGAACCCAAGTCGGCAATAAATGGGTATTTTGCAGAGAAAGAGGAAATTTATTTTTTTGAGGGTTTAAAAAAGCTTATCTCAAGATGTAACAAATGCATTGATGTTGGGGGAGATTATATTGAAAAATAAAAACAATTTAAATTGAATTCGCATTTTCCTTCATATCGATACCGAGAATATATTGAACGCCCCTCGTATGTCTGTCAACAGGGAATGAACGATCTTCTGCAAAATAAGGCTATGCGTATAATTTTAAAATGCAGTACATATCTATACGCCAATTAAAATGATGCTAGGCTCTGTTCAATGGATAATAATTGAACAAAGTTTATACATAATTAGTGCAATGATTTTTATATTTAAAATTCAAAATAAAATTTTGTACGAGTACCTAGAAAATAATTCTTCAAGTTCTTGCTTAGTACAATAAAGTATTACTTAAAATAAAAAGAAAAGAGTTCGTTTTTCTTTCCAAATTTCTGTATTGCAATTTTATTCGTTATGTAGAAATAAATCTTAAAAATAGACCAACAACTTTTTTGAAATTTATCAATATGAAGAGAAAAAGTATCGGTTTTCCAACAATGATGCACATTGATGAAAAACAATCGAGTGACCCTAAACAAATAGCAGATATGTTTGCAGAATACATTGAAGGTATTTATAATTCAACCTGCTCTTCCTTCATCGAATTGAATTACTTTCGCACTCTTCCATCAATTTTTGATTGTTATTACTATTCGTTTGATGTTGCGGAAGTTGAGTTTGCCCTATGTAATTTATAACCCCAAAACAAATCAGGCATTTTGGGGTTTTTTCCAATAGCTTTACGTCACTGCTCCAGCTCACTTAGATTCCCTTTATTCGAATTATTTAATGAATCCCTCTCTAATGTAATTTTTCTTGATCAGTGGAAGGTTTCCCAATAGACCCAGTATATAAATCTCGTACTAGACTACAAACCGATTACCAAACTTTCAGTTGTTCCCAAACTTTTAGATAGTCTTGTAAAGGACAAAACTACCTTCACAATTCAACAACACGTAAGTAAATACCAACATGGATTTTGGAAAGGTAGATTAACTGTCTCGAAGTGGAATTTACAAATTTCTGCATGAATTCCTTGGAAGCCCATAAACAAATCGATGTGATTTACACAGATTTTGTTAAAGCTTTTAGCAGAGTTAACTTAACTATTCTTTTAAATAAATTAACTGCATATGGCTTTTATGGTTTATTGCTGCAATGGTTTAAATCCTATTTACATGGCAGAAAGCAATATGTTGTTATTGGAGACTATATTTCTAAGGAAATTTTAGTCAGATCTAGTGTTCCAAAAGGCAGCCATCTAGGTCCAACGTTATTCTTACTTTTTATCAATAATTTGCTAAACTTATTAAAGCATTGCTATTGCCTGCTATTGTAGACAGTATAACAGAAATAAGTGTCTCGATCCCATATGTCCATTTTATTAATAGGATCGAAATAAACCCTGAATCTTTTAGATTTCGTGAAGTAGATATCTCTGATATAAAGAAAGTATTTTCCAATATAAAAAATAAACGAGATCCCCACTACCTTAACATTGGCATTTTTTAAGATATGGCTGATATCATAGCACATCCGTTGAGTAAAATTATCAAGCAATCGTTTCGAGAAGGTGTTTTCCCCAACTCTTGTGTCTCAAATCACTCCGATTCCAAAAGTTAAAAAATCAATCAAATGTGAGGATTTCAGACCAGTTAATCCCCTTGATCTTTATGAGAAGGTACTCGAAAACGTTGTTCACTTACAACTGAAATCATTTCTTGGCTTTCACATACTGATAGTTGAAAATCATTCGGGGTTTAGAAAACAGCATTCTTGTGAAGGTGCATTTAATATGGTCATAGCAAATTGGAAACAACAACTCGAAGAGAAAGCCAAAATGGTATGTGTTTTTCTTGATCTGAAAAGAAAAAACTAGATGGAGTACACGGAAAATTGTTAGATGGTTTCGTACCTATCAGACAGAACGCAAAAGACTAAAGTGAATAAATTATTATCTGAAGAAATTCTAAATAGTATTGGCGTATCACAGGTTTCCATTCTAGAGACATAATAAGTGATAGTTCGATAAACATTAGGATAGATAAGGAAAGCCTTGAAATCGTTTCGAAAATTAAGAACTTGGGAATAGTGATAGACAACAAATTAAAATTCGGTAAACACATAGATTATATGGTGAAGAAAATAGTTAAAAAAAAACAAATTTACTTAGAAGAATCCGTAAAAATATTTCAACAATAAGTGCAATTCAATAATAAAACCACATTTTGAATACTGCTCCTCAATCCTATTTTTGTGCAATCAAGACATGATTAACAAGCTTCAACTCCTTCAGAATAAGACAATGCGAACAATTTTAAGGTACAATATTTATTCACTGATCTGTTTCATGTTCAATGTGTTGATGTGTTGATGTGGCTTAGAGTTAAAAAACGAATTTTGATGAATATTTTACTGTTCGTCTTTAAAATAAAAAATAATCGAACTCCTCATTATCTGTCACGTTTAGTAAACTATGTAAGAAATGTTCAACCATTTACGTTGAGAAATAATCAAGTCTTCCGCCTTCCTTTTGCAAGAACAAATACAGCTTTATTCTACAAAGGACTTCGACTTTTCAACTCTTTGCCGAATGAAATAAAATCAGAAAACAACAAATCGTGAATTTTGTTTATTATATAATGTATAATGTCATGTTTGTACACTCCTTCAAAAGTCCTAAGTCCTAATCATAATACATTATATGGTCGAAGTGAACCTATTTCTTTGTGTATCAAAATGTCTAATATATATAGCTCAGAATTCAATATATCTTTGACCAGAAATATTTTTAAAAAATAAATTAATGTCTCTACTTTATTAATCTATTGTTATATTATTGCCGTGTTCAATTATATACAAAGGATTGAACCATGACTTATGTTTAAAACACAAGCACCTTACAACTTTGTAATATTATGTATTTTTTTTTTTTTTTGCAAATTGTTATTTAAAAAGTTTTATAAACTCTCATTCCAAATTTTTCTAAGCTGGCATAGAGTCTAATCTCTTGGTTAACCACGGATAGGTGAGTCCCAGCATGGAGTTGGGCTGATATTGATAATTCTAAAAAAAAACAAAAATTAACCTACGAGAAGGGAACAATTCCTTCTACCAAAATGAGACGGAACTTCTATCAATGATAAAACTCAACGGTATGTTTCTAAAAAATTACAAACAGTTTTCTACTTTCTCTTCTAGTATCATTACATAAATTGCCATTGCGCCACCAGCTGGGTTATCATACAGGCCAATATATTCTTTTGCAACACATCAATAAAGCCAAAACTTATAATGTTTTTACGTTTAGATGTTCCATCGATTTGTTCTTCGGTGTCGAATTACTCAGACTTAGTATAGTAACTGACTACTATATTTTGTTAAATACAAATAAATCTTAACTACATAATTGCATACCAAATCAGACTTGAGTCTATACCAACAGCCATCTACTGTTGTTAGTTTGATCAGAATATACTCCAATCAATGTATCATGAGTCTATATCAAGTCAACTTTTCATTCATTAGAAATGCTGGAGACTGTCATGTGTTACCCCAAATAGCATAACTTGAATAAGATGCATTGTAGATATAGACGAGCTCGTTTGGACTACCGTAACCAACGATTAAAGACTTTTTTTTTAATTTAAATTGACCTCAAACCATTAAACAAACTGAGATATACGAGCAGATCTTTTTAAATAGGACCGGTTCTGACTGCTTTTGAAAAAAAAAGAAACCCTGTTTCGAAAATGATTGAAAGAAAACCGATACACAAAAATTGGTGTACCCTATCTATATGATTTATGAACCATTTATTCGTCTTCCATAGGGGTAGCATTCTTTTCTAATAAATTGGAGTCAATGGCTAATAATTGTTATTGCTATTGATAGTTTAGTTTGTAGCGAAAAAATAATCATATTTAGGGGATTTTCAATTAAAATGATCATTTTGATTTTGTTTATATTTTCATCACCCAGAATGATTACCAAATTCTTTCGAGTCTTAGTGAACATGCAAAGAATCATCCATCAACTGTGATGTTATTTTTAAAAGATGATGATAAATAAACTGTCGATGCAATATAAGATATCTCACTTCTAAAGTGTGAATTGATTTATGATTTGTTAAAAGGTATGAATTAGCAGTGGTACTAATTCAGGAGCAGTTTACTCAGTTCATGATTTTAATGTATTTATGGCGGAGGGGTTCTTTGGTTACGAAATACTGTGAAATCCATTTGATCTTAATTTTCAATATATGTACTTTAAATAATCTGCAAAATCAAAATTGTAAAGCTCTTAAGCATCCACAAAAGTTTCAAATGTTCAAAAAGTGACTAGTATGAAGCCTCCTTGAGTTTGCTTAGTAATGAGAAAGAACCTCTGGCCTACTCCGCACAACCTTGTGGGGTTATTTTGAATTTCTCTGCAATTTCGAAATTAACAGACATGTCGTGAGCTTCCTCCGGTATAAAACAGGTTAAGTGTTGGTTGACTGTGGCCCAGCGAACCGCATCGAAAAAGAAAGCTCAACAAAATGCTTTGGATACACACAGATAATTTTTTGATGACGTTTTGTTCTCGTACATAATCAAGAGTCTAGTCGACTCATGAAAAAATTGGATAAGAATGATAAATTCCTACAATTAGAGAGAAAGTTCATGTGGTAGAAGGTGGAAATATTTGGGACTAAGGGAAATAAGATGGGATATCGGCTTGCACCGATCGACGACCAAGAATACTGTCTTGTTTCTTTTGTTTTCGTCTTTAATTTTTGTAATTTAATGAATATTTAAATGCTCTTCAAAGAAAATCAGAGCTTAAGATTAGACTAACTAACTTTAACAATTTTATTTTAACTTCTGTCCCATGCAGCCGCTTTAGGTTAAACTTAATATCATACTTACAACGGTCCTTTATATTAGTCTTTAGTTTAAGAAAGAAAATATTTCCAGTCGAAACAAGCAGATATCGGAATGGAACCATCTTATATTAGCGCTTTACTTAATTAATTTTCATAGTGCTCCCGTTAATAGCAATAATAGCAACCGAGCCAAAGTACTTATTATGACAGTGTACGAATATTTCAAAGATCTGAGTTGACCACTAGAGATTTTTGGAAAATACTTTCACAAACAGAAAGCCACACCCCTGCTGCGTAAGAGGCAGAGAACCCATATGGTACGGTTATCAGCAAACATCTTGATAAGGATAAAATATCATATTTTACCTAAATTTCAAACTGTAACAGCTTCAGAAACAAAGATATCGTAACAAAACCCAGGGCAGCGTGGAAAGAGGAAAAACAGCGTAGTATAAGACTCAACAAACTTTTTTATTAAGATTTAGCGTTACAGGCATAAGAAGCAGCAAACTGGTGCGACAGTAGGATCGGTCATGGTATTACCAAGGAGCTTGATGGCGGACGATACAACATCCCGTGAAGAGCCTAAATGCTTTCTATCTGAAATTGGATAAAGATCAGCTCAAGAATTATTATACAACAATGAGTCAAGCATAAATTTGCATTCTTCCGGATTTTTATTGACATTCTGTCAGCGTAATTTAGGAGTTCACATGGGTGTTATGGATGTTATGCTGGGAGTAGTTTTAGGGAATTAAGAATTAGAAGAATCCAATGAGCAATATAATCAGATCAGACGACATCAGAATATTTTCGCTAAGAGTAATAGACCTCCAGAACGTAGAAACTATGGAGACAAATAGAGTAAAGTTTGAAATATTTATGTATAAGCACCCTAGATAAAACACATAAGTATTTTAACTTTATTTACATTACCTAACATTTCTGGACAAGAAGTCGAGAAGGTTAACAATTTCTTTTATCTAAGAAGTATCACCTTGGCTGACATCGATAGGCTGCGTTGGCTACTTGGAAAGTAACCGTCATGATTGCAATAGATGTACGCGCATAATCCTAAGAGAAAAGATCCATAAAATAAGAGGTAATCAGTCTATAAACGTAACAAGTGCATTAATCACTCATACGCCATGCAATTAAATACGCTTGTCCAGACAGGAAGAGCAGGGCACCCTAAGCGTAGTGGCCATAATACTAATTCCCTTATTTCTGCTTCAAACCAAAGAAATTCATAGGCGTATTAATGATTGGTGTGTTAGTTAAGACAGAGATATAGTGAGTATGCCGCAGTGACAGATATGGACCACAATAAACCACAATACAGCGGATAGAAACTAAAATAACCCAAGAAATATTAAATCGCTGCAAAGAATCTTAGATAAATATCTTTTCGAACTGCTCGTTGTAATTACTCAGCTAATATGCATGTTAATGATATTTAATTATTTTATCTTATTATTAGTAGCGATAAGGTTTAAACATGAAAGGTTGTTGTTTAGCAAAAATATTTCATTCATACGAATTATGAATGTTTTACTAAGTACACACTGCAATCTTGAAACAAACACAGCGCATATCCTGTTAAGTCCGCATACTTATCTGTACAATTTTAAGTACGATAAACAAGAAACTCCAGCAACTACGATGTAATTTTATTTTTTTTAGATACTAAAAATGTTGAGCTCATTCAGATACTAAGTAACCTTCAAGCACCGCTGATGGCAACTCCTTTGATATTGTTTTAACTTTAGCGAAGCCATATCACCGACAACAGTCGAAATATGTTGCCCAGTTGAAATCGGATGAGAGGTGTGATTTGTATGATACGGCTACCATGGCAATCCTAAGACTTAAGTTAATTTTAATGAACATGCATGAGCAAAATGTTCAACCACTGTAAATCGTTTAATAAAATCGACAGTCAATCAAACAGTACACGCCCTGGAAGATCGGAAACTGCATTTAACCGAACAAAGGAAAAAATAGAGACAAAACCAAAAAGGCTAAAGAAATAACTAAAATTAGCAGAAAGACAGATTTAGTTTGCTTATTTGAGTGCTGCTCGAGTAGACCTATTGTCATATCCTTGAAACAGGGTTCATTCATGGTTCCAGATTCATTAAGAAATTGGACTAAGTTTTTGAGTGAAGTGGCAGAAATGTCTACTGCCTCAATTTGATTTGTATAGGGGTTGTAGTGTCCTGTTAAAGGCGTTGTAGTCGCAAAGTGTTTTGCAGGATGTTTTCACAAACGTCTTACTAACAAAGAAACGCTTAGTTGCGTTCAATAATGCAGATTTTCTGTTGAACTAACTTAGTCAAAATGTATTACCCTCGTCTTCATAAATGTTAACATATCGTCAGACTTGTGCAGATGAGTTAGGCATTTCAATTGTAGATGCAGAAACAGTTAGTAGATTTTAGTGCGGAATGTGTTTTGTGGTTTTTGAAGAGGAAAGTTGTAATAACTATTGAAAACTTTTTCATATATAATAAAAATAAAAACTTTAAAAAGCAAATCTAAGTTTTGGCTGAATATTCCTGACATGACGTTTTTGAACGCGTAAAACAAATGAAAATCGTACTAAAATATGTCTGCGCAGTGAATGCGTTCAAAACCACACGAGGAAAGATCCGAGATTGTACTAAGTTAGAATCTTTAATAAAGGTAGGTTTATTCTGTTTCCGGTTCAATCGTATTGGAAATTGTATCTTTAAATTGTGGCTGAAGTTGAATCTATTCAGACGGATGTCGGTGAAGATGATTCTTATTACTTCTTTGTGAATTAAGCTAAAAGGTCCGAATGAATAACTTTGGAATTGTTCTCATTCACCGACATGAACCTGTGGGCGTTAGCTAAAGATTCGGAGGGCGCTGTCCTCATTGCACCTGTTGTGCACAAATACATATTCCAGCATTTGCAATTTGCCTGTGTAAGCCTTTGTTTTGTTTTTTACCACCAAATGGGTGCAGTATAGGTGATATACATTGCATAATGTAATTTTAGGGTTAGGTTCCATCTTTCCCAAGGAGACGTTTGCTGCCTCATAGCTAGATCTTGGTTTTGTCTATGGTTTTCTTGATATGGGTATTTATGATAAAGAAACTTTACTTCCTACTCAAAATGTTGGAGTTTTGAATTTGTCTTTTTTCCTTTCGTTTTCTTCTTTTCGTAAAGGTTACTTTTCTTAAAATTAACGATAAAATAAACCTAGTTGAAGCCAACTGACCATCCAATGCGTTTTCGCTTCGCTAAGTGGGCCTGCGATCGACTTAGAGAAGATGCCGATTTTGCCAAAAAAAAACATCTTTTCAGATGAAGCTCCTTTTGATCTTGGCGGGTATGTAAACAACCAAAATTGTCGCATTTGGGGCACAGAAAACCCGCACGCATACATTGAAAAGCCGATACACCCAAAACGAGTCACTGTTTGGTGCGGATTTTGGTCCAGAGGCATAATTGGGCCATTTTTCTTCGAAAATGAGCAAGGAATGGCCGTTACAGTCAATGCCGATCGTTATCGGGCCATGTTGAACGAATTTTTATTCACAAAAATTGAAGAGGAGGATATTGGCAACATTTGGTTTCAACAGGACGGCGCTACGTGCCACACAGCCGAAGCTACACTCGATGTTTTGCGCCCTGTTTTTGAAGATCGCATTATCAGCCGCAGAGCTGATGTCGTTTGGCCTCCTCGGAGCTGCGATTTGACACCGTTGGACTATTATTTGTGGGGTGCCGTAAAAGATAAGTATTACGCCGAGAAGCCAGAGACAATTGAGGCTTTATAGGACAATATTCGTTAAGCCATTGGTGAAATACAGCTGCATACAATCGATAATGTGCTTAAAAATTGGACCGATCGTGTAGGTTACTGCATGGCCAGCCGAGGCAGCCATTTGAATGAAATTATTTTCCATTATTAACCGGAAGGATAAAACTAATTATCTGTCAAATCAGACATGAGCTACTCGTAAGTGTTACCATTCACGAAATAAGCACTAGTTGATAAAAAAAACGTTAGATGGCGGACCCTTTAGTACTATTTACTCTACTATATTTTGAATAAATCTCAATATCTGCGGCGTAGTTTGTGTTATCGAAGGTAACTTCGAAAGAAGCCCTTCGGCCATAAGGAGCAAAGGATGATGATTGTTCTTTATAGTACAAAAGTTTCTTTTAACAAGTACGTAAGTGCAATACATACTTATGTATGTAAAATGTGACAAAGCAATTCGACAAAAGT
Organism: Volucella bombylans; assembly: GCA_949129095.1. NCBI lineage: Eukaryota > Metazoa > Arthropoda > Insecta > Diptera > Syrphidae > Volucella > Volucella bombylans. Next base: position 36,772,462 of record OX422141.1, on the reverse strand, counting down.
TCCTTGTTTTAAATATAACAAACAACTATTTAGACAAATTCTACATTCAAATTTCGTAATCATTGTATGATATATGTGATATAGACGCATTAGCAGATTTCTTCTTTACAAAAATTAAAAAGGGTTTCAGTTTTTATATCAAATAATATCGTCATAATTTAAAGAAATTAAAAATTAAATTTACGTGGATCGGAAGAAGATTGGAGAGACTATACATCCTATTGCTACAAACAAATACAAACAGGAAATACGAAAAAGCAAGAATGAAATTCCTTTTGTAGATCTAGTGATCAAAAATTAATGCGGTGAAACATTAAAATCCGTAAACTAAAATAAAACGAAACTGAATTTAAAAGTGTACAATTTGGTACTGAGATAGTTAAAGAGATGTGCTGGTGGCATATAAATTAAATAATTTGTTCATAAAAAGTGTTCTAAGCAGTTAACTCGATTCGATAAGAAGCATTTGTAGACAATTTAGACGAAGTAGATGTGGTATTAAAAATATAAAAAATAAAAAACACTTCCAATTTATAAATCCAAACTTAGCTCAATTCTATTGTACATAAAATAATAATTGGCCCACTTAATATAAATAAATTTCCAAACATCTTGAAAGATTCAGTATTAACCCCTATTGAAAAAATATCAAACGGACAAGTGTGACGAGTTTACGTCAGTGAATTATATGCCCCTGTGTGAGATTTTTTTTTGAAAAATTGGTATTTAAACACTTATACAACTATTTAGAAAATACCAGATGGATAATAGATAACAGTCCGGGCTTATAAAAGGCTACTGATGTGAAACTGTGATAAATTTAGTTCTTACATCATGGAAAAAAGAATTAGACAAAAGAAAAACTGTTTACTGTGTGTTTCTTGATTTAAAATGTGCATTCGAAAGGGTAAATATAGACACAAGAATCAAAATCAATATGTGACATAACTGACTCAATTGAAGTAGATCTTGGTGTCCCTCTAGTATCGGTCCTTGGGACAATACTTTTTACCGTCTATATTGACGACTTGAACTCTGCGGGCAAAAATGGTTAACTTGCACTATTTGCCGATGATCCCGTTATTTACATAGGTATATCTTCGGAACTAGCGAAATATATTGTAAGCATAAATTACAGGAGGATCGCAGCAATGCATGACTTTTACAAAACAGACTTAAACTCAAGACCAATCAAACGAAATTTCTGGCACTGAATGAAAGAAACAGATTAAATAATCTTACGGTAGATGTAAGTACGAGTATATAGGAATTATTGTAGACCAACGATTATTGTTTAAAAGCCATATTAATTATATTTGTGAACAAAATTGCTAAAAAGATAGTATTTCCTAGAAGGTTTTTTCAATCAAAAAACATATGTATTATAATGCGATTGTTGAACCGCACTCCAAAAATTGTTATACAATTTTGTTTTTATGTAGTGAAAGAATAATTGTAAGATTACTTCGATCACAAAACAAAGGAATGTAATGTACATACTCGTATTTTAAAATGTAACAGGTATGTATCAATTTGGTTTATGTTAAATTCATTAAAATGTCCGAAATTCACTCATATATAAAGGTTTTCATTTATTTAACAGCTTCGAAAATAGAGTAAAAAATTAAACTAACTTAAATATGTTTAAAAAATGCGTATTTTAGTATGTTAAATGTAATTGCAAACATATAATAAAATCAGCATTATCATGCCCAATTTGCAAGAAGACACAAACAACTCAAAATGATTTCGAGAACAACTTGCAGTAATCAAGGATAAGCTAATGAAGACTATTAAGAGACTGCAAGTAATTTTAAATGCATTGTCATCTGAAAAATCCATTAATGCCAAAAAATTCGACGAATATTCTAAACTGAATTTCATATCTTCTAGAAGAAAAAAAAGGCATAAGCTCTTGACATCAACTTTTTACAAATTCTGTCCCATGGTGAAGAACTCATTAGGCATCAAATCTTCGGAAGGAAATAGGAAACAAGGAGTCAGAACTAGAAGCGATATTAAAAAAAAATCGTTATACAGTAAGGGTATATCTCCAATGTTGACATCATTTATCGAGGATTTAAGAAAAGGCTTACTTTGGTGTACCCTGACCCATGTTAACGGAAATTACACTATTAATATTAGTGGTAGAAACTTCGTTTCGGACTTTGTTTTTAGAAGAAATACTAGCTTTTGTAAATGCATTTAAATAAAGTTGATATCTTGTTTAAGCCATCATATATCCATTTGTTAAACCTGTTCTATTTTTCTTGTCCGTCTTGCAAAAACAATAACAACAGTTGACAATAAAACTGATCTTCCGATAATTAATAATTTTCCAATAATTAAAATTGCATATCTATTAAAAATTGTGAAAAAGATCGGTTTCTTTAAAAGGATACGAAGAAAAATGGATGTTGAATATTGCTCGACTATACACATACAGACCTTGCAATCGCAGTCTGATAGAAAGACTTCAAAAACTTCAGAATAAAGCAATGAGAAGCATATTAGGATGCAATGGACTCATAACAATAAGATGCATGCTGGATGCGCTTAAATGGCAGAGCATACGAGAAAGATTGGAACTCAACACGCTGACAGTAGTCTTCAAAATGAAGCAGGGTACCGATTGCGCAGTTGTAATGATTAATACTTTTATATAACTCCTTGCCAAGCTATAAAAAAAACGAAAAAAAAAAGTTGGATTATTCAAAATAATGTGTATTAATTTATTTAAAGTAAATAATGGAATTATTACTGTAATAATACCCACACAACTAAGACTGACAATGTTTAAAATAATATTATAAACTATATTTATACTTATAAGTTTTTAAAGTATTATTACACTAATAAATTAACTATTACTACTACTACTTAAAAAGTTTGAAAGCGTGCTCATTTATTTGACTAACTATCAAGACCCTCATTTCCTACCCTGCTCCTTAAAAGTTCTCAGAAAGTGTTAGGTTTGAAGTATAAAGGCCTATTTGGTATAAAACATTAGATAAAAATTAATTCATCAGTTTAAGATTTTACGCCAAGGTTACAGTTGCTTAGAAACACATTATTTGCGAATATGGGCTGTGCAATGGAAGTTCAGCTAGAACGCGACTTAACCGACAACTTTTTAGTGAAGAAGTATTTGGAAATACGTATCGAAGGTTGTGAGAAACGGGATCAGTTTAAAATACACGACCTAACGCGAGAGCTCCACAAGTACGTAGAATTTCGGCTGATGAAAGAATACCAGGAGCTGTTACAACTCATCAATCAATCAGCATTAGACGCTTAGCTTTTCAATGTTTCCAGACGTAAAATACGACTGCGGGCAGTCCACATACAAGGAGACATAAATCATTTCAAGGCAAATTCAACGTCAATATATGGACAGGTGTAATTGGAAACAAGTTAAGCCACTTCAATCTACAACCTGGGCTGAATTCTACAAGCTATCTGGAGTTTTTGCGATATGATTTACCAGAGGAGGATTGGAGGACATTCCACTGAATAAACTAGCTTCATCATATTTCCTGACCTTACAGTATTGAACTTTTTGTATGGGGAAGAATGAAAGAACTTGGTTATTTAACCGAAATAGCAACTTTAAGCGAATTGGGAGAGCATATTCTCAAAGCGTCATCAAAAGCGAGTCAGCAGTTGGCATCAATAAACATTCGCAGTGAAATCCAAAAACGGGCTCTAGCATGCATACAAAACCAAGGACGACACTTTGAGCACCTGTTGTATTTTTTTAGTACACATATAAAATAAAAATTATCTAAGCCGCACAAAATCATTTTTTATTCATAGCCTTAGGAGCTTAAAGCAAAAAGCAACTTTTTTTTTAATTTTACTTGCTGCAGGCTTTTCCAAGTAACATAAAATCTATGGGTTTTTCCGCAAACTTGTGGTTGATTTTCTTTTTATTCTTGTTACGTTCATAAGAAAAAAATAGTAAAACGTTATGTTTATTACACATTTTCTGGAGAAGTAACTTTAAAATCAAAAATTAGTATGGGCAAGAAAAATGGAAGGCCTAGAAATTGGATATCTGATGACTGAAATAAGATATCAACTTTATTTACGCAGTTATAAAAGCTAGTATTTCTTATAAATTAGTATTAACAGAGCAATTTCCCTTAACATGGGTCAGGGTACACTAAAGGGAGCCTTTTCTTAAATCCTCGATAAATGATGTCAACATTGGAGATAGACCCTTACTGTATAATGATTTGTTTTTCTTAGAATATACCCCAGAATCATTTCACAAATTATCATTGATCAAATAGAGGACACCCTGTACATTAATTGATATTTAATTCATTTGAAAAACATATTACTTCAATCAGGGACTGTTTTTTAAACAGAACATTGTGTTTATTTCTTTTTGTAAGACAGTTTTGTTGTAGAAAAAAGATCCTGAGGCACACTCAGTAGAGCATTTTTTTTAACTTTACCAACTCCATAGCCTTGCAAATTCCCTTTAAGCAAAAAATTCATTTGGCGCGTTTGGAAGTTGTAATACCTTTAATTAACAGATATCGTGCAGATCCTTTTTTGCATTGAATCGCCAGCTGCGAAGAAGAGTGAATCTTGTACGATAATAAGAAGGGATCGAAAGAGGGAACTTGCCAAGGCAGTACTACACCCCGTAAAGGTAATGGTGATAATTTGGTGGGCGAGTTTTTCATTATTCGTTTCACAAGAAGAAGAAGCAAGGGGAAATTGTGCCAAAAACATAATGATAATGCAAGACCACATGCAACACAGGTAACACTCTTGAAGCTAGCATATTTAGTATATGAATACTTATCCCCTACCGCCTATTGCCTTTTCCGAAGTTAAGGCAGTTTATGAGCCCAGATGCCATAGAATTTGACTACTTTTTGACATAAAAGGATAAGATCTTCCAAAGAGTTATGTAGGTATGTATTTGCATTAGCTGATAGTGGATAGTTGATGGAATAAACCCGGTGAGCCAAAAAAAGAGCGGCCCGTAGAATGGCATCATATATTAATATTAGATGATGCATTTATACGCATTACATAAAAGAAGAATAAGAATATATTCATATTAGGAAGAATGGACAAGTTATTCGTGTAAATATACTGGCAACAGAAACAGAAAGGCAGTCTTACGAATGCTTGGGTCAGAGAATTGTCAGATATGAAGTTGGTTATCGGAACCGTATGGCTGTGTTTGTATACGGTCTTTTGACATGTAGCAGTTAAAAAAATAGATCTTCAAGAATATTGCAAACATAAATAAACGAAAAACATTATAAGCGATTTGTGACAAAATAATGCAGCATATCTCATAACTGGTCACTCTCCTGTTGGGATTGGGCAAACATGATTGATAACTGCTAGCAAAAATTCTGCAGTTATTCAATACCCAGGAGGAAATACATATGAACATGCACGAGTACGTGTATGCCTGCATGAAAAAATAACATGGTGAATTAGTTTTGAATCTCAGAATCTCTTGGGATGTGTCAATTCCAAAAATCCTGGCAAAATTTGTTGACACTAGCACAAAAAGAAAAAGGTTTTTTGTGTCCCTTTTTTTTTTTTGAAAAAATCAATAAAACTGGAAAAGCAAATAGGTCTAAGAAAACAACGAAAAAAAAGAAGAGAAATATACCAACCCAGTAGTGGATTGTGGATGGCGTATTATTCAACGTGAAAAAAAGAAGGAAATTCCTCACGCTCACGTCCTTTGGATTCTCCACTTTAGCACAAAAAGGTACTCCGCTCGAAAAATTCCCTTAATCCTCGTTTGTCCTGCTCCGGTTCATTGTTATCGTTCCACACTATAAGTGTGTCAAGTGAAAAAGAAAATCCCTTCTCTCCACTTAAACAAAATCAATCGTGTTATGTGCAATTTTTTTTTTTTTTTGGACTGCTTATTTTTTCACAAAAACAGAAACGCTCTAAACACTCTTAAATTAAGAAGCTATTGCACTTTTTCATAAATAAATTGGGAAAATTCCCATTATTTTTCTTATTTTTCAATTGGAAAACATTGTGTCAGATGAAAAAGGAGACGACGAAAAAAAACACAATGGACCACACCGAAATGTACACAGAAAACATTAATTCTACTCTCTCTCTCTGTATAAATTTTTGCTCTCTGTATTCGCGCCTATTGCTTTGCTTTGCTTCTCTATTTCACAATCCCAATTGCATATGCAATTGGATTTTCGATTTTCTTCTTGGAGCAACACACCAACACTTGTACAAGCAGTTAGAACAGAAAATCTCTCCAACACAAGCTCAGCTGAGAGACACAACACTAATGAGGGGATATGGAATAAAGCCAATACTGAGTATTGCCGGCGTAGTGCCCTATGGATGAAAAGGATATACGGCGAGGACGACGTCACACAGAAAACACGACACGATACGAACACGACACTAAAACGAAACGTAACAAAACGAAACCGACTGCTTGTTGTTATTTTTTCTCTCTTTCTCTATCTCTTCACCCACTATCAAAGGGTTTTTGATAGAAAAAAAAACACACACACGCAAACACAAATCTTAAGAGAGAAGACAACACACACCACTACTACCGCGTCTGCAGCCCAACAGAGAGAAACCAAAAATCAATGAATTTTTCTGCTGCCGCTGCTGATGCTACTACTGCTGGACCTGGAGCTGGAATCGAATCTTCTGAAGCTGGCACCAAATTTTAACTCGGCTCTGGTGCTGGAGTTTATGCTAGTAGTGGTACCGCCACTGCCGCTGATGATGTCTTGATTGACTTTTCGGCTTTCAGCAGGCAGCCTCATTCTTATTTTCACAAATGTTTTTAATTCGATTTTCTTTTCCTTCCGATATTCATATATGAGTGTAGAACAAAACGCATAGCGGAATTATTTATTAATTTGTATGCACATGCACGCACACACACCACGCACGCACGCACTTCATATATATATGTTTGTATGGTAATGTTCCCCTCGAACGACGATGGTTTTGCTTTTCTTGTTGGGTTCTTGATTTGAATAAAAAAAAAAAAAAACTTTTTTTCTCTTCTTTATTTAGACGACTTTCACGAGACTTTTCTTGAATTAGAATGGCGCATGTTTTACAAATTGATATTCGAATTTGGTACACAGTGAGGTTGTGTAGCGAACTGAATTACTTTCGTAGTTAAATTGTCAAAATTTAGTAATGAAAAATTAAAAAAACCGACCGAGCGTACGTCTTGGACTATCTGTGTTGCACGGCAGACATTTTGAGAACTTATGAGAAAATCTTCAGATGCGACTTGGGAGTTGAATCGATATTTTGTTTTCGATATGTCAAAAATGAAGTTTACATAGGGAGACATCTGGTGGATGATAGTTTACGATAGTGGCATCTATATGTGAATATTTTCCTGTAGAACTAGAATACAGGGTGCTCAGAAAAGAAAAACAAAATGAGTTTACTTTTAATATTAAAATCAGCAGTAGAAGGATATGAAATGTATCAGAATTTTGCCTTTGTTTAGTTTCATACGGCTACCATGGGGCACACATTTACCGCGGTGAATTTTTTGTACTAAACTGTGTAAAGTATGAAATAACAAGATACAGTGGTCAACATTCGTTTAAACGAATTTCAGTTTAATGAAAAAAAAAAATTTAATTCCGGAATAAAATATAATTATGTACTTTTAATTCAAGTGAAACTTTTTTTGATACTCGTAATTATTTACTTTCGCTGTCACTTGTTTTTTTGGCCAAGATATCAACTTCTTATATTTTTTTTCGTAATCTACGAGTACAATACATGTAAAAATAAACAATTAAATAAAAGATACGAAAATGCATGTTGTTTTGGATTTCATGCAAAGATGATGCATGTCAACCCCGACCACCCTTTGGTGGTTTGATTCATGAGTGTATTGTAGTTATAGGGTCTTGTCTGACAATTGTTGGCATACCCTTAGGGGAACAACGAAGACCCTGCGGAACGGAAGTTGAATTCCGTTTAGCATTTAACTATTAGAAATCTTGAATTAAGATAATTCGGCCGTTTTTTATCATAAATCTGCCACAAAAAGAAGCATTTAACACGTTGACTGCCACGCGTGTTTACAGCGAAATCCCCGTCAGGCCACCCATGCCAGTGTAAGATGCATGCTCTGCTACCGCATGTCTGTTTACATTTCTTTCGGTACTTTCACCCTGATATCTGCTACGATCATGACACAAAGCACAAAAAACATTCGTGCTGCTTCTTCAAGCCAGTACCCATCCGCAAGACTCAAACCTCTGACTGTGCTCGAATATAATAAGGGTAAATGTGGTCTAGATTATTCAGACCAAATGGTTTCCTATTCCACGACGATGAGGAAAGGAATCAAGTGCTATAGAAAGCTTGGTGTTGAACTTCTGCTGGGGACGTCAATTGTAAACGCTTTGGACGTTTACAATATTGCGAGAACAAAAACTGTAAATATTAGATGATTCAGAGAACTGATTGCTGCAAAGTTACTAGGACTGAGTGAAGATTTAAACGTGCCTTCTGTTCGACGAAATACGCATTACATCGCCTTTCGCAGAAATAATTTGGGGAAAAGCCTTAGACGCGCATGCAAACGGTGTTGCGCAAATAAAAGAGAAGAACTGGAACGATCAAAGGCACGAGAAAATCTTAGAAAACCTACTACTTTTTGTCCAAGCTGCCCTGGTCAACCGCAACTTTGCAGTGAATGCTTCAATATTTTGTACTGTAAATAATTTCGTTAATAACCGATTTTTAAAAAAATTCAACAGTATTGTAAAATGTTTGTGTGGGTACAAATGGTAGAACTTATTCTTTTCAATACAAATCCCTTTATTCAGTACAGTTACAATTCACTATTTAATTGTTTCTCTCAGTACAATCTAATTTCTCAACCGCTTATACTTTTCTTATCTTTTACTTAAAATAATCACTTAATCACTTCTCCTAATTAACACTTCAGATTTCACTTTAGAACTGATTTGCATACCTTGGGGATGCTGGTATTTATACTCGAATGACATACTTCGAGAACAATCCTCGCCATCCAGCGTCCCATACAATTTCCAATTTGCTAGAAGATTTCGATTCCACTCTCCAGTCGAGACTTTGTTATTCCAGTATCGAAATCTTCTGGTCTTTGAATCTAGATGTCGCTGCTCACATTTGAGTGGTTATCACAGTATTATTATCTCCTGTTAAATATTTATCTAAATATACGCGGACATCCTTTGGAAGTAGTCACGGAAATAAGGGGGAAACGGCCCGATGAGAACACTTGCTGTCACCCGTATTCGGGTGACACGGCGGTCAACGTGTTAAAAAAAAGAAATCATCAATTTTTCGGTTTTTATGGCCAAAAAACGGCTGATTGCGAAAGTAGACACTTACCCTTTTTTTTTATTTTTAAAATTTGTATAGAGGCCATAATCTACATAAGTATATAATAAAAATTTCAGATGAACTATTTTATTTTATAGAAAGAAACTAATTTTTATAAAATAAAAACGGGTATTCTCCTCAAACATTCGTGTAAACACATTGCTTAAATAACTTATGTTCATTTGCACAAAAGCATGGTATATAAAAATGAAATGATCAATTTCAACCGTTTTCAGTCGTTTTAGTTTTCCCATGGCTCTAAAGCTTTATTTTATTTCTCTTAACTTATTAAAATATCCATCACCTACCGACCAAAAAACAATAAAGAACAAAAGACAAATAAATGTAAAAGACAATGAAATGTACAATTCTGTATTTAAAAGTCTTTTGGTTGCATTACAAAACAGGTATGCACACATAGAGCATTCTGTTACTGAACCCATAACCGGGTTCACATGTGAAAAGGATATTACAAAGTATGATTCCACTTTCTTTACGCGAAAGTTTATCAGTCTAATAAAAAAATATAGTTTTCCAATAAAGATTTGCCAACTTTTTTTTTAAAATAAAACGCAAACCATTTGAGATATTTCAAAAACTTTATTATCGGCTTGAAGTACAATCAAAACATTTATGAATGGAACTCGACTTCGTTCATCTGGCCACCGCGGGCACGTTTGCAGCGGTGGACCCAATTTTCAACGACTCGGCCATTATTTCGCGTTCAATGTAGGCTCTGAGCTCTCCCAACGTCGTCGGCGTGTTGGCATAAACCAATGACTAAACGTAGCCGCTCACGCTTAACACGCTCACTACACTTACTCTTCAATAAATCGATTGTAGCGTGTGCTGTATGGGTTGTGGCATCATCCTGTTGAAACCACATGTCGTCCAAGTCCATATCTGCCAACTCGGGCCAAAAATAATCGCTGATCATGGCGCGATAACGCTGACCATTCACAGTAACGTGACGATCGTTATCGTCGACGAAAAAATATGGCCCAATAACATCGCCGCCATGCAAACCGCACCAAACAGTTATTTATTGTGGATGAAGTGGTGATTCATGAAGCACTAATAACGCATATTTTGCTTATTGACGAACCCATTGAGCCAAAAATGAGCTTCGTCACTGAAGATGATTTTGCGATGAAATTCATCATCTTGGCGCATCTTCTCCAGAAACCAATTGGATAACGTACGTCGCTTCACATGGTCCATCGGCTACAATTCTTAAGTAAGCTTGATCTTGTATGGGTGTAAACCAAGATCCTTACGCAAAATACGCCATAATGTGGTCTGAGCGATGCCCAATTCTTGAGAACGCCGTGGAATTGACTGATTTGGATCGCTTGCTACGGACGCCTGAATGGCAGCGACATTTTCGACACTTCGACCAACCCGTTGTCTCACTGATACGGCAACATCACACAACGAATATGTAGACTCAAATTTTTGCACTAAACTTGTTATTGCCTGTCTACTAGGGGGAGAATTACGACCGAAAATTGGAGTTGCAGTCACCGACTCCGAATTTCGGTAGAAAATTTTTATAATTTGCAGACGTTGCTCGTTCGTATACTTTACCATGATGAAAATGTTGAGTTTACTGAATAAATTGACAGTCACAGTTTGATGATTAGAGTGCGTTCACAAATTAAATTCAAAGTTGTCAAGTCCCTATTGGAAAACCCTTTACTAATCCTAACAAAATTCACTATTTCTGACGTTCTTATCACCGTACCGTAAGTAATAACAATCTCACATTTGAGACTCAATGTTTAATTTAACGTGGTGAACATATGAAAGTAAGCCATCTTTCGCCTTCTATTTTCTCAAATCATTTCATTAACAATGGTTTAACGTCTTTCATTTTAATAGACCTGTTTTTGCTTGCCACTAAACGCTTTACACCCATATCAATCTATAGGATTTCACTCGCAATGATAAGGCGGCAATCTTAGCATTTTGTGTCCTGCCATCTGATGCAATTCATCCACAACATGAATATTATTATTATTATTATTTCTTTATTAGTAAGTAATTCAATTACAATAAAAATATATTTAAAAAAATATATATATATAGCACTAGCTACCACAGCTATCGGCTAGTTTTAATATTATACATTTGGTTTTTAAATACATTTGTTAATTTTCAAAGTAATTAGTATCTCATATACATTTCTTATGTTAGTTTCAGTTGGTGTTTTTAATAGTTCAGCAAGCGGAGTGATGGAAATGCGTTTAATTGAGTCGTTGACCTTCTGGCATTCAAGTAAATGTTTGAGGGAGAGTACCATGTTATTTTGGCAAAAGTGGCAAGTTGGGGGATCACATTTAGACAGAATGTGGCTATGTTTGAGGTTTGGCATGCCGAGTCGTAGGAAGCATTTTATCATGTTATGTGCACAGTTTGTAGGGTATAAGGCCATATTTGCCTGGGGGTTGATTGTTGAATAATGGTGGATGTACTCTTTCCACCTATCCCGTCTTCTGTTATTCCACAGGGTCTTTAATTCATTCTGGAGGTCCTTTTTGTTGTGTGTGTAGAAGGTAATAAGCGGTTCTGTTGTTGCAGTTTTTGCAGCCTTATCAGCTTGTTCATTTCCTATGATTCCGGTATGACCAGGAACCCATACGATTTTAAGCCTATTTTCGTTTGTGATAAGTTTGTCTCTAATGCCTTTTATTATCGGTGTTGTGTTGTTGGTATTTTGGATGGCGGAAATTGTTGATAGGCTGTCGGTACAAATAAGTATCTTTTTGTTTGGAAATAATTTTGTAGCATGAAAGACTGCAAGAGCTTCAGCGGTGAATATAGAAGAAAATTGAGGCAATATACCCTTTATGAGAACATTGCTAATGCCATCAACCACTGCAAAAGCGGTACTATTTTCTGTCTTTGATGCATCCGTGAAAATCTACAGTTAAAATCTATAAATTTTTGCGTTAGTTCTTTAAACATAGCTTTGTATATCTGGTTATTTGTAGTTGTTTTATAATAGTTGTGTAGGTGAGACATAATAGAGGATTCGTCGAATAACCATTGACTAGGCCGTAATCGATCTTCGATAAAATGATAGATTTAATAACGCTAATTATAGTGTTAGTATTTGAACGAGAATGTTTTGATGTTACATGTTTAATTATATTTAGTCTGGTAGCTAGGCTTTTTTTTTAAGTATGTACAGTGATCTTTAAAATTAAACTTAGAATCAAAAATAACGCCTGATATATTTAGTGAATTAACATTACAGATATTGTTGTTCTTAAAATTAAGTGTTAGTTTTTTTGGACAGCTTGTTTTTTTACAAATATGTAGTATTTTAGTTTTTTCTAAGGAGATTTTTGCGCCAGAGATATTACACCACTGGTCTATATCTGTTAGGATATTAGAGAATGTGGAGGTGGTTGTTATCAAATCTTTAATTGCCAGTGTTTCGACCATCCACTCCTACGCCCTCTCGTAATAACCTTCCTCTTACCTTTTACTATCAAAACATAAGAGGACTGCGATCTAAGACCCGTGCCGTCTTGCGCCAATCTCACGCTCTCCCATTTGAGGTCTACGCTCTGACCGAAACTAATCTAATTCCCGATATAAAGAATCAGGAATTATTCCCCCCCAGTTTCAATGTTTTCCGAGACGACGATCTTACCCGCCCAAATGATGATGCTCCGTGTCGAGGTGTCCTACTGGCCGTCCGCAATGACCTAAACTCTTCACCAATCGCTGTTTCTACTTCTTCTAAACTTGACTACGTTTCAATAAAGATAACACTCCCCTGCAGGTCCCTGTACATTATGTGTTTTTACATCCTACCGGCCCAACCAATCGAATGCTACCAACTCGCTATCGATGCAATTGATCAAATAATTAACTTATCTGATCCTCTCGATGATATCATCGTATTTGGCGATTTCAATCTACCTCAGCTGCACTGGACTCAATCAGATGATAAATTTTTTTTTATCGCTTACCCTATCTCGAGTAAAGAATGTCTCTTCTTGAATGAGCTCACAGACTCTAGCTTATGCCAAGTTAGTGGAGTCTCCAACTATATGGGAAGGCAATTAGACCTCATTTTCACCACTGACCCCATAAACTCCTCTGTGTCGCTCTGTCCCCTTTCACTATCGACCATTGATAACTTTCACCCACCACTTCTTCTTTCTCTTTTCCACCACTCTACTTTCCGCCCCACCCCATCTGCAGCTACCACTTCTTACGACTTTCATAAAGCGAATTTCCGCAAAATTAACGCATATCTTAGTAAGTGTTCTTTTGATTTCGCCAATATGCCCCTAAAAAGTGTTCTCTCTATTTTCTACAGAGAATTACTTAATTCTATTTCTCTCTATGTCCCCTTTTCGCGTAATAGGACCTCTTCTACGAGCCCCCCGTGGTATAATCGTAAACTTCGCTCTTTACGTAACAAAAGAAACAAATTATGGACAGTTTTCCTCCGGTCCAACTCTTTTGTTGACTATTCAAACTATCTCGGGTCATACCTTCAATTCGCCCAGCTCTATAAGTTTCTCTATCAGCGATACCTTGATAGTGCGCAATCAAGGCTTATAAATGATCCTAAGTTTTTCTATCAATTCGTTAATTACAAAAAAAAATCCGACGGTTTTCCTCCATCCCTCTTATACGAAAATATATCATCAACTGATCCGCATACCATAGCTAACTTTTTTGCTACTTTTTTTAAGCAATCTTTTGCCGATAATTCCTTCGTACCGGATCCCTCTTATTTCTACTCTCTACTTAACTTCCCTATTGGCCCTACTATTTCTCATAGCTTTGATCATACAGTAATAGAAAACAAATTACAACAACTTAATGATGAATACTTACCCGGCCCAGATGGCCTTCCATCCATATTTCTTAAAAAGTGTTCCTCAACTCTTTCACGCCCCCTTGCTAATCTCTTCCGATTATCCCTCTCTCAAGGTGAATTTAAACAGATATGGAAGTCCTCTTTCATAACACCCATACACAAAAAGGGATTAAAGAGCGAAGTCACTAATTACCGCCCTATAGCTAAACTTTCCCATATACCCAAACTCCTCGAAAGTATTTTGCATGAAGCCTTAAGCTTTCAGTGTAAATCTTTTATTTCCCCCAATCAACACGGCTTTCTGAAGGGTAGATCAACTACCACTAACCTCGTAGAATTCGTGTCCTCTGTTCTCTCAGCCTTAGAAAATGGTAAAGAAGTTGACGTTATAACAACTGATTTCAGTAAAGCTTTTGACAAGATATCTCATAAACTAATCCTGTTCAAATTGTCCGTCCTGGGCTTTGAACCCATTTTGCTTAAATGGATATCTTCTTACCTGGATAATCGTTTTTATAATGTTCGTTTCAGATCTGTGCTATCGGCCCCTTTCTTGGCCACTTCAGGTGTTCCTCAAGGTAGTCACCTAGGTCCACTCCTCTTCATCCTAACTATTAACGACCTTTCAACACTCAACACTTTCTCTCTATGCTGACGATACCAAATTTTTTAAACCCATTTCCTCACAATAAGACTCCACCCTCCTTCAAATAGATCTAAATAGTTTTTCCACCTGGTGCATCAAGAACTGCTTAGAACTCAATGTCTCCAAATGTCAATCGATTACTTTCTCACGTAAGTGCAAGAAGTCTCCTCAACGAATTTACCATCTCGACGGCCAAAGTAAACCCCTTGTTGAATCTATCCGCGACCTTGGTATATTATGCGACAGGCAGCTTAATTTCCGCTCGCATATTGATGAGATAATTTCTAAAGCAAACTCATCACTCGGCTTCGTTAAAAGATGGTCCAAAGAATTCTGCAACCCGTATGTGACTAGATCACTATACATCACTTACGTTCGCCCCCTTCTCGGGTACGCTAGCCAAGCGTGGTGTCCCTTTCAACGAGTTCATGTATCTCGTATTGAGAGGATTCAGCGTCGTTTTCTTCGCTTTGCTCTTCGAGGTCTACCTTGGAACGATCCTCTAATCTTACCTCCCTATCGAGACCGTCTCAAACTCATTAACCTGAATACCCTTGAGGAACGAAGGGACGCAGCAGACATTTTGTTCATTCACCGACTCCTCTCAGGCTCCGTCGATTGCACGCCTCTTTGCAACTCCATTTTCTTTAACACTAATCCTCGTAATCTACGTTCCACCCGTCTCTTTTATCTACCTATCCACCGCACCACATATGGCTCTAACGAACCAATCTCCCGTATGCTGCGTAAGGTAAACCCCAACCTTTCCGTTTTCGATTTTAATCGCAGCACACTTTCCCTCAAATTTGATCTCCTTCACCATCCTTAGCTTTAAGCCCTAGTATTAGTTTACGTCTTAGTTTTTATGCTTGTATTAAGCATAATAAATGGGGGCGTTAGCCCCCACCAAAATTAAAAAATTTACATTTGGAAAATATGATCAAGTCATCGGCGTACAGACAGTGCCGAATGGTATTATATTTTTGTAAGATTAGGCTTAATTCTTTGAACGCTATCATAAAGATAACTACCGATAGTGGTGATCCTTGGGGGATACCATTTTTGAAGCTATATGTTTGGGAGTGCACATTATATAATTTTATTCGGAACTGTCTGTTAATTAGGAATGACTTGATGTATTTGAACATTTTTGGACCTACTTTCCATTGAATGAGTTTGTTAAGAATTATGTGTATGCCAATTCTATCAAAGCCTTTTTCGAAGTTAATAGACAAAATTGTAACATGATTCTTTGATGATAATGCAGATGAAATAAAATTATCGATGTGAAGAAGAGAGTCTATGGTACCCCGACCGCGCTTGAATGCAACTTGGTTTATATTTATGAGGTTATGTTTTTCTATAAACCAGAACAGCCGTTTTGAGATTATCTTCTCTAGAACTTTGCCAACACATGGTAAGAGGGATATAGGTCGATATCCATTGACTTCGGTAGCTGTTTTGTTCAGCTTTTGTATTGGGACCACGCTGGCAGTTTTCCATATTTGCGGAATGATCCCTTTGTCAAAAATCAGATTGTATAATGAAACTATGCGCTCTTTGAGGACTAAGGGGAAATTTTTGATCATAGGATATGAAATTCGGTCTAGGCCAGGGGTTTTCCCTTTAGCCGTGTGGAGAGAGCTTTCCAGTTCGGTAAGTTTGATAGGAATGGATGGTTGAGGAGAGGTGGGTTATTGATAATTGCTAAATACGAGTATTTTGCTTGGAGAAAGGCAGGTGAAAATTTGGAGTCAAAGTCATGGTTAGACCATGTTTTGGCGAAATGTTCGGCGATGCCGATAGGAGAGGATAGTGTATTTGACTCAGATCTAATAAGACTTATAGAGCGGATTTTATAATCTCCAGTGAGTGATCTTATGTTATCCCAGAGTTGTTTGCATGAGGCTTTTGGGTTTATATTTGAAGTGAAGTTTTCAAAGCAAGCCTTTTTGGCGAGTTTGACTGCTTTGCGGAATTGCGCATTGGTAATGAGGTTTTCTTGATTCGGGTGTTTTTTAAAGTAGTGCCAAGCTTTTTGTTTGATTTGTCGAAGATCTCTGATTTCATTGTTCCACCAAGGAACGGATGTTTTATGTGGCAGGGAATGAGTTTGAGGAATGGCTATGTTTGTTGCGCTTCTAATGGATTTATGAATGAGGGCTGCTTCTTTATTTACGTTAAAGGATGGTATCGTGGATTTGGTGAAATTTGATGCTATACTTTGGAACAAGGGCCAATTAGCTTTATCAGTTTGAAATCTTGAAGGTTGTTTTGGGTTTGATGACTGGGTTCCTATCGTCACTGTTGTGATTAGAGGAAAGTGGTCACTACCATGTAAGTGTGGAAGGGTTGTGCATGTTGTATTGGGGTATAACTGGGATGAAATTAGGGATAGGTCTACATGGGTGAAGGTTTTGTGTGTAGAAAAATGAGTGGGTTTGCCGTCATTTACAGTCAAGTTGGAGTGTGTCAGGAAATCTTCCACAATTTTGCCCCTTGTGTTGGAATGAAGAGAGTCCCAAAGTGGGCTCCATGAGTTGAAGTCACCTGTGATCAGTATGGGGGGTTGAAAGGTATTAACGATATTTTCGATTTCAGAGACAGAAAACGATTTTTCAGGAGGAATGTACTCGTATATGGATGTGACTGTGATTTTTTGTTTTAGTTCGATTAAGACGGCAACAGCTGATATTGGAGAGTTGATTTCAATAAATCTGTGTGGAAGGGATTTGTGGACTAGGAGTCCTGTACCTTGTTTGGCCGTAGTGTTAGCTGGGAGATTATGAAAAAATGAGGCGTATTGCTTCGGTGAGAAAGGTTTTGTAACTTTTACGGGTAAATGCGGGTTTCTTGAAGTGATATCACAGAGGGTTTGAGGTCATTTATCAGTAACTGTAACTCATGGTAGTTATTAAAATAACCATCTAAGTTCCATTGTAGGAGTTTGAATACTGTGTTTGTTGATATCGGAGACTTTCGAACAATATAACCAGAGGTACGAGTATATTGTGAAAAATCAGAGATCAAGTTAGAAGATGTTAAGTAATTTCTCTGCAATCCAGATATTGAAGCGTCCAAGCTCGTAGTCGAGCTTCGGGGGTTCAATCTCCGAGCCGCAGAGTCAGAATTAGTGGTGGGAAAAGTGTTATTTGATGTCATCATCATTGTGTTGTGAGGGGTGAACTATTCGTTATTTTTTATGAGAGATTGAGTGAAGGCAGATATGGGTGAGCGTGAAGGTGTGGTGTCTTGGTTATTTGTTATTGGGGCTGTGTTTGATTTGTAAGTGGTTTTGATTGATTGACTGATGTTCAGAGAGTTATTGTTTTGGAAAAGTTGAGAGTTGTTTGGGTTATTTTTGGTGTTTGCTGTTGTTTTTGGGTAATTCGAGTTGGTTTGCGAAATGGGAGATGGGGTTGTTTTGTTATGATTGTGGTGATCTGTTTTAAGTAAGATAGTGTTATCTGGTGAAGAAGAGATGGGATGCATGTCTACATTAGATAAGGCAGACAGTGTTTGGCGGTTTTGCTGATTTAATGTTGGGTTTTTGTTGCGTTGGCTGGTGCGGTTGGGGTTTGTGGTTAAGACAACATTAGATACTGTGGGTTGATTAGCTTTAGGGTTTTCAGAAGGTTTAGTTTTCGACTGAGGTATTGCTCGTTTGGCTTTTTCGTAGTGAGACACTGAGGTTTAGTTTTGTGGAAGAGGGGTTTGTTTGTTATACACGCGTCTAACTTCAGCCATGCTGCACTTGTTTGTGGTTTTAATTCTCAAAACTTCTTTGTTCTGAATGTATTTAGGACATTGTTTTGATGAAGAGGGATGATTATCTAGACAATTTGCGCACATCACGCGTGTACATTCATTAGGATCGTGGGGTGGGAGGTTACAATTTTCGCATAACTTGCTCTTGGTGCATCGCTTTGTGGTGTGCCCGAGCAGCTGGCAGTTTCTGCATCTCATAGGTGACGGAATATATTCTTTGACCTTAGCAGTGTAAAAACCGACTACTATTGTTTGAGGCAAGAAGTATAAGTCAAAGGTGAAGAGCATTAAGCCTGTGTGCTTTTGAATTCCGTCTACCCTCTTTGTGAATTTATAGACTTCACTGATACCTTGAGATCTCATATTGGATATAATTTTAGCCTCGCTGAGGTTAATAAGCCATGGAGCGTACACTATGCCTTTAGATGAGTTAAGTTGTTTGTGCAGGGTAACAGATACTGGGCATTGATTAGCAATGTTTGAAAGTTTGAGGAATTTTTCTGCGACTTTCTCGGATCTAGCAAGGATTAGAAGGCTACCGTCACGAAGCAAGGAGACACTGTCGTATTCCGTACTAATTCCGTCGATGACTTTCTTTAGTAAGAATATACTTACGCTGGATAGTGGAATTTCAGGGTTTGTCGCAGCAATAACAATGAACTTCGGGTTCTTTGTGTTCCTTAATGTTGGTAGATCAGGAAATTCTTGTAGGTTAGGGAGTCGTTTATTTTTTTTTGCCCTGGGCTCAGACGACCAATTGTCCGACAACAGGTCGAAATAATTCCCGGGCTTATCTTTGGGCCCCGGCGGGCCCATGATTTGTGGGTTTATAAAAGAAAATTTATGATTATGAGGTTAAACAATCACACCACGCGGAAAACGATTGCAAAAGTTTGACAGGTGCAAGGAAGACAACAATAGTTGTCAGTACGATATAGAAATCAAAAACACAGCCGAGAGAAAGGTCTTCACACAACGAGAGTACGATGATGACTCCAACATGAATATCAAGTTAGTGTTTGTGACGTTTGACAATATACTGCAAGTCAGCTTTAACCATGTTTTATAATTTTTCTAAGACATGATTTCTTCTTTTCTGGTTGAAGTTTAAGTTGAAGTTGAAAATTATTCATTACTGTGACGGAAATCGTAGTTGTTGAGTAAATTAGAACTTAAAAGGCCTTCCATCCCTCCTCTTTAGTCATGTTTAATCCGTGAAATATCTGTAATCAAACGAATGTTATTAATTATATTTTTATAATAGCTTTGTTCAAATTAGATACTGGTAACTCTGGTCATTTAGGAAAGTGCAGCAGATAAAAATGGCGCATACACACACTACTGATCATACTGCCTCCGATTATAACAACAATTTCAATGTAAATCCGTGATGTTTCAGTGGAATTTTCAAGTATTTTGAGCAAGAAATCTAATCTAATCTAAATCTAATCTAATCTAAATGAAATCTAATCTTCGAGTAAACTTTCAGGGTCAATTCCGTAAATAGGATAGCAAAGAAGAGCATTTTTGCAAAGTGTGTTTTTTTGTCAAACAATTAAAATTACTTGGTGAGATGGTGCTACATCCGATTTGATCCTAGACCTCGACTACTAAACTTCTCCAGTCATTTCGGTATTTTGTGAGCTGTCCCAGTTACACACCTCAAGATAGTTTAGCTCCCTTTCCACTTGGGCGCATCATTACAGTGAGGTTATCTTCTACTCTAGAGTATGAATCGAAGACTTTTCTTGCCAGAGCGTTAATACTTATTTGTTCTACATCTCAGATCACTTTTGCGTATTTTTCTGACTATATCGACATCTTTATACGGCTTGTAGAGTTCGCTATTTTATATTCTTCAAGCGTTCAAAACAGTCCAAGATATCTAACGTCCATGCTTCTGCGCTATAAATCAGGATTGGGATGACTAGAGTCTTACATTCTAAGCACCTTTGTGCCTTCTTAAACCAAAAAAGTAGTAAATGTAACTCTTCGCTTGATTTTTGATGAGGTGTCATTAACAGAGTGAATCCCTTAGTACTTCAAAGCTATAGTTAGGATAGGTTCTGTCCAATAAGTCGAAATTGTGCGCCCCTTCTCGTTGACATATTTTAACTGGTTTTGCCCTCATTAAAAGCTAAGCCTATTTTTGACGCTTCTGTTTCAATACTTACAAATACAGCAGAGAAAACTCGCTGTGCTCTGTCAATGATTCAATATCATCAGTATTTGCAAGTAGTTGCACAAGTTTTTAGAAAATTGTGCCTCTGGTGTTGGCATGCGAAATCTCACAATTTTGCCAGATACGAGTGTGATATCAAAGAAGTAATACTCGTATGATAGCCCGTTACCTTTAGATGGTGAGTATCGATTTGGACTTCTCTAAGATCTGCCGTAGTGCGATATTACTCAATTGTGGACTTACCCGACGTTAAACTGTACAGTAAGGGCTTTATCATATCGTTTTCCTGCGGATCGGACAAACGACGCTGGGGGTCAATTCATCAGACATACTTTTTCGCTCTACCTACTTCGGTAAGTAGCGTGTCCGGTTTGGCACCCTTATTATGCTTTAGTCTATTGCTATCATTACTTTATAGAGTGGGAAGAAATATTGGCTTTCATCGGACAAGTTGAATGCTTCATTCTGACAGACAGTTGTCGTGGCGACGTTTAATAGTCGGCAGAAATGTTTTCTCCAATTCCTCAGGACCGACTGTGACTCTGTTATTAAATATTCCTACTCATCTCTATAGGTTTCTTGAGACGTTCCTAATCGTACCTAAAGTTCAACACTTCTTCTCTTCCTATTCCACCGCACTTCCTGGATGGATTTGATACGAGTATCTGCTTTATATCAGACTCCTGCATATGAACTGTTCAAGATCTGAACATTCCATGTGCTGATTCAAATGTCATTGTCCTTTTTTCAGCGAAGGGTCAGTTAGCAGGCCTCATTCGATTATATTACTTGCTCCACAACTGTACTAGGTGGGGTGAAAAGTAATCTCCTTGACCGCCAGAATGCGCAATATTGGAGCGATTGAAGGCCGAAATCGCTGCAAAACGGCCTCACATGAAGCGAAAAAAATTTTGTTTTTGCAAGACAATGCGCACAAGAGCATCGCAACCATGGCTAAAATCAATGACTTACGGCTCCAATTACTGTCGCATCCACCGTATTCGCCCGATTTGGCTCCCTCGGACTCTCATCTCTTCCCAAACCTCAAGAGTTTGGCTGTTGTAGAGTTTCAAGCACAGAAAAAGGAAAATACTGTGATATACCTCGAATCACTCTGAGTGAAGAAAAAACTCTCCGTCCTATTCGGACTCCCACCCCTGAAGAGCAAACATAGAAACCAAACACACCTGAGTTTCAAACCACTACAAAAACAATTTTCCTTCCACCTCGTTCTATCTTTCCGCCCGCTCCCTGGCAACAGTAAAAGGATATCTAACCCCTTAGGCGCGCGTAAATTATAAAAAAAAACAAAAAAAAAAGATGGCTCATCAATAAAAAATTCAGCTCACGCGTCAGGCCCTTTTTATAAACCTTTGGGCCGGATATAACACTTTAGGGACATGAGAGCTATCGTTGAGTCATTAAGGGTTCATCCTGAATAGTTCTGAAAAATCCTTATAGACCTCCATTACAAAATCCGTTGAACAAGCTCATATAAGGATTCAGCACAGTAAATGCCACTTTTATTTCAAGCATTTTTGTCAGGATATTCTATCGTGCTTATAAGATTGGCAAATCAAGCGTGGTCAAACAAGACCAGTATGGTGGCTACCACAAGGATGTAAACGCTTATTAAAGGTTCCCCGCTCCACGCTCTTTCTCTACTCTATCCGATTTACAAATCACAGTATACGAGTAGCTAATCTTATCTGTTTACAGCAGATCTCTGTATAGATGGACCTCCGTTCTGTGCTGTTCATACAATTCGTGAATAAACAGAGAATTATAGAAGAAAAAAACTCCTTCTTGCCGGTTAGAAGTACGGCGATTGAGCTGTCTACTGGGACGCTGTTAGCAACAGCTATAAACCTAAAAAGGTAATACGCTTACTCGTAGTGAAAAAATTGTGGATAATAATGGTCATTCGACTGTTACTTGTCAACAAAAATTAGACTGCTTCTAGCAAGATTTTCAGCGAACATCTTAAAGTGGAAATGATGACTCCAAAACTGGAACTGTTAAACTATCTTCTTTTTTTTTTAAAGAACTTAAAACTCAAGTGAGTATGAAATGAATACACTTATAATGCCTCAGCATATGGTAAGTTTTTTGGAAAATGGTGTAATTAGATAAAGAAAGATGTTTGGGCTCAGTGGCTATTTCGCTCCATGGGTGACATCCAACATTTAATGGGGAAGTTGGCTTGTTGTTGATTTCTAGTCAACTACTCATCATACTTGATTTTCGTTAACTGAAAAAATTAATATTTTTCGGGAGAGGTTTTGATTCGAACACCCCATATCTTCAGATTCAGTTCATATTAATCTTCAACAGAACAGAACACAGTAAAAATTGCTGCCACCCTGCTTCTCATATTTCTAACAAAAGACATTGTGATGATCTAATTGCCTTGGATTGTCAATATCTTTTTTTCTTTTTTAAAAAGGACTCGGGAATTTAGAGTGGATATAGCCAATATTCGCGGGCTAAACAGTAATCACTGTTTTGCGTATGTCCACGTCTGTAAAAATACACCAGCTGTTTTGGCACTTAGTGAAACACATTTAGATTCCCGCCCAAACCTCTCAGATAATTGTAATCTGAAGCTATCTGGCTACGAACTAATGTCATTATTCTTCTCTCACCGCGGTCTCGTCATTTACATGCATAGTGATGTAGCTGACCATACTCAACCATAATGTAATCCCTGTTACAATCCGCAATTCAATTTCATGTGGTTAAAATTCCATATGCGTAAGCAAATTATCCACTATCGCTTTATTTACAGTAGCCCCAAACTGCAAAGAATTGTATATCTGTATTCCCATACTGAATTCGTCATTACGGTCATATAACTGTGTCATATCAACTAATTTCTCGTACACCGACCACACAGTTAGAGAAAAGATTTCTAATAGAACCGTATGGCAATACGAAAAAGCCAATTGGAGCTCCTTTATAAATTTCAAGTGGTCGTTACGTTTCCTCGATAACGACGTGGATGCCGCTGCTGATATGATCACAGACACTATTTTCATTGGAATGAGATGATGAGATCCCTCATCAGATGAAAAGTATCAAACCAAAAGAATGGTACGACTCGAGCTATAAAGACACTGTCATGGTTAGAGAAACATTTTTTCGTTCAACGAACGAACCAACGCGACAGAGGAAAACCGAAAAAAGTTTGAATGAGCCAGGAATGACTGCAACGTCTTTCTTAAGCGTGTGAAATTTTCTGATCGACCAAAAGCTGAGGCAAAAAATACTACAATGTCCAAAAGGTAGTAAAACATATTAGAAATTCTGCCTCATCCTCCACACCAACGCTAATTTATAACGACATTCCAGCTGTTAGCTCTTTGGACAAGGCAAATCTGCTTACTGCACACTTTGCAGCCAGATCAACACTTCTAGATTGTGTTTTGTCCCCGCCTAAATTTGAGTGCGTCGATTCTTAAATGGACGAATCCACTTTCGCCCACGTGTATCTCCCCTTGTCATCAATCCTACTCTTTAAGACTCTTTTCGACTAGTCCCTAAAAAGAGCCGATCTTCTTCTCTCTTTTCCAACAGACCCATTGCACTTACGTCCCGTCCCTTCTTTCCAAGGTCTTGGAAACGCTGATAAATTGTCCGCTCATGAAATATGTATCTCGAAACACGAAAACTTCTCAATGACTGGCAGTAGGTTTTTCGTAGCAACAGGTCCACTAGTGATCTGATGGCATGTCTCACCGAAAAGAGGAATCAAAGTGTACATCAATCTGGCGAAAGCAAGATAGTTGCACTTGATATTTCTAAGGCATTTGACAGAGTTTGGCATCAGGCTCTTTTGTCGAAAATGCGTGCTTTTGGGATTTATGACTCCCTTCTTCAATGGATTAGAAATTACCTCTCGGAATGTTCAATTCAAGTTCTTTTGGATGGTTTCAAGTCTGATAAACACAAAATAAATTATGGTGTGCCCCAGGGCTCCGTTCTGTCTCTGACACTCATTTTAGTTTTCATCAACGATCTCTTGTCTGCTACTTCTAATCCAATATATTCCTTTGCTCGTGACAGTACTCTCTGCTTTTCACGCGACTGATGCTCAGTGTTTTAG
The DNA here is from genome assembly GCA_949129095.1 of Volucella bombylans. Lineage (NCBI taxonomy): Eukaryota > Metazoa > Arthropoda > Insecta > Diptera > Syrphidae > Volucella > Volucella bombylans. The sequence continues at coordinate 36,747,528 of OX422141.1, read as the reverse complement.
CTATTACGAGTATATTCTCCTCCAAAGACCGTCAACGCAAACAGGACCGAATATTTGCCGAAGGATTTTTCTCCCGAAACGACTGAGAATATCTTCATTAGCTTCCGATAGAGTTCATAATTCAGCAGAACGAACTAGGACTGGGATGACCGAGGTCTTATATAGAGTCTCCTTAGATTTTTTTAGATAGGGTCTTACTACTCAATTTCCTTCTTAGCCCAAAGAAACAGCGATTGGCAAGAACGATTCATCGTTTTATTTCTGCTGGTGTGTTGTTGACAGAATTTATAGCAGAGCCAATGTAGACAAAGTCAATTACTGTGTGACGACTTACTATCGACTGTGACATTCTGTCCAATTCGTCGATGTTGTGTTTATCCTTCTTGTTGACAGCATGTACTTGATTATGCTCTCGTTTACCGCTAAACCCATTTCGGCACCCTCCGTTTGGCCGAATTCTGCCAATTATATTTATATCATCGGCATATACTAGTAGTTGCACAGACTTTTGAAAGATGTTACCTCTAGTGTTCGATTGTAAGTTCCACACGATTCTTTCAAGTGTGATGTTAAAGAAGTCACATGACAGCTCGTCACCTTGTCTAAAACCTTTTTTGACATCAAAGGTCTCGTTTAAGTCGTTACCGACTTTGACGGAGCGGTGAAGGTTTTGCTGATTTCTTTGTCTAAAATCAGGCTGTTGATGTTCAGATGTTCACACAGTATTTCAGAGAAGATCTTGCATGTTGCTACATTTTTTGTGAATCTGACAAACTATACTGAGATTCCATCCATCAGACATACAACGTTCTTACCAGATCTGGAAAATGAGTTAGTGTATGTTCTCCACAAAGTCATTTTCAGCTACTTTGGAGGCATAGCAGTTGTCGAGAGATTTCGGGATACACGTTCGTTACACGATACACGGTCTACGTTATATCTTCTCTATATCTTGGCTGCAACAAGGTGATCCGAGTCTATGTTGATTGCCCGGAATATGCGGACGTCCAGAATATGCATGCTATACGATCCGCCATGTCATCTTGTGTATATTGAAGTGAGGAAACTGTGCACTTGCTATTGTGATATTGCGTCCCGTCGCAAAGTCAACAATTTTAAGTCCATTGCCAGACGTGGTGTCGTGTGTCGTGCTATACTTACCAACTTTAAATCCAAGCCCCAATGCATTTCATTCAATTTAACCCCTGCCCCTGGTACCGTCACTGCTCAACCACTCACACCTCCTCCCACGAATACTAACTGTTTTCCCAATTTCGACCTTACAACAAGAGCCAAATACCCAAACTTTATCAGCTCGCATATCTTAAATCCCGCTTCTAGCTCATCTTCTTCCTCGGTTTTATGGGCCCCAGTCTCTCTTTCGACGTCTATGCTCTTACAGAAATCAATCTGATCCCCGACATAAAGAGCCAGGAGCTATTCCCATCTTCTTATAATGTTTTCCGAGATGACGATCACCCTATGTTTAATGATTCTGCCATCCCTAAAGTTGATTCTCCATGTAGATGTGTCCTACTTGCCATTCACAATAACCTCAACTCTTCTCTCATTGCTATCTCTTCTTCTGTTAAACTTGACTTTGTTTCAATTAAAATAACAGTTCCCAACAGGTCCCTGTACATTATGTGTTGCTACATTCTACCAACTCAACCTACTGAATCCTACTTCCTTGCTATTAAAGCAATTGACCAAATAATTGACCTAAGTGATCCCATCGACGATATCCTTATCTTTGGTGACTTTAATCTGCCCCTGTTAAAGTGGATTCCATCGGATGATCACTTATTTTTTACCGCGTCAAACGTCAGTTCATCCAAGGAATGTCTTTTCATTGATAGCATAACTGACTCAAGCCTGTGCCAAGTAAGTGGCGTCCCTAATTCTATCGGTAGGCAACTAGACCTTATTTTCACTAGTGATCCTATTAGCTCCACAGTAACGTTGTGCCCCTTTATCCTATCAACCGTCGACAACTTTCACCCCCCTCTTCTTCTATCATTTTTCCGAAACTCTCCAGCCCACTTCCTCAACTACCATCTCTTCTTACAACTTCCATAAAGCTAACTTTCGCAAAATCAATACCTATCTTAGCAAATGTTCCTTTGATCTTACCAACCTATCCTTATCTGATGCTATCTCCATTTTCTACAATGAAATATTTAATTCCATTTCTCTCTACGTCCCCTTTTCACGGCATAAAACATCATCTATTTCCCCTCCATAGTACAACAGAAGACTTCGTTCTTTACAAAATAGAAGAAACAAATTATGGACAGTTTTTCTTCTCACCAATTCTTATTATGACTACTCTAACTACCTTGGAACTTACCTGCAATTCACCCAGCTCTATAACTGCCCCTATTAGCGCTTTCTCGACACAGCGCAGGCCAACCTTATCAACGATCCTAAGACATTTTACCAATTCGTCAACTATAAAAGAAAATCTCTCTCGTTCAATAATATATCATCGACCGACCCACATATTATTGCAAACTATTCTGCAAACTTTTTTAAAAAGTCATTTGCAGACAACCTCTTTCCATCTATTTCAAGTACCTTCGCAATTTCTCCCCTCTCTTTCAACCTTTTGATCCCACCCTTATCGAAGAAAAGTTACAAAATCTCAATGATGAATTTGTATCCGGTCCAGACGGGCTCCCAGCAATATTTCTCAAAAAGTGTGCCTCCAATCTTTCGCACCCACTTTCCTCCCTCTTTCATCTGTCGCTCACACAAGGGGAATTCCCCCAAGTTAGGAAGACCTTTTTCATAACCCCAACTACCGTCCTATTGCTAAGTTTTCTCACATACCTAAAATGTTTGAAAGTTTTTTATATGAAGTTCTAAGCTTTCAGTGCAAGTCACTTATAGCATCCAGTCAGCACGGATTTCTGAAAAGTAGATCAACTACTACAAACTTAGTTTGCGCTTTCAGCCCTAGAAAATGGCAACAAAATTTACGTTATTGCTACAGATTTAGCTAAGGCCTTCGATAAAATATCACATCAACTGATCCTTTTCAAATTGTCTTCCCTCGGTTTTGACTCCATATTATTAAAATGGATATCTTCTTGACTAGAGAACCGTTACTATAGCGTTCGCTTTAGGTCAGCCTTCTCAACCCCGTTTTTAGCCACTTCTGGTGTCCCACAAGGCAGTCATCAAGGTCCCCTCTTTTTTATTTTAACTATAAACGATCTTGAGAAGATTATCAAACACTGCTCCGTATCCATTTACGCCGATGACACTAAGTTCTCCAAAACTATTTCTTCACCCAAAGACTCTGTTCTCCTTCAAGAAGACCTCGATAGGTTTCCAAATGCCAATCTATGACTTTGTCTCGTAGGGCATCTGTGGAAAATCATTCCATGCAATTTGTGTCGGATTAAATAAAAGGAATAGTGTATACATCAAAGACTTCTCTGACAATCTCCTATTCTTTTGTGATGAGTGCAAGATAATCTCGCTTTCGCACGTGTTGCTTGCTATAAAGTGCCTCAGTGACTCTAATGACTCATTCCAAAAAAATCTCACAAAAATGATAACGACGAATCAGTCCAACTTAGAAAGTAGTGTCAGTTATGCTGATGAATTAGGCAACTCGATTCTGTCCTCGACCGATATAATTAAGTCCAAGCTCACCAACATCGACAAACAATCTGCAAGTCTGGTCGAGATGAAAACTGCGATCAATGATCTCAAAGCAGTTTGTTCCGCCCAAAACATCTCTAACCTTAAATTGTGCGAATCGATAAATAACCTGCGTGAAGATCTTGAGACTCAATTTCAATCTACCTCAAAGAACCATCCATCTCTAATGCAGCCTGATCCAATGCTCGAAGTAATCTTTGACAGAATCAACGGTGTAGGTGACGATCTAGCTGCTGTACAATCAACCATTTTCGATATTGAGAATCATATCGAAACGGTAAGCAGCCAAATTGACGATTTACCATTCCACACACAACACCATCAGAATGTCCACTACAATACATCAATTTTGGCTGAATTACTGGAAACCGAAGTCGACCCACTTTTACCACCACCTCCTCGTCCACCACGGTTAATTAAATCTACAACTTCACCCGCTGCCACTTCAATCCAGGAGACCGAAACTGTTTCACTGTCAACTCCTCCCATCGCCGCCCCACGCAAGCTAATCAAACATTTTAGTACTACATGGACACCTTCCGAATGGAGGCGTAGACTGGAAAAAATTGAAACCGATATGAGTACATTCTTCATCAAAGGCACCCCCGTAAACGCTGATATTTTTTGGATCACGAAATTCTTCGCAGACAAATACGGCATCACCATCAGCAAATGTGAAATGTTCCTGCCATCTCACCACAAAGGTAATCGAAGCTTTAAATTCGACCTCCCTGCTAGATACGAATGGTTATTTGAAAACCCTGCTGGTACTAATTTCAACGTTGGAAAGATGCGCATCTGTAAATGGATCGAAACACCTACCAAGAAACAGGATAAAAAGAAGCTTAAATCTAAGTTACCTAATTCTGATTCCAACTCCCATCCCAAACCGGACTCTAATAAAATACCGAAATCCGTCCCAAACCGTAGCAAACCTGACTCTGTACCGAAAACCGTTTCCAACTCCCGTTCCAATTCTGACTCTAATTGGAGATTTAAAACTAATATATTCCCCAATTTCGCCCCTCCCACTCACATCCCGAACCGACTTCATCGGTCCTCTAATTATATTGCACCTGCAGCCTCCGTTCCACCCAAGCCACCGCGTCAACGCGTCTCTTTCAAATTAGCACCAACCGCTTACAATAACCCCTCGGAAATACCTAACCCCTCTGCACGTGCCCCCACTAGCACTTCTTTCCCTAATTTTGACCTTAAAACCGGAGCTAAATATCCCAATTTCGTTAGGTCCCATGTTATAAATCCCTCACATGAACATGTGTCTAATGCCTCTTCAATCACCCCTGCATCGCCTTCAAAATCTTCGTCCACCTGCCCCATTTTTGACCCCCTTCTGCCTCCCACAGTTAAAATAACCCAACAAACTTTTGGCTCAACAGAATGTCGTTATGCACTTTCTAGGCTTAGAGAAAAAAAGACGTACGAGAATATACGTCTCCTTCTAGCATATCTGCATGACAAATCAGACTCAGTTTGTTATGAGGGGAAAACTAAAACAAGCGTCATGGTCTCAATACAGCAGGAAGGTCTCCCTACTGACCTTACAAGTCTGAGGAACTTATACATCAAGTTCCACGAGATTTTTAATATGTCTCCGCAAAAAGTCTCAGACGACCTTGCTGCTTTCGGTAACTATGTGCACTCAAAAAGGATCTCACACCTCCAACGAAGCAGAGCTGACAACGACAAATTTTTTCGTCCCTAACGTGCTACCATTGCCAGTGTTTCGACCATCCACTCCTACGCCCTCTCGTAATAACCTTCCTCTTACCTTTTACTATCAAAACGTAAGAGGACTGCGCTCTAAGACCCGTGCCGTCTTGCGCCAATCTCACGCTCTCCCATTTGAGGTCTACGCTCTGACCGAAACTAATCTAATTCCCGATATAAAAAATCAGGAATTATTCCCCCCTAGTTTCAATGTTTTCCAAGACGACGATCTTACCCGCCCAAATGATGATGCTCCGTGTCGAGGTGTCCTACTGGCCGTCCGCAATGACCTAAACTCTTCACCAATCGCTGTTTCTACTTCCTCTAAACTTGACTACGTTTCAATAAAGATAACACTCCCCTGCAGGTCCCTGTACATTATGTGTTTTTACATCCTACCGGCCCAACCAATCGAATGCTACCAACTCGCTATCGATGCAATTGATCAAATAATTAACTTATCTGATCCTCTCGATGATATCATCGTACTTGGCGATTTCAATCTACCTCAGCTGCACTGGACTCAATCAGATGATAAATCTTTTTTTATCGCTTACCCTGTCTCGAGTAAAGAATGTCTCTTCTTGGATGAGCTCACAGACTCTAGCTTATGCCAAGTTAGTGGAGTCTCCAACTATATGGGAAGGCAATTAGACCTCATTTTCACCACTGACCCCATAAACTCCTCTGTGTCGCTCTGTCCCCTTTCACTATCGACCATTGATAACTTTCACCCACCACTTCTTCTTTCTCTTTTCCACCACTCTACTTTCCGCCCCACCCCATCTGCAGCTACCACTTCTTACGACTTTCATAAAGCGAATTTCCGCAAAATTAACGCATATCTTAGTAAGTGTTCTTTTGATTTCGCCAATATGCCCCTAAAAAGTGCTCTCTCTATTTTCTACAGAGAATTACTTAATTCTATTTCTCTCTATGTCCCCTTTTCGCGTAATAGGACCTCTTCTACGAGCCCCCCGTGGTATAATCGTAAACTTCGCTCTTTACTTAACAAAAGAAACAAATTATGGACAGTTTTCCTCCGGTCCAACTCTTTTGTTGACTATTCAAACTATCTCGGGTCATACCTTCAATTCGCCCAGCTCTATAAGTTTCTCTATCAGCGATACCTTGATAGTGCGCAATCAAGGCTTATAAATGATCCTAAGTCTTTCTATCAATTCGTTAATTACAAAAAAAAATCCGACGGTTTTCCTCCATCCCTCTCATACGAAAATATATCATCAACTGATCCGCATACCATAGCTAACTTTTTTGCTACTTTTTTTAAGCAATCTTTTGCCGATAATTCCTTCGTACCGGATCCCTCTTATTTCAAATACCTACTTAACTTCCCTATTGGCCCTACTATTTCTCATAGCTTTGATCATACAGTAATAGAAAACAAATTACAACAACTTAATGATGAATACTTACCCGGCCCAGATGGCCTTCCATCCATATTTCTTAAAAAGTGTTCCTCAACTCTTTCACGCCCCCTTGCTAATCTCTTCCGATTATCGCTCTCTCAAGGTGAATTTCCACAGATATGGAAGTCCTCTTTCATAACACCCATACACAAAAAGGGATTAAAGAGCGAAGTCACTAATTACCGCCCTATAGCTAAACTTTCCCATATACCCAAACTCCTCGAAAGTATTTTGCATGAAGCCTTAAGCTTTCAGTGTAAATCTTTTATTTCCCCCAATCAACACGGCTTTCTGAAGGGTAGATCAACTACCACTAACCTCGTAGAATTCGTGTCCTCTGTTCTCTCAGCCTTAGAAAATGGTAAAGAAGTTGACGTTATAACAACTGATTTCAGTAAAGCTTTTGACAAGATATCTCATAAACTAATCCTGTTCAAATTGTCCGTCCTGGGCTTTGAACCCATTTTGCTTAAATGGATATCTTCTTACCTGGATAATCGTTTTTATAATGTTCGTTTCAGATCTGTCCTATCGGCCCCTTTCTTAGCCACTTCAGGTGTTCCTCAAGGTAGTCACCTAGGTCCACTCCTCTTTATCCTAACTATTAACGACCTTCAAAGGCTCATTCAACACTCAACACTTTCTCTCTATGCTGACGATACCAAATTTTTTAAAACCATTTCCTCACAACAAGACTCCACCCTCCTTCAAATAGATCTAAATAGTTTTTCCACCTGGTGCATCAAGAACTGCTTAGAACTCAATGTCTCCAAATGTCAATCGATTACTTTCTCACGTAAGTGCAAGAAGTCTCCTCAACGAATTTACCATCTCGACGGCCAACCTATACCCCTTGTTGAATCTATCCGCGACCTTGGTATATTATGCGACAGGCAGCTTAATTTCCGCTCGCATATTGATGAGATAATTTCTAAAGCAAACTCATCACTCGGCTTCGTTAAAAGATGGTCCAAAGAATTCTGCAACCCGTACGTGACTAGATCACTATACATCACTTACGTTCGCCCCTTCTCGAGTACGCTAGCCAAGCGTGGTGTCCCTTTCAACGAGTTCATGTATCTCGTATTGAGAGGATCCAGCGTCGTTTTCTTCGCTTTGCTCTTCGAGGTCTACCTTGGAACGATCCTCTAATCTTACCTCCCTATCGAGACCGTCTCAAGCTCATTAACCTGAATACCCTTGAGGAACGAAGGGACGCAGCAGATATTTTGTTCATTCACCGACCCCTCTCAGGCTCCGTCGATTGCATGCCTCTTTGCAACTCCATTTTCTTTAACACTAACCCTCGTAATCTACGTTCCACCCGTCTCTTTTATCTACCTATCCACCGCACCACATATGGCTCTAACGAACCAATCTCCCGTATGCTGCGTAAGGTAAACTCCAACCTTTCCGTTTTCGATTTTAATCGCAGCACACTTTCCCTCAAATTCGATCTCCTTCACCATCCTTAGCTTTAAGCCCTAGTATTAGTTTAAGTCTTAGTTTTTAAGCTTGTATTAAGCATAATAAATGGGGGCGTTAGCCCCCACGAAAATTAAAAAAATTAAGTTCAATCAATCCCCCTTTCGACCTTATTTTCTGCATGACCAATCCCTTCGCGACCTTGGAATTTTATACGATAGAGAGTTAAACTTGGTGCATGTTCCGTAAGGTTAACTCAAACTTCCCCTTTTTTTTGATTTACATAGACGAGTATGTTATCCAATGTGATGGTGGTCTCTGTTGACTTAATCGACTGGCCGACATCATCTTGGAAGAAGTACAGTCAATGACACCTAGGGCATCAAAACCACACCAAACATTTATTTTGTTCATATACGAGTAAAACGGCTTCTGTCGGAATATATCCGGGTGTTCTCTTGACCAGATACGGTAATTTTGTTAAATTAACAAAGCCATTTAACTAAAAATGTGTCTCGTCACTGAGGATATTTTTTTTTTGTTGTGAAAATGACGAACTTATATAGAACAAAATCTGCAAAAGTAAGACGTGCACGATGGTCATTTGGCTTTAGCTCTTGGGTCAATGTAATCCTATACGGAAGCCAAGTCTTTTCGCAAAATACGCCAGGGACGTTCAAGAGATGCCCAGCTCTTGATAATGGAGGATTCAATTGATTGCGGTTTTGACTAACCGACTCGCGTACAGCTGCAGTATTCTCTTCACTTATGGCGTTTCACTTGCACGGTCACATTAAGCACCATGTAGTGATACTTATGAATTGATGAATTTTTTCATTAAGCGCTCAATTGGGATGATTATCATGACCGAAACCTGGAGTTTACTTACGTAACGTAGTCGTAACTGACCGACAATTTTTTTTTTTAAATTTTGATGATTTTTAAGCGCTGTTGAAGCCTATAACTTTTCATGATTTATTCCAGACAGTCTGCAAAACAAATATGACATCTGACAAAATGTGATATGCGTGTGGTCATAGAATCGCTTTTGGAGATATTGGGCGCATCTAATAGAAAAAACTCTTTAGCAGAAGTTTTTCGTTCCGACAGAATGCCAGAAAAGAAGCTGTCACTCTCAAATGTATTTTATAGTTACACTTGGTCTCATAAGCATTCGACCAACGTTGAATTCCAGATAAGTGTCTCACAAAGACTGAATGCGATAATCCTCTTCTGTTTGCATAATGGCAAATACAACAATTCGTCAAATTAAAGTCTAAAAAACTTGAATACTGTAAAACAAGATACGCCAACTTGATCTATTGCCAAAATGAATCGATCTACTCTTATATGAGACCGAAATGTAGAAAAATAAAATCTTCCCCAGCTAATTGATTGAAAGGAGAAATAACAACTTATTTCGAAATTCATTTTATTTCTTAGTTTGCAGTTGCATTTCACTCAATTGACTTTCCTTAAAATAAAACCTTAATATTTTCCTTCAAGGCTTAATTCAACATAACTTCATACAAAGTAGATAAAATATATATAAGCAGATATATAGTACATATTTATATCTGTATAACAAATCTATAACAATAATAAATGAGTTAATCTAGTTGCTTGGTTTCATCCCTCTTGCGTATAGAGGGTATTAACAAGGGCGGAAGTGATTCTCGCAATGCCTTCAATCGTTTACTCTTCTCTTTCTCCAGCTTTCGTGGAATTTCATCGCTTGATGTGGACGAAATCGCAAAATTCTCGTTACTCTGTGTCAATAGAGCGGAACGCCTAAAGTGCCTTGGCATTGAATAGTCCTCCTGACCTGCTTTTGCTGCGTTTGCCATCTGAATTGAATACAAACTTTGCGATACTTTGTATTTCTCGATAGTGGGTGTGTCAGCATAATTCTTTGGCAGATTGCTAAATGAAATGGACGGCACTTCTGGGGTCATACTGATGCGACTTATTGATCCACTGATTGCGAAAATATCTGTCTCACTGGCCACCGGGCGTACTTTGAAATGAGGCACACTCTGGACATGACGCAATGGTCGTTTTGGAATGTGTACTTTTAAATAAGCCTGCCGATCAATTAATCTTGGACGGAGAATAACTTCGTCTGTCTGATCTGTGGGATCGTTACTCTTCTCAGAAATAGTTTGTTCATCGGATCTAAGTGAAGTTGGTGAAACTGGTGAGCTTGGTGTTAGAGTTTCTTCGGTTATTGGTCCGAACTTCTTTGATGTTAATGAAGCGCTGTCTTCTGGTGAGGAATCCGATGTTATGGTGAATGTTATGCGTTTCTCGGCTGTTGGCTCTCCGAGCGTTTGACGATTGACAATACTGACGGCCTCATCTAGGTTATCTGGAAAATAATCAAAACGAAAAATTAGATCCGACTTTACCAATTGTAATTCAATTTAAAGTGTAGTTCATACAAAAGACACAAAGTTTTGTTAAAGTTTTAAAAAGGCATTTATGTTATAGTTTGTACTAATGTCTTATTACATAAGAATGGTATTAAGTGGGAGAAAATTAAAAAAAAAAAAAACATTTTGTTAATCCATACACTCCTCAAACAGATACCAGCTTGAAAGGGGTTAAACAATTAATTGCTGGTATCATAGTCGAACATTTAAAGCAGTTAATCATCATTATTGTGTAAAAGCACAGGAAGGGTACATTTTAAGGATTAAAACTCACCAAAAACGGGGACAGGGTTGTCAAAATGACTTTCTTTTGTATCCTTCGTATTTTATCTAAGCTACATATGGTTTTCCGAAATTATAGTCAAAAAATTAAGAATACAATTTATAATAGCTGCCTGTATGAATTTTTATAGTTACAAAAAAATAACACATTTAAATAAGGACAATGTTTCTCATATAACCATAGATAGATTTTGAGAGAATCTTACACATCAACGCTACGGTAAAAATTATGTTAATAGTCAGAGGTGTCTAAGTTCAATATTGGTTTTATCGGTGGTCTAGGATGATGCAGTAGTCAAAATCGTACATAGGTTCGACTTAACCAATGGAATGGGTTTTATGAGTACAGGGAAACTTTTCTGATACAAATCAATTGAAGTTTGCATACGGTCTTTACACGGCGCCGCTGGATAACTATATCAGTACCCACTGAGAAGTAAACCTACTTATACACCGATTGCATCCCTTTTGGTTGTATAGGGCTTATGACCTTTAAACGGGAAAAAACATTCGATATGCGAGGGAAAAAAGACTCCGATATTCACGGATAGAATAAAAGACAACGACATGATACGAGCACTGATAAACAGCTTTGGGTATGCACCTTTAATGTGAGGAATTTTTCTAATACGACTGCAGAAAAACTAAATACCATAAAAAGCGATAAGCCAAGCGGAATTAATTTAGCTTGACATGTGAAACGTATGAAGAGTATTAGAAACCTACCCTTGCTAATTTGAAACCAAGCCAAACATATCTTGGTTGTGGAATAATGGAATGGAATGGTTGGTAAGAAATCAACAGGCAATTCTTTCAATTGCATACAATAACTATAGTGGACAAAGCGAAATTATTGAAGTGCGTTTTGAATTAGAAAAGAGATGGAAAAGACGGTAACTTGAATACGCGCGGTAACTGAATAGTCTTTGTATAGGAACCTAGAAGATTCGCAATCAATAAGCAAGCGACAAGCTTGAGAAGAAATGCAACTTTGATGCATTTGAATTTGAGATTCCGAACGAACAGAGGAGTATAGCTGAAGAATTTATGTAGACTGTATGATCAAAATTCGACTGCAAGGCAGAATGAACCAATCAATCTAGACCGACAATTTCGTATAATCGATCTAAAATAAGTAAATTTACTCATATCGAACATCCTTTCAGGTCCAACAAAGCTGCTGGTACTACCAGCTTATAGGCTGAGATCTTCAACAGGATGTTAAATGAATTGGAAAGGAGGATACACAAATAAGTTATATCTGCAAAATTTTATGGAACGAAGGTATGCTCAATGATTAGAACCTCAACGTTGCTTGCCCGATCAAGAAAGGAGGTCCTTTAAACCGTGCCAACTGCAGAGGTAAAAGTCTCCTTAACAACGTTTACACGATTCTATGTACTCGTGTCTAATCAATTGTGTGATCAGGTTCTTTGTCAACAATTTGATGTTACAGAGCAAATTTCAACACAACGACAAATCTGGGAGAAAGTTCTTTAATTTTAAATCGAGAGACACCACATTTTTCTCGATTTTAAGCCAGTGTATGACGGTATTTCAAGAGTCTAACAAACAAAGCAATATTTTGTTATCGCTGGCAAAATTCATCCGATTATTCAGACAATGCGGTTGTGCGTAGCAGGCACGTTGAAGCGAGCGAGCCTTTGTCCGTGCGAGATCTTATGTAAGTCTCAAGGACTCTACTGCATACAGTCGGCTGAGGGGTGGCGAACTAAAACTGACAAACCTGATTCCAGTGATGGTGTGAGCGTATTGCAAACCGTGCCAAAGGATGCAAGATTGGGGGTCTCGAAAAATCGAATGGTATGGTAAGGTACACTAAGGCAGCAATGGCCTGTCTGGTGGAGTACATCACCAGACAGGACGTCACAGCCGTACTCATACAACAGCCCTGGATCAATAAGGACAACAAGATCCAGAGTCTTAGACTGAAAAATTACGAGTTGTTCTACATGGCAGAAGGTAAGATTAGGACCTGCATCCTTATCAAAAACCAAATAGAGGCGTTTCTTTTGCATAATTACAGCTCAGGAGATCTGAAATCGAGTGTGGCAAACCACTCTATCTGACCTCGTCCTACTTCCTCTATGACTCCGAGGTAGTGATCTCGGAGAAGTTAAAGGACTTGGCAAGGCAGAAAAATTGGACTGGATTCGATGGTATCTTCTCCGAAGACCCAGAACTAAGAGTTTCTATAAGACTACCGGACGCAAGCAGTGTATTCCAATCAGAAGTTCTGACTGTCCTCAGGGCAGCTGAGTTAATGCAGATGAGATCGGTATCCGAAAGAGATATCGCTATCTACATCAATAGCCCGGCGGCACACAAGGCAATGGAATCAACCAAAGTCAACTCTGATACAGTCAGGGGTTGTCGCACAGTGTAAGTGAACCGGGTAAGACTGTGCTGCAGACACTGCGGTATTAAAGGTATTAAAGGAGCTTGCCAGAAAAAAGAGGTTGCCAACATCAAACCTCCCTTTTGCACAGTGAGGGACACTATCGAGGAAAAAATTACAAAGCCTGCCAACCTAAGGGGGTCAAGTCTTGAAGGACACAGGGTATCCAGGGCTCTTTGACCGCTCTTTGATGGCAAATGATCTAAGAAGTTAATAAAATTAAACAGGGATAAACTTAAGACAGTAATAGGAATCCTGACAGGACACTGTCTCCTGCGGCAACACGGGCCAGATACGGATATCTACATATTCTGCGGTGATCTGCAAGCTGTTGACACATACTGTGTGAATGCGAGACAATAATGCGTAGTCGAAGAAAATTTTTAGGGAAACCTAGAGGAAATAGACGGCACGAACTTAAAAGGCCTTCTTGGCTTTTGCAAGAAAGTTGGGTGTTTCACCATGGCGATTACTGAGGTTTTCGCCATTTGTAGACAAATTCAACGGGTTCCGTTTTTGGTGCTTGGTGCCTGTGTGATGGTATATCCATCACACTCTTGTTTAACCTAACCTAACCGTTAGGTTAGGACTTCTTTAGCATCGTTCCTAAAATTTTGGAAAACTCAGACGTACGTAACCCCAAAAGAGACAATCATTTAAAAGTCCGTCCAGTTGCTCGCATGCGTCAATGAAATATATACATAGTTTATATGACAGGTTAAAGCTCATTTAATCAATGCGCATTGGTTCAATACGCTCATATAAATACTACTTCAAAACGCAACGAAATGTTCAATGTGTATTGTAGCAATGCGCATTGATTAAATGCGCTTTAAGCTGTCATATAAACTAGGTAATAATAATCGGAAGAACGCAGTGTGTTTTTTTTTTGTGGGTGGCATCCAAAACTTGATAGGAAGACTAAATTATTGGTGTAATGGGACTTGTTGTTATATTCTAGGCAACCACCTACCTTACATGATTTTAGGTGTCTCAAAAAAATAGTGTGTTTTGGGCGCGGTTGGGATTCAACGCCGAACCGTCCTATTTGGAAGCCAATATATTGTACTACCACTTGAGCATTCAGCACAGACGGCTAGGATAGAACGTCATTTCAGACATACTCGTATGTACTTAACTTTGAGATGCTTAGCGACTTTTTCTACCTGTGCTGTGCTATTAACTCTGACGATGACACAAGCGCTGATACTATATATAATGAAAAATACAAATACTATTGTGATTTCTGTTCCTTTCAATAAAAATTCAGTTGAGTAACAAAGCCCTTTCTAAACTAAAGTGACTGTATAAGAGCATAATCATCTCAGTTCTGCTATACAGTGCAGAAGCCAATAGTTTGTTAAAAATTAATAAGCCCGCCTTAAGTTGCATTAAGAAAAAAATTGTTCGGAGGATCCTTCGATTCCTCTTGACTAGATGGTGAATAGGGAAGGAAATACCATTCAGGCTGTAAGAAGAAGTAAAAAATACCATCAGTCCTGATAATACGATTCAAAGAGGTACCGACCAAACTATAGATCCCAGATACCAAGCCGATTTAGCAGGTTTAGACAAAATACCGAACGTTGTCCAAAGTTTAAGAGAGTTCTCTGGAACTCCCGGTGAGTTCAGCTCTTGGCGCAAAAGTGTCGAAAGAATTCTTGGCATTTACGACCACCTAAAAGGAACTCCGAAGTACTGCGGAATTCCCAACATAATTAGAAATAAAATCGTAGCGATTTTAGAATCGTACAACACTCCGCTCAACTGGGAGTGTATATCAAAGTGCTTGACTCTCCACTAAGCCGATCGACGTGATCTGGGTACACTAGAGTACCAGATGACGACGATTGTGCAAGGTAATAACACAATAGAATCATACTACCAATCGGTGTACAACCATCTTTCACTAATTCTGAACAAATTCTCTAGTATGAACCTACCACCAGACGCGTTATACCATTTAACGTCATCCTATAGGGAAAAGGCCCTTAATACCTTTGTACAGGGTCTCAAAGGAGATTTTCCATGGCTCCTCGGCATAAAGGAACCAGCAGATCTGTCGACTGCTCTAAATTTATGCCTGAAGCTGACTAAGCTAATTATGCGAACCATGGTACTGGTACAAGTAGAAAACCACAACCAGCTCCACCAATGCCTCCTCGTAGAAATCAACAACTCTATCCCCAGGTCGCTCATCTTCCACAGATATCCCAATACTATTCTCAACAACCTCAGAACTTTCAGGGCCAAGGACAGAATTATCAACCTAGTTACAGATCAAACTGCCAACCTAATAATTTGCCAAATCAAGTGCGACAAGTACCAAATGCTTCCGCACCTAGACCCCTTCAAAGAGGTGAGCCTATGGACGCGAAACTTATTAGAACACATAACGTCAATTATGCGAATAGGCCACAAGGTAAAAACTGGCCACCTGCACCCAAGCGTACAATAGACCACTCACAGCAGCACGTGCTACCGAACAACTTACAGAGAAATTCTAAGACCTCACACGCACAGACTACGGATGGTCTTCTTGACAGCCATGAACGAATAATTATAATGACGCAATATCGGCAATGATGGATCAGCTAGCTGAAGAACAACAATTCAACGAATACAATGACAAGTACATGGAAAACGAAGAAACTGCAAACCGTAGCGATTTCGTTGATGTCCATTATTTCGGTTGAAAAAATCGTCGCTACTATACTTTGAATGCAGGACAAAGGATAAAAAAATTCTGAAATTTCTAGTGGACACCGGTTCCAATAAAAATTACGTGCAACCCAGTCTCGTCCTTAATCCTATTCCTAACAAAAAAAAACTTCGTAACAAATTCTATTTGTGGCAATATTGAGATAACACACCGGTCTGAACGAGGATATCAAATTTTTCCTTTTACCATCTCTCAAGGATACGCCATTCTCGGTAACGACAGCCTTAAAGAACTGTCGGCCGTAATTTTTGCAAAAAAAATTACATGCTAGTGGGAAATAAAGTAAAAGTACAAATAAAACAACAGATTTCTGAATCGGTACATAGCATCCACTTAAGAACGAACCATATGTCCCAAGAGCAAAAAAACAAATTAAACTTCCTTGTTGCAAATTATTATAATTTGTTTGGTGAACCAAACGAAAAGCTAACATATACTTAACGTGAAGGAAAGAATTCGAACAACTTCCGACGATTCTACAATATTTATTCAAAACACTACCCATATTCCATGTCATTAAAGACGGAAATAGACAAAAAAATTTGTGAATTAATTGATGATGGAATTATCCGACCTTCACGGTCACCGTATAATTCCCCTGTATGGATCGTACCGAAAAAAGCGGATGCCTCCGGTGGGCGAAATTTCCTCATGGTAAACGACTACAGGAAATTAAACTCGTTAATGATCTCTGATCGATACCCTATTCCAGAAACCAGTGAAGTCCTAGCTCACTAGACCTTAAAAGCGGCTTCACCAAATTCCTCTTCACGAGGGCGACATTGAAAAAACCGCATGCTCCGTAAATAACGGAAAGTATGAGTTTGTTAGACTCACTTTTGACTTGAAAAGTGCTCCAGCTATTTCTCAAACGCGCTTTGGACGATATACCATATTACGAAAACACATCGGGAATATCTGTTACGTATATATCGACGATATAATCGTTTTTAGCCAAGATGCCGAAACTCACTTCCAAAATTTAGATAACATTTTTAAGGACCTTCAGGAAGCCAATCTCCGAGTACAATTAGACAAGTGCGAGTTCCTTAAGCCAGAAGTTGAATTTTTGGGTTTTATAGTACCCTCAGACGGTATAAAAACGAACCTCACTAAAGTAGAGGCAATAGTTAACTTTCCGTACCCAAAAATGCTTAAAGACTTTCGATCATTTCTTGGTCTTTCGTGATTTTACCGGAGATTCATCAAAGATTACTCTAAATTGGTAAAACCCCTTACAGGCCATTTAAGAGAGGAGGATGGACGTTCATCCAAATCTTCATCAAGCAAAAAACTCATATTCTTATGAAGGAAGCATATTCAAGGAAGCAATTCACAAAATCAAACATTCTCTTGTCTCCCAGGAAGATGTTTTAACTTATCCAAACTTCAACAAGGAATTTCAACTCACGACTGATGCATCAGACTATGCATTCGCTGCCGTACTGTCGCAAGACGATAAGCCGATAACTTTTATTTCTCGGACACTTAGTAAAGCGGCAGAACACTATGCCGCTAATAAAAAAGAAATGCTGGCTATAGTATGGGCTCTGAAGTCATTGAGAAATTACCTTTATGAACAAACAAAAATTAAAATTCCCACAGACCATCAGCCTTTAACATAAGGATTCAGCAACAAAAACACAATTAACAAAATGAAACTTTGGAAGGCTATACTCGACGAGTATAATTATGAAATAAAATACAAGCCTGGAAGAGCCACTGTTGTTGCAGATGCATTGACAAGACCCAGATAAATTCCCTTACTGCCACCCAACACAGCGATGAAAGTTCCGGACAAGAGCTCATTCAAATTGTCGACGTACCAATCAACGTTTCTAAAAATCAAATCTTTCTTTCAATAGGAAATAGTCCATCATACGAATTTCAAATAGTCTTCCCTATCATAGGCACACTATAATTGAAACAATCTACACCCAAGAAAAATTAATAAGCATCCTCAAAAAGTACCCAAATCCATCAGTAACTAACGCCATTAAAACCGAAGAGCGAATTTTAGGCCAGATACAGGAAATATATTCCACTCACTTTCGTCAATACCGAACGCGTTTCGCCAGAAATTTAGTCATCGATCTCACTGATGAAAATCTACAGGAAGCGGTAATTATAAAAGAACATAATCGTGGTCACCGCACCGCGCGCGAAAACAAAATTCAACTTTTACAAACGTTTTATTTTCCCCGCATGAAAAAAAAATTAAAGAAAAATACCAAAATTTGTAGAATTTGTAAGGAGAATAAATATGACAGGCACCCTAACAAACCAGAACTCCAACCAACCCCCGTTCCAACATACCACGGTCAGATAATTCATATTGATATTTATTTTACGAACAAGCATACTATTTCAAATGCCATAGACAAGTTCTCGAAATACGCCTTAGCAAAAATATTGAAATCATGATCAGCGGCAGATATTAAGATATTAGCTTTCGGTGTCCCAGAAACCATAGTCATGGACAGTGAAAAATCTCTAAGCACTAATTCGATTACCTTTATGTTGGAAAATATGTTTAATATAAACGTTTTTGAAGCTCCACCTTACACAAGTTCTGTAAATGGTCGAAAGATTTCACTCGACACTTTCTGAACTGATCCGCTGTCTCAAAACAGATAACAACCACTCTTGTTTTTCCGAACTATTAGACAAATGTATTTATAAGTACAACCGGTCTTTACATTCTGTAACCAACAAAAAGCCGATAGACATATTTTTTCGTGGACAACTAATAAATAACCCAGAGAAACTCGAACTTGTACGTCAACAAAACACGAAAAAATTACTGGCAAAACAGCAAGCTGATTTACAATAGAAAGAAAAGTCCACTTAAAATTTATGCTGAAGGAGAAGTTAACTCGCGAAATTATCACAGACAGAATAAACAATGTACTTAGAAATAACAATAATCAAATAATAATAAATAAAATTACTATAGATAAGTTGAAGGAGGGTAAACAATACAGCAAACAATTTAATAAGAGCTTTTTCAGACAATAATAATTATACCGAAAGAATTATGAAAATAAAATGTAAATTAGATATAATTAAGGAGGAGGTAGTAAATGTCGCATACGCCAATCATTGGGCGAAAGTAAATATTGTAAATTCTTTTATCCTATCGAATTCGAAAATTAATATAACAGAAGCTCTACTTAAAGCTGAAAATGTTCCATTTCTAAATGTAGGCGAAGCCTTGGAATTGCCGAGATAAAAATTGCCTCAACTGTTAAAAATCTTATTTACATTTTAAGATTTCCAATGAAGAAACCTGCCAAAATTAAGAAAGTTATAAATAAAATAGAATACGATTCCATCCTAAAATGTAATATCAATATTTACGGCATTGCAAGTACATGTAAAACTTATAATAGCCTATCTATTTGTAGTGAAAATAATTTAGTTAATTTAGGGAACTCGTCGTGTATCCCAAAACCAGTGAAAAGTCAGAAAGCTGATTCAGATATAGAAGAATTTTCACCTGGTATCCTGTTGGTTAACCCTCATCGGTACCTCATTTAGAGCAACGTATGAGTTCTTTGTGTGTAAAATTTACACACTCCTTGAACATTTTTTTTTTATGCATAAAAACCAAACAGGAGTACTTTTTGTTTATTTCAACATTATTTCGTTTATTGGCTTATTATAAAATTCAATTTCAAACTAAAATACTACAAAAAAGAAATATTTACATTAAAATATTAGATATGTTTGAAGAAGGTAAATCAAAGAGCACATTTTTCACAAACTTTAAAATAGTGCTTTGGACATACATATTTAACACATTTATCACATCGTGTGGCATGACTGTTAGAATTTTTTAGCGATGGGCACATATGACATCGAGCCCTTTTTTGGTTACAGTTTGATGAATCAGTGGTAGTAATCCAATAAGAAGTGGATCTTTTGCTCTTTCCGCTTGTTCAATCTGGTCCGAGCTTGATCTGGATTTCGGACTCTGTTAACGACAGCTATAGCGTTTGCACCTCGTGGCATCGACTTCCGTTGTTTTATATGTGGAAAACACAGCTGTTGGCCAAGTTCAATCAAAAACAATCTTCTTCTAATGTTTTTTTTAGCAATTTCCCACTCTGGATTTAATTTCAAGTATATAATTAACGCGTTCCAAGCTGATATATCTATCATGTTGCAAAAAAGAGCAACAGGCCATCTATTGACCTTTCTCTTGCATCGATATGCATCGATATCCAAAACATCGACTCCACCTTTTGTTCGGTTATACAACTTAATTATTTCCGGTTTTTTTTTTAGGGTCATTATCGTCGATGTTGACAGAAGAATGATAAGTTGATAGAAGCGTGACAAATCGGCGTTTTTTGGGAACATAAGATAACATACAAGCACGAAGATTATGGTCAAAAACATACTCTGTATGATGCAAAGGTTTTTTCTTCAGAGCAGAGGTGGTATCTCCTTCCGGTTCTTTCGAATGGTACCCACTAAAGTCATTTGACGTTTTTTCAATTTAGCAGCAAGTTGGTGAGTTGTGAAAAGTTGTCAATTTCAAAGTCGTTAACCAAAAACAAGCCCTACCTTGTCTGTTAGAAAATGATATGCTGGAAGATCTATTTCAAGGAGAAAGCGGCATTGCATCCTTAGAATACTGAATGCGTTTATCTTTAGAAAGTAGCAATATATTTGGCTCTTCAACGGCGGCTTCTCTAATCTCAGGTTCGATATACTCAATATCGGAACTATCACTTTCATAATTAACTTCACTGTTAGCTTCACTCTCACTTGGAATATAGTTATTGTCATCATCTGATACATATGGCTCACTATCACTTCCGTACTGATCAAAATAAGAAAATTCCATTTTTTTTTTCAATATTTTTTTGAATTTGTACTAAAACTTTATTCTAAATAATCTGACTTTCCATTTGAATCACTCCGCGTTTTTTTCTAAAATAACTCTTCTTTATTTCAAAAGCAATTTATATTCTCTTTACTTCAAAAACTTGTAATGGGACGCCAATGGAAGGCTAATTACGCCTGCTTACTGTTTTTTTCGCAAAAAAGGGCTTTTATAATTCTATCAGGAATTTCCTGGTTTTAGCGTTCGTTTTATTATACATATCCCTTTTATCAGGTTTTATCCCTTTTTTATTTTTTACTGCTTCACTTACCGGGAATTTCCAAATGTACTTAGAGTTGAAAACTTTAGACATCCAACCAATTAACAATAATGATGGCCAACGATAATTATAAAAAACCGCAATAAAAAACTAACGATCTAACAAAAAAAATCACACAAATACTGTTGTGTAAATTTTACACAAAGGTACCAATTAAGGAAATTATTTGTACAGCCTTTTAGCGACATCTGTTCAAAAAAATTTTACTAAAAACATAAATTTCTTATATGATTATTACCTTGAGCCGAAGTTATTGTCCAATTAAATCAAATGGTATTGAAAGATATCAATTTGAAGTTCAAAAGTGTGTAAAATTTACACAAGGTACCGATGAAGGTTAATCAATTTAATGGCTCAATCTTAATAAACAACGAAACCCTAATGCTTCAAGGTACCTACATCATATAACATTTCAATACTACCATACCATCGACATCAATGGAAGAAAAATTGTGGCTAAAAAATTACTGATTACCAACCTCTACCGACAATACTACAACCAGCGTATGCACCTAGTAAAACAGAAGAAATGCACCTAGTAAAACTTATACGTTAACCGTACGAAAGGAATAGAACTACTTCAAACTAAGCACAAGCTAAACTTTTCAGTGAACATCATCCTCATAATAATTATTTCGGCCATCATCAAATTCGCATGCAGAAAAATAAATAATAAAAGCCATAATACAAGTAGAGTAGCAGTCTTAAACACCAATAATACTCGTACAACATCCACCACCATTGGTATTAAAGATATTCCTCACCTTGTGTCGTCAATTGCAACTCACGAGGACGTTCGTCTTTAAGGGCGGATGAGTTAACGCCACAAAAATGCAAAATGCAAAACACACATGTTCCCACGGTACCAAAGATTGAGACATACAAGCAGCTCGTGTCATCGTTCCCACGAGCAGAGGAAACTTCCAACGACAACATCCGCTGCTGACACCTCCAACGACACCTGAGTTATCAGAAAACATCCGCTGCTGGCCATGCAGTAGCACCGTATTTGGGAACGCTTCGAGTTAGGTATTGGTTGTAATGTTAGTTCAGTTCGAAGTTAGCTCTAAGAAGCTTAACAATAAAATTTATTTTTTTAAATAAACAACTCAAAATAATTTAACTTGTATATAAATACATGGGTATAAATAATGAACGTGAATATTCAATGATAACAAATTAAAAACTAAAATAATTTTTTAATGCCCTTAATTGCCAAACCAATCCATTCTATGGAACCTAGCAAGATTTAATAAAAATTGTACTTGGTTCTATTTAATCAAAAACAATTTATGTATTTTTTTAATCTTTCACCTAAATTTATAGTGATCTACAATCTATTTGAACAGCCTGTTTGTAGATAAGGAGCTTCAACCGGTTGTTATTTTACATATACATGCATGCATATGCGCACAAAATTATGAATTAAGGTGTGAGGGTGTGTCGATGCTTTCATCATGTGGTAGATCTATTTGGGTTGACAGTAAAACGAAATGTCAGGAACACATTGAACAATTCTTCTTATCTATTTAGGGTTTTATGCTCAATAAATGCATGCATATGTAAATACGTATCATATTTCAGCAAGGCACACGTATTGGTTTCGTAAAAATTTTAAAAGTTTTTCACTTGGCTTTGAATGTTCGGCTGGGAAATGAAGAAAAATAAAAATTTGGAAAAAGCTAAATTTACTAACTTTAGTCAATTATGCGCTCATGACCCCAGTGTAGAGAAGGTTGACGTCAAAGTACTTGTACAGACTTCTGGAGAAGAAATATCACAAATTAAGATGGTTTAAAGTAACTTTAACGCAAAACTTGTAAGGGATCAGCTCGTTGAATAGTCAGAAATCAGAGGGCTTAGGCTGATGGCCTAATGTGCAGCGAAATGTGCGGTTTCAAAACTTCAACATCCATCCATATTTCAAGATGATCTGGCTGTCACTTATCAAACGCAGCAGTACCTATGCATTTATAAGAAGTGGAACACGCATAAGAAGTCGAGTAAGAAGTGAAAAAATTGGCATCTTCACACATAAGCAGGCGATCGGTATTCAAAGCTACTGTAGCAGGAATGGTTTTTGGAAGTTTTGGCAAAAGGTAAACAAAAACTCTTCCGGGACCAGAGTAGTCGATTAAAGCGTCAATTAAGAAAATGTATATGGAAGTCTTCTACAGACTACTTAAGAAGATGACTAAATGTTTCCCACCAGGTAGAATTGTTCACTCAATAGAAGTGAAGATAACCGACTATTCTATGTACCCGACCAACACAAGGCGAAAATAGTCAGAGGTCAACACTAGAAGTCGTTGGTCAATCAACTGATCGGTCTGTATTAAAATCTTTACTTTGCAATCATTTTTGGAAAACAAATCCAATTAATTAATTGATTCCCATCATTATCGATTTAAAAGACATTTTCTAAAGTGTAATGTAGATGAGCTTTCTGGCAATCCTCGTTTCTCTGTTCCAAATGACAAAAGAGAATGCATATGCCTCCATAAAAATTAGCAGCAACGGCATAGTCCCTATTGATGACAAAAGAAGATTAGGACAAAGCGACGTAATGTTATACGACTTTTTGGTTATCAAAAAGACAATTCAAATATTTTTGAATTCAGTATAGACAACAAATGTAGGAGTACGTAGCTCTTTTTGAACCCTTTGCACTGTTCACAAGTCCACTGTAAAAACAAAATACGCATGCTTTTACATATCATGCATAGCACGAACACAACTTAATCTTGTTTCTATATCGCATAGATCATCGTTTGGGGTTGCCGACATTTCACATGTATTCACAGAAAGATAATTATACGATATGAGGCAATCAGTGGAAAATCGTTTTTGGAAGGGCCGAAATCTGGAAAGTTTGCTATCTAGGTTAGCTCATTTGTGACGTAGCTGCTTGCATAATGCTGATGATTTATATATATCATCAACGTAAAAAGTACTGCGCATTGGTACCATCGAATGAGAAGTCGCTAAAATAAGTTTGAAAGTGAAAGCGAACAAAATGTACTCGTATTACATGAGTTAAACGTTAAATATAACGTTGCATATAATTTCACATTTAAATTAAGTTTAAAATGATAAAGGGTCTTTCAAAAGTCGGGCCTGTTTTAAATAAAACATTTAAATATTTAAACTTTTCCCGGTGTTTTTATTTTTATAAAAATATGTCTTTTAACAATTATGTATGAAAAATAACATCAATAAAAATCCACCACGAGCACGTCTATAAACTCTCATACGAACATTAAAATTTTCAAGGACTCGCCACACATTACCGCATTAAGCTCCTCAATTTCGGTCCGAATGTTGTTTTTCAGCTGTGCAATTGTTGTTCGCTTATCCACCAAGACTTCACTTTTCAAAAATCTCAAATAAAATAATTTTATGGTGCTAAACCGCATGATCTAGGTGGTTTATGTAACCATTACGTGCAGACCTTAGAACTTAAACCGCAATAGCTCAATGATTGCACGTGTTGTCGTAGCTCCATCCTGTCGAAAATAAAGATCGTCTGAATCTTTTTCTTCAATTTGCTCTTCTTCAATCTTCAACCATTTGTCCATAGCGCTCTCCACTGACAGTAAAAGCTCTTTCATTTGCATCTTCGAAGAAAAATTTCACAAACCCAAAAACCACATCAAACCACATCACTTTTGTGGGTGGAATGATTTTTCTGAAGTTATTCGAGGATTTTCTTCTACCCAGATTCGACAATTTTATTTGATGACGAATCCATCCAAAGTGAGATGAGGATGATTTTTGCTAGAATATTCGCTAAAAGTTTCCATTTTCCAATGTTTGAGTCCTCTGCTATTCAAATATTGAAATCTTCTGGTATTTAAATATAGATGACACTGTTCACATTCAATCGGACATCACAATATCATAAATGGTAGTGTAAGAGAATAGTATAGAAGGCGTAAGATGAAACCGCAAACTACATATGTATGTATGTACAGTATTGTGCAAAACTAAAGCAACTTTTTCATTAATCCTATTGAGAGCTATTTTTCTTTTATTTTTAATTAAAACAATTTAATACAGATTATTATATTAACATTATTATATACTTAAAAAAAATAGCAGTTATGCGGAAATGGATAAGAAATGGTAAAAGCAAAAAATATGGATTTATGCCTGTGCAAAACTAAAGCAACTGTATTTGCAATTCCGAAACAATACAAAATTTCAACAGTTCTCCATTCATTTGGCTTAGTGAAGTCGTATAAAAGCTGCTCTACCACTATGGCGCCAAATAAATTTAATACAAGCCTTAAAACTAATATATTAAGTGACTATTTTGACGGAGAGTCCCAGATATCGATAGCTACAAAATACGGGATAAATAAATCTATAGTTTCGCGACTAATTAAAAAAATATAAAGTATCGGGAAACATTGAAGTGCTGCATTTAGGTTGTCGACCGCGTGAAACAACACCACGCGCAGATCGGCAAATTTTTAACCTCATAAAGAAGAACCCATTCATATCTTCACAACATATTGTAAAGAAGCTAAATTTAACTATAGAAGCTAGTACTGTTAAGAGGCGGGCTATAGAAAATAATCTAAGGCCTTGCAAAAAACCAGTGCTAACGAAGAAGCACTTGGCAAAAAGGTAGCATAAAATTTATTAACAAAATACGGTAAATTGAAACTTTTATTTAAATAAACAGGTTACAGTTTGCAAAAGCACATCTTCACTGGTCCACTGAAAAGTGACGAATCTAAATTTAATCTTATAAACTCCGATGGAATTTGTACTGTCCGGCAAGGTAAAGGTCAGCGACTCAATCCCCGTTACTGCACCGTCACAGCTAAGCACGGAGGGGGCTGTGTCATGATTTGGACTGGTTTTTCTGATTATGGTATCGGTCCTTTCTATGGAATTACTGGCATAATGGATCGCTTTATGTATAGGGACATTTTAGAAACGCAAATGTTACCTTATGCGGAGTGGCATATGCCTCTTCGATGGGTGTTTTAACATGACAACGACCCGAAACACAGATCGAAACTGGTAAGGGAGTCGATTACTATAAAGGGGATTCAAGTTCTTGGTTGGCCGGCTCAATCGCCCGACTTGAATCCCATTGAAAATCTGTTTGGGATACTCAAGAGGCGAGTTACAGGGCAACGGTTGCGGAGCAAACTGGAGCTGCTTCAATCATTAAAAGAGGAGTGGGGAAATATGCCCCAAAACATAATTGATAAATTAATATCATCCATGCCTCGCAGATGTGCCGAGGTTGTTAAAAATAAGGGACATTACACAAAATATTGAAATAGTTGCTATAATTTTGCACAGCCATGTAGTAAGGTTTTTATTATTTTGTTAATTTTTTTTGTAATATAGTTCATAAATATAATTCAGTGTTCATAATATATAACCCCAAATAATTTGTTTCTTTATAAAAAAAATTAATATAGTAACGAAAACGCTTTTTAACGCAGGTGTTGAATAGTTGCTTTTGTTTTGCACAATACTGTATATGCATTTAACAAAGTTTTGGCGGCATTGAATATATGTATGGTATGCATGCTCATTCAAATGGTCATCATACGTAGTTGGTCATTGATACATTCATACAAACATATGTTGAGAAGTCGTTCGGCGGTGTTTGTATAAGTTAACTTCAGAAATATTAACATAGTAAATCTTTTCCCACGAAAATCAACATCAACGCTCACCATGCACCTCATAGTCACCTGATATAATAATTTTCAAGATATCGTAAACTCAGGTGTCACTCATCGGTCACTTGATATAACAAATTGCTTACACCAGATTTTTCTACCAACACTCGTTGCTTGGCATCGGAATGATTATGAATAAATAGGAGAGCTTAGAGTTAGTTAGATTTAGTTTGGTTTTGGCTTTCTTAAAATAATAAATAAAAGATCGGACAGATAGTCCGTCGCATGTTTTTTAAAAAGTAAATAAATATGAATATAATATAATAAGATTATCGCAAGAATAGTTTACACAGCCTACAGGACCAGTCACCCAGGACATATACATTTTTTAGGTGGAATAACTCTTCGCTGCAATATTTCGAGTGCGCAACGGAGAGTGGAGCAATTTTAAAACTATGTACTTATCGACACGGGCTCGAATAAAAATTATATTCAGCCATGTCTTATTTGTAATCCATTACCCAACGAACAATATTTTTATGCGAAGTCCGTAGCAGGCAACTTAAAAGTTACACACAATATTTTCTTAAACTTGTTCGGTCTTAAAAATTGCAATATAAAGTTTTTTTTTATGCCCTCATTGAAATCATTTGACGCTATATTAGCAGATAGTTATTCTGCCATAATAGATACCAAAAACAATTATTTACTGATACATAATAGAGTAAAAATTAGAATAAAACAATAACCTTCAAAAGCGTGCAGACCACATGACCACAGAGCAAAAGCACACAATTAACACGTTGATTGAGAAATTTTCAAGGCTATTTTCAGACAAAAATGAGAAACAAATCCATACCACAAAGGTAGTAGGTGAAATTAGCATTAATTCAGATGCCCCAATATACTCGAAATACTACCCTATGGCACTGAAAACTGAAGTAGAGCAAGAGATCCAAAAATTACTTCACAACGATATTATACGCCCATCTAAATCACCGTAGAATTCACCAGTATGGATCTATAAATTCAGCCTCTATATTATTTATGCTAGAAAACCAATTCGGTGTAGAAGTCTATACCACACCACCTAATACTCGTACAGTAAACGGACAGATTGAGCGTTTTCACTCCACTCTGCCCGAAATTATACGCTGCATTAAGAAGGATCACAAAACTAAAACTTTTAAAGTATTACTGGAAAAAGCTACTCGTACATACGAATACAATTTCTTCATCCATTCAACAACAAAAAAAGAAGGCCAATAGACATATTTTTCAATACAACAGCATGAAAAGACTAGACAAAACATAGACTACAACAAGAGTATAATCTAAAATATCATAATAAAAATAGACAACCAGTAAAAGACTACTCAGCTGGCTATGTCTTTATATTACAATCGATAAAAGACCAGGTTCTAAAATATCACCCAAATATGTATAGAAAAGAAATTATATCAGAAAACTCTAAAACAACCATAAAAACAGTATCAGATAAAATACGAGTCCATAAAAGTAACATCAAAAACTAACTTTGCTTTCAGGTTGCCACTGACGTTATGCTTAGGCGACACACGTATTTTAGACTACTCAAATTCCGAGTTAGTTAACTATTAAAACAGGGACACCAAGAATCCAGGAAGGAACATTTAAAATCATACACATTATAGATATAGATAAATACGACCACCCTCTTTACCCTCACCTTTCCTACGAAATATCCCAGATATAAAATTACCTAAACCGACTCAGCTCAAATAAAAGACCAAAGAGGTCACTAAATTTCATTGGCACCGCTTGGAAGTGGCTAGCCGGAAATCCGAATTACCACGATTTTAAAATTATACAAAAAAAAAAAAACAATATACTAAGAAACAATAACAAACAAGTTATCATAAACATTCTTTCAATAGATAAAATAAATAACCTTACCCATGTAAAAAATTCAATACTTAAGATTATTAAAACAAATGAAAATGTAAAAAAACAAGTAATGTTAAATGCCCAATATACTCGTAAGTTAAGAATGATAAAAGAAGAATTAGTACGCCTTGCATTGGGCCAAGGCTAACATTTATACTTTCTAATATAGAAATTAATGAAATTGAGAGTTATCTTAACAAAGAAAATATACCCTTTGAAAATATATTTGTTAATATCAAGATTGCCCCAAAACATAATACAATTGTTTATATTATAAGTTTACCACAAACAAAGAATGAAACATGTGAAAAATTATATATTAGAGATGTAAGAAAAGTAAATCAAATTAATGAGATACCATTTAAGGAAATATTAAAATCTAATAAAGAAATATTTAAAAACAGAATGTGAAATATATAATAAATTAACATTATGTACTAGTAATAAGATTTTAAACATTAGCAGTAGAACTTGCATACCGAACTTACTAAGAAGTCATGACGCTACATGCACCACCATGAATAACCAGCATACGCCGACGATAGAAAAATTGGAGGAAGGAACTTTATTCTTGCACAATTACAATGGATCAATAACCATAGACAACGAAACCATGGAAATCAGTGGGACATACATAGTACAATTCCATAACTCCACGGTAAAGATAGGAAAGGTAGTGTTCATATCAAAATAAATTATACACTCAAAACCTTTGCCAGCAATCCTACAGCCAAAATCTATCAAAGGCACAATCGAGGAAATTCTATCACTCGAGATGCTTAAAGAACTAAACTTGAACAATACCCAACATATCCAAATGCTGAGCAACCAAAATGTAATCAGCTTTATGTCTAACATGCACCTAGGAGCAATCCTCATCCTTCTTGATACTATTTGTATCTGAAGAAACAGATACCAATATCAGTCAAAATAGAAGATCTCAATAGTACAGAAAAACCAGTCGTCAATAACCTCGATTCCATATTTTTAAAACTTTGCCAGAGAGGACGTTAGCACTGGACACCCTGGACCCGTGAAATAGGCACTGAGTGCCCAGAGGAAATCGAATTTTAACGTTTTTATTGGTCTATGACATGCAAAAAAGGGATGATTTCCTAAAGAATACGATGCCCAAGTACATAAAAAACAATAATTGAATTGATGTTGTATTTAGTTTTTTATATCTCGGAGCTATAAAAAAAAGACCGTTATCGTGTACCTGGGCACTCAGTGCGAGGATTTCTCAGTATAGTGATTCCCGTAATTTGCTCTCACAGAAATTTAAATTTTTGAAAAAAGGATATTTAGAACAACGAATATACGAAAATAATCGCTGAAATAGAAAAAAATGAAAAAGGACCTGCACACCCATTAATTTTTATTACCTAACTCTCTCTTCGCATGTGGATGCCTCCACATTATTTTGGATATCACTATACATCTTTATTGAAACCTTTAGCTTTTTAGCATTCTCAGAGATTTTGCCTGTAGCGTTGAACAAAATTATGTTGTCAATGGGAGATTTTACCAGCGGAAACGATTTAGTGATTATTTGTTTTTTTCAAGTGTTACTGCAAATACCTATTAGTGAAAGTATTATCTATTGTTTTTGGTAGCTTTTGTTTTTGTTTTATGGTTTTTTGG
Source organism: Volucella bombylans (assembly GCA_949129095.1). Classification (NCBI taxonomy): domain Eukaryota; kingdom Metazoa; phylum Arthropoda; class Insecta; order Diptera; family Syrphidae; genus Volucella; species Volucella bombylans. Next base: position 36,717,020 of record OX422141.1, on the reverse strand, counting down.
TAAGTAATAGCTGAATCTGTTTTTTTTTTGTATTTTGTTTTTCTGTTGTGTTTTGGAATGAGAATATTGATTTTGGTTGGCTCTTGAAAAATGGATCGAAATGATGTGTTAGAACGTGTTGCATATCTATTGAACAAACCTTCTGGTTCATTGAATGATGCTGAACAGAAGTTTTTAGATAACAATCTACATGCACTTGATCAGCAAAGTGCTTATTCAGAGGATTCTAAAGATTCTGAATATTCTGAAGTAGAGAGCTTTCAGAAGTTGACCCTGATTATGTTCCGTTCCTGATTTGCGCGTTGAATAAGTAGGCGATGACTTGCGACAAGAAGAAGAAATATATATGCAGATGCAATCTGGTGAGCGGCGTCAGGAGGATTTTCAGGAGGATGAACCTGTTGGACCAAACAGAGGAATGCGCTACACAGTTAGGAACGTCCGTCATTCTGATACTTGGTGGTCTATGCCAGATGAATTTCAGAAATCCAGGGCAATAAATTATCAAAACGAACGAAAGAGTCATGAGCCAAAATGCAAAACAATATTTTCAAAAAAAGCCGGTGCTTTTAGATGTTTGATAAGACCAGCAACTATTGGTACTATGGCTCTTGACACAAACTGGAAAGCGAAGAGGGCCTATGAAGACATTCGTTTGTCAGCAACACCAAAGATACTTCGTCGATGGTATGATACGGATGCAGATGAGATGTATGCATATATTGCAGTGTTACTGTATGCAGGTGCCGAAAAATCGTCAAAAGAATAAGCTAAGGACTTATTTGATCAGCACAATATACCATGCCTTTAGATCGATTTGAACAAATATCTCGTTTCGTTCGGTTCGATGATTCAAGAACTAGAGCATTCCGCATGCAAACTGATAGCGTTACCACCGACAATTTTTTTACATCTGTGCCATCGGCTTTAGAGCTAGCAAGTAGAAAAACTACACTAGTGGGTACAATAAGAGGCAACAGACCACAACTACCAATGGATTTTACAAGAATGACAGGGAATTCAAAAGAACTGGGGAAAAATTTAGTTAAATTTTTGTTTCTCACGGTGCATGCAGTTAGTTAGCTATGCGAGTAACACAAAAAAGAACGTTCTTTTGTTGTCAACTTCACACCACGGCGAGGACATTGATGAGGAATAGCAGAAGCCTGTTATTATTATAGACTATAATAGAAATAAGGGAGACGTAGACACTACAGCTGCAAACGAAAAACTAACCGTTGGCCAGTCACATTATTTTACAACTTCATAGATACTGCAGCCCTTGCTGACTACAGATCACATGATATAAGCCAACCGGAATGGTATACAACTAAGAAAAGATCGGGAAAAAGAAAAGCCTTTATCAAAGAACTATCATTAGAATTAGCCGCTAAACATTTAGAGAAAAGAATTTTAATAAAGAATTTTGGGATTTGTGTTATGCTCCCATCTGCACAAATCACTATATAAGAATTTGCGAACGACATTATATAAGAGATGAATCACCTGCTGAAGCTATCGACGTTCCTAATCGGGATGATCTTGATGAAACATTCGCTTCTACATTAAAACCAAAGCGCAGCAGAAATCAATCACCAACCTGAACAATCAACTATACAAAATATATTTATATTTATGTTTGTTAAGTATGTATATAATTTAGATTTAAATAAACAACATTTTTTTACTTTGATCACATATAAAAAATGCAATCTTCCATACTTATTTTATAGGGCACTGAGTGCACAGGTACACGATAACTTAAAATTTTACAGTAGACGGGTCGAGGGTTAAGGAGAGAGGAGTTAACTCCACAGCATTTCAAGTAAATTCTTTTCCCACGAAAATCAACATGCGCCAAACGCATGTACAACAATATGTTCCCACGCTCACCATACACCTCTTAACTCAAGAATCATCTATCAGTCACCTGATATAACAATTTGTAAGATATCATAAACTCAGGTGTCACCCATCGCTCACAAATTGCTTACACCAGATTCTGCTACCAACACTCGTCGCTTGGCATCGTTATGCAAATGAATAAATAGGAGAACCTAGAGTTAGGTAGTTTTAGTTCAGTTTTGGCTCTTGTAAAATAATAAATAATAAATAAAAGATCGGACACATAGCCTGACGCTTGTTTTTTAAAAAGTAAATAAATAAAAATATAATTTAATTTATACTCGTATGTATGGCTGTTTGTGTCATAGAAGACTTTTAAAGACAGAACTGTGATCGTTATGATATCAGTGCCTAGTGAGCCTGAAAGATGGAAAAATATGATTTTTTTCATATCTTAAAATGGGATTGTAGATTGCAAAAAGCACGCCTTTAAGTAGCATTCAAGTATATTTTTTTGGAAAAATTTACATTTTGAAAGCTATGGCAATAGCTTTCGGGAAACGTTTCCGACCGCATAACTCAGGTTCAATTTACCTCACAAAATGGATGAATAATAAATATTTTACTAATTTCATTACCTTTAAGCGTAAAACGTAAGCAGTTTCGTTTATAAGTATAGAAGTATTCAAGTATACAATATAAAGTACAATTTTCGTTTTTTTATATATTAAAAAAACGTCTATGCTTTGACTGGACTATTTCAACAAAGAAAATTTTGCCACTAAGTCCACCCCAATTGAATGAATATGTTCGAGAAATATGGTTCACCAAATCCAAAAATATCATAACCCGATCAAAAATTAAATTGGCCACTGAAGACAGAACGGAGCCTTGGGCACTCCAGCCTTTATTTTGTGATTTTTGAACGCGAAACCTTCCGACTTCTAATCTATTAAGAACCTACTGTAAATCTCTGTTTAATACCATTAAAATATTGTTTTTTTTATTTTACGCAGACTCTAAAGTTTTGTTAAAATATGGCTTCAAACAATTCCGTAAGCTATAAACTGGGGCTACCTGTTTTATTAATATTAAGGAAGAAATCAAGGAGAAAAAACATAACCACTGTGTACCGGGTGTACCGCTAAAGCAACAAAAATAAATCGTCAATCCCCAACGGGTCTTTATAACGTTGAGGAAATAAATTTTTTTTTATTTTCGTTTTTTGATTCGGGGAAGATTTTCCTCTTTGCGTTTTTTTTTCCATCAAAAAGATTCGTGATTCAGGTTTAGCTGCCGTCCAAGCGCTACCGGCAGGATCCCACCGCGGGGATAGTTAGATCCTAGACAGTGTTATCGTTCATCGGGGCATCGCCGTATCGGTGCCGGGAACTAAACATAACAAACACAACACCATAACGCCATAGTCACAACAATAAAAAGACCACAAATAGTATCAAATAAATATTTCTTTGAATTAAAAAGGCTTCGGATCTTAGCTTGAAATTTCCGAATATGTCGACTTAAATGTTTAGAACGATATAGCCTAGAAAGTGTTTGAATCCATCCCTTTCAAACACTGTTAAAAGACATCTTGACCACAATCGAGGAGTAGCCTCAAAGCTATCTTTGTCGTTAGCTAAGGCTCAAGTCCGGTCAGAACTACGTATAGAAATTGTGTCGATACAATGATGAAACGAAAATGGCATCAAACAACAAAAGATAAATTGTTCAAGTTTATGCTATACCTACAGCAGAAAAAGGCGAAGAAATAAAGTCTGTCATGAGTTAAACTACGAACGGTGAAAAAAAGAGGTTCAGAAAGCGGTAGCTTGACCACAGTCCCGACACTTGGGACAGATGGAAAGAGAATTCTAATGTGTCTTAGGAAAGAATTAAAGAATCAAACCGGAGACGAGTTTCACCGAAACATACAACCATTGAAGTGTAGATTGCAATTGGAAATCTAAGATTTAAATGGCTCGCGATTTTGTTTAATAAAATGATGGGAGAGAGTCGAATTACTAACCAGTTCCACTAGCTTATATGTAACTGATAAGGTGCATCAATTACCGATCGGGGAAGGTGGTGTCGCATATTATGAAAATATGAGAATGAGTTGTAAAAAGTCAGCAGCCTTTTACTATTACCCTGCATGTCAGTCAATGCAACTCTAGGAGGGTCATGGCAACATACGGCACGTTTCAAAGTATACCGATAAGGGAATGAGGAAAACAAAATCACAATCATTCAAGAAGAGCACTATAGAGTGCATCGGAACCACCGATGGGAAAATACTTTTTTTCGAAAATGAACCACTTGGCACCTACTTGATTCGTCCTCAAAAAAGCGAGGTTAATGCAACTGTAGAAAGGGTTCATTCGACTATATTAAAAGTAATGAGCTGCCTACGGAAAGAATATCAAGATCTTACAATGACCTATACAGCAATTCAATCCATTCGGTTACCAAGAAGAAGCCCAGTGATGTATTTTTCGGAAGAAGCCAAAGAATCAATTACCAAAATGTTATTGATTTCCAAGTTGAAGTGAACGAGGATCTTACCGAACTCATCAAAAGGAACTAAAAAAGGAAAATCAGCCGAGAAAATAAAAAAAGGAATATTCTAAAGACATATTAACCCGCGTCAAACGACGCGATGGCAAGCAAAAACCTCATAAACGAACTAACAACTGTGATAGGAAACCAAAGAGATAAGAGCAGTAGGTATTCAACAAATCGAACGATTATTAGGAGAGCTAAATGGAGTAAAGCAAAGGAAAGAGAGATCAATAAATCGGTTTGGATCCGCGTGGAAGTGGATAGCAAGCACACCTGACAGATTCTAGTCTCTGTAGCTCAACTAGCGAAGAAAGGAATTGTTAGCACTAATCTGCTAAATAAAGAAGAAATTCAGGACGTACTTCCTCAAATAGAAACCCTACCTTACAATAACTAGATAGAAGCGATAGAATACGCAGAACCTATCATGCTACAAATTGAATCTCTTTTGCTTTTGCTCTATATTATATCGCTATCAAAAACTAGCCTAAAGGACTTTAACCATGTAATGACCAGGGCTACAATTCAGAACAACAGGCGAATCCACCTTGGAACAAATGAAATCCTTCCAGATTGTACCCCCCTATACAACCAAATAAAGGGTTTTCCAATAGGGACTTGACATCTTTGAATTTAATTTGTGAACGTTCTCAAGAATTGGGCATCGCTCAGACCACATTAAGGATCTTGGTTTACACCCATACTAGATCAAGCTGACTGAAGAAATGAAGCCGATGGACCATTTGACGCAACGTACGTTCTCCGATTGGGTTCTGGAGAAGATGCGTCAAAATGATGAATTTCATCGCAAAATCATCTTCAATGACGAAGCTCATTTTTGGCTCAATGGGTTCGTCAATAAGCAAAATATGCGTTATTGGTCGGGTGAAAATCCACATGTGCTTCATGAATCACCACTTCATCCACAAAAAATAACTGTTTGGTGCGGTTTGCATGCCGGCGGCATTATTGGGCCATATTTTTTCGTCGACGATAAAGATCGTCACGTTACTGTGAATTGTCAATGTTATCGCGCCATGATCACCGATTATTTTTGACCCGGCAAGTCCTTATTGGGAAACCCTATATAAACTTGAACGAGATGCAATTGATTTAGGATTCTTGCATCATTAACAACTGAACAACATTAAGAAATTGAAGAAATTTTCATTCGTTGACCAATTATCATTAACTTCAAATACGTTAATTGTATACTTCATAAACATTATAATTATCTTAGTCGTAATGCATAAATTTAAGAACTAAACGAAAAACAAACCTGTTCAGGTTCAATTACCCGAAATCAATTTTCCCCCAAATTATAAAGCTGAACTTTCACACTATTTATATGAATTCAGCACACGCGCGGATACCCATATGCACCGATTTTGCTGGGCTGTATAATAAGCACTAGCATTTTAGGTAAACGGACCAGGCGATGGATTAATGTTTCGTCTTTGGATTTAATGTTTCATATTTCTATACTTTAGCTGAACATTTAGTTTTAGGTAATAAATACAACTACGAGTATAAGTTAAAATAGTAACCAGAATTAAGTTGAACACAATAAAGAGACATCCATTTCATCTCCGTAAAAACTAGTTTACTGTACCAGGCGACCAAAAGTCATCAAAGGAACCAGCAGCATGTTTAATGGCCTCATCCGTCACCACAACCGAAACCGCTGAGATATATGTATCAGCTACAGCGTGTTGTGTCATTCAGCTCATTAGCAGGTTCGTTAATAGGAGCCAGTGGTGAGCTGGTTCTGTTAGGTTACCTGAGAAGTGAGCCTCAAATATGTACTGGTATGTCCCTAATTTCGACCCACTATAGTTGGCATTAAATTTTCTGAGTGATTCCAGCGTGGTGGAAGAATTTGAATAGCCTACTGATTTCACAGACAGTTTCGATATTTTCGAAAAAGTTTTTATGAGAGGTACCCTTCGAAATCCGAATCCGAGTTTTCTGGTTTCTTTACGAAGTTGCTACAAATCTGTGTTCTACTAAAGAACGGGCATTCTGCAGGATTGCTTTCTAGCTGGACATGCGAGTTCAAAACATTTGGACGGGATATCGTTCAGGTTCTGAACATCTTCCTCTAGCTTTTGTTTTGTTCCAAGGGGCAGCACTGTTGGACTTGCCGAGCGTCTCCTTAAATCGTGTCCAATTAATTTTCTCCGGATTCCTCCTCTTCAACAGGATCGGAACCTCGCATCCTCGGTCGCATACCTATGATACTCTTAATAATTGGATAAAGGCGCTAGCATTAATTGTTTTTCCGAACTTGCAAACTGAATTCTTGACATATATTTAGAAGTTCGTAGAAGTCGAAGTTCGTAAAGTTTAAATTTCTGTTATTATCAACAGAGGGAATAGCGATGAAAATTCGCACATAGAAAACGTGGGGTGACTTAGATGGCAAGGAAACTCCTCAGTACTTTGTGACAGAAAAATGCCTCTTAAACTAAAAAGCTTGTTATACACGACAGTCGCAGTTGAAACGAAAAATAACAGCGACCTAAATGAAAATGCTACGAATGTAAGCAGATGTGACAAAATGTGATTTAATTAGTAAAAAGCATGAATATAGCGGAAATCTCAATATTAAGAAACCGTAAGTAGGAAAAATGTCAAATAAACTGGTTTTACCATGTTCAACGAAGGTCGACGTAAACTTCGCTACAAAAGACTTTAAAAGCTATATTTCCAGTCAACTTTAGACGAAGGGACTGAGAGAGAAATAATTCGATCACTCAAATGCAAAAGCATCAGCACTGGGCTTTATTAATGAGGTGATCTATAAACGAGCAGACTAAACGAAAATGGTCCGCAAACTTAGCCAGCCCAAAGTATGAGAGAGACATGTAAAAAATATTTCTTCAAATAAGTTTTTCTTTTAAATTTTCCAACTCGAAAATTTCAACAAATAAATGTCGCAATACTCGTAGCACTGTGGCACATTTGTAAGCATGACTAAGTTCCATGTCCTTAAGAGTTGGCGGTTACTTAATGGTTTCATTTGAATTCAAAACCGTGTCCAAAGACCGTTGTTTTCCAACCGTTTTATGACTTTGCCGAATGGCTGATCTACGTGCTGATTTGACTTTTCCTCTATGACAATTGATTGTGAATAATTTTATTTTAACCAAATACTCAGCTTATTTGTACTCCATGTAGAAGGTAATAGAGGTGACACGATAAGCAGTTTATTCAAAACTAGATTCTTTTTTTGAAAAACAATAACCGGAAGTTTTAGCAGTACCGTGAGACTCTGTCGTGTACTTTAATTAATATAATTAATTTATTGTACATAAATAAAGAGATTTCTTTAGGTACTAATTGCTTTTAATTAAGTATTGTCGTTACGAAATGCACCTACAAACACACATAAGGTACGTCATAGTAATAAAGGTAAATATTTATTACCATGTCAGATGAGGGATCGTATACGACCGATTAATATGGATTGTCGAAGCTTATCGTGATTGGCATGACGAAAATAACAGCCCACGGACCAAAATTTGATTATCAGTTCTCTGTTGTCTGTAATTTCGAACGAAGCATGTAATTGGAATTTTAATCACTTCTATCCTCATCAGGTCGTCACAACTAGCGTCATTTTGTGTTATTTCTTTGTTATCTCTTTTGAAACATCATTTTTGGAGTAAATAATCATAAATTCAGAATGTAACCCCATTAAAGAAATATATAATATATACCTATAAAATAAACACACCTTGAAAAAAAACAACGAACCAACAAAATAGAATGGATCGGCAATGTCTTATGAAGGCAGTTATACTCGTATAAAATGAAATTGGGCTAGAACAGTAGATAGCATTTCAGTGTGCAAATAACCAATTTCATTGCCTTTGTTTTTTTTTTCTTTCTCATTGGGGGTGGCGGTGGTGTAGTGATACTAGCAATCGCTTCTCACTCAGAGGGTCAAGGTTCGAATCCTACGTATGACAAGTTTTTCATTTGTAATTGGAATTCAGTGAGAAAAATTCTGCGTGTGAAGTAATAACACTGACACGTAGATTTGGCTGTTGTAGAGTTTTCAAGCACAAAAAACAAGTGTAAATGATAACCTTCGAATCACTCTGAGTGAAGAAAAAACTCTCCGTCCTATCCGGACTCCACCCCCTGGAGAGCTAATATTGAAACCAAATAAACCTGAGTTTCAAACCACTACAAAACAATTTTTCCTTTCTCCTTCTTCTACTCTTCCGCCCACGCCCTGGCAAAAGTAAAAGGCTATCTAACCCCCTAGGCGCGCGTAAATTATAAAAAAAAATTGTCTTTTTGACGATATTTTGACGATACTAGTATCGTAATGTAGTACTAGTATTCTCATATCAGTGACCTGGGTAGATTCAATTCTAGATGAACTGTGACCTTCGAGCTCATATTTATTTTAGACTAAAACTTCTGCATTCAATTTATTTTGAGCTTCACAAGTGACTGATACTATGACAAAGTAGGTTTTGCTCTACTCGTTTTGCCTAAAATAGTTCCGCAAAGCTATCAAGCTAACAGAAAACATATGGTTTTCTATCACTGTTCATCAAACCCAAATCCTACGAACTTGGTTGAAAATCCGAAAACGATAACTAGACATTACTCTCAATAGTAAGGTTACTGTAGGACTAACACAATAAGAATCACGAGAATAGACCCACAGGGTATTACAGATCTGTGGATGGCAATTTTTCAAAAACCAATTAGAAAGATATGGCACTTATATGGTAAATATAAAAGGTACACTATATTTCAAATGTATCAGATTCAAGGCTTTTTTGTTTTTGTTTTTCTTTTTGTTTATTAGAATTCGAGTAAGAAATCTAGTAGTTAAGAAAGAAGGGTTGAACAATTTGTAACAGGAAAAAAAAGTTTGAGGCAAAGGTTTTGTACCAGGGCTACCAGATTAGTATTTAGTCACAATTATTTTGCTTCTTTGAATAATCCCTTTATTTTTTTTTACTTTCTTTATTCTGTTTGTCATACGTTCATAATGTTTCCTTATCATTTCGTCCAGTAAAGCATTCAACTCAGCTTTAATTTGCTCCCATTAATCGTTTACTCCTTTCGGTGAATTTTCGTATGCTCCAAGAGCTCTCTCTAAGTGGCTCCAAACATGTTCACTAGGATTCATGTCTGGACTTTGTGGGGGCTACTTTAGTTTTGAAAATCTTTGGTTTTTGAGCCATTCTTTGACACATTTAGCGGTGTGTTTCGGATCATTGTCATGTGGAAAAATTACATTTTCAACAGCAAGATCCCTGTTGCGTACCGCGGATGGAAGATTCTGTTGCAGTATGGCTAAATACTTCTCTTTGTTTATTATCTCATCGATATGAATCAATGGTCCTACTCCTTTTCTAGTAATACACCCCCACACTATTACGAAAAATCCACCATGCCTAACAGTGCGAATGACCTGATTTGGGTTGAGTGCATCAGAGGCTTTGGGACAGTACCATGACCTTTTATCCAACCAAATAATCTAAAAAATGCGAGTACATACTTGTTTGCCTTTAATAGAGATACATGAACACCATTTGATTGGGTTTAGTTATTCCCAATCGGAAAATGGGGGAAATTTCATGGGTTGCAACGGAATTTTTTCGTTTCTCTATATTTATATCGATAGTAGGGGTTATTTTTCTTTTCTCTATCCTTCAGACCAATTCTTTCAAGGCTACGATAAGCTCTCCAGATGCTGGCGTTAACATTACGCTCATGCATAGCCTCTTTTGGAGTAGCTGCCTTCACACCATAGACTTACGAGTACTTAGCAATGTGAGGAGCGATAAGGTTATCTTGGACGTTCTCATTTGTTTTCTACCGGAGTTATTTCATGTTTTTGTTTATTTTTAGCAATGAGCACTCACTTTTAATTATTTAGTAATAAATCTAATTCACATATTTATTATCTTTAAGAAGCTTAATTATTTTATTAGTTTTCACTTGATTTAATTTCGTGTTTTCAACTTTACTGAGCTTCTTTCATCTCATTGCCACAAAAAGTTAAGACAATAACTATGCAAAATGAATCAACTTCTCAGTATCCTGAAGCTAGCATGATAAACAAAGCTGATGATGATGACGCAGGCTGTAAAGTAGACTACGAAACAGAATATAAAAGGGCAAATAATTACCTACAAAAGAGGTCTGTTAACATACAGGATATATAAGTAAGAGTTAATGACCTGATGCACAGTGGACATAAACCTAAACACTGTAAGTCACTATTTAGATATAAATGTTATTATTCAAATAATGAAAAGAAGAATAATACTAAAAAAAGGACACATTTTTAAAAATAATATAAATATTTTTTTTTTGTTTTAAATTGAAACCCTATGTAAAAACTCACTTTTCTAAACTGAGAGTAACAAAAAAAGTTGACGTTATCGGGTTGGGTAGAAATTATTTCTGCAAGTAGATTTCGTTTTGTTTGTTGAATCCCGCCTTTGGCAATGTAATAATTTTTTTTTCTTTGACATTTGATAACTGTCACATTAAGCTTACTTTAGAAGCAAATCGAGCTTAATTTTTTTTTGCACCTGTTTTGCACTCCCCGCGAATCGAACAAAGTTCCCAAAGTCGGCATAAGATACTCACCGGAAATCAGACAAATGATAAAGAAGAAACGAAGAGCGCGGAAAAAGTGGCATGAAACCCGGGCACCACAAGATAAAACGTCCTTCAATAGGCTCTGGACTTCAATAACCAAGGTATTAATAACTACCTTGAAAGACTCACAGCGACAAAGGATACCAACTACTCCATATGGAGAGCCGTTAAAAGTGTTCGAAAGCCCCAAATACACGTGGCGCTAATAAGAAGAAACCAGGATGACTGGGCGAAAGAAGATAAGGAAAAAGCTAATGTTTACGCCGACCATCCGACCATCAGAAACGTTTAAACCATTCGACGGGGAAGTGCTTCCAGAGAATGTCAATACGCTAGACGTGACGACAAACTTTCCAATAGAAAAGGCTACACTTAGGGAACTTAGACAAGTTATAAACACGCTTAAGCCCAATAAAGCCCCGGGATATGACTTAATAACGGGACAGATACTTAAAGCGTTGCCGAAAAAAGGTTTGCTAAAGCTGCTCTATCTTACAAATGCCAGCATTAGATTAGAGCATGTACCGCTCCAGTGGAAAGTAGCCGAAGTTATTATGGTTCCGAAACCCGGTAAACTGCTGACTGAAGTCAAGTCATATAGACCAATATCGCTTCTCCCGATTACCACGAAGGTCTTCGAGCGAATCCTTCTTAATCGTCTTAAACCAATTACCGACACAAATTCCCTCTTGCCTGATCATCAATTTGGCCTTAGAAGCCAACACTCTACAGTTGACCAAGTGCATCGAATAACCGATGTAATTGAACGAGCAATCGAGTGTAAGTTAGTCTGTTCAAGCGCAAGCCTTTGATAAGGTATGGCACGAAAGCCTAAAATATAAACTTCGACAAGCCCTACCCCAGAAATTGTCTCGTATTTTAGGTTCATACCTGGAAGACCGACTCTTCCGTGTGAGATACGGAAACGAATATTCCACTTTTAAGACAATAAAGGCGGGGGTGCCGCAAGGAGGTGTACTTGGCCCTCTGCTATATTTGCTTTTTACCCGCGATATACCGCAAACGGACGACACTGTCCTAGCCACATTTGCTGATGACACTGCCATTTTGGCAACGGCTAAAACAGTCGAAGAAGCAACTGCCAACAATTAACAATTGCACAAAGACTTGGCGAACCGCGCTTAACGAAAACAAGTCTGTTCACGTGAACTTCACTCTCAAGAAAATTGAGAATCCACCGGTGTTTATCAACGCAGTACGAATTCCTTACGCGAACGAGGCCAAATATCTCGGTATGACACTCGACGCTAAACTAAAATGGAGAGCACACTTTAAGAAAAAACGTGAAGAGCTTGAAATCAAATATAAAGATATTTACTGGCTTATTGGAAAGTATTCCAAGCTTAGCTTAGAGAACAAACTGCTGTTATACAAGCAAGTGCTAAAACCGGTCTGGACATATGGTGTACAACTTTGGGGTTGTACTAAAAATAGTAACATTAATGTATTACAGATATTCCAAAACAAAGTTCTTCGAGGTATTGTTAATGTGCCGTGGTACATTAGAAACGATGATATCCACAGAGACTTAGGAGTCGAGTCGTAATTAAAATGTTTGCGCGAAAACATAATAATCGATTACAAGGTCATACAAATATTTCTGTTCAACAGATCCTCGACGAGACAAATTTATTGCGCCGTCTGAAAAGGACTAAGCCTCTCGATCTAGCGCGGTGATTAGCAGCGCGTAATTTTCTAAAGTACACAGGAATTTTCAATGGAAAATCGCCTGCAGGATATCTTATAAAAAAAAAACAAAACATCTAAATACCATTAAAGAACTCCTCCAAGTAAATCTCAACAGATTAACCCGCTGGGCAGATCGCTGTGGATTGGGAATAAACCCCCATAAAACTGATCTTGTCCTCTTTTCTAGGAAATAAAATTCCAATCATAGACCCTCCTTCAATAAACGGTACCAGTTTAGCTTTCTCCGATACAGCAAAATATCTGGGTCTCATTTTTAACAGGAAACTAAACTGGAAACCTAACATTCTAGAAAGAGTCAATAAAGCTACAATAGCTTTATTCTCTTGCAAAAAAGCCATTGGGAACAAATGGGGCCTTCAACCTCGCATAACCCACTGGCTATACATCTCGGTCATAAGACCGATACTTACTTACGGGGTGGTTGTCTGGTGGACGGCCTTAGAGAATGCAGTCAACCGCATTAAACTAAGCAAAGTCCAAAGAACAGCATGTCTATGCACAAGCGGAGCCTTGCGGTCTACCCCCTCTGCGGCATTAGATATTCTGCTTCACTTGACACCCCTCGACATATTTAGCAAGCAAGTAACTGCCTTAAAGTGACTAAACAGTGGACAAATACGAGTAATTCATCTGGCCACGCCAATATTCTTAATACATTAGGAATCCTCACAGAGAACACCGATTACACCATACCTGAACTTTGGTTTGACAAAAACTTCCATGTAAGCTTCCCTTCTAGATCATTCTGGGAGGAGGATGCTTTCATGGAGGACAAGTCAATCCATCTCTACGCAGATGGATCTAAAACCGATAGCGGAGTTGGTGGCGGTGTTTTCTCAGATAAGCTAAATTTAAGCCTCTCTTTCCGCCTTCCAAATCACTGTAGCGTGTTCCAGGCGGAAATTTTGGCGATTAAAGAAGCTCTGTCCTGGCTGAAGAAAAACGTGATATCTGCAAAGGATATCCGCCTATTTTCGGATAGTCAGGCCGCCATCAAGTCCCTGGACTCGGTCTCATTATGTTCTAAAACCGCCCTTGAATGCCGATCATCTCTCATGGAGATGGCAGAGCAGTTCAACATTCACCTTTGTTGGGTGCGGGCCACAGAGACATTCCAGGGAACTGCAGAGCCGATGAACTCGCCAAAATTGGAACCACTCTACCTATCCTACCGGACAAAGGTAGTATAGGTATACCAATCGCTACGTACAAACTAACACTAAAGCTAGATGCCAATAAAAGAACAGACCTTAGGTGGACTGCTGGACAAACATGTCTAGCGACCAAACAGATCTGGCCAAGGCTGGATCTGAGTCGATCTAAGTGTCTGATCCTTTTAGATAGGAAACATCTCAGCGCCATAATAGGTGTCATTACCGGACACTGCCTCATAGGCAAGCACGCAAGAAGGCTTGGCGCTTTTACTAACGATTTCTGTAGAAGCTGCATGGACGAGGAAGAGGAGGAGACAATCCCCCACCTACTCTGCACATGCCCAGCTCTCTCTCAGAGAAGGAAGCTTCATCTAGGAGCTTTCTTCTACAACGACCTAAACGATCTAGAAAAAATAGACGTTAACAGTCTCCTACGCTTTATTATAAGCTCAAACTGGTTCCAGTAGTAAGAAGATCATAGATCCACGTGGCATCACAATGGGCCAATAGGCCTAAGTGGGTTAGTATTTCCAACAGCCACTCTTACGTAACCTAACCTATCTTATAAAAACAAAATAAACTGCTTGTTAAGTGTGAACGCAGTCGTGGTTTGCATAAGGGTGGTGTTTTTTAGTGAGTAAGAATCTCACACTAATTTAGGCTCCGGGCCTACAGTGTCTATGAAGATTTCTCACCTTCCCACGAAAAAAAGATAAAAAAATAAAAAAACCTGTTAGTATAGTGTCAATTTTAACATTTTCGAACATTTTCAAAATATTATTTTTTTTTTATTCCCGTAAAGCCAATAAAGCTCACTAAAAGACACGTATTGTTTATGGTGTTTATGTGTTTATGCTCGTGTCAGAATTGGTTAAAAAAACGTTCTGGTACAACTGAAGTTGCCGATGATCAAATCAAAGTAATAATTGTATCATATCACAGATGCTATAGTTTACATAGATATTGCACGCCGAAGGAAAAAATCTAACCAGTTTTTAATTGCCTGTTTTTACTTCGAACTTCAAGTTCTGAACAATTTGTATGAGCAAAATGTATTATAAAACCGAAGTCAATTCTTAGGATCGTATGTGTTGTATTGTGTGTACAGCCGTATTGTATTGTGTGTGCAGATGTATCTGTGGTTTCTGTTTTCAACCCTTATCTTCATACATAAACCAACCACAGTTCACGGAGCTGCGCGACGCGCTCGCTGGCTGTGTAGTTGCTTTACTTCATTCGCCGTCGACTTTCGATTCGACCGATTTGGATGTTTATTTACGTGACTGAACAATTTTTCTTAGTAAATTTTGCCAGCGGTACTTTTTCAGCGATATAATATTTTGCAGTTTATTTTTCGATAGCAATGGGTGACAAGAGATTATGTGGAGTTTCTTGTTCTGTTTGTAGGAAAACTAAAAGGAATTACCCTGACTTGAAAATTTTTAAATGTCCTTCTAGGGAAAAAAATGAAATATTAAATAATTTGTGGATGAAGGCATGTGGTTTTAAAACTGAAGGCAAATACTTTGTTTATGGAGATCATTTTTGTTCCGAGTTTATAGGAAAAAAGTATTTTAAGGCGGATGCTGTTTCTTCCTTAAATTTAAATTCTGTTTTGGATTCAAACTTGAATTTAGAAGATCTGAAGTCTCCTTTAACTAAACGAAGAAGAACGTCGAGCAGTTGCAGCATTTCGTGTGTAAGGTGCGATCAGTTATTGGAAAGATGTGCAAAACAGGAGAAAAAAATGCAACTTTAAAAAAAAATATTGTTAAGTTACAAACTTAAATTAAGAGATTTAAAAATAGAAAATTATAAAAAAACAGAGCGCATAACTGCCATAAAATTTTTTAATAAAAATAAAATATCTACGACGTCTCAAATCGAAAGGCTCAGACCATACAAAAACATTTTGTAAAATGCTTTTGAAGAAAGAATCAAAGACTACAAAATACAACAGCCACGAAAAAGATCTTTCCCAAAATATTTATTATAGATCACAAAGCGCCTATAAATTTTTGAGAGATAGGCTTTAAACTTCTTCACATTTTCTGTTTCTGTAGATGGGCTCCTGTAAAAGGATTACAACCATGATATGAAAACAATGCTCATTCGTATCTTAAGTCAAAGTTCGCTTTATTAAACCAGCGAGAACGTTGTGTTGTCCTGATATTTGATGAAATTAGGATTCGTAAAAACCTCACATATACGAGTAATATAAAAAATGATTTAATAGATGGTTTCGAAGACTTTGGTGCAGAAAGAAGTAGACTGTTTGCTAATGAAATATGTGTTTTCATGCTAAATGGTTTGTTTGATAGTTGGAAAAGTGTTTTAAACTATTTTGTATCAGCAAACGATGTAAATGGGGATAACCTAAGCGAAATTATAAAAAACAATTTGAAAATCTGTCAAGTGTCGTTTGATGTTATCAGAGAAATATACAATTTGGAAGTTGACAACGTAGCTAAGAAGTTGTCATATAGCACCAAATGCCTTCGAAAAGATGCATGTTCACCTTGCAACGCAAATATTTAGCCGGACAACTGCGGCATCGATTCAAACTGCTTTTGAAGTTAATTGCTTAAAAGAAAGCTCGAATAAAGCTGTAGCAACGAAAGAGTTCGTACTAAAAGTGAACAATGTATTTGATTGAATGGATAGTGGTTCACATTATGACAAGAATGTTTTAAGGCGGGGAGTTCAGCTAGAGAATCCAGCTTATAATGAGTTGAAACAATTTTTGTCTTACTTAAAAGATTTACAAAAATCATTTAACCTTCCAAGAAACTTTTGTTTAAAAGGAATGGAACAAACTATAAACGGGGTCTTTTACTTTGTTATGATATATTATTCGCATCAAAGGTGGTTACAATAAAAATCCGTCTGTTTACGAATTTCATGTTTTGATGTCGAAAATTTTCTCGTCAAATCTTATTAATTTTTCTCCTTTCAGTAACTGTGATGATGATGAATTTTTAAACGTAGACTTATCCCCAACTCAAACTAATATTCCAAAAACTTCTTCATTGCTAAGAATCGCAAGAAAATCATATGCGATGAAACTCTGTACGAAAAAGTCATTTGTGATATGGAAATCGAAACTAAAATCACATTAGAAACAACAGCAATGCGATATTTTACTGGATATCTTGCTTTCAAAATGCTTTTAAGGAAAAAATGTTTAAATTGCTCCAAACTATTTTTAAAAACTGATGACAAAATAACATGCCCTTCGGAATTTTTCAGCTTTGCAAAAAATTATTCTCAAAGAAGTGACTTTGGAAGTCTGAAGGCACCAACTAATGAATTTTTTAACGTTTGTAAAGTTCACTTCAAACATCGAAGGCTGAATTGCTTCGAAAGAAGGCTTTGTTGTGAATTTGGTGGAATTATAAAGGTGTCGTGTATTTTGAATTGCTTACAAAAAACCAAACGATCAGTTCAGATATTTACTGCCAAGAACTGGAAGTAGTAATTAAAGAAAAACGGTCGGAAGGGAATCGAGTTCCACTTTGCTTATGCGAGGACAAACACATATTTGGTAACTCATGAACAATTACTGAACCATTGTTGAAAAGTGATGGCACATCCACCAAACAGCCCCGACCTTGCACCATTAGATTTTCATATGCTCTGAAGTTAACAAAACTCTTTAAATGGTAAAATATTTACCAATGATGATGACTTGAAATCGCATTTTGTCCAGTTTTGTGCTAATAAGGGCCAGTAGTTCTATGAGCACGGAATCATGAAGTTCCCATAAAGATTGCAAAAAGTCATCGAACTACATAAATAGAAAATATAAAATTGATTAAGTCTTATTCTTAATACATATAAATGAGAAGACTTTTATTCCAATTTGTTTCTTGCCAACCCAATAGTCAGAAAAAGAATGGCAGTGAATCGTTGAACCATATCGAGTGCTGGTATTTTTAATGAGCTTTGAATATGACCTAGCCTAAGCTATAAATTCCATTGCACCGCTAAAAATTAGCAATGGATAACATCCAATAACACCAAAATAAAGAAAACAGAAAGTAATAACACTAAATGTACAGTTTTGCATAACCTGTAAGTTGTATATTCATCACTTATTCCAGAACGGCCATCTCTAACATAGTATTTTAAAGCTCTAGTTAAATGCATAATAAAAGGAGAAAACTATACAAAATCTATTTCATAGAAAACAAGGGCGTACAGAAAAGCCTACTTTGGTCGCAGTGCTTACTATTTACAGAATTAATCCAAATGGATTTGCTGATATGGAAGAATGAGTCAAAACGACCTTCAACAGAGGCCAGACAATAAACAAAGAATTACTTTCTAGGTTTTACAAATGTAGATATTTAAGAATATATCATGTCAATATATATTAAGTCTTACCAAAAAGAAAAAAAACATTTAAAGAAGTCTGAAAAAACAGTAGAAGATAAAGAAGCGATTGCGTATAGGTAAGATTGGGTTGGTGATTTGCTAACCAGCTGAAAAAAATGATGCCTTGAAAATATGTTCAAAAAATGTAAAGCTCTTCACACCCGTTATACATTGAGTCCGATACCATTGCCAAAATTTTTAGTTTGGTTAGAATATAAGACACCCTCTCCAAGCAACAAGTACGAGTAAATACCGAATATGAACCCATTGATGGCGTTTATAATCATTTAGGCAACTTCAAGTTAGCCCTACCATTCGGATTTAAATGAAAAATCGTTGACGACCTAGCTAGCCAAGCAATAAAAGAACAATGATCATCAGATAACCACGTGAACCAGACTAAATCAGCCAGAAAATCAACTTAGGTTCTAAGAACTTTGTGTGATTTGATGAGTCGGAAAACTGTGGCTGACTAAAACAAACGGAAACATGAGCTTTTACAAAATATTACTTCGGAAGGAAAAAAACTCGACTGGCAAGTTTTCTACAAGTTTCTCGATAAGACTTATAAGAATGTACGCTAGGTATGATACCATGCTTGGAATCGAACTTTGCGACAGCATGAATTATAATCATCTTACCTGGTTTCAAGATCAATAAACGGTCAAATGTCTTCGATCAGTTCAAAGTTTGTCTGCATAATTTTAAATTTTAGAATATTAGCAGATACCAATACCTTGAAGGTCACATTAATAGAGACTCTTGAGAAAGTATTATGTGATGTTGGACGACTGAAAAAGAGATCACCTTATATTTTGCCGACCGAATATCTCACAATATCTCGAGCAATCCAATGACTCATTAACTGAATACTTCGTACTCTATCAATATAATATCACGAAGGTTGTACAATTTAAGAAACAAACATCGAATTGAAATCCCAGTCAAATGACCTTGTAACAATCTATTGTAAATCAGTACCTAGCTTTCCTCCGTGTTATATTTCGCGTCTTGTCAGTTTGTGCGCAAAGAGAAGAAACTACGCTCTTTTTGCCTTATCAGGATAAAAAGGTTTTTTGTAGTTATTCATTTCTAACATGATAATATTTCTGTTTTTCTATTTTCAGAGTATGATCCGGGATCCGAACCCAGCCCTTCCAGTATTGTAATCACTGTTCCACGCCATCTGAACAGTGTTGATAATACGAAAGATTCCCTCCATCAATTCTGTTCGTCTGGCCGAAACGAAGTGAAGGTAACATTGTTAATGTTGAAAAAGTATGAAACTGGAAGTGCATGATTACTCAAACGCACGTTAATTTACAGACGTCCGCTGGAGCCGACTGATAGGCAGACGAGTTAGCATAAATCATCTAGCAACTAAAGTAAAGGGTTTTCCAATAGGGACTTGAAAACTTTGAATTTAATTTGTGAACGCACTCTTTCACTAATCATCAAACTGTCACTGTCATTTTATTCAGTAAACTCAACATTTTCATCATGGTAAAGTACATAAACAAGCAACGTCTGCAAATTATAAAAATTTTCTACCGAAATTCGGAGTCGGTGACTGCAACTTTAAGAGCGTTAACTCCAATTTTCGGTCGTAATTCTCGCCCTAGTAGACAGGCAATAACAAGTTTAGTGCAAAAATTTGAGTCTACATATTCGTTGTGTGATGTTGCCGTGTCAGTGAGACAATGGATTGGTTGAAGTGTCGAAAACATCGCTGCCGTTCATGAGTCCGTAGCAAATGATCCAAGTGAGTCAATTTCACGGCGTTCTCAAGAATTGGGCATCGTTCAGACCACATTATGGCGTATTTTGCGTGAGGATCTTGTTTTACACCCATATAAGATCAATCTGACTCAAGAATTGAAGGCGATGGACCATTTGAAGCGACGTACGTTCTCCGATTGGGTTCTGGAGAAGATGCGCCAAGATGCGCAAAATCATCTTCAGTGACGAAGCTCATTTTTGGCTCAATGGGTTCGTCAATAAGCAAAATATGCGTTATTGGTCGGGTGAAAATCCACATGTGCTTCATGAATCACCACTTCATCAACAAAAAATAACTGTTCGGTGCGGTATGCGGCAGCGTTATTGGGCCATATTTTTTCGTCGACGATAACGATCGTCACGTTACTGTGAATGGTCAGCGTTATCGCGCCATGATCACCGATTATTTTTGGCCCGAATTAGAAGATATCGACTTGGATGACATGTGATTTCAACAGGATGATGCCACAAGTCACACAGCATACGCTACAATCGAATTATTGAAGAGTAAGTATGGTGAGCGTGTTATCTCAAGACATGGGCCAGTCGATTGGCCGCCTCGTTCGTGCGATTTAACGCCGTTTGAGTATTTTCTGTGGGGCTACGTTAAGTCTTTGGTTTATGCCAACACGCCGACGACGTTGGAAGAGCTCAGAGCCAACATTGAACACGAAATAGCGGCGGTTTCGGCTGAAATGTGTGGCCAAGTCGTTGAAAATTGGGTCCAACGAATCGACCGCTGCAAACGTGCTCGCGGTGGCCACATGAACGAAGTCGAACTCCATTCATAAATGTTTTGATTGTACTTCAAGCCGATAATAAAGCTTTTGAAATATCTCAAATGGTTTGTCAAGTCCGTATTGGAAAACCCTATACAATAGATGGAAAATTTTCCAAACTGTTTGTTCTTCAAAAAACAACTTCCACTAATTGCGTCAAACCGTTTAATCAACTGTCAACAAAGTGAATCCATGGTCGATGCCAATCGAAGAAATTTAAGGTTGACTACATGAGCGACACATTGTAAGAAAAGTTACTAAATATAGTAACCCATCTATTATAATTTAGTTTATTTATATACCACGAAAAACCAGTTTCTTCAAGCAGTAAAAACTGGTGGTGTTCTCGCATACCAGAACTTAGGTTCTAAGACACACGTAAAGCGAAGTAGACCAATTTGTATTGAACAATTGAAACAAATCAACACATGTCGCAGAAGCTTTTCAGTTGACTCCAGGACTCACTATACTGTCATAAATGTGGTTGGAGTCTCAGGAAGCCAAAAAGGGCTACAACTAAATAAAACCGTGAGCTCGAGGATGATGTTCGGGCAGATGGGAAAGCCCATGTAACATCGGAAAAACGTCATGCGGAATATTAAATGATGGTATTTCCACAGATTGATGTTCAGAGCTAGCTGTGCTAAAAAATCGTTTCCAAAAAGCTGACAGCCCAAGTTTGCTGGTTGTGGCTTATGTCCCGTTTATGGTTTCAGTAGAGTGAGAAATTACACATTGCGATCCAAGTCAAAATATTTATGGACTGCTGCGGTTATCAACTCATATGTTCCATTATTACCAATTTGATTTGTGCCTCCCCTTTTTTACCTGTCTTTGAAAGAAAAAAAACCCTCAAATAGACTCCCTGTGGTTTTAATTATCATTCAAACAATACCCACCTACCCTATACGCAGTAAAATACCAAAACCTAAATGTCACAAAGAACTTAAAAAAACAATTTTTATTTTCAATCAATGTCATAAATAAACATAAATTATTGGCATATCGTATCAAAGAATGAGTCTTATTTATCTTTTTTTTTTATTAATGTGCAATGTCCCATAACTTATTGAAAAAAAAAATCAATTAACGCCATGACAGAAATCTTTCCGCCTATGCGAGTACGGATTACAAATACATATATGTACTCTTGTATGAAAATATATATATTTTTTTTTCGAAAAAAAAAAGTAAAAAACAATACTATCATACTATACAATATTGTACACTGGTATTTCCTTATTCTACTTTTAACAACAATATATGTATTTTGTTTCGTTTCTATTTGAAATGCTTCTTGATATGTAAAAGTGATTTAAAAGTCAGTTCTCTTATAAATAATTCAATGGTATAAAAAAAATGTGGCATTAGGTAAAATAGTACGTACATATTTATGTACGAACACATGTCAATGCAAGTAAAATTTAACTTTTAAATTTGAATTAGCATTTGAATTATGATTATGATGATCTTTACCTTCCAGTCTCTTGATCAATTTATCTTGATCGGTATCACGTGACGTATCTCGTGATGGTGACGATAGTTCTTTTGTTGCATGGATTCCTGGTATATGAGTTCTTGTATTTATCCTATTCAATTTAGCAGGCTGATGATCCTGGAAGATTTGGGAATTTGCAAAAACTGCCAAAATCTCCGGACCCAACATCGGTACATTTATTTGGGTTTCTCTTCGGTAGTCATCTTCATGGATTTTTGCACTATCAGCGGAAAAAACAGGGAAAAGGTGAGCAAAAAAAAAACAAACAAACCAAAAATACAAGAGAAATAGCAAGTAACAAAAGAGAGTAAGATACAAAAGGAAAAACAAAAGTAAGAAATAAATTCGGATTAAGTCATGTGCTTGGGCATTGTTGTCTCACCTCAGCATCGAATTCCCCCTTGGAAGCGGCTGGTTACATACAGGAAGGTTATTGTTACCGATCGTTTGTATTCGTGCAAGATCTCCATTCTTCTCAACCGTATATTGATCATCTTCGTCTGGATTGTAATTTGCTACAAAAAATATATAGTAATATTCGTATATCTATATCGTACCTATGTGACAATGACAATGTGAATCTGTTTCCGAATTACATTTTTTTTTTAATCTAAACCAGCAGTACTCACCTATGGACTCGTCGTAGCAAAATCTCTCTTCGAAACAATTCCAGTAGATATCTTCCCAACAGCTAAATCAAAACCAATTGATAAAAAAATTTCTTCGTTTGAACCACAAAGTTACTTTTTGATGATATTTACCTCTGACAGCATCGACACATTTTTTTTTTTCAATCTACCGCCAACCTACGGATAATCAAGTCTTGCTTCTTCTTCTTCTCCTTCTTCTTTGAAAAAATAAAAATTTAAAAAAGAGAATTTTTATATAAAAAAAAACCCTCTTCGTAATTTGAGATTGTTTTACTTCATATGTACATACTCGTACATATGTTCAGAAATCTGAATCAGAAGAGAACGAGTATCAAAAAAATTCAACAAAAAAAGTAAGAAAAAATCGCGAGAGGAGTAGAAGATAGATATACGACGACGAAAACTGAATAGCATCAAAAAGTAACGCAGTCCTATTATACAATAAACATTCCGGTGGCTACCTGTCTTTATGAGCACATAGAATTGCCGTTGCTGTTGCTGTTGTGCTGTTCGCATGTCGTTTACCAAATCACCTGTATAAATTGAAATTTTTGTTTGCTAGGTATACGAGTATGTACGAGAATATTATACTGATAAGCGACAAGTGTATACGTATTTGTGTATTGTTGGCTTGGTAAATACTGAAGGCAGTTGAAATTATCTCGACGGCTTTATGTGGGTACCCACAGTTAAATCCCCGATGTCGCCGTCGGTGTACGAATCGAATCGACTACGATAACGACTTGATATAACACTACACTCTTTCAATATTCGTATATTAATTTTACCGATCCGACGACAGAGACCGACACCGACACCGACACCGAGAACGAGACCAAGGCGAGACGGTGACGGCGACGGAAACAGAGACGAAGCCTACGAAGACTACGTTCTGGAGAATTACCAAATAATAAATGTACACAGTTTAATTCAATTTACACTCTTGAAGAATACACTGTTCTGTACTCATTAGGTACTTCGTACTCAATACTCTGTATTCTGTGATCAATATTTTATATTCAGTATTCAAAATAATAACCCCAGCTCGGAATATCGTGAAAGTGGAAGTTTCGTGTTTTTTTATTTTTTCAGTTTTTTAATATTACTCATAATTTTTAAAACAAATATAAAGTGTACCTCAAATAAGTAAAAATAGTTCCAAATGTTGTCACAAAAAGATAGTATTCGTACATTGGCATATACCTACTCGTACGTATGTATGTGCACGTATCTATACTTATATATTGCGTTCTTGAAAAAAAAAAATTAAACTTTTATTAAAAACTGTGTTATCGATGTTCTACAAGTAGCTCCATCAATCGATCGATTAAGAATATTGAGTGGATTTGAACTTTAAAAGAATGCCTTGCTTGTCACAAGTGAACAACAAAACAATAAGTGTACATATCTACGTATGATGAACGAGTATCTGTAGCTGCTGTGCTCCTTTGTTAAGAACAACTTTGTGTTCAGTTGATTTTTTTTTTAATAATAATTTATCGGTGAAGATTGTTTTTTAATTTTATAAGTATTCGGAGTGCCTTTTGAAGTATTTTGTAGCAGAAAAAAATTGCATTAAATTTTTGTTAAAGACAACTGAGTCTGTTTTTTCGCCAAGCAAATGCTCCATTATTAATACATAGCGAAAAGAGCAAAATGTACTTCTTTTGTTTAGTGTCGTAAAGGACGTGGCGGTGATTATCTTCATGGATGTATTGCTCATAAAAAACCGGACTGACGTGTTTGATTTTTATTTTTCTTTTCGAATCGTTTAGGATGCGCAAACTGTTAGTTTATAATTTTGTGTTACAAATTTTGTGAAAAATGGTTTAATTATCATAACTCGAACAAGACTTAATTTTAATTTTAATTTTAATTGCATTAAAATCTATTAGTCATCGGAAATTACAGAGTAAGATGGACGGATTCTTGGAGATCTCAAGCGGCGCAGAGGTAATGTCCTTTCATTGGCAATCTATGTACGTGATACGATTGCAAATGTAGTGGAAATAGGAAATTGCCGATTATCGCGGTGCCAATTTTGTCTAGAGAATGGCCGTGCAACAGTGAAGTATTTACAAAATACGATACAAATAGTGAAATGCTAAGTATCTAAGTTATAAGTTACACCTCACCATATATTAAAGTCAGAAATAGTATATCTAGTACTCGAAGCCTGTCAATGCCTTTGGGGATTTCATGGATGTAATGTGCACCTGTCTCATCTCGAACTTATTTTAGAGAGCCGTATGCTCAACGATCATCAGATATATAATATAATACATAGGTACATTATGTTAAGATAGGTTCTGAGTATTTCGACGATTTTCAAATCACTCCCAAATACGAGTAATTAAGTAGTGTACATATCTAAAATCGATTTTCTGGCAAAGCCATCAACAAAGGACTTCTATGAACATTCATCAATCTGCTAATTATTTAAAAAAATATGCTACTTGGAATGATCATTGATTCACCCTCAGTGTTTCATAACAGATCACAGAAACCTGGTAAATGCTGCTTGCTGGGTACCTGATATGGCATCACTTAGAGCTCGTTTCCCTTATACTGTAAAAGAATACATACATATTAGGTTACCGTTGTAGAGACAAAAAGTGTCGACATGGTAAAAAAGGGGTCTTCTTAAGTTTTTCCCAGAGGAACGCGTTAAGCGCCCTGTAAACGCTAAAACATTGTACTAGTAAACATGTAAAACAAACCAAGTTTTAGCTGATGCTGAACGTCTGCGGGCTGGTACGCGTACCAATTTTTTGGTCTCACCAACTTCAGAATACTATGTTTGAGTGTCTGCGCTCTCATCTGTCAACATTTACACGAGCAAGCCATTTTATCAGTGAATTTCGTCGTGTGAACACACAAAATAATCGGGAAAAAATGGCGAACACTCCAAATACAGATGTTTGGAAAGAATTTTCCAAGAGTTTTCAATTATGTTGGAGTGAATTGGTCTCAACGTCTGCGGGTTTTAGTGGTACCATGTTTACTATTACAATGTTTTAGCGTTTACAGGCCGCTTTAAAGTTCTGTTCTTTGTAAATTGAACAAAGATAAACAATTGTTCTTTAAAGAACTAGTCCATCGTACTTTGTAGGTAGAAAATGAGTAATCGCTTTAATGATAAAGTGCCTGCTGAGGCAAGTTTCAGTGCCTGAAAATTTATGGAGCTCTATGCTAAGCCGGTCATTTATACAATAGATGTAGCTCTCACAGAAGGCGTCGCAGAAAAAAAATTTACTTTTGACTAGCATACTTAGGTTCTTAGCAAAAGCATAGTGTCTGGTTAAAACGCCAATAAGCAGTCTACAATTTTTGCTAAGGGACAGCTGGAGTGACGATAATATCTACAACCTGAAGAGTCATTCCGGCTACTCCATGCTCACCACGACCACCACGATACAGATAGTCCCAATATAGATCTAATTTCTGAAATGTCATCCTTTGAAGGATATGAATAAAATGTCGAAGAAGTTTTTTTTTTTTTTTTTTTTTCGTGGTAAGGTGAGAAATGTTCATAGACACTATAGGCCCGGAGCCTAGAGTCGTGCGAGATTCTTACTCACTAAAAAACACCTCCCTTATGCAAACCACGACTGAGTTCACACTCAACAAGCAGTTCTTCTATCGCATTTTATTTTGTTTTTATAAGATATCCTGCATGCGATTCGCCATTGAAAATTCCTGTGTACTTTAGAAAATTACTCGCTGCTAATCACCGCGCTAGATCGAGAGGCTTAGTCCTTTTCAGACGGCACAATAAATTTGTCTTGTCGGGGATCTGTTGAACAGAAATATTCGTATGACCTTGTAATCGATTATTATGTTTTCGCGCAAACATTTTAATTACGTTCTGAACGTGTTCGACTCCTAAGTATCTGTGGATATCATCGTTTCTAATGTACCACGGCGCATTAACAATACCTCGAAGAACTTTGTTTGTAATACATTAATGTTACTATTTTTAGTACAACCCCAAAGTTGTACACCATATGTCCAGACCGGTTTTAGCACTTGCTTGTATAACAGCAGTTTCTTCTCTAAGCTAAGCTTGGAATACTTTCCAATAAGCCAGTAAATATCTTTATATTTGATTTCAAGCTCTTCACGTTTTTTCTTAACGTGTGCTCTCCATTTTAGTTTAGTGTCGAGTGTCATACCGAGATATTTGGCCTCGTTCGCGTAAGGAATTCGTACTGCGTTGATAAACCCCGGTGGATTCTCAATTTTCTTGAGAGTGAAGTTCACGTGGACAGACTTGTTTTCGTTAAGCGCGATTCGCCAAGTCTTTGTGCAATTGTTAATTGTTGGCAGTTGCTTCTTCGACTGTTTTAGCCGTTGCCAAAATGGCAGTGTCATCAGCAAATGTGGCTAGGACAGTGTCGTCCGTTTGCGGTATATCGCGGGTAAAAAGCAAATATAGCAGAGGGCCAAGTACACTTCCTTGCGGCACCCCCGCCTTTATTGTCTTAAAAGTGGAATATTCGTTTCCGTGTCTCACACGGAAGAGTCGGTCTTCCAGGTATGAACCTAAAATACGAGACAATTGCTGGGGTAGGGCTTGTCAAAGTTTATATTTTAGGCCTTCGTGCCATACCTTATCAAAGGCTTGCGAAACGTCAAGGAATGCGCTTGAACAGGCTAACTTACACTCGATTGCTCGTTCAATTACATCGGTTATTCGATGCACTTGGTCAACTGTAGACTGTTGGCTTCTAAAGCCAAATTGATGATCAGGCAAGAGGGAATTTGTGTCGGTAATTGGCTTAAGACGATTAAGAAGGATTCGCTCGAAGACCTTCGATGTAATCGGGAGAAGCGATATTAGTCTATATGACTTGACTTCAGTCAGCAGTTTACCGGGTTTCGGAACCATAATAACTTCGGCTACTTTCCACTGGTGCGGTACATGCTCTAATCTAATGCTGGCATTTATAAGATAGAGCAGCTTTAGCAAACCTTTTTTCGGCAACGCTTTAAGTATCTGTCCCGTTATTAAGTCATATCCCGGGGCTTTATTGGGCTTAAGCGTGTCTATAACTTGTTTAAGTTCCCTAAGTGTAGCCTTTTCTACTGGAAAGTTTGTCGTCACGTCTAGCGTATTGACATTCTCTGGAAGCACTTCCCCGTCGAATGGTTTAAACGTTCCTGATGGTCGGATGGTCGGCGAAAACATTAGCTTTTTCCTTATCTTCTTTCGCCCAGTCATCCTGGTTTCTTCTTATTGGCGCCACGTGTATTTGGGGCTTTCGAACACTTTTAACGGCTCTCCATATGGAGTAGTTGGTATCCTTTGTCGCTGTGAGTCTTTTATTAATACCTTGGTTATTGAAGTCCTTGATCGATTTTTTCATGCTGGTGGTCGAAAACGCCTATACAAGCAAAATAAATTGTTGTTCGGAATCTGGTAAAGCAGTTACTTGATTATACCTTGATACCTAGCTTCGTTGGTAAAACGGATATGGACATCATTTAGCTCTACATGAATCAGACCAGTTAGCTTCCTCTTTCCTGTTTAGAGAATAATCTCATTTTTGAGAGGATTGTCTGAAAGTACATTTCTAGTTGATTAATCGGTGATTGCGTGTACTCCTGCCTGAGACAAGCATGGTCCAACAGATTAAGTTAACCAGAGAGTCAACTCACTTATGCAGTATAGTAGACAGGATGTTCTGTCTTACTAGTATTGCCTTGATCCAAAAGTCTAGTGATTTATTCACAATGTGTTGTCAATGTGAAACACATCGTATTAAAAGTTACATCGCCGAAGGCATGATAATGTCGATTATGCTTAACGCTTACAACTTCCTGTCGAATGCGTATTCAATTTCGCCTACCAAATTTTGAAGCGCAGTCTTAAAAGATCTTCCGAGTTTGTATGCATATTGCATTTTATACAGAGTATGTATTTCTAAAGGAGCTCAACCATTCTTTCATTTTCATCAAAACTGGTGTACCTTTAATCCGACATGGAAACTAATGATATACTTTAGAGCTAAATCCTCTTAGCGCGTCTGTTGTCGAGGTTTTAGTCGATTACTTGGTATCTTTCCTTGGAAATGAGGGTTGACTGAGGCTAACATTGTGGATAAGTCAGATTATTGTATGTTAGTATAGTATAGTATAGTATAATATCGTAGTCTAGTATGGATATCAACTGAGTTACTATTCCTCTAGAGAATGTTCTCAGCATTAGTACATACGAGTACATACCTATCACAGAATTTGATAAATCCAAACAAGGCAATATTCAATGCGTTCGGCTGTAAATAGCTGATATAACGCCTTAACTTATGACTGCAGCAACTAAATTTTGGTTAAATAATTGCCACAAGCTTAGACGGTGAGGGTGTATTCAACACAACACGATGAGTTATTGGCCTTTTAAATCGCTCGTCATATAACATATTTGTGTAAAAGTCCATAAACAATTTTTTCCACAAGCTTGGTTTTTGTATGGATATTATGTGAATAGATAAGATTAGATTTAGATAACGCTGATTTTATTAGTACTTGATTAAATCACATCATTTAAATATACAACAGGAAGAACACGATATTGCTCTCTGCTGGATTGACAACTAGTATTAACACTAAATTCGATTTAAAAAAGTGAAGCGAATGATTTAGATAAATGTACAATAATAATTTAGACGCAAATTTAGATGCATATAAAAATCGAACAGACAGGATAATAAGCTAAATATTTCTTTAAAGTGTTAATTTTTTATTCTAAATATTCGCAAGTGTTTTCCGCAATGCGTGAATATCTCGCGGATGTTTATTTAGCTCACGATAAGATAATTTTTCATTTATATTGTCTTTCTTAATTAGGGACACTTTCCACTAAAATGAAATAAATCTTCTTTCCTCACCATGTTGTATTATATGTATACTCTACAGACTTTGAAAAGGCGCTTTCGATGCGAATATACGAGTATTTCGAGTGTAGTAGTTCACCTCAAAGTCTCAATATAATAAAGTACTCAGTTCATTACGGAAATAATTACTCAATCGTTAAATCTATCTGAAATTTCATGGTAAAATGTTCAGACAAACCTGTATCGATTACGAACACTATAGCCCACTATAGGCTGTTGAGATGAAGATAAAATGATTATTTTATGAAAAATCTCAAAAGTTTCTTCGCAATTTTATATCTTCCCGTCAGAAGCATTTTTTTCTATATAGCGTTCAGACATTTCAAACCGACGTAAATTGGTACCTATCTTTCTTTCCTCCCTAATTTTCTGTGTGCAAACATTTTAAGGGTACCTTAACCCCTTGAGCGCGCTCTGTTTAAAAAAATAAATAAAAAATTTGGGTCTTCGCTTTTGGCCCTTATTCTGCTTTTTCATACCTCCCCCTTGTGTATACTTCGTCAATTCAAAGCATACTCTTGAAATACAATTACAAGACTCAATATCTCCATAAACGCATAACAAGAATTGTAGAAAGACTTAAATTTTAAATGTCTTACCATTTAGTTTTACTATTGTAATAGAACATTGAAGCGTTAAAGAATATCCTATTTCTTTTATTATTACTGTTGGACAATATGCAAGTGACAACTTTTGGTGAAGTTAATTTTCAGTCCTATCGGGTTTTCTTATGCTACCAAATTGGCAAGTCTATGAGGGATAATCGGCAAACATCGTAAGCAGAGTCGAGTTGTTTAAGATACGTCGTTACCTTTTCGTGAAAATTTGACAAGCTTTCTCTTTCTCCATTTCTATGGAGAAGGTATCGCAGGTTTGGTTAATATAAGCAGTAGGTCTGTAGTCAATACAGGCGAGGCCTTAAAAAGTTCCACGTAAAGGCAGACATGTCCTACCTGGCATCTTCTTTGGTTCCAGTGCTAATTCGCCGCAATGATCTCATCCTTAATGGAAGGCGCTATGGGAATTGTGGAAACTTGGGTGTTGGGTGTTACTTGTTGTGTGTTACTCAAGTGGGTGTTACTATGTACACTTAAAATGACTGAGCACGTGTTAAGTTATTAAGAAAATGGGACACAGAGAGAAAGAAATATTTTTGGGCTCAGTGGTTATTTCACTCCATGGGTGCCATCCAACATTTAATGGGGAGACTAAATTATTAGTGTAATTGGACTTGTTGTTGTATTCTAGGCAACCACTCATCCATCTTACGTAAATTTAGTTACCTGACAAAAAAAAGAATGTCTTTCGGGCGCGGCTGGTATTGAATCCCGAACCGTCCG
The DNA here is from genome assembly GCA_949129095.1 of Volucella bombylans. Lineage (NCBI taxonomy): Eukaryota > Metazoa > Arthropoda > Insecta > Diptera > Syrphidae > Volucella > Volucella bombylans. Next base: position 36,685,767 of record OX422141.1, on the reverse strand, counting down.
ATTTGGATACTACCTCTTGAGCCACGGCCACCCACAGGTTGTCAATGATCAATTCTGTCATTTGTAGAAAAAGTAACTTGACGGCTTTGTTATCGTAAGAAACAAAACACTTTTAAAATAGGAAACAAGGGCAAGAAAAATTTACAAGTTCATTGGCATCGGCTTCCTAAAGAAGAGCATGAGAAACATATGAAAATATCATAAAAATTATCGCTAAAACTAATTAAAAAATTGCTAGGGACTAAAATTGAAATGACAGTGTGATCATCAATGAACCAGATATTCTGCAGGACTAAGTAACGAAAATAATACTAGACCCACAGGTGGTGTTGAGAATATAGTGCTCTTATCGAAAATAATCAACACCACAGCCAACCAGTTAAAGTCTTTCAACCAAGAGAACTCTGCTATTTAATAACCTTAGACCTCCAGATGTTTGTCGAGAGGATTGTCAAACTAAAGAGTCTGCAGACATAATTCTTTCTTTCGCTGGAAATGTATTAGAATATTATATTTTCGACATGATCTCTCCACGATTCTGACTAGTATTTGTACCCTGGCAAATTCTTTTCACATTTTGGTATACCTTTCGAACATCATATTCCTCCCGTCCCCTTTGCTCATAGAGTTGGCGAAGAACTCTCGACAACAACAAGATAGTGGTCGGAATCGATGATCCCTCATCGATTCCTCCCGTCCCCTTTGCTCATAGAGTTGGCGAAGAACTCTCGACAACAACAAGATAGTGGTCGGAATCGATGATCCCTCATCGAAATGTGCGGACGTTCAGAAGACTGCAGTTGTATCTTGTGTCAATTGCAATATAATTAATCAGCCTGACGGGTTTTTTGATCATGTGACCGCCAAGTCTCTTTGCGAATGTTGAGAATGTTAAAGTTGGTGACTGACATATGTATTTTCCAACTATGGCGCTGTTTTTTCTAAACTTTGCATTTAAATTACCAGTAAAAGTATTAACGTCCTTTTTAATATTGCTTATAAGTCAAGATGTTCGTAGAAATTTTTGGCTAAGCCTTCCTTTTAATTTTGGTGAAGCACCTTAAAAATCAGGTTAACTGCTGAAGAATGGAATAATAAACCTTTCTGGAACATTGTAAAAATAATGAAAAACAAAAACATTAAGATTCGGTTTTTGAATGATTCTGTGCAAACATTTTGTACAGATTTGGATAAAACCAATTTATTTGCAAAGCATTTTTCAACAAACCACAAAATCTAGTCGATAGCGAAACAAATAGTTTAGTGAATAGAAAAATTAAAAAGTTCGATGCTTCCAATGAAACGACATCTTCTAACGCATTCGTTGCGGAAGAAGATATTAAAATCATTATAAACAATCTGCAAATAAAAAAAACCCGGAGGCTTAGATCAAATTAAAAATATTTATTTAAAACATCTTTCGAAAGGTGGTATATATATATATCTCACTTTTATTATAAATGACTGTTTAAAACTGCAATTTTTTCCAACTAAATGGAAAATGGCAAAAGTTGTGCCTGTTTCAAACGCCGAAAAGGCTTCTGATATTGCTGGTAGTTATAGGCCAATTAGTTTGTTAAACAGCATAAGCAAAATCTACGAGAAGGTTTTAAAAGAATGGATCCTAAAAATTGTTCATCACAAAAGAATATTCCCTGATGAACGATTCGGATTTAGAAGGTTTCACTACACTTCTCATCAGGTAAAAAGAAGCAGGTCAACTGGAATGATTTTACTAGACATACAAAAGGCGTTTGATTCTGCCTTTCATAAAGGAATTATATATAAAATGATTAAATTTAAATTCCCGTTATATACTCGTATATGTAAAATAGTCAAAAGTTTCTTGTCAGACAGGTTTTATAAGGTTTATGTCGATTGTGGTATTTCTTCTTTAGTGACGTTTAATTTAGGTGTCCCTCAAGGATCCGTTCTTGGCCCACTGTTATATAACATATATACATCGGATTTTCCAGGTATTCCGCGATGTGAATCAGCCTTTTTTGCTGATGACACAGCAATATATTTATCAGACAAATTCGTCCCAATATAGAGAGGAATTTAAAACTGGCTGTTGAAATATTTCAAACTTATTAAACAAATGGAAAATAAAATTGAATGCGGACAAATTGCAAGCTATCTTTTTCTCACGGAAAAAAATACTTTATCCTTTCATAAATCGCAATTCTGTATTAACAAATGGAAACAAAATCAAATCATTATATTCAAGGTAATCTTCCCAGCAATATTACTTTATGGTTGTCCTGTATGGGGAAAAGCTACTAACTCTCACATAAAAACACTTCAGGTCTCACAAAATAAACTATTTAAAATGATGTTGAATCTACCTTGGCATCATTAGACTATAGATCTCCACCAAAAACCGAATGTTGAGTTGATTTCTGAACGAATTCCAAAACATTAACATAACTTTGTTGGTAGCTGTAATAGTTCTGATAACCCACTCTTACCCAAATGAATGCATAGTACTCGTATTTGGGATAAATATTTATTCTTTTACTCGTATTTTATTTTTTGTTTGTTAAAGAATTTATATGATTAGACGTGTTATATACATATATACATATATACATACATACAATGCCTCGCTTTGCGTCGTTTCGTTTTGCGTTTTTTCGAAGTTGTGTCGCAGTTGCGTCGCTGCTGAATTAGTACTAATTTTCACTGTGCGTCGTTAGATTTTCGAAGTTGCGTTGTTTTGGGTTCGAGTCTTTAATTTTTTTCCAATTTTTTTGAAATTTTCTCTTTTTCTAAAAGATGGCACGCATTTTGTTTCTAATTGTGCCATGCCATCAAAACTAGGGGATTCCCCTTCTAACTGAATATTAACGCAATTTTAATATGTACAGTTTTATTTTCACTTTGTTTTGCTAATTTTAGAGTTCGGTTTCAATTAGTGTGTTGTGCCTTTTTTAAAAGAGAATAATAAATTTTTACGGGTAATTTCTGGTTACAAAAAAGGTATGTACGAGTACATATATATTTTTCCAATTTATTTATTGGTAGAGTTATATTATTTTTTTTTTACATTTTTTAGTCAAATGAGTGGAAAGGACGTTGCTGGTAGAATTACCAAAAATAAAAAAATAAAACTATCAGCTTAGAGACAAAATTAGATATTCTGCGACGATTTGATAAGAGAGAGAAGGCTGTGGAGATAGCAAAGGCTGTTGGTCTGCCTGCAACAATTGTCAGAACTATTAAAGATCTAGATGGGGATAAAATAAGAGAGGCTGCAAAATCTTCAACATCAATAGATGCTAAAACGATGACCCGTACAAGGAGTGCTTTGATGATCAAAATTGAGTCCTTGCTTTCTATTTGGATTAAAAATCAAGTTGCGCAGAGAATACCATTAAGTAAAATGGTAATTCAGACGAAAGCAAAAAGCTTATTTGATGACATGAAAAGTAAAGCAGTATCCAACGATAATGCTAGTGGTAGTAATACAGACAAGAATGAAACATTTGAAGCTAGTCAGGGCTGGTTTGAGAGATTCAAGATTCGAGCAAATCTGCACAGCATTGCTCTTAAAGGCGAAGCAGCTACCGCTTTTTTTTCATAATGAGCGCGCCCTCAAATGGTTTGAGTACCCTTAAGGTGATTGTACACAGTGCGGGCAAAGGAAATTTAGGGATGAATAAAATAGAGGTACCGATGTACATTGTTTTTAAATGTTTGCAAGTTATAACGCAGTTTTGGCGACATTGAATATGTGGTCATTCCAACGTAAGTTGTCATTGACACACATACCGAGAATGGAAAGTTTTTCGGTTTCGACGATGCAAGTGCCATTCATGGATAATGGCTGGGTGTTTAAATTTCGCTTTAACGACAGCTGACAGCATTGTGTTTTGGAAGCATTAAATTCCACTCTGTTGATAGTTCTCCAATTGGTTATGCTGTTGATATCGGAATTTAATGAGCTTAGCATACGCTGTCGTTCTCGTTCTACAGCCGAAGGGCAGGGCCATGAGTCCGGGAACGAATATGAAAAGCAGAGAGTACTGTTATCAGCAAAGGAATATATTGGATTAGAAGTAGCAGTCAAGAGATCATTAATGAAAATTAAAAAGAGTATCGGAGACATAACAGAGCCCTGGGGCACACCAGCATTTATTTTGTGAGCATCAGACTTTAAACCGTCCAAAACAACTTGAATTGAACGTTCCGAAAGGTAATTTCTAATCCATTGAAGAAGAGAGTCGTCGATCCCAAATGCACGCATTTTCGACAAAAGAGCCTGATGACAAACTCTGTCAAATGCCTTAGAAATATCAAGTGCAACTATCTTGCTTTCGCCAGATTGATGTACGCTTTGGTTCCACTTTTCGGTGAGACATGCCATCAAATCACCAGTGTACCTGTTGCTACGAAAACCGTACTGCCGGTCATTCAGAAGTTTTCGTGTTTCGAGATATTTCATCAGCTGACGATTTATCAGTGTTTCCATGACCTTGGAAAGAGGCGAGAGAAGATGATTCGCCATTTTTAGGGACGGGCTAGACAAATGCTGTTTTCCATCTGCTCGGGAAGAGTCCTAAAGAGTAGGATTGGTGAAAAAGCTTACGCAGTGGTTTTGCCAGCGAGGAAGAACACCTCTTCAGAAGAAGGGGAGTTATACCATCTGGACCAGCGGATTTATAACCGCTGATATAACTGCTGCAGAATGCTACCCGACAGAGTTAAAAGCGTTAATTCATGAAGGTGGCTATGATCCGAAACAAGTCTTTAATGTTGACGAGACTGGGTTATTTTGGAAACGTCTACCTAACAGAACTTTCATATCTAAAACACAAAAATCTGCGCCAGTATTTAAAGCTAGCAAGGATAGACTGACTCTTCTTCTTGGTGGTAATGCAAATGGTGATTTCAAATCTAAACCATTTATCGATCAGAAAATCCAAGAGCTATGAAAGGTTGTTCAAAGAATCTGCTTCCTGTCCACTGGCGAGCAAACAAAAAAGCATGGATGACAGCATCATTATTTTAAAATTAGGTTTTAACTTGTGCTGTTCCAGAAATTAAAGCTTGTCGCAACAAGGAAAACTTAAACTTCAAGGCTTTGGTCCTAGTAGACAATGCTCCTGGCCACCCAGTTTATGTTGATGAGTCGTCAGAAAACGTGAAATTTGTATTTTTGTCGCCTAAAACGACATCAGTTATTCAGCCGATGGATCAGGGAGTAATATCGACTTTTAAAAGTTATTACCTTCGACGAACATTTCAACTTCTTTTAAGTGATACTGATGGCCAAGATAAGCCTACCATGCTAGAGTTTTGGAAAAAGTTCAACATTATGAAAGCCATAGAAATTATTTCCGATTCGTGGGAGGAGGTTATACCATCTTGCATGAATGGTGTTTGGCGTAAAATATGGTCTGAATGTTTTCACAGATTTTTTATTTTTTCTTATAATCAGCGCGCTCTCAAGGGGTTTGAGTACCCTTAAGTTGATTGTACACAGCGCGGGCAAAGGAAATTTAGGGAGGAAGAAAAGAGAGGTACTAGAGGTAGAATTTGCGCTGCAGAAGGTGATTGTACCCCAGCTGTTCGTCATGAAATTTCTAATTTAGCTAGAGAGTCTAATTTTGAAGGTATGGAGGAGACTGACATAAATGAATTGCACAACCTCGCACAACCAAGAACTGTCTAATGAAGAACTATTGCAACTGAAATTGCAATTTGCTAATGAAGAAGAAGAAGAAGCCAAAAATGTAACCTCCAAAAAAATTTCCAAAGCGATGTGTTTGATTGACGAAGCTATGGAGATTTTTAAAAAAAACGATCCTGACAGCGGAAGGAGCTTTAAAGTGTCCTGGGCGGTAGCTACGAATATCAATTGCTACAAAGAAATTTATTTTACGTTGAAAAAAAAAGCTGTTCAGCAAACATTGGACCAATTTTTTGTGAAAGAAAGCCGACTTACGACAACACTCATTATGGACTCATCAGACAGTGATTAATTTTTATTTTGTTTTAATTGAATTTGTTTTTTGTATGTATGTAATACAATTATATATTATTTTTGTTTTTAAATGTTTACTTTGTTCAATTATCTTTTTAAAAAGTAGTATTTTTGTAATCATATCTTCGATCTTTACATACATGGTTTGCTGTAGAAAATCATAATTCACTTTGCGTCGTGTTTTTTTGGAACGTAAATTAAACGCAAAGTGAGGTATATTATATTTTGTTCTTTTTTCTCCTTGTTTCTTTTTCTTTTTGTAAGGTATTTATTAAATTATTTATTTATAAATTAGTTAATTTATTTATTTATTAATTTACTTATTTATTTATTAATTTTCGTTTTTTGTTTCTTTTTTTTTATTGTTCATCTACATAGTTATGTGTTTAAATGTTAATTTTTTCTTAATTTTTCGTTTATTAACTTTATTACTTTATTTTCAATCATATTGGTTATTCAATTGTATGCATTCTAGTCATTATCATCTCTTTCTTTTCTAATTACTTTAAATTGAAGGTTTATAATTGCATTTTCCTTCAAACAAACAATATTGCCGTTTTGTATATTTTTTTAAATAGTAGGTATTACGATAATATTTCAGATGTAAGATAATTATAGTCAAATCTCTGAATTGTAAAATGTGCGGTTACAACACCTTTGAAATTGTCTTGCAAAATAAAATATATCTACTCGTATCTATCTAAGTAGTAAGTTAATAAGTCACTAAAACATGGTACGTTTTTTACATCAACTTTTTGTTTTAAATTATACATTATTATACATCATTATAAAAATTACCACTTAAATTCGTATCTTGAAGTTAGCACGCTTTTGGAAACGAGTCAAACACTAGTGCCATTCTACGATGCCGACGTGTCGACCTCATCAGTGGTACGATTAGAACTGGGCTTATACTAGGTGGGGTGAAAAGTAACCGCGCTGCTACTGCAAAAAAGGTTATGTTGCCTTGAAGTTCGTTCATATTTAGACAGACATGCCAAATTTCAGTGCGATACTGCCTTTAGTTTTGTTTTGATATCTGATTGTTGTTGACGTGTTTGGCATCATGTTGAGTATGGACAAAAACGATTTACGTTCTCTCATAAAACATTATTTTTTGAGAGGTAAAACGGCGAAGGAAACAAAAGAAAAGTTGGATAAATATTATGGGGCTAATGCTTCGTCAGATTACACCGTAAAATATTGATTTCGAGAGTTTCGTGGTGGCCGCAACTCCACTACCGATCAAGTCCGCAGCGCGACGCGCGAGCTAGCAGATACCACACAGATTAGTACTGAGCGCACACGCCATATTTTGGGCAATATTCTGCATATGAAAAAGTTATCCTCTCGCTGGCTGCCGCTCATGCTTACTCCTGACCAAAAACACGAACACGAGAGCACTTCGAAAGAGTGTTTGGACTTGCTGATGCGGAATAGGGCGGACTTTTGGCGTCGATTGGTAACTGTTGATGAAACTTGGATCCACTATTACACACCAGAGAACAGAATTAGAGCCCGGCAATGGACTGAAGCCGGCACGAGTGCTCCGAAGCGGCCGAGAGAGGCTCGATGGGTCGGAAAGGTTATGGCGTCGGTTTTCTGGGATTGTCATGGCATTCTCTTCGTGAACTACCTCGAAAAAGGAAAAACCATCAACAGCAAGTATTACTGTGCATTATTGGAGCGATTGAAGGCCGAAATCGTTGCAAAACAGCCTCACATGAAGCGAAAAAAGAAATTTGTTTTTGCAAGACAATGCGCCGGCGCATAAGAGCATCGCAACCGCGGCTAAAATCAATGACTTACGGCTCTAATTGCTGTCGCATCCACCGTATTCGCTCGATTTGGCTCCCTCGGACTATTATCTCTTCCCAAATCTCAAAAGATGGCTCATCAATAAAAAATTCAGCTCACGCGAGGAAATCATCGACGCCACGGAGGAGTATTTTGCAGGCCTTCCGGAAAATGAATTTTCGGATGGGATCAAAAATTTGGAAAATCGCTGGAATAAGTGTATCAAGCTGAAAGGGGACTATATTGAATAAAATAAAAACATTAAAAAAATGCATTCCCAAGGAGGTTACTTTTCACCCCACCGTATGAAAAAAGTTGCTAACATGCCGACAAATAGGAAATTAAGTGATAATACCACTGAAAACGCAGCAAAAATTAAATCGAAGATCAAAGTTATAAAGATTCTTAAGGTTTATGTGCGGCTTAATCAAAAAAACTGGTTGGAATAATGGAATAATGGAAGAGGACGAAGGCAGAAGAAGGGAAGAATATAAAACCCTGAATAAGAAGAAACGATCCCAGGCAGCGTTCAAGTTCTAGCAAATCGAAGTGTCCCACTATAGAAGCAACATTCAGAGTTCATAAAGAAATCCAAGCAATCAAAGAAAGTGATAGAGTTTTACGAAAACGCTGATCAAGTAAGCAATACATCTGTGCCTCACCTCAGCAATCAAAAAGATGCCGGTTCTGATGGGCAATTGCCTCATTTAAACTTTTCAAAATTCCAGGCAGATCAGACTCTTTCGTTATCCAAAATGGTTTGACTTTAGTAATCCCAATCCCTCTTCTCATTTATAACTAACTTTAATAGGAGTTTAGTTGCAGATATCTCATTGAGCTTCAAACACGAGAGCAAGCGTTTTATGACAATCCGCGCCAAGCCTAAGTTCGCTAACATAAGTTTAATATGTATGTGCTTAAGTCTCTTCCTTTCTTTCGCTGCCTTATTATGGCCGGAAGGCTTAAGAGTCAAGGATCCTAAGGATCTGAGAAGAATCCATGTGAGACATTGACCTCAGCGCCAAAGACGTTCGAACTGGACGTAAAACGATTAAAATTATGGAGGTGACCCCAAAGGATTGTAGTCTAGGTGGTACTCGCAATAGCGACAATCCACGCGTGATCTTTTCGACTGCGGTCGGGGCACGAATTCCAGAGGTCCCAACCTACATACTCATACTTCTGAAACCCCCGCCGATTTCAGTGCTGACCCAGGAGCTGTTGGAGCTCTTGATTTCGACGACTACAGCGGCTGGAACGATGGAGAGACTACCGGAAACGACTTGCTTGTTACGGTTAAACTCCATCAGAATAGACTAGTGGTTGGTCAGCGTGCTCTGGCGGCTTGTCTCTCAAAGGTGCGAGTGCCAAAAGTCTCATTCCCCAGACGGCGACGGAGAAGAAAAACAGATGGAAGTGACACCCACTGGAACCGACCAACCTCTCGGATCTGAAACTGCGCCCTCTTCTTCTATCACGAACAGTGCCAAGAGGAAAAAAGTTTTCGGCACTCCCTCTATCGATGGATCTCTCAGCGCACGCTGTTGCAAACAACAAAGACTGCAATTATGGTAGACGGAAATCGCATGAAGCGGTCAAACCCATCAGTAAAAACAAATGGTACGGACAATGCCAGTGCCACAACCAGCAAAGGCGGTAGGTCTGGTCGACGGAAGTCGGTGATATCTTTCCCAGCGAACAAGATCGGGCTGAAACCGGTGCTGCAAGCAGCACTAGGTGCATTTCTGGTGGACGGAACTTGGACGTCGCTGGAAAAGCAACCTTCAAGAATACCCCGAAACGCCAAAGGGGAAGACATAAGGATGCCGCTATCTCCTCTTCGGCGCTTCGAATTGGGAAGGCTGACAATGACAACAGTCTAGACGACGTTGATAGCAAACACGGTGTCGATCAACTATGGGAGCCAACCAAAGCAGAGAATGTTTCCAACCAAGCAGAGAGCTATATGGAAAATGGAAATCTTAAAGTTGAATAAGCTAATCGGATCCAGCTCACAACCAGCTCCTATTAACGAAGCTGCTAAAAGCTGATTAACACAACACGCGGTAGCTAGTATATCTCATCGGTTGAGGTAACAGATGAGGCCATTAACTTACAACTGCTATACCGCCAGCGTTAAGTATCAAAGATCAGTGACAACGCTCCCAACGTGCCATCATAGATGCCACAACTGATGTGCTGGATTTCACCGCCCCACTACATAGAAACCCCTGGTTTGGTGAAGAATGCCGGCAAGCGCATGCGCCTAACCGAGAACCGTCCAAAGAGGCGCTCTAACGAAGGACAACAATCGCTCGCGAGCTTAGCGAGAAAAAGAGACAGGAAGAACATAAGCTTCTCCAGAAGAAAGAAAAAGATCACGAGAAGCGCGCAATCGAAGATATTGAGAGTTTGTACTGCACGAACAACGTACCGAAGTTTTACCAACAGGTAAAAAGAGCGTGTCGAGTCCACAAGATCCGTGCAGAAACCTATGCAGATGAAAAAGGAAACCTGTCACAGTCGGCACTGAGAATATGAAAAACAAATCTTCTGCGGACTGTATACTGGAGATGAAGTTAAATATCCTGCCGTTAGGCAGGTTAGAACATTCAACTTAGATGATGATAGCCACAACCTGATCAAAACGAAGTAAGGATAGCAATATATGTATAAGTTTAAATCCAATAAGGCTACTGGGCATGATGGCTTGCCAGCCGACGTGTTCAAAGCTGCTATAAATGATTTTGTGGAGAGCATACACTAACATAGTTATCAGATCTGGTCAGAAGAGTGTATGCCGTATGAATATAGTCTCAGTATCGGGTGCCCGATCCACAAAAGAGGAGACAGCATTAACATAACCAACCAACATTGCGTGTAAGATTTTATCTCCCATAGTATGTGAAAATCTGGAACTCTTCGTCAGCAACCTGATTGGCCCCTATCAGTGTGGGTTCAGGCCAGGTAAGTCCACAATCGATCAAATTTTCGAACTCCAGCAAATCCTGGAAAAATCACAAGAAATTCAAATCGCTACGCACCATCTTTTCATCGATTTTAAGGCTGCAGAAGAATGCAGGGCAAGACAACGACTTAACCATAAGCTTTGGTGTCAAAAAAGTTGTTAGACAGGATGGCACGCTGTCATGTGACTTATTTAACAACATGATACGTGAGAGCCAGGTTCACTCCGAACTGTAGTAAGTATATGTTTCAAGGTCGAACGATGCCTCTTGCCCAAAATTAGCGCCAAACAGTTAGAGGGGTTTCTCGATAATCATTATTGAATTTTTCCAGCACGAATGAGGTATTGCATTTCGAATCCCCAATTGGCAGAGCCAGATGTTGCTGATGGTGGGTTAGCTTAAGTTCTTGAGCCAACTAAACTTATATGATTTATGGTCAGAGTCTTTAAGCAAACCTCACTGGAGCCTCATTCTTGAGAGGTGCCAAAAGAGCAGACTAGAACATTTTATTGGAAAACTTTGTATATAAAGTTAAAAACATAATTTTAACTCAATCATGTATGTACATATTATGTGTAAAGTGGAAAGCAGAATACAGAATAAAATAAACGTCGTAATAATTCGACATATTTTTGAATGCGCATATTGTTTCTCTTAGAAATCTTAGAAATCTAAACAATAAGTACTGATATGTGAATTGAAATATCATATATTGTGTGAGTCAATGAAAAACACAATTATTAAAAATATAAAAAAATATTTTTCTATGACTATTAAATGAAGAATGTGTCCAGTAAGAAACTACATCTGATGTTGGGTTTGATGTCAGCTTTTCGATGAATCTGGTTTCAATCAGAAACGTAAGCAGCATTTCAGGATTAAACGGCAGATGCTGATATTTTATTTTGTACGATCTATCTCTATTGAAAATGAAAGCGAATAAATAAAAATACAATCACGCTGCTACCTTATCAAGAAAAAAAAATGTACAAATGAATTAATTCCAATGGTCAAGGCAGACAATTGAAACAACTTTTGCAATTAATGAGTTAAAATGACTGCACCAGTTTATCGATAAAATTTCAAATCGGCTAGGCAGCAATCAGACATGTACTCCTACTTACACAAAAGTAAAGAGAATATCTGTTAAAAAAATCCCTGAATAGATTTTAGACAGATGATTAAAATTGGAATTCCCAATGCGAGCGCGTGATGAGGAACTTATTTAAACACTGAAACTCAGATGAGACACTGAGATATTTTTCAAGGTAGGCTTTGATATACTTCAAAATATACCCACTACCATAATAGGGACAATTTTTTGTTTTGAAAAAAAATTAGAAAACTTTTGGAGTTCTACAGTCTTCAATTGAGCGAAAAATACTTACTCAGGGGCTGTAAAAGTAAGAAACTGATTATCGTCACGCTTTATTGCTCACGAATTCTGGGAAAAAACAATAAAAACAGGTAAAGGGTTTTTACGTGAGATCGTACTTGAGCACCGGAATTATGACACTTACGTGAGATTTTCTATTTTAATTTAGTTAGATGTAAATTTTTTCGTTAAAAACGTGTGAAAGCAAGCTGAATGCGACTCCACAAAATTTCTTAGTAAGAAAAAAACTGGGTAATTATTGAAGTATTCTTGCAAGAAATATAAATGCGCACTGCTTCGCTGTTTGTTATAAAAAAAAAGAGACAGTTTTGTTACAATGATTAGAAATTATGAAGAATTTTATACGAAGTAACTGATTGTGTACCCTATCTTCCTTAAAAGACTAAGCTGTTTTGAAAATATCAAAATTATTTCGCCATTTAGCTAATGAGTTCCCAAGTGCCAAGTTGAGATATATCTATGTGGTACGTCATATCAGCCAACGAACGTGTTTTTAGTCATAAAATAAACGATTTAGCCATAAGTGACGGGAAAATATTGAATAATTTATATAATGCCAATTATTCTATTTACCCATGGACCGTAAACCAGTCAACTAACACTAAGTTGATCCTTTTGATATTAGTTAGCATTTAACAGGCTTCGATTGACATCCGCAGTAGACAATAGCCGACGTATAAACTTCATATGTTTCTGCTTTTGGTAGATAATTACAAAATATTGAACTTCATGGTGTCTGAAGTCGAAATCATTGTAAATATCAGCAGAATACTATTCTAATTGAACCTTCTCTGAAATACTGAAACAACCAAAGAGTAGGAGATCGTTTAAAAGGTATTTTACTGGTATTTTTAAGTATTTATTGTAGGCAATCCAGTTATAAAATTGTGTCTACATCAGAAGCAAAAAATTTTTTCTGGCAAAGATGATCAAGGTTTGCTTGGTTTAAGTGAAAAGCACAACATATTTCAAAAATAATGATCCTAGTTTACTAGATAGGTAACTAAAGTATTAAGAAAAATTGAACAGCAATACATTCTGAAATTATATCATAATTTAGATAGTTCTAAATCAGTTGATTAAGGTGTAATATTTAAAATGGGCACAATGAACCTAAGCTCGATCTAAATGCCTAGCGGCTGATAATCGCAGAACACCCATATATGTACAATAACCTACTCGTAAAGTGCAACGCTCGGTACTTACAATGCCCGTTTTTTTTTAATTAAGAGATACTGGAATATTTTTCCACTAAGTCTGAGGCACTACTTGCCAGTCCTTAATCCATTTTGGATCATCATCTGTATACTAAATATTTATACCTCGTAGTTCAGAATATACTCGTAAGTATAGTAGCTTCTGAAGTTTAAATGTGTCAACTGATCTCCAAAATCTATGGATTACCACACTGTCGAATCGGATTTAACAATGGAATCAATAAATGAGTTTAAGGTCTTGCCAAATATGCTATGACCGACAATACATTCCATCGTAGTGTTTACTACCTCTTGGACGTTTTTAGAGCAAAGATCTATAAGAACACGTATATTAATTTCATTTCATCCAAGAAGTTTTAGAAAGGATCTTCACCTTCAGATTAAGAGCTCAGAGAGGTAACTTTCCAACACAGGGCAAAAAACAAGTTCAGGGGTAATAACAAGCACCTTGGAAGAAAACGGATATACACTGTTAAAGGGTTCGCTAAACAAAACAAGTACAATGATGATCGGAATTGCAGGTGGAATATAGAACACTAAAGAGGCTATGGACAGTCCAACAACTAGGATATATGTAAGGTAGATATCACAGCTGGTGTAAGCTAGGTAAGCAAATAAATAAAAAAATTATAAAGAGTTTTCCAATAGGGACTTGACAACTTTGAATTTAATTTGTGAACGCACTCTTTCACTAATCATCAAACTGTCACTGCCAATTTATTCAGTAAACTCAACATTTTCATCGTGGTAATCAGACCACATTATGGCGTATTTTTGGTTTACACCCATACAAGGTCAAGCTGACTTAAGAATTGAAGCCGATGGACCATTTGAAGCGACGTACGTTCCTCGATTGGGTTCTGGAGAAGATGCGCCAAGATGATGAATTTCATCGCAAAATAATCTTCAATGACGAAGTTCATTTTTGGCTCAATGGGTTCGTCAATAAGCAAAATATGCGTTATTGGTTGGTTGACCATGTGCTTCATGAATCACCACTTCATCCACAAAAAATAACTGTTTGGTGCAGTTTGCATGCCGGCGGCGTTATTGGGCCATATTTTTTCGTCGACGATTACGATCGTCACGTTACTGTGAATGGTCAGCGTTATCGCGCCATGATCACCGATTATTGTTGGCTCGAATTGGAAGATATGGACTTGGACGACATGTGGTTTCAACAGGATAATACCACAGAGCACACGCTAGAATCGATTTATTGAAGAGTAAGTATGGTGAGCGTGTTATCTCAAGAAATGGGACAGTCTATTGGCCGCCTCGATCGTGCGATTTAACGCCGCTTGACTATTTTCTGTGGGGCTACGTTAAGTCATTGGTTTATGCCAACACGCCGACGATGTTGGAAGAGCTCAGAGCCAACATTGAAAGCGAAATAGCGGCCGTTTCGGCCGAAATGCGTGGTCGAGTCGTTGAAAATTGGGTCCAACGAATCGACCGCTGCAAACGTGCACGCGGTGGCCATATGAACAAAGTCGAGTTCCATTCATAAATGTTTTGATTGTACTTCAAGCCGATAATAAAATTTTTGAAATATCTCAAATGGTTTGCGTTTTATTTAAAAAAAAAGTTGTCAAGTCCTTATTGGATTATTATATCTGTACAACATAACACGATAACTGTAGCAAAGGACAAAACTACCATATATTTGGATGCCAATTTGTAATTTCTGCAGATTTGGCGATGGGTTGACATACAATTTAATCAAAAATTATATATTGATAAAAGTGAACGTAAAGTGGAAGCTTTTAGGAGAACAAATCGAAATTGTGCCAGAATATATTGTACATAAGTACCTTGGAATTATATTGACTTTCATTTAAATATGATAAAGCATCTACAAATCGAATTAGGTAAAGCTGAGCGGGAGATATGTGCAGTCTGGTGTAGATGTGTCAGTAATAAAAATTATCTTATATCTCGAAACGAAAAATATTCGGTGTCCTTATTTACGCAGCACAAGTATCACCATCCGTTCGAAAGCGTGGAAAAGTTCCTGCTTTACTTCATCATTTTTAACTTGCGAGCAGTTCTTCAAACTATCATACATCCTCCATCTGGAGACAGGAGATGCATCTTTATTTCTGGATACTCTCGAAATTATTGTAATTGTGTTATGTGGTAAGAGTCATGGGAATGGAGTAAGAAAGAATTCCCAAAAAAGTGATTTCGCAAACGTTATTGAATGGGGAGAACAGTCCACTTTTATCACAATGCCAGCATAGCACAGCAAAATAAACCCTTATTTGGAAGACAAGACGTATTTTCTCGCTAGAAACCCAACGGATATGTTAAGCACCACCTTTAAAAAAAGAGAGAGGATGTGCTGCACTTTATCACATCGATATGCCCCATCTTAAAGGAATCCCTCCTTAATTTCTTGGGATCGCGGGTACTTGAACTAGAGGATGCGATAAATGTAACTACTGAACGGAGGCCCTGGCGGCGATATACAATACTATATTGTATAATTACACGGTAAATGCCACGGTAAATTGACCAAAAAGAAGCACTTGTTTTTAAATACAGAGTCACTTACTATTAAAGTCTTTATTACCGACTTTTCGCAAGTACCTCTTTCGTTGACACTCAAACGGTAATTAAGTACTGAGAATCGTAACATTTTTCATCGAAGGCAAATTTGAGCTGCCGTTTTTTACCAGTATTTACCTATGCAATGCCACTTAAGCGCCCTGTAGACGCTAAATCCCGGTACTAGTAAACATGGTACCACTAAAACCCGCAGACGCTGAGACCAATTCACTCCAACATAATAGAACACATCTTTCCGCAAAGATGGTAGGCTGTGAAAACACTCAAAAAATTCTTTCCAAGCATCAGAATTTGTAATATTCTCCATCTTTCCCGATTATTTTGTGTGTTCGCACGACGAAATTCACTGATAAAATAGCTTGCTCGAGTAAATGTTGAGAGATGAGAGCGCAGACACTGAAACATAGTATCAGCAACACAAAACTCCGCCCACAAAAATCGACAAAAATCAAACCAGTTTTGATTTTAGTGAGACCAAATTCTGATGTTGGTGAGACCAAAAAATTGGTACGCGTACCATTCCGCAGACGATCAACATCAGCTAAAACTTGGTTGGTGGTACCATGTTTACTAGTACCATGTTTTAGCGTCTACAGGGCGCTTTAAACATTACGAATAACTACCTGTCTAACAAACTTCCCAGAAAGGGTAGACATCAAAGAATTTTACTGCAATGGTTACCCTTGGGCAAGCGTATTAATATTTATTTAAGATGGACGATAGTAGCCATTATTCACAAGTGAGAAAATACCGTGCCGTATCAGTTATGTGAAAAAGCCGGTCTCAGGCACACCTCAACCATTTAGATGTCCATATGCTGACGGCGCGAACGGAACTCAATGCTCAAGCGCAACCGGGTTGACTTCAGTGTATACTCATGATCCAGTCAAAACAAAGTACTGGCTTTTTAGCGAAGGATCTTCCAAGATGGAAATAGCGGCAACGTCAAAGGCAAATACAATTATTATCTCATTTGTGCTACTTCAAAATACTCGGAGCACGATTTGTCACCTAGCCAAGTTGTCGAAATAAAGACCAATGGACACGCTCATATGTGTATGTAGGCACGTGCCCCTTGTATGGGCTACTGCCAGTATCCTTTTAAGAATCAGGCCCTCCAGGTTATAGGTTGTTTTATTGGGTTAACTGCAGGACACTTAAAACAGTATCTGTTGTGAAGACAAATTCTGGTGGTAAACGACTTTACCGCGCTGTTGGTTGAGTTCCAGATTCACCTCGAAATGTAGCGCCTCCTTAAAAAAGAATTACTATATTTACAATGGTGATCAGAATTGCACGATCATCATAAGGACCAATAGGCATAGCTTAACTATAAGCTTCTCACAAGCATGGATTTCATAAATTGGTCGATAAGATTGTTGAATTAGGATATCAAAACAATATGTAAACAAGAAATATTATTCATAGCGAGAACTGTCGAAGAGAAATGGAAGAAGCTGAGTATGGGTTTGATTGCACATTCCTTGATGTCTAATAATATTGATTTTAGTATTATATACTCATCTGGTTTTCTAAAATAGAGAAGAGTAAAGAAACTTTCCTTACACTTTACTTTAGCTAATAAAACATCACCACAAATGCAAAATAATTATCATACATTTGCCGGTAACATGACATCCAAACACTACTTGTGGAACAAAAATCAAGACAAGTGTCCATCAATCTTATTTTTATTATAATGTATAAAAAAAAGGTACGTAAACCATTGATTCAACAATCCTAACAAATTTATTTGAGTCTTATCTGTCAAATTTACGATGCACACGCCTGCTCTTGCTATTCAAATAAATTATTTTTGAATGTCTGTAGGTACTCCCGTATTTATAGAATTATTATACGTATATTGCTAATTTCAATTAGACAGATGGCGATAATCGTACTTATTAAAAAAGCACATCCGATTCGTTTAGACCTACTTACGAGTATGTTACGAGTACATATGTATGTATGTATGTATAAATAATTCACTGAATAAATATTTTGCAGATTAGACATCCATCCTATCTCATACCATTAGAGTTCAACCGTAGGTACTCGTAGTATATTATAAATATAAATTAACAGTGAATGCGAGTACATCAATAATTGAAATTTCTGTAAGAAAAATGTCTTGATTTAAAGTGATCGGGGTTGGTCTTCAATAATAGGTTAACTAGATCTCCTCTGACAGTCAGAGGACGGACACTCCATATCGACCACATTCCCATCAGCCGTCGTTTAACAACATGTCTCTCGGACTTTCGAAAAAAAGCTGAGTCGGTATTGGAATGATAAGCGACCACCTTAAAAACAGGCTTCAGGGTCTCGTAATGTGCTAAAAATTTAGGGCCCATCGTGCTCTGGAATCGAAAACAAGGATAATCTTCAACTTTTCAAAGAAGTGACCTGATGGAGCATGAGAATCAGAGATGCAAATATTTTGGTTCATCTGGACAGGAACAATAATCATGAAGATTCACATATCGATGCCGAACATACAGATTTTCAGTCAGTAGCAAGATGCCATTTTTAGATCATTCACATATCAATGATGCATGCGCAGTGATGGGATCCGATAAATTCAATAGAATGATTCTCGTATCTAGACGACATTATATAAGGCACTGATCATCCTAATCCTATTTTACGGCGCAGAAGCTGGATACCACCGTAAGTGATGGACTTACGCAACAAGGCTTGAGTTTCAGGCATGAAAGCGAACACCAGCCGACGACTCATGTAAGGGGTATATTCGCCAACATATCCCTCATAAACGCTAAAAAGTAAGCACCTCTCAGATCACTCTGATATGAAGCTACTTGGCTACAAACTAGTGCCATTATTCTTCTCTCACCGTTGTTCCTGTGAGAAATCCGGAATTCAATTCCATATGGTTAAAATTCCATCTCCCTAAGCAAATTATCCATTAATGATTTATTTACAGAAGCCCCAAACTGGACAGCAATTCGACATTTAACGACTTTGAATCATACTGAAATCGTCATTACGGGCGATTTCAACATACACAATTCTGAGTGTGGTCGACATTCTGGACAGATAACACCCGAAGGACGGTGTGTTGAGGTCTTCGCTGCGGAAAATAACTTAATAATAATAGTGAGCTAAATGAGCACTCACGAATACCAGACGTTAATAGTCATACCGCCAACACCCTGCACTTGTTTTTAACTTCTCACTCTGACAAATACAAAGCCAATGTGCTATCCCGTCAAGACTCATCGGACCACTGTGTCATATCAGCTAATTTCTCGTACACTGACTACACAGTTAGAGAAAAGATTCCTAAAAGAACCATATGGCAATACGAGAAAGCCAATTGGAGCGGACTTAACAGCTTCTTAAGGAATTTTAACTGCTCGTTTGGTTTTCTCGATAGCGGCCTGGATGCCGTCATGGCATGGTACGACTTGAACTATAATGAGGTTGTCAGGGAGAGAGATATTTTTTTTCGGGCCTTCTAGACCAACCCGACAGAGGAAAACCGAAAAAAGTTTAAACGAGCCAGGAATGACTGCAACGTTTTTCTTAAGTGTGTAAAATTTCAATGCAACCAAAAGCTGAGGTAAAAAATACCACAATGTCCCAAAGGTACAGTAGTAAAAACTGTTGGTCGTTCGTCAAAAATATTAGAAATTCTGCTTGCCCTTCATCCCAACGCTCATTTACAATGAAATTCCAGCTGTCATGTGTTTGGACAAGGCCAATCTACTTGCTGCACACTTTGCGGCCAGCTCAACACTCCCAGATTGTGCTTTGTCTCCGCCTACACTTGAGTGCGTCGAATCCTCAATGGGACGAATCTACTTTCGCACTCGTGTAGTGGCAAGAGTTCTTAAAGATCTTAACATTCACAAATCCGCTGGTCCAGATGGTACCACCGCGTAAGCTTTTTCATCTATCCTACTATTTAGGACTCTTTCCGAGCAGATGGAAAACAGCATTTGTCACCCTAAAAAAGGCATTTACATCCTTTCTTTCCAAGGTCATGAAAGGAATGACTGGCTGTACAGTTTTCGTAGCAACAGGTCCACTGGTGATCTGATGGCATGTCTCACCGCAAAGTGGAACCAAAGTTTACATTATTCTGGCGAAAGCAGGATAGTTGCACTCGATATTCCACAGGCATTTAACAAAGTTTGGCATCAGGCTCTTTTGTCAAAAATGTGTGCTTTTAGGTTCGATAACTCTCTCGTTCAATGGATTAGAATTCTCCTTCGGAACGTTCAATTCAAGTTGTCTCGGATGGTTTTAAGTCTGATATTCACAAAATAAATGCTGGTGTGCCCCAGGGCTCCGTTCTGCCTCCGACACTCTTTTTAATTTTCATAACCGATCTCTTGTCTGCTACTTCCAACCCAATATATTCCTTTACGGACAACAGTACTCTCTGCTTTCGTTGCCTGACTCACATCCCTGCTCCTCGCCTGTAGAACGAGAATGCCAGCGTATAGCGCCCTGTAAACGCTAAAACATGGTACTAGTAAACATGTAAAACAAACCAAGTTTTAGCTGATGTTGATCGTCTGCGGACTGGTACGCGTAACAATTTTTTGGTCTCACCAACATCAGAATTTGGTCTCACTAAAATCGAAACTGGTTTGATTTTTGCCGATATTTGTGGGCGGAGTTTTGTGTGGTTGATACTATGTTTGAGTGTCTGCGCTCTTATCTGTCAACATTTACTCGATCAAGCAATTATATTAGTGAATTTCGTCGTGTGAACACACAAAATAATCGGGAAAAAAATGGCGAACATTCCAAATACTGATGTTTAGAAAGAATTTTTCGAATGTTTTCACAGCCAACCATCTTTGTGGAGAGATGTGTTCCATTATGTTGGAGTGAATTGGTCTCAGCGTCTGCGGGTTTTAGTGGTACCATGTTTTAGCGTTTACAGGCCGCTTATGTTAAGCTCATTCAATTCTGATATTAACAGCATAACTAATTGGGAAACCACTATCGGAGTAGAATTTAAAGCGAAATTTAAACACCCAGTCATTGTCCATGAATGGCACTTGAATCGTCGAAACCGAAAAACTTTCCATTCTGGATATGTGTGTCAATTGCAACTCACATTGGAATGACCACATATTTGGTGTCGTCAAAAATGCTGCGAAATGTCTTGGTTTCTTCAAGCGATGTAAGAAATAGTTCACCCCCTTTGTTCAGGCCTCAATATATACCGCATTTATCTGCCTGAAATTGGAACACAATGTCCACATCTGCTCAGGTGCGAACAAAACATCTCTGTACCCGCTAGATGGGATTCAAAACCGTTCGATAAAACTCATAGGTGATAATAATATAAGTCAGTCAATTGACACCCTTGAACACCGACGTAATGTCTCCTATCTCTCTTAGTTTCATCGCTATTTCCACCAAGAGTGCTCCATAGAAATCGCCAGTAGCATTCCGCCCCTTCAAACCTTCAACCATAACAGCCGTCTCGCTATGAATGCTCATCAGTATACCTTCAAGCCCACTTTCGGCCGTACTCTGAAATATCGTGATTCGATCCCAGGGCGGACAACTAACTTGTGGAATGCCCTCTCTTTCATTCCTCCCTGATTTTCCTTCGCCCGCGCTGTGTGCAAGCATTTTAATGGTACTTAAATCCCTTGAGCGCGCTCAAATTATATAATAAAAAAAAGCTGAAGTCTAACAAAGCTGGTGATGATTGGATACGAAGCACACATCCATTCATTTCCTAAATATGAGTCAATGAAAGTATGCCAAACGATTGGAACCACAGCATTGTTTATCCGATTCTAAAGAAAGGAGACCTTCTGAACTGCACCAACTTCAGTGAAATAAGTCACCTCAACATTGCATATAAAGTCCTGTCTGCTGTCGTAACCAGTCCTACCTTTAGGCTAGGAAGATCCACAATAGATCTTAGATCAAGGTAAGAGACTTTATCTACCTCATCTCCGCTTTCAACTCCGATAACGACACCAGTGCAGACATAGTTGCTTCTTTGGGCTTAGAAGCCAATTGAGTACGAAAGTGCTCTCTCGAGCAACCAAAAAGACATTTTTCAAATTTTTCACGGCGCAAGAGGTTGCACAAAAACCAATGAGAGAAAAGTTCTTCGGGTAATTTTCGGTCTCGTTTGTATCAATGTAGAATGGAGAGAACGTTTCAACAGCGAACTGTACGGGCTGTGCAGCACCAAACCGTGATAGCATTTTTTTACTTTCGGCAGTTCAGAATAATACTACTCGTAACCTCGTAACATATGATTCCAGCAAGAAAGGAGGCTTTCGAGAACTTTTCGGTGACAGGATCATATTTGGTCCTCCTCGATCCCTAGATTTGGCGGCGCTTGATTTCTATATTTGGAGCTACTTCAAAGGACCAGTGTACAAACAGAAATAAAAAAGGATTCGTCTAGGAATATAGTCATTTTAGGTCATTTTGAGGCAGAAGGATGCATTAATTGTCATGACGAAAATGGAAATCATTTAAATGGTGTTATTTTTTACTTATATTGTAGATCTACAATTTTTAACATATTACACTTTCACTTCAAAATAAAAATTCTAATACAATAAAAGATTAAAATTTGAAAAGTTATGTACATTCCAGTTTGCAGCTCAAGTTGTGCCAAGTGTTTATCTTAACTTTAATTTTAATAAAACAAAATGTTCTGAGAGAAGTATACTCGTATATAATATTATATATACATACCAGTACATTTACGCCAAACATTTGCTGTAGGAATGGAAAAGGATTGATTTTGGTATCGTTGGTTGCTAAATTCCAAAGATAAGAAAAAATGTTTTATGTGTATATGTACTCCTCTATTTATTATGCAGTAGACCTCAGAAAGTGCAGATAGCGTGAGTAATAAAAGTGAATCATATCGAATGCAAAACATCGCGGAAAAAGTTTGTTTTGTTTTAATGCTTCTACGAGTATGATGCAAAATTTGTAAGATCATATCAAAATGACTATCAATATGGTATGAACATACAAGTAAATATATACTTGAATGCGCGGCAAAGTGATTATGATAATATGATCATACCCAAAAATAGAATTGGGAACTGTTCAATTTCGTACGAATCTAAACATATGAGTACGAGTATATGTATGCCCGATGTACATTCAAACATTACTTGTATGATATTATAAAGTAAGAAATGCGCTCTAGGTAAGGAAGAAACGTCTGAAAACAGCCTATTCTCTTGTGCGCAATGTTATTATCGCGGTTATCCCAAATTCCAATACATAAAGAATAAATCTGGATCAGCAGCAGAAAGTGGAAGTTAGGCATCCATGTTTTAATGTACAAATACCAGCCGTCATTCTTCATTAAGTTAGCGGAAGTGCGCCAATGCGAGTGGTAGGGAATAAGCGAAGAATGCTTTTCATGCCTCAGTGCCTAGAGCACCAGAGCCCGCACCAGACATGCTGGATATATTGTTTTCAATTCAGGGGCAGATAACCCAGCTTCAGCGTCAGATACAGCAATAAGCCTAACGCATTTACAGCTATAAGGGGTAACCACACAATAGATCAAATCCTGAAGGTCATTCAGTGAATGTGAATTCACTGACTAAGTTGTTTAAAGACCCTGATGTACTTTTGGTTAACGAAACTAAGCTATCAAAAAAAAACACAAAATGAGGCACAGAAGATATAAAATAGTTTGGCGGTTCGAGACTTAGGGTTTTACCCAATTTAGGGATGAAAATATGACAAATAATGTCATCGAGCAAGTGTAGGAACAGCTCCTGTTCATTTTCAAGAAAGAGCTCCAAACGGTCTTCGACACAATCAGAAATAAGTAATCCTACGGAATACCGAACATTGTTTAATAATATGTATAATGAATAATGCCCATTATCCAGCGCATTGGAAAATGCGGTGCTACAGTCCATCCCCAAAAGGGATAAAGCCTCTTCTAATCCGCCGAACCTCCGGTCGATCAGTCTTCTTGCAAATATCAGTAATGTTTTCGAAAAAGTGATCAATAGAGTCCTGACTATGATAAGTGGCTTGAGGACAGCAATTATAATTCCGGATAATCAATTCGGTTTCAAGGCGGCGCATGATGTTATTCATGCCGCGTCTAAACTAGATTCTGATATCCAATCTAACAAAAGGAAGAACCAGTGCACTGGTGCCTGCCTGATTGACTTGGAAAAGGCCTTCGATATCGTATAGTTAGCCGAACTTTTCTACAAGCTGAACATGCAAGGCATCATTAAACCATTGCTGTGTATTATTTTCAATATACTCACAGATGGGCAGTTCATGTTGATAAATGACGATGTGACTTCTTCTGGAACATTTCACATAAAAACGATCTGCAACAAGGTGCGGTAAATTCGACGGTCTTATTCAACATTTACACAAGTCATCTGATAGGTTCACTTCACCATGACATAGCGTACGCAGACGACTTTATCGCGTACAAATCAGGTTCAAAGGTTGCGGTCATTAATAAATATGTATTCTTGCAACCTGACTTCGATCAAATTAACCGATATTGCGATGTTGAAGATCAACTTTTAGAAGCTGGAACCCATTTTGTTTAAGACTCCTTTGTCTGGGGCTACCAGAAAGAATTGATGTATATTGTTGATCGTGGGATAGCATCGGCAACCACTGCCTTATCGAAATATAGTCAGATAGGTTGCGAGATGTCTAAATCAATATATATATTTCAAGAAACATATAGATGATTCGTTGGCCAGAGTCAAAGGCACTTTTGTCTTACAAAGAGCTTGTTTTATAGAAGGGAATTCAATTCGAGGTGAAGGTGATGTCCCGTCTGGTTCAACGTGAAAGCAAGTTTATTGGAAAAGATTCGTGTGTTCGAGAAAGCTTGTCTTCTCTTATACAGAGCAATGACCTTGTAGAACAATCTGATCTCTGGGACTTACGACCTCAATTATGTGTATCACGAGAGAGTTTGCTCTGATGTCTATTTTCCTCCAGAAGCGTTCCTATATCCGGAAATGATCCCGTGAAATTTTCCAAGTCGCTCAGATAACTGTGGACAGACGATTTAACTACGACAGAGAAGTCACACACGGCAGCGCAGAGCATTTCCGATTCAGTAACACGGCAGGAATTCGCGACATGAGGGATATTGCTCAGCAGCACCAAAAATTTTTGTGGCTTGTTAAAGGAGAGGAAGCTTCTTTGTATTTTTCCTCGAATACAGGGTAAACTCATTAGGTAAGTTCATGGGCAGTCTAGTTTCTAGCCAATACCGGCTTACATAGCTTTATGTGGGAAAAGAGTAAATTTAAGAAAAAATATTATAAAAATTACAAAAATAAAAAATTAATAAATAATAAAAATATGTATACGTACATATATGTACATATTTACATAAAAGAACAAAAGAGATGGGTGACAATTTCTGGTAAGGATAAAGGTAATTCAAACAAAAATTATTTTCATCGGATATACAATAAGTTAGCTAAGCAGGCTAAGATTTATTTTTAGGCACTTTTTAAGTTTAATTTTAAGCTTTATAATATTATATAAAAAAGTCAATTTACTAAGCTTTGCATTTAATAAAAATTGTCTCTTTAGTTTTAATAAATGTAGAAATAAATATAAATATCAGACATATGGTACTGTAAGAAACGTCGAAAGACACAGTTTAAGCATTAGATCTAACTTAGAGTGCCTGCAAGGGGCCAGTAAATCAGAACAAGATAATTTTAAGTTAATTAATTAATGATTGATTTGAATATACTCATAAAACTGAAAAAAACTGTTATAATACAGTATAGATGGTGAAATCCCTTAAGTTCTCCAATCTCAGAACAGTAAATATTTATATAATTGAAAAAAAAAACGTAGTTAGGTATGGTGAAGAATTTCTTAATGTTTGTGATATGATAAGGCAGAGAATTTCATAATGCATCTGACTGACAAGCCAAAGCTTGACACTGGTATTTGGCGGTGTGTCATTCATTATCCATTATCTCGGATCCGGTATAAAAGAAATTTGTTGAATTTTTAAGTTACCTTGTTCTGCTATAGTTATCATATTTGTATAAGAATCGTTCTTAGACAGTGAGTGGCATTTTGTTGGTCCTCAAATCGCACGTTAGGAACATGTGAAACAATTTCTAAACAACAGATGTGGAAATTCCCCGACGACGCTTCTTCTCGGACGCTAATGTATTTCCAATATATGCACACATGCCATATTATCAGAAGATATCCTTACATACAACGGTTGTTGAATGAATTTAACTTATCCAAAAAATTTAAGTGGAGCGTATGGGATTGTGTTGTGGCTACTGTAAACATTCTCGAGATACAAGGCATGATCCCCGATTTACATTCGATGTATGTATGTACAGATACAAACACCTTTATCGTTAACCGACATTGCCCCACAAGCGGGTGCGGTGTTAGTATCTTATTATACGCAAGGGTTTGCACCATCAAGTCATAATAAAAAAGTGTGTAGATTCTAGGTATTGGAAGCGTGCATCGTATGTGCTCCTCTCCGTAGTGAGAGACGAGTGAATGTGGTATCGCTTCTCACGCTGCGTAGAAACTTATTACCGAGGTTAGGTCAATAACTTCGTGACCTACGCGTTGTATTGTAACTTGAAAAGCAACACTGTTCTTGTCAACTTTAAAATGTCAATAGACTATTTTAAAATGCTGAGCAAGTTGCGTTATATAGTCTGTGTGTAAGAGCCATTGAAAGTATATAGATAATGGCGTGAATTATCTACTATCCACTACAATACATCGGAGACCAAGCAGAAGTCGAAATAGTGGGTTTCTCCAGGTGAATCAAAGCCAAACAAGGCCAAGATAGGATGCCAACTTATTGGACGATTTGAAGAAAAGACTACAGCATTTGACCAAGAAGAAAATGTTTTTTTCATCAAGACAATGCACGGGTGCACTCTTACCTAGTGGGCATCGTGAAATTTCATGAATTGGGCTACGAATCGACCCCTCATCTACCATATTACCGGATTAAGCATATCTTGATTCCAAAACTGAAAAAATGGGTGAGGTGATTTGACCTCAACGTTCGCTTAAATAAATGACTATATTGAGGCTTTAGTCCTAACAAGAAAACTGTTTCACACCAGTAGACTTGGTTCCAGGGTAAGAGTCATTTGCTACGACGTACGGTCGTGTGATTTAATTTAGCTACATACTGCTTGGAAATAACTCTGGATTTTAGAGTGCGGTGTAGAGTAGAGTGTGCAGAATATTAGAGTCTAAGAACATAAATTATTATCCCAAAAAGGGCCTTTACGAAGTGGCCAGACGAAATAGAATTGACATTTTCCTCATTAAGGTGATTCAAAGGCACATTGCAAGAGCATTTACCATCGACCCGCTCTTCGGTCTGTATTACCGAAATTTCATGTACCTTGAGAGTACATGCCAATCGAGCTCATTAGCGCCAGAGGCAGTTCTCCATATTGAAAACGAAGCACAATCAAATCACATTACTACATATGTATGTATGTAGTACACATTCAATAATTTACTTTCCGTAACTATGTTCTTTGGAATCATCAGGCATATGGGCAAATGGTCCAAAATAACATTCAGAATGAAGGCAGATATCAGGATCTAAGACACATTTAATACGGTTTCCAAAATTGTTCGAGTGGAAGTGGTGTACTTAACTGGTAATCACAATATTTTTTTTTTTGTGAGAACTCGTACATTGCTCTCACTGAAATTTCTCAGTCAAACGCGTAAAAGCTTCAGTAATAAAGTGCCTAGTGCTTGCATACGGATTGGTGTGCAGGCCGGACACTCACGGAGGAAGTGCTCTGCGTTGTCGTCATCACTCGCGAGATGTTGTATTACTTTTGCCTAACACACTTAGGTGCTTAATAAAAGCATACTGCTCTATTGTGACTAAAATAAGAATTCCAATCTTTGCTAGTTAGGAACTGAAGGATAAACCCTGATCTTTAAATAACGTAGGAAAGCATTCTTTGATCTGACGGAATACTACAAAGTTATGCCATCTGTAGTTATCCTCACAAGAAACCCAACTGCTTAATGCAGGTTCGATTACCAAGAAACTATCATCTGATCTTATTTCATGCGATTCCATTGTGACCTGGAACTCAAACTCAGTGAATTTAGAAACTGCTAAGAAGGTATGGCAAGTGCAAACGAACCCAGCTTAGTTGCTCTAGGCCTAGTACGCTAGAAGTTATAACAAAATAATTGTTGGTACCTACTAGTACTTCTCTGAAGGAAATTTTTTAAACACCCTGTAACTCAATGGGTGTTGAAGATAGTCCCACTGCCATACCATTTTTTTTAATAACATGAAACAATGAACCAGATCCCAAAATATCTACATATATCCCAAACCGGACTATACTGTTTCGTGAAAATGCTTTAAAAGACAGCTGTCAAGTTACCTATCAAGTGATTTTGTTAAAGTTGAGTAGAGATGTTTCTAACATTTGCAATTTTGTTTTTTTAGTTTTTTTTATGAGCAGACAAATATCTTAGGTGACGTTTACATGTGGATAAACCTAACGCATCGGTTAATAATGATGGCTAAGTGGTGTACACAAGCCTAAGTCATAAGAACTTCTTAAACCAAATTGACTAGAAGTCCAAAGAAAACTATGTAAGATACTCGTAATATGTTGTTGAAGAAAAAGAAATTATCGTTTTGGATTCGAAACACACCTATGATATGCCAAATGAACTGAGTAATACATACGAGGGTTGTCTGAAATGTTTCCAACCGCAACATAAAAATAGCGGCACTCGTGAATAAAAGCTAGTGAATGCTAGTAGTGCATCTTTTGACAGTTAATTACCGAAGTTTCAGTCATTTTGGAACCGCAGTTTTTAGTTGACAGTCGTTTGAGTGAGTCGATGTTAGTGTTTTTTGTAAAAATGGAAAAAATTTAGTATCGAGCTGTTATTACGTAAATTCTTGTTTTTGAAAGGCAATACGCCTACGAAAATCAAAAATGAGTTGGACTCTGTGTATGGGGACTGTGCACCATCATTTACCACAGTGAAATTTTGGGCAGCTGAATTTAAACGTGGCCGTAAGAGCTTGGGAGATGATGAACGTTCGGGACGTCCAAAAACTGCAACCACTGACGATAACATTGCTAAAGTTCACTAAATGGTGTTAGAAGACAGCCGAATTAAAGTGAGAGAGCTAGTAGAGGCTATGAAAATGTCCAAAGAACGTGTTTGTTACATATTAAATCAAGTTTTAGGCATGAGAAAGCTGTTCGCGCGTTGGGTGCCACATTTGCTTACGTTAGACCAAACACGAGTTCGAATGAACATTTCCAACGCTCTGTTGGCGCAGTTCTGGCACAATAAATCCGAGTTTTGGCGCCGATTACTGTACAACTTGAATACACCATTATACGCCCGAAACAAACAATTCAGTCAAAACAGTGGACTACAAAGGGCGAGCCGGCTCCAAAAAAAGCAAAAACTGTTTTTTCGGCTTGGAAAGTGATGGCGACTGTTTTTTGGGATAGTAAACTAGTTTACTATTATTCGATTATCTTCAAAAAGGAAAAACCATTACAGGAGCATACTACGCATCATTACTTGCCAAGCTGAAGGTAGAAATTGCGGAAAAACGGCCACCTTGGCAGAAAATGAAAATCCTGTTTCACCAAGACAACGCACCGTCTCACACCTCAGCGGTTGCCATGGCGAAAATCCATGAATTAGGGTTTGAACTGCTTGACTATCCGCCTTATTCACCAGATCTAGCCCCAAACGACTTATTTTTGTTCACTCATCTAAAAACTGCGCTCGGAGGACAGAGATTTTCATCAAATGAGGAGGCAATCACTTTCGTGAACAATTATTTTGCAGAGAAAAAGAAAGTACTATTTGGACGGGGAGAAGTGTGTAGAGTTTCAAGGAGACTATGTAGAAAAAAAAATAAATAAAATTTGAGAAAAAATGTCTTGTATCATTGTTCGGTCGGAAACTTTTCAGACAACCCTCGTACATACATATGTCACTAACAAGCAAACAAAATCTTGCAAACAATATGCTTGTATTCGGCTTATCTAACATCCACACCAGTATTGAATACCGTAAGTCCAATTAGATGACACTCTCATGTATACAATTTGTATGTGTACAATTTCGTGACATGAAAAAAAAGTACGTGCTACTCGAGTCAACCTCCCTAAATAATTTCTAAATTTTTTAAGTCGTATAAAAATCTTGTTCATATCAAACTCGTTTCTACAGGTGGCAATTATCTAAACTAGTTTTCAAGTGACATTTCAAGTCAATAAAATAATCCCAAAAAGAACTAATTTCGAAAAAGTGCTTTCTCTTCAAAGAGAAGGGAAAAAGTTCTTTGCGTTGAAAAATGCCATTTTAGGTGTTTGATAGGTATTGGTTTTTAATTATAATTTTTTTTTTTATTTAAAAAAACCACTCAATGCAACGGAACAGAACACTTTTCATAAGCAAATGTATGAGTAATATCCAACTCAAAGACCAAACTAACAATCTCTAGAACATCGAACATTTTTGTTCAAACGAAGATGATCCAATCTAAATACATTCATTTATCGTAGAAAAACCAACAAACAAGTTCCTAACTTCCACAGAATTCACGTGACTATTCCTGACACATCAATCACGGTTTTTTTTTTTCTACACAAGACAATTAGAAAAAATTCTTTCAGATACAAAAAGTATAGCAAGATGTAAATCGAACGATAATACCAACTTATACAACAAATTGGCCCAACTATTTATCAGTTATATCCAAAACACGTTTCTTTTTCCGCTATCACCAATTTATATTGAAGAAATTGTGAATAAAAGTGATTTGGTAAACACAACACTGAACAAAAAATGCTTTCGTGAAAACGATCAAAACCATAGATCACACTTCGAGAACCTGCCAATCACATGCTCATCACCTGGCTAGGAATCGATTTTTATTATTTTCTTTTTATTATCTTTTATTTATGTATGTGCACTTATGACAAGATGCATTCTTCAGCACTAAAAACTGCTTTCCAAAATTACACCACATAAAAATGACTCGCTGTCGTTCTAAGTTTGAAGGAAAAACTAAAAAAAAAAATCAACACAAATTTCACTTTGACTAATGGATTTGTCACGACAACAGTCAGACCTCACATACCCTAATTATACACTTGATTTTTTATTTTTTTTATTTTTTTTTTTACTATTAGATACGAATTACGAAGATACGAATATTGCCATGTAGCCATAAAATCGCTAACGGCAAGCCGTCGCCTTCGATCGGCTGGACGATGCCATTGATTTTGTCGAGTTGGTCGATTAATTACCTGCGTACCAATGTGTGTACAGCTTTTTATGTTTTATCTCGAATAGCTCTTGCCAATCACTCAAATTTCAAAATTGCGCACTGATACTGAGGTTTTAACGCAAAAAAAAAAAAAAACACAAAATAGAAAAAACAACCACCACTCGATCACATCAAAATCACAAACGATAAAAATGAATCAAACCCGTTTCACAGGCCATGGGACTACACAGCTCGTACAATATACATATTTCATCTTCACGTGTCCTCCCCCCGAAAACAAAAATAAAAAAAAATAGACCTAGCAGCTCACGACAACGACTAGAGAACCTTTTTGGGTTTCTGATCACAATCACGATGCACGAAAGATACACGAAAGATTGAACTCAATGCAGGTCTAGGTATCCATACGATCATTTATTACATATGTACATATATGCATGTACACATTATCCGTACCGTATCTACATATAAATTTTTCACTAAAAGATCACTAGAAAACAAAAATGTCGGATTCGATCACGCACTTTTTCTCGTTGACAACGGGTAAGAGCGGAACGGTTCGCAAAACGCGTCTGGTTAACTGAGTGGTAAGGTGCCAAATAATGCAGTCCGTTGGTAATACAGCGCGTACGTCTAAACTGCACAGCTTCGAATAAGTTGCATTCGTACACGATCAGTTGAGGCTGTACGACTACAGTAGAGGCGACATCGACCCGATCAGTACCCCATGGCAGAAGTCAGCAACAGTCAACAGCAGCGGCTAGCACCAAAGGAAAGGAAACCTGTTGTGCGAAGCAGGTTGGGTCTAGTGATCATGCACTACTCGTACCACTGATCGATGTTTTTGTTTTATTCGACTGACAGTAACGAACCGACGCACGCTATATGATCATCGTTCTCTGCATAAGTATGTTGAATTCTGGGAATGTATAGCTTTACCTATTTACATACGAATATATCCGATAAAATGCTTGTGTCCGTACATAAATTTGATTTATTGTTGTTGTTAACTTATTTTTTTATTACTTGATTCCGATCAAGAACGACTAACGATCGCGTTAACAGGTTCGATGGTCGGAGCTTAACTGAATTGTGCTTTGGATAAACTGAGAAGTGACACAGGCTACGAATACAACACAGACTATTCCGGAGACTCGTCATCGCTCTGTTCGAAAACCAAGACGACAGTTTCGAGGGTTTTTATTTTCGAGTACGCGACTTGCACAATTATTTATTTCAAAATAAAAAAAAAAAAATTCCGTAACTCTCCTGAAACTTTTGTTTCGAGACCGTGAGATTAGATTTGTAAACAGTTCTCGTTCATATTCCACTTCACTTCACGCAGCCCAGGTAAATACGTATGTAGGTATGTTTGTACTTAGATGTGCTGTGATAGGTATTAAATAATTTTTATTATGACGATAATGATGATGATCGTGATAATAAAGGGAAAGAGAATGACAGTGCGAGACAGAGATGCCAAGAGAGAGAATTTGCTACAAACTTTAAAAGTGTTATTTTACATTGGAGAGCAGCAACATGAAGCCAGCCCCAGCCGGGTTCAGGTTATCATCGACCGAATGATGGATTATATTGTGTATGGTATGACTGCGGATTTGTTTGTACGCTGCGCCACAGTTGAAGCTAAGGTTGACCTTAAAAGGATGACGTGTATACTAAAAATGAAAGCGTGATGTTTATTTTCTTTTTAAATTTGAATTTAAACATGGCAATGGCAAAAGTTGTTATTTCTTCTATTGTGTGTATATAGTAAGTTTAATGACTTCCCTATGTGGATCTTATGTTTTAAACATGATATATTAATTATAAACTAACCTTTGCTGAAAGCCATAAAATGATTCTTGTTTACAAAGTTTATTTATTGTAGAAATGATTTGAAAATGTGTCATTATGTCAAATATTTGACAAGGAATTACTCTCCTAGTACTAGCTATCGCTTCCGTATTTCGAGATCAGTTGTTAATAGAGCTTTTGATTTAATTAACCTAACCCGCTGATCATATTCACGGTGTACCTTTTCTAGAAGTCGAAAGATTATCTTTTTATTTTTTTAACCATTGAAAAATGTAGGACTTGTAATTACAATATGTACATCATATGGTGCATACATACATATTATACGTATTATACATATCTGCATTGCCTCTGAGCAGCTTAGGAGCACTCTGCAGACGACGGTATTGTAAATTTCCTGGTTTGTAGGCCAAACGGATTTTAGTAACATTTTACATATGGCTTTGTTCTTGATTTTCTTGAGCTTAATGATGTATGATATTTGCATTTGAGTGCCCAATTATTTTTCCTTTAGATTACGACAGAGCCTGTTGGCTTTGAGTACTTTAATTGACTGGGGAACGTTGGCATAGCTCATTCTTTCGCATGGCTACAAAGACTTTCAGAAAATGGCGCAGAGAAATAGATTCACTACTTGTGTGGTACTTAACACCGTCTGTTTTTTTTAACGAGCTCAGCACTCAAGAGGGTGTGACTACTCTTTTTGTAAAATGCCGATGCACATGTTAAATTTTTCGGAAAATTGGATATAGAGAGAGAGAAAGATGTTTGGGCTCAGTGGTTACTTCGCTCCATGTGTTACATCCATCATTTAATGGGGAGACTTATTAGAGTAAATTAAATTGTTGTGGTATTTTAGGCAACCATTCATCTCAAGATATTTTAGTTGATTGAAAAAAATAATGTATTTCGGGCACCGTTAATAATGAACCCCGAACCGTCCAATTTGGAAGCCAATACACTTGATACACGGCCACCCCATACCTTCAAGCTCCGGCCATCAAAATTCACTGACCATTGTTCGATAGCGCAGTCCATTTATGGCAACAGACACACCCACTTCATTATTGAATCAATAAGGTCCAATGATGCTTCTGCCCAAAAACAAAATAACCAAACTTTCACACTTTGAGAGGCTTTCCGACAATAATTCTTGGATTTTCTAAGTCTCAAATGCGGCAATTGTGCTTAGCAAAGCCTTAAAGATGGAATCGTCCGTCATTTTTCGGTTAGATTATTTATCAATTGTATGCATTTCTAACAGCCATTGGCAAGATCATTCCTATGGTGTTGGTCTGTTGTGGAGTGTTATTTATTTTACGCCTAATTCCTGAATCGACGATTTCGGTTCTCCACTTCACTAACTTGTTTCAATAGCTCACATTTCTGAGTATCGAATGCTCCAACAGGAAACTTTGAGAACCTCTTCTAAGCGCATTAGACCTAACCCGAAAATCATTGTTAACGCCGCAACATTTTGTGCTGAGCTCCACCCACCATGACAACGAAAACTCAGGTTTGTTGATAGTGCCCACCAATGCATAGAAGAACGAGAAAGTCTCGCGATTTGCAACCAAAAATGGCATTAGAAATATTATTGTAACTTCATCGAAAGAAATGGAAAACAAAACCTGCAGATATAAGGATGACAATGTATGTACGAGTATACTGGAACCTGGAACAAATCTATTTGAAAGGATTACTTTGCTAATTTTTTTCCTGGCAATGATGAGCATTTAATCTGGACGAAGATTGGAAACTATTCCCTTTACCTGACCAAAAAGAAGTTTGAAAAGCGATCCAGAACTAAACTTACTAAGAACTCGATTCAATGAGATAGATCTACAAATGCTCGAACGGGTGGCACTAAATAGGATCAACTTGAAAACGAAATTCATCAAATACATCCGTATTTATAATGCAAACTGCATAAAAATTTATTGTACAAAATGAGAGTACGTGTGAATAGATCAAATACCATTTAAAGTTACCGTTTTCAAGCATTTGAATTGATATTAAAAATCGGAGGAAGTAAAAGGAAACTACCCGGTACATAGTTTCGTCAAGTTGAAAGGATATTTCCCTGGCCTTATATTTAGTAAGACTAATTGTGGTCCAATCTGTTTAGTATTTATTTAGTAATGAAATTCATACACATTTCGATTAGTGTATTGTAAGTGTATTATAGTTTTGCACGCTTATTTTTCGACCGTCAATAATCCATTCCTAAAAAAAATATTTTTTTTCTTTTTATTTTCGCAGAGAAATTCTTGATTTCAAAGTCGTTCACTGACCTAAGGTCAAAAAAGCATTTTCATTTATCAATTCATCGTTAAGTTTCATTCGTAACTTCTCAATAAACGAATTGCTTGATGTGGCCGTGGTGTAGTGGTACTAGCAATCGCTTCTCACTCGGAGGGTCAAGGTTCGCATCCTACCCATGACAAGTTTTTCAAGTTTTTATTTGTGTGATTGGAACTCAGTCAGAAAAATTCTGCGTGTGAAGGCATAACACTGACACGTTGGCTGTTGTAGAGTTTCAAGCACAAAAAACAAAGTGTGAATTATAACCTTCGAATCACTCTGAGTGAAGAAAAACCTCTCCGTCCTATTCGGACTCCCACCCCTGGAGAGCTAATATGAAACCAAATACACCTGAGTTTCAAACCACTACAAAATAAATTTTCCTTTCTCCTTCTTCTACCTTTCCGCCCGCGGCCAGGCAACAGTAAAAGGGTATCTAACCCCTTAGGCGCGCGTAAATTAAAAAAAAAAAGTATATATGTCATCTTCAACCAGAATCACGTTTTGATTATCATTCTCACCGAAAGTGAGTGCTGAGTTCAAGCGTAGCAGTAGCTGCAGTCTTACCTGCTAAAGGACAGCAGTAATTTTACTGAATTATTAGATATGTCGAAAAGCACTTGATTGGCTTGCCTGCATCTCGGAGAATAATTCCTTGCATTTCATCGGAGAATCATGCCACCTACAGTTATGCTTAGTAGAAACTAAATTATCACATTCTGAGAAGTCCTTCTCTAGGGAAAAATCAGTGATATAAGCTTTTCGGATTTGTTTAGAAAAGCTTTGCAACCTTCCAACTAGATTCTGAGTAGCGAGGGCTGTCGCTTAAGAAGACAAAGGATTCACGATAGCGCAAACAGAAAGTGCATTAATATTTAGGTTTAGAATAATCACCTTCGTCCTTCTCGTAAAGAGAAAAATTTCAGTTTTAAGAGAAAGAGAGAGTGCTTGATATTTAATGCAAAATGTCGCTGGATATGCTCCTACAGCATAGATAAGAACTTTAAGAAACAGAAACCTGAACCATATTAATGGAGACAGTGCGCCAGGCTGGTGCCGTGACATAACGCCAAGCGACATAAGGCCATATTTTAAACTTCCAGCATTTTGCCTTATGTCTCTTTCACAAAGCGATATTAGGCCAAATTATTTTGAGAAGTAAAACCAAATATTTTTCAGTGCATTACTAAGATATAGGCGCCTGCCAGACATATTTCATTGGACGCTAAAATTGGGATAGGGATAACACTAAGCGAGCGAAAGCGCTTTCTGAAAGCGACATAAGGTCAAACGCAAATACTAAAATTATGTCACGGCACCCACCAGGCTACAGGCAACTCTTGTTCACCCTTCCCATCTCTATTGACAACAGTCAGCATTTGCAATCAAGGTTCTGTTCACAAGCATTGATTTCATCCACAAAACGGTGATTCATCTACGCATCGTTATCGAACACACCTTCAATATTCAATTCAGTTCTGTCTACTAGATTTTGAAAAGTAGTCTTACTTTTGCCAGGGTGCCCTGCATCAGGAACGAAATCTAATTGATAAGTATGAGGTTTGGCGAGTGAGTAGTAATCCACCGATTATTGATATGAAAGATTGTCCCACTGTTCATCAGATATTCGGAATGTGGGCCAGTTCCGGGCTAGTAGCGCAGATTCTTTTCGGAGTTGGATGTAGCTGCTCTATGGCTTTTTGAATTTCAACTAGATATACGTATGCCTTGAAGCCATCAAAGGACCAATAGTTTTATAATAGAATAGAACTGATGACAGATGGTAGCTACAGTTGTATAGTTGCAATTCTAGTGATGGGAACTGGTTGTTAACCGAATATGACCAGATTGCTTGAGAAGTGTGTTTCAAGCATGGAATCTCTGGTCTCGACTCAGTGTAGTTGCCATCAGATTTTTTGAGTGCTTCCAGCCGAGCTTATTATCCGTTATTAGTGAATTTTATCAGATTTCAATTAGGAGAACTCGTGACGAAATTTAAAACGACTTTTAGTATTAAACATGTAATAATAACAAATGTTATATGTAATAGGATTTATGTTCACTTGTTCCAAAATATGGGTTTGTTAGGAGAAAGGTAGACAAATTTTGGCCTATGTGTACGTTTTCAGCTTTAATGATTAATAATTAATAATTAGGCATTTTCATCGGACCCACCCCTCATTAGTGTCATGATGTTTAAAGATGATCAGCGCATTCATATGACAAAAAAGCAACACAGGAGGTCGCACTAAAAAAAAGACTTGGTTAACTTAACTTTGGTTAACTCTATGGACCTGAGCCATTCGTTAAATTTGATTTATTTTATTAAATGGGCACCATCTTTTCGCTGTTACTTTAGCTAGCTATTGGGAGATTGCCAAAAATATGTTTCCATACATTTCAAAAATTAAAAACTAACTGTCCTCTTGAACACACATTTTTTTGCTACAGCATATACAAACTTGAATAAGAAACGGCTACCAAAATAACACCGTGGGACAAGATCTACATCTACACGATGATGCCAATTGCGATCGTTTCGATACCAAATTGGCGGATGCAAGCAAAGGCCAATTTGAGAAAATGTTTAGAGTTGTACAACTTAAAAAAATTAAATTTTTGGGATAAAGTCCAAATGAACGTAGGACAAATTTATGATCTGAATGAACTATTCTCATGGCAGAGTTTAAGTCTGAAGGAACCAGTGTGGAAACTTATTTTTGCTGCCCACTAAATTTATTTTTTTATTTCAGATGCACTAAAGATACACAATCAATCATTTTGGGTGGAAGTTTATGATGTGAATAATTAACTAACTAATTTTAGTTTGCTTACAAATTTGATAACAAGAGGTTTTCTACTTCATACTAACTATTCTAGTACCTTAAGATCTTTCGGATTATTTAGGCGGAACGGCAAACAAAATCTGACGGTAAGATCAAAATCTCGAATCTCTTCGCAATAATCTGCCTTTTTTGTCGGTCTAATCTGATGATAATCTCAATCTGATAATCTTATTTTGAAAATTCTTTCAGCATGAAAAAGCAAATGCTTGTATGGGACATAGAATCCTTAACAAAATTATCTTTGGATATTAACACATTTTTGGTGTTTTTAAGTATAATATCATCAATTAAAAGTAATTTAATAAATAAATGAAAACAAAAAGCCGGATAAAAACAAAATAATGAAAGTTTTTTTTTTCGAATTTTTAATATGTAAAGTATTGTTTTTACAAAAAAATATAATTTTTTCCACTTACGAGTATTAAATGTAGCCATTTCAATTTCGTTTTAAAATTTGATAATAATAACATATCCTCTTATCTGAAGATAATAAAGTAACATTTTACCATGTATAAATATTGTAAAAAAATAATTTGAAGTGGTTCTTTCAACAATGATGATATATTTTATCATTTACAAATAAACTGTTCTTATTATAAAGCCTTAGTGTCGAAGGCGTTTGATAATATTGTAATATTGACACAAACAAATACACTTGTGGATATGTATGAATGGAAGTAAAGATTGTACTTAAAGCTTCATGTAAAGGCCTCATCTTGTAACTAGGCCAATTTGAATAGATGAAACTATGTACATTGTAAGCTTAACTACTTTCGACCAGCCACCGGATGATTGTAGAGAATCATACTTTGAATTCTACAGATTACGCGAGGAAGACGTTGCAGAAGCGGTACTATCGATCAAATCAAATGCTATGGGGATCGATGAAATTCATCCAAAATTTGTTAAGCTTCTGCTTCCATATTTACTGCCTTTTATAACACATATCTTCAATTCAATTTTAACGACGTCAGTCTTTCCCACTCATTGGAAAGACGCTAAAATTATTCCTATTCCAAAGAAATCGAATGGAAATGCAGTGGAATTCAGACATATCTCAATTCTGCCATTCCTTTCAAAAGTTTTTGAGAAATGTATTCTCAAATAGATTCAAATTTATCTACAGTGTAAAGAACTGCTTTGTGAGAATCAATCTGGCTTCCGTCAAAAACGAAGTTATATTATTAGTAATTGACGAAATTAGGAAAGCTATTGATGACAACCATGCTACAATACTAACGTTACTTGACTTTTCGAAAGCATTCGACACCGTTAATCACACTATACTTTGCTTAAAGCTCAGAAAAGAGTTTAAATTTTCATTGCCCTCTACAAAACTTATATTTTCTTACTTAGAAGGAAGACGACAACAGGTTGTAGCGGGAAACCGATGTTCATGCTATTTGCCTATAAAGAGGGGAGTACCACAAGGCTCCATTCTTGGACCATTGCTTTTTTCGCTCTACGTAAATGAACTGCCAAAGGTTGTCGTGCATTGTGCAATTCATATGTTCGCCGATGATGCCCAGATCCACTTAAGTTCTCCCATGAATTTGGTTCACGAAGCCACTGCGCAGGTGAATGAAGATCTCCAGCGTATACTTGGTTGGTCAGCTAAGAACGAACTGCGTCTTAATGCCCAGAAAACAAAAGCACTTGTGATCCATAAAAGAAAACTGGACCTTACTCACTTTCCACCAATCCAACTAGCCCAAAGTCCAATAGAGTACGTCGACTGCGCCAACAACCTGGGCCTGATATTTAACCGGACCCTTACTTGGTCTACCCACATAAACGCCACTATAGGTAAGATATATGGTAGATTACGTGCTCTCTGGACTGCACATCGCTTTGTTCCTACACGGACAAAGCTCTTGTTAGCGAAAACCCTCCTAATACCGATTCTGCTATATTGTTCTGAAATCTTTTGCTGCCCCGAATACGACTCCAGACGAAAGCTCAATGTCGTATATAATAATATTGCCCGATTTGTATTTCACCTAAAACGATATGACCATATTTCCTTTTACTCAAAGCAAATCAGCGGATGTACATTTGATAATGTGCTCAAATACAGAACGCTAAGTCTCTTGCATGGCATAATTCAAACTAAGCTACCAGCATACCTATTCAATAGGCTACGCTTCCTTCAGTCAGGTAGATCATGTATGCTTTTCCAAACGAGCTATGCCAGCTTGACGTCTGAACGCCAATTCTTCGTAAACTCCGTACGGCTGTGGAATTCTTTGCCCATAAATATTAGGAAAATTAGAAGCATAAAACAATTTAAAACCTCTCTCTTAATATACCTGGCCAATGAAATTAATTAGATTTAGAATTTTAAACGCTTAAAATGTTCAATTTGATTGTAAAGCCAATTGTTCTTTTCTATCCTTTTCTCTCTTTTACTTTACCTTACTTACCTTATTTTATTTTATTTTGTTATCACTTCCTGAATTCTTATTGTTATATATACTTGCACATACTTGTATCTGATATTTGAAAAATTTAAGGCTTCCACATTTAAAAGATTCCATTATCTTACCGTGTAAGCAATACTTACTTAGTAATAAATAAATAAATAAAATCTAACTATATAAAATCTAACTATATAGAGAGAAAACAGACTAACAAGAAATAATTTTGATAGAAATCATAGGTTTTTATTTAATAATTGTGATTTTTTATTAGGCGTGTCCCACAAAGTGAGATCTCAGAGATTTTTTAAGTGGGACAAAAAATCTCAGCTGAGTGCTCACTTCTTTTTACGGAGATTTCTGGACAAAAAAATTATAGATTCATTTCTCAGCTTTCTCACAGCTACTTGTTTTGACATTTCAGATTTTTGATTCCTAAGATGCACTTACATATTATTTATTTAAAAAAGTCATTTATGGAAAGAAGTGAAAAAATTTGGTAAAAAAATTTAAATACAAAATAATGAATTTAATATCGAAAAAAAAGAAGAATTAAAACAAGTGATTGTTTTAGATGGTGTGGAGTATTTTCTTTGGGACACATCCAAGAACATAGACGATTGAAGAAGTGGTAAGTAGGCAAATACATTTGCTTTTATTAAGTTCTTAAAAAAATAATCTTGCATTAGATCCTCAAAGACTGGAAGAGGATGATCAGGAAGAAACCAATTTCCAAATCGGCACCTTAACAGATTCATGGGCAGAGAAACCTGTTTTCGATTGTAGTAATCTATAGTGTTTCCAATTGGTTGTTTTATTGGGATATGGCAGCCATCTATTGCTCCAACTATTCCCGGAATTCCACATTTTGATTCAAATCGCTGTTGAGAAATATGTTTGAGTCTAATCTAATAAAAAATTAAAATGATTTTTTTCTACAGAAGCGATTGAGCTTCTAGTTGTGGGAGAGGGCCACTTCGTATACTCGGGCACTTTTTTAACAATGGCCTCCACAACTAACTTATAAAACCGAATTTATGCGACCCCAATCTAATATTGTCACCATGGGCTAACAAGTACAGGCTGAACAGATTTGGAGGCAGATGGTGCACCAGTTGATTTACCAATAACTAAATATAAAAAAAAAAAACATGAGTAAGTGCAAATAAATCATTTGATTAGTTACAAAAATCGAAACTAGCCTTTCGCATTCGAAAATGAAGATTAATTCATCCTCGGTGTAGTTTGGGACGGCGCGAAAGTAGAAATTTTCCTCATACAGCCGATAAAACCTTCCGTTGGGAAAAATTCCTTCTTAGTTCCTCTACAACTCGTCCATAAAAATATCTTTTTTTAGATACAGAAACAATTTGAGATTAATACGAATAAGAATATATATGTAAATGTTTATTTGTACCTCCATCAGCATCGTCACTGTCATCACTTTCAAATAGATCTAAAAACAGCTTTTCGGTTTTTTCATTCATTTCCCTTTTTTTTACACTTTTGGCTGCAGCGCTTAAGATCTTTCTTAATATTTTCCATATTTTTTTTAAATATTTACATTTAAACGCGAATTCAATTCAAACCAGATCCTAAAGACCTTTTTTTTTTAAAAAAAAACAACATATTTTTTTGACAGACGTTATTTGCTGAGAAATTTGTCCCACAAAAATGGATTCTCCTCTGTTAAAGTTACAGTGAGCGCTCAGTGAGATCTCACTTTGTGGGATACGCCTATTGATTCATAAAGTATACAATATAGGGTTATGTATGGAATAACATATCGGGTATATGATCTTCACGGCTTTGTTGGCACTTAATTTGCTCCTTCAAGACGTGAGCGGTCTTGTTGGTATAATCCTTAGACTTCAAAAAACCCCAAAGAAAAAGGTCCAACGGCCTTAAATCACGTGGCCTGGGCAGCCAGTTCTGATTACCAAAACAGGAAACGACACGATTATGAAATGACTCATGCAATAATTGAATTGTTTCTTGTATGGCATGTCAAACCGTCTTGTTCAAACTACATGTCGTCCACATCCATATCTTACAATTTAGGCACAGAAAACTGAATTTCATGTCGCGATAGCGAGCACCATTGACTGTTGCCTAACCAGCCGCATACCCAAAGAAGAATGGTCCAATGAATCCTCCAGACCAAAATCGACATTAAACAGTGACACATTGTGGATGATCGTGAATTTTCTGAACCCCAAATTCAACAATTTTAAGAACTAACAAAATTACATGAACATTGTGTTTGGAAAATGAGCATCCACTTGTTGTTGTTCCATAATCCATTCAAAGAACTCTCTTCGCTATGCGTGGTAGCTAGTAGGCTTTAGTTCTTGAGTCAGTTGCACTTTTTATGCATGAAGACGCAAATCTTTCGTGTGAATACACTGTAAAGAGCTTCTCGAAATGTCCGACCACGGTGCCGAATTGATGTTCTGAAACTCCTAACTCGCTGAAGGACGGCTATTCTAAGATTACTAATTGATCAAGTCTCACTGAATTTTTAAATTAATCTCTTCACAATTGATGAAGTTAAAATCACTATTCCGCCAATATTTTGTACGAAAATTGGGATCTGTAACTGCCAAACTTTCATTATTTTTAAAATATTGATTGACAATAAAAACGCGTCGTTCTTTCGTTTAACTCTCCATTTTTAATAACCCTGTTTTTTTTTTTGTTGGTAACGCTTTACTGCACAAATGATGCAAAATTAAAATCTGGGATCAATTTTGGGACACCCTTTATACCACCTTGATCAAGGTGTAACCACCGTGTGGCGCTCCCATTGTTACGATTTGAGTTCTGTTTTTTTTTTTTCTTAAGTTGGTAAATCTATTGTTGACATTCCAAGAGTAGCCAACAACCTCAAATTAACCATCAGAGAGATAGCGGAGGACTTGAACATTGCCTATGGATCCGTCCAAGACATTTTGGTTAATGATTGTGTAGCAG
This sequence comes from Volucella bombylans, assembly GCA_949129095.1. Taxonomy (NCBI): domain Eukaryota; kingdom Metazoa; phylum Arthropoda; class Insecta; order Diptera; family Syrphidae; genus Volucella; species Volucella bombylans. The sequence continues at coordinate 36,642,163 of OX422141.1, read as the reverse complement.
CAAAGTTGGTGCCAAAAGACCTCAATTTCATGCAAAATAGAGACCGTGTTGACGTCGCAAAAGAGATGATTTGCGAGGCTGAATCCGATCCCACATTCATCAAAAGGATCATTACTGGAGACAAGACGTGGGTTTATGAGTATGACACGCAATCCAGATATCAGGCAAGTGAATGGCGTTCACCAAATAAGCCGATACCAAAAAAAAACACGTCGTTTTCAGTCAAAAAAGAAGGCAATGCTCACGGTTTTCATGGATTACAACGGTGTGGTGCATCATGAATTTTTGCCAGAAGGCCAGACAGTAAACAAAGAGTATTATTTGGGCGTTATGAGACGTTTGCGTGAAGCAATTCGCCGAAAGATACAAGAATTGTGGGCAGAAAACGTAGATTTTTATTCGTAATTTTTTGACGAAAAGTGCAACAAATACCATCCAACAGCCACCGAATTTACCTAATTTGGCTCCCTGCGACTTCTTTCTGTTCAATCGAGTTAAAAAAACCACTACGAGGAACGTGTTTCAACAGCCGAAAGTAAGTAATGGAAAAATCGCAGGAAGCACTGATGGTCATACCAAAAACCGAATATAAAAAATGTTTCGAGGATTGGATCAAGCGCTGGCATAAGTGTGTTGCATTCGATGGGGATTACTTTGAAGGGGACAATATAGATTTAGATGAATAAACTTGTATTTTTAATTTTCTGAAGAAATTCCGGGCACCTTTTGATCAAGGTGATATTTTTGTTCGGGATGATCGAGAAAATCGGAACTGTGGGAATTCACCGACATAATTACTGTACTTTTTGTTACAAATGTTCAGTTATTTGATACATTTAAAGTCCTGTACAAGGTATATTTTAAAATTCAAGTAACAAATTTTTGACAGTTTTTTTTAGCATAACCATTTTTTTAGGTGAAAGCAAATATTGAAAAATTGGTAGTAAGTACGATTTTTATATTGGGAATCCATATAAATTTGGGTGCTGTCCAATTTACAAGTGTAATAGAACTACTCGTATTTACATATTCGTATATCAGTTTATAACTATGTGCTCATGAGTAAACACAACCGTAGTTCAGAAAGTATGATAGATGAAAACATGATCGTGCTTAAGTCTGGAGCGGATTTACGTAGTATTGCCGCACTTTTTATCAACTTTCTAACATCGTAATTTGAAATACAATAAGAATTTATATATTTTACTGACAATTTACATGACACATTTTGGCAAACGAAATAAGCGTGGATGGGGTGTTAAGTAACAATACTCGTTATCCCGTTTTTTCTTTCATACAAAGAATATAATGTACGACATCATGTGAAGAAGACGCAAAGAGTTCTGCGGAGTGGTGTAGATGTATGAAGTATGTATGTATGTATTAAGATTCATCTAATGAAAAGTTATTCTATTTATTGTTGATTTTATCTATGTTAAAAGAACATGAAGTAAGAGCTTTAATAATAAGTTGTATTGGGTTAGCAACGACTTCTGCATGGTCATAGTATCATCTAACACTGAAGTCGAAGGGTGCCGACTTGCAAAACTGGTATTACATGCTGCACCGCAAAAAGTTTTACGAACTAAAAAAGTAAATACTAAATAGAAAAAAAGAAGATCACAAGTTTATCTGAAAGACATTGTTGCTCCAAAAATATTGTACGCAAATTTTACCAGAAGCTAAAACAAAAAAAAAGTAATAAAAATGAACTAGCTCACAGTCAGAGCTGAGAATATGGGAAACTACATCTGCAGACTATTTGTATCAAAATGAAAACGAATGCAACCCTATTACGATACAATTTCAAAAATGATAGCCAGACCCAAGTTCAAATTCAACAAGAATTTGACAATTCTGTAATTTTTTCGGAGAAGTGGGAGGAGTAGCTTTAGAAATACGACCATTATTACTCGTAAAACAACTAATTCATAAGCTCTACAGTAGGTCTAATTTGCTAAAGCCAGGCAGCCGGAACTGCAAACGATTATCAAATTTTAATCACGCACATTATCTGCAAATGCCAGTAGTAGAGCATACGTGTATAATGGTAGGTAGGTCGGTATTAGCATAGAATAACATAAAAAGAATTGTTAACCTGCAAGACGAACGATTCCGATAAAGTCGCTACACCTGGGAGTGTTGTGCCAGAGAAAATTTACCATTTTAGCTACATCCAAATTCTGATTATGAAATCTTCAAGTACTTTGTGTAAGCTCCTCACTGATATATAACTTGGATCGGGACAGCAGCGCAACATTCAAGTTCGTAGCGTAGCTTTTGCCTTACTTCCCAGTGGTGGTCACTGGTAATTGCATGAGGAAATTCTTACTCATGCAGGCTAACATGGCAAGGGCATGCACGACAGTAGTATTGTATAATACTGACCTACGCCGTCATAGAACTCACAACCCTATACGGAAGAAATTAAGATGTGATGAACCAACTAATGGCCTCTGAAAATAGGCGTTAACTGTTGACGACCCTGGAAACCATTTAAAGCGATCTTTGGGTCTGCATCGAATGTTCGGACACTTTACAGGACACGTGCAAGCGAGCAGTTGGGAGAGGACCTTGACTGCTATCACGCAGATATCACCATCATCAAGGAAGTGTGATGGGATAGGCCGAGCATAAGGAGGATGAAAAACTGTGATACATACTTATATGCTATGGCTATGGGTGCCTGCCTATCTGACAAAATTCATTTCGCAAATCTTACTTCGCATTTATCGAAATAAATCGTGTTTGTCTCGCAGCATCATTTCGCAATGCTTTTCCCGCACTTTTCCATTTCACTTATGATTAGGCAGCAATTTGTTGTTTTGAAATAATTTGGTCTTATATCGCTTTGTCTTATTTAATTCTGTATACCATATATTTTATATGTATTGAGAAAAAATATTCATTCAATACATATGTGTGTATTGCGCCTGATAAGCTCGCCTGACAGTTGTTGACATACCCTTAGCGGAGCGACGAAGTTGCATGAGCGTCTAACCCTGCGAAAAGGGAGTTGAAATTATTTTTGCCCTCAGGGCCGAGCAGGTACATGTAAGACATAGGCGCTCGTCTGATAGTTGTTGAATTTGAATTTTTTAAGAATATAAAGTTCATATTTTTATTACTTTGCAAGATACAAATTGCTGGATGACAAATGCGAAATTATTCTTTTGTGATACGATAACGTAGTCAAATAAGAACTTGGTAAACAAAAAGTCTGATTAAATTAAATGCGATCTAATTAAAATGCAAGACAACAAATTGCGAAATGAATATGGCGAAATGATAAATTGAAAAAAAAAATCCGCGAGTAGAACCTTACTTAGGCAATAAGTCATGGGCTTCGATAAAATAAGCCTGACATGCGCCCATTCCCCTACGGAAAACAAGGATGACGCCACCAAGGAATGTTTCTACAAGCTCCTTTACAAGACATATAAGCAATGCCCTAGGAATAACGTCAAAATCGCTCTCGGCTATTTTAATGACAGGATAGGAAAGGAGGACATCTTTGGTAGGATAGTTGGTAGGAAGCATGGCCTAGTAATGGACTTAGGGCTATTGACTTTGCGATGGAACGAAATATTACTATAACAAGAACAGGGTTTCCTCATAGGGATATACACAAGGGGACATGGCAATCTTCGGATCGTGAAACGATAAATCAAATTAATCATATTACGATTGACGTTAGATATGCCTCTGGACGATTGAACCTTCCGGCCAGCCAATATTGACTCGGATCACCACCTTGTTGCACCAAGGTACGAATGCAGAAATACGAATGCGGATCTCCCAAGCGCCACGATATAACGTAAAAAAAACCGCAATCGCGAGAGCCCCGAAATCTCTCAACAATTCCTATGCTGCCAGCATCAAGTTTCGCGCCATCAGAAGTGCTGCGTTTCACCCGCTCGTCACAAAGAAATTCCTGGTTTGGTGAAGAATGCCAGCAAACATATGTTGCAAAAGAGGCGGGAAGAACATCGGCTTCTCCAGACGAAGAAAAAAGATCACGAGAAGCGCGCGATCGAAAATATTGAGAGCTTGCACCACAGGAATAACTTACGGAAGTAAGCATACAGAAACCCGTAAACGTGATGAAGGAAACCTTGTAGTGGAGTCAGAGTCGATGCTGACAATGTGGAAAATTTCTTTCTGTATACTGTATAATGGCGAAAAAGCCCAATATCCCGACGTCAGGCAGAATAGACCATCCAACTTAGACAATGATAGCCAAAACTTCCAACTGAGATTCAACAAAGCAGCTTGATCAGACGGCTTCCCGGCCGAGCTATTCAAAGCTGTTGGAAATGGTTCTGTGGAGAGCATACACCAACTCATTTCTCAGATCTGGTCAGAAGAGTCTTTGCCTGATGAGTGGAATATTAGCATCATTTGCCAAATCACATTCCACACAATTCACCTTTACCCCTATTCCCTATATAGGGAAGTTTCTTCAACATTGCATACAAAATTGGGTGAACATCTGAATTCCTTTGTTAATAACTTGATTAACCAAATCTTCACACTCCGTCATCGATTTTAAGGCCGCATATGACAACATTTATAGAGATGAGCTATAAATATTACCGTCTAGTTTTGGCATCCCTGTCAAACAAGTCTGCGTGTGCAAAATGACGATGGAAAATGCCCGTCACTTCATCAAGGTCGTTAACGTATTGGCAGAGACCTTTTATGTCAAAAAAAAGATTTTAGACAAGGTGACAGGCTGTCATGTGACTTCTTTAACATCACACTTGAAAGAATTGCGCGAAACTCACTGGAGGCATATTCTTTCAAAAGGCACTGTAACTACTAGCTTACGCCGGTGATGTTGACATAATTGGCAAAAATCAGCGTACAGTCACCGCATAGTATTGAAATGGAAGCTTCCAAAATGAGTATAGCGGTAAATGTCATAGACATAGTCTGTCTGTTGTGGGGTACACACGCGTCGGGAACTTTTTCAACAAATTTTTTTTTAAAAATTTCTTCTAATTCGTGCTTAAACAAAGTTGAATGATCAGAATTAAAAGTTGTCTGCTGTGACTGCAACAAAATTTACCATGCTTCATGTGTAAACATTTTGCCGGCAGACTTGGAATTCATGAAAAAATACAATAAATCTTGGAGATGTGTGAAATGCGTAACAGCTAAACGTCGCGATTCTCTTTCTGGTGAGGCTCCGGCCTGTGTCATAAGTGACTTAAATAAACATCAGCATAAAAAAATAATAAAAAATCAACCAACCAATCCGACAATAACACAAAATCCATCCCAGCGTCCATCAAATATCACACAGGAAATAATTTATTCTGAGATTCAACAAGTGAAGGAAATTCAAAGACTTCAGATAGAAGAACTGCAGGCCAAAAACAAAGAGTGCCAAAACAAAATCATTTTGCTGGAGGCTAAAGTCAATGACCTAGAGCAACAGCTGATTGCCAACTCAGTTGAAATTTATAATGTTCCCCCCAACAACCATAATGTTTCTACCATCGACTTGGCACTTAAAACTCTTCGTGATGGATTGAATATAGACGTCACAGAGAGAGACATCGATTGTTGTTATACTAAAAATATTGTGAAACGAAATCGAAACACAGAGAACGATCCAGAGAACGTCATCAAAATTCTTCATGTGAAGTTTACTACTCGGCATTGCAAGGAGAAAGTAATGAGAGCCAAAAGAAAAAAGAAATAACCGCTAAAAACAACTCTAGTCAACGCTGATGCGAAATCTGAGGAAATGTACTCGTACATCAACGACAGCTTAACTTATCGGACTCGTCACCTGCTGAAAACTGCTACATCAACAAAAAATATACATAAATATGTTTGAACTAGGAATTGGATAGTTTACATGCGTAGGAATGAAAGTGAAAATTTTGTTAGAATTACTGCTGCTGCGGATTTTAATAAATTATGAAATCTGATTAGGTTATCACTCCTTTAATTCCCATTGTATGTGAAGATCCAAATGTTCCATCTGATTCTGTTATTTTTTGTTTACATCAAAATATCCCAAGTAGGTATACGAAGAAATTTTACAACGCTGTTAAGTCATATTAATGAACTCGAGAATTTACCTGTTGTAATTATATTAAGTGAAATATGGATTTATGAGAATGAATTGAGTTTATACAATATTTCGGGGTACTTGCCGCCTTTTGCTAACTGTAACGAGTCGTATAAAGCTGGGGGTGTAATAGTGTATGTTAAAGATTATATTAGAAGAAGAGTTATACGTGCAATTTTTCTAAAATTTCAAGCGCCGATGTTATCAAGTTGTCATTTGAACATCAGAAAGATATCTATACATTGCTATGCATACATATATAGACTACTATACAGGAAATTAGTAAAGCAATTTTTATAAATGATCTAGAGGATATTCGTTGAGTATCGAAAGAGAAAAACTTGATTTGTGTAGGTGATATAAACATAGACATTTAACTCAATCTGATAATTTCACAGAGTACTATCTATTTTTAATGGCATCGAATGGACTAAAAAGTATTATCAATGATCCAACCCGTTTTACTAGGGTACATACTAAATTTGCTAATATTCTAAATGATTCAGTTTATGACTACAGAATTACCGACCATCATATGATAACTCTTAGCATCCATAAATATACAAGTCAACAATATTTTTTTATACCCAAAAAAAAAAAAACTAATAGATTATAGGATGCTGAAAGAAAGACTAACAAATAAGTTCTGGGAACCGGTCTGTTCTGAAAATAATGCTTCATTTGCGAATATGTTTGAAAAAACAAATGGAAATAGTAGAGAGGAATGGAGGGTCATAGATAGAATTTTAGGGAAGCATAAACAAGCTATAGAAACAAATGATATAGAAGTTGATGGAGTTCTTATATCTGATTTCGAATTCAATGATTTTTTCGCAGAAGTTTCAGAACAATTAAAGCCATCCGTTAAAGTATATAACTCCTGCAACTGTACCTTGCCTCTAAATATTATTGTTGATAATGCTAATGAGCTCTATAAACTTATAGTGTCCTTAAAAAATAAAAATTCTTGCACTAGTGATGGTATAACAAACATCTTATTAAAAAATATAGTTTGGCAAGTGGTTGATGTATTGTGCTAGGTATTTAACCTAAGTCAAAAGCATTTGATATGGTTGACCACCAGTTATTATTAAATAAATTGAATAACGCTGGGTTTAGAGGTTTAGAGGAATAATGCACCTCATTCAAAAAAAATGGCGTCCCTCAAGGCTCGGTTCTTGGTCCACTTCTATTTTTGATTTATATCAACTCCCTTTTCAAGCAGCAATTTAATGGCATAGCCACTGCCTTTGCTGACGACATAGACTTCACATATAACTTCGAAAATCATTTTGAATACTATGCTACGATTGGAGAAGTCTTAGAGAAATGGTTTGCCGCACATACCAAAGTTAATTATTAGCGAAAAATCGAAACTGCTAACTTGTAAAATATCGGGAAAGGTTTTAACCAATTATAACCTCTATTTTCATGCACATGACTGTAATAGTTTTAGCCTACCACTACACATTTGCGGTAAAACAAACTTTCATGGTGACATTTCATGTTCTGAAAAGTGTTTTAAAATACAGTCCGTAAAAACTTATAAATACCTAGGAGTTTTAATAGATCATAATTTGAACTGGAAGGATCATATCCAAACTATAAACTCGCACATGAATCTAGTAGTTCGTAAACTATATCTTATCAAACCTTATTGTACCAAAAAAGTCTTATCCAAAATTTATTATGTTCTCGCACACTCGAAGTTGCATTACGGCATTACTAGTTGGGGAGGGTCATTCTTGAATACACTCGGACCTCTTTTGATTGCACAAAAACATCTGGTGCGTGTCCTTTCTAGCCATAATCGTAGCACTCATAGTTGGCCCTTATTTTTCAGACTTAAGAATTTACCAGTAAGACACTTGTATGTCTTTAAAGTTCTTAGAGAATTTTTTAAACAGAATGGTAACATCCCAAGTAGAAGAATCATACATACAATTTGCGAATCAATAACATGGCTCTTGTTAACATACCAGTTGCACGCACATCTCATTTGTCTCACTTTTATACAATTTCAGCCCCATTATACTTTAACAAGCTTCCATATTCTATCCGAATAACCCACAACTTTCATGTATATACTCGTACATACTAAAAAAATAAATAACTGGTTATTTACTATTGATCACTCTAGAATCGAATCTCTTTTAAAAATTATATCCTATAAGGCAGCATAAATTGACTCTATTTCTTAAGTACGAGTTTTTACTTTCTCGTTTTCTTTAATAATTATACATATATTAAGTCCGGATTTTAATATTTTAAATTTATATTAGTAACATAAATTATAGTCTCAGTTTATTTTTGTTTTTTCTCTTAAATATTAAGTACTGACTCTCACCCCACATCAGAACTTTACAAAATGATTGATTTAGCATTGAAGTGCCGTTTAATACTAATTTATCACTTATTGTTCATTAAATTATAGAACGACAACTATATTTTATGCATTAATGATAAGCCATTCATAGTCCATTGTTATCTTAATTTTTAAGGTAAATGAATTGAATAAACAACATATAAAACATAAAACAAACCTGATGGCAAAATCAAGCATATGCTGACAGCATATTTGACAACAAGAAACGACACACAACTTCGAAGAATTGGACAAAATAATTTCGAGGTGGAAGCATAGACCGTTGATGAATTTTGAAGAGAACATTTGACGATGAACTATACGAGCTATACGGCAACATTAACCTAGTCAGAAATGCTTCGGCCCGCAGAGTCTATGAAGAGGAAGTAGAGGAAGACATCACCGTAAAGTTATTACAGAAGGGGACCTTAACCAACTTGGAGTGCGAAACTGAATGCAGTTAGCTAAGAATCGGGCTAACTCCAGAGGTTTGTTAGTTCAGGCCCAGGTTCACCTCCACATGAGTTTCATTACTAACGAAAAATGTAGCGCCACTTGGAGCTACATATGACTTTAGAAGATATATTTGTTTACTGTCTCATACATGACTTAACAACTAAATTACCTAAACGAATAAGTTACCTGTACGCAATGCCTCAGAATTGACAACATTTATTGGAAACTTATTAATTTCTTATGATACCACTGAATTTCGCTCTGAGCCTTTGAAGATCGCACCAAAAATAAATAGTGCGGACTTTAGGTACGACGAACTTAAATGTTAGTCTTAGTGAGCATTCGCATATTTTCACAGGGCAAGAATAACGAGTAACGCTTAATTGGGCGGTTAGAACGAAGATGGAGGCTACGGCACACTGTAATCGAAACTCACTCATGATGCCGCCAAGGAAGTCAGCTAATTCGAATTGAAAAATGTGCCGTAATGTCAATTAGTGGGAACAAATATAGTAAGGCATTTCCTGCTAATTGCAAGAAATGAGAAAAAAAATGTAAGACGATAACTATTTTTTCTTCTTATACAAAAAATTTAAACAAGACAGTTTTCAAAAATGTCAACCGGAAACTTTGTTGGGGTCATAAGTAAAGAATTTTTAGAACTCGGTCAGAAGAATGCAAATTATATCGACATAATTGATGAAACTCTGCGATCTCTTACCATTGCATTTGCGAGTTTAGAAGAAGTAAAAATAGCCAAAATGAATCAAGGAATCCAAATCCAATTACATTTTTTTTTCTGGTCGGAACAGTGCACTTAGACGAAGAATTCGTTTATTGTTATCAAATTACATACTGCCAGAAAATGGGTTCATTTAACATCAATGAATTAGAGAAACGCCACAATCGACAGTTACGATTTTGAGACATTTTCCCATTCTGAAAACAAATACTCATCAGAAATCAAATATGATACATAAATGAAAGTTGTTAAATTTTCGAACTGAGGTGTAGACTTTGTTATAAAGTCCTACCAACAATAAAAAAAACTCTGTGTATGTTTTTTTAATCAAATTTTAATTTTTTAATCAAAATTAAATGAAGATATTTTCGGCTATTTAACCTTAATCTCATCCTTGTGTAGAAAACTACACAAAAAAGTTTTGTTTTCTTAATTTCTCAAAAACCACTAATTGCAAACTTCCGGAATTTTCAGACTTTGTTTCTATCCTTGATTAACGAAAATAAAACGTATGGGGAGGTAGATTTCTACACATATGGACAGTAAGTGCATGTCATATAAAAAGTCATTTGCGTTAAGTGTTTTAGCAAGTGAATATCGTTGGTATATTTAGTGAAATTTATAAAAATAATAAAAGATAACAATGTCAAAAGCAAGATATCTCCCAGAGGAAGAAACGGAAGCATTTTTGAATGAAGACGATGGCGATATCAGTGATGTTTCTGGAGACAATCATGACGAATTTGTGCCAGAAGAGAATATTGATGATGACGATAACTTATATTCAGACGATAGCGATTCTGACGAAAAGCAAGCGAGTGGCTCAAATGAAACCAACGAATCAATTGCTGAAGTTGAAAATGTGGATCCACTGCATGTTTCGAAAAATGATATTGTTTGGCAACTACAGCCATTTCAGCATCAAAGTGGTAGATTGCGGAATGAAATTATAATTTCTCTTCATCCTGGAACAACAAGATATGCCAAAGCTCGTGTTGATGGCATCAAAGATGCTTTTCTTCCCACCGCAAATTGAAAATACCATTTTGAAGCATTCAAATGCGTATGCACAAGCAACATATGGTAAGGAGTTCAAACAAATCGATTCGAATATGTTGCAAGCATATATTGGTGTTTTGATTTTAGCTGGTGTTTATAGGTAAGTTGTAGTTGCTTTCTTTCTTATTTCAACTGATTCTTGACTTTTTTACTTTTAGATCGAAAAACGAAACTACAATTGAATTGTTTGATGATATTCGCGGTCGTCGTTTATGTCGAAGAAAACATTTGAGTATTTGAATCGAGTTATTCGTTTGGATGATGTCATTAGCAGAAGACAGCAACGATCTACAGATAAATTTGCACCGATGCGGGATATATTTGATAAATGGTCCAATTTATTGAGTTACTACTACAATCCACATGAATGTGTGACAGTTGACGAGCAATTACTCGGTTTTATTGGAAGATGTAAATTTCGTCAATATATGCCATCAAAACCAGTAAAACACGAACTAAAATTCTGGTTGCTGGTTTGTTCTTATACCTGCTATGTTTGGAAAATCCAGCCATATTTGGGAAAGGTGATTGGAGCCAGTTCGAGTGAAAAAAGACAAGGCGAACGAGTAGTTTTGGATCTCGTTGATGGCTTGAAAGGTCAAAACATAACAATGGATAACTTCTATTCCTCATATGAGCTTGGGCAAAAATTGTTGTTAAAGGGCATTACAATGGTTGGCACGATGAGAAAAAATAAAAGAAGCATCCCACCAAAGCTTCTTGAATGTAAAAATAGACCGTTGTATGAATCTACTTTTGCATTTACCGAAAACACAGCACTTGTTTCGTACATTGGATGGAAAAATAAGTGTACCGTGTTGCAAAGTACCTTGCATAACTCAATTGAAATCGAATCGACTGAAAAATTATAGCCTATTACAATAAAACAAAAGGCTTATCATATACTACTTTTTGAAATTTCAAGACCCTCTAATGTTTTTTTTTCATTCAATATAGGCGGTGTGGATACGGTTGACAAAATGCTCACTTGTTACAGCTGTAAAAGACAAACTAACAGATGGCCAATGGCTGTATTTGCAAACATGATTGACATTTCTGCTTTGAATGCATTAATTATTTTCAAAGAAGTGAATCCGAATTGGAAAGCAACACAAAAAAACAACAGTAAGAAGGAATTTTCTCCGTGAATTTGGAATATTCCTTGCAAAACCACTTATGGAAGTTAGAAGTGCGAAGCCAAGATCAGCTTTATTGCAGAAAGTTCACCATCGTCACCTTTAGATGATGTTTCTGCATCAACTTCAACAAATCCACCAAAACGGTCAAGAAGCGTTCCACCACAAATTAATTGCTATGATGAAAAATCCACCAAAAAAAATAATGTCTATGAGACGATTTGTTGTTTTTGCACAAAAGCTGTATGTAAAAATCAATATAATCGAAATGAATATGTAAAATGCATTCAAGAAAAATTAATTTGAACCTAAGGTAGGTAGAAATAAATTATTTTATTTTAGAAATAAATTATGAAAGCAATTTTTTGGTTTAATTTAAAAAAGAAAATCCTCTATGTGTAGAAATCTACACACGAGGGTAGAGAACGCAATTTTTTTGAGGATGAGATGAAGTTTAAAGAAAGAGATTTTCAGAAGTTTGTTTCGTTTGTTTGACAGATTTTAAAAACGATGAATCAAATTAACTGTTCAGCGAAAACTGTGCATCGGATGTCCAAAATTGATCGGGCAAGTAAAGCGGGTGTACATTAATACACCGGTTCACAGAGTCTTCAATTATACAAGGCAAGTGAAGAAAAACAAATACTCACTTATTTGATTGAGAATATTAAATGCAATTATTCATAGATAAATTGATGTCTAAAAGGATTTTTTCACAAATGGACAGGAGAGGGTTTCTGGCTACTAAAGTCATGCAACTAGGGCAGTATTTTTTTCTTATAACAAATTAAAACCAAGAATTTATTGTATTTTACAGACAATTTTAAAGTGTTTATTCAAAAACAAAAAAAAAACGAAATAAATTTCTCATTCGAATTTGTATAATTTCGACTTTAAATAATGTGAATGTCATCATAGTCTTCCAGAGATTCTGTTACAACCAATCTTTAATCTTACAAACTAAATATGAAAATACATATATTCAAAACAAAATTAAATAAATCGATGTAAATAATGAGCAAATAGATTAATAATGATATGTCTACAAAAAAGGAGAAATACAATTTAAATTTTCAAATGAAAAGATTCAAAAATTACGAGCTTAATACTAGGTGAGTACCAAATACACAAGTAAACATGTTTAATAAGCTCTCTGTTTGAGTTTCTTTATGAAATCACGTGCTTGCTTATCACCAAGCTGTCTACATTCTAAGGCACGAATACTATCCGATTCAGGGGTATATTCTGGTCGTGAGAGATTCATTCTTATTTGTTCACCATTAGCATTTATGATATCCTCAAAAGACAAATAACATTCAGCTAAGTACTGACTTGACATTCCAAATAAATCTCTATCCTTAATGCTAAAAACCAACATATTATCTTGTCCTTCACGTTGGCCTGAGGTAAGTGGAACTTTAAATTCTTCATCGAACAGTGGAAATAGTGTTTTGGCTTGAACTCCAGTTTTGTGAGTAGCTACGCTCTGGAATTTGTCCAGCGGAATATAATACATTTTAACAAATGAATCGCAGGAGTTGTTTGAGTCCATTGGTAGAAGATTTTTGGCATTTAAAACGTGCACATGGAGAACGTTGTTGTCTGTGAAATAAGCTTTGATAGTGAGTTGTCCATATACGGATTGTGGCTTCGTCTTTTGTCTTTCGAAACGTTCCTTGTAATATTGGTGAATTAGTGCATTTGTTTCCGATGCATGCAAGGTTATTAGTTTTTCGATGTTCGCTAGAGTTTCCGTTGTTACGTCTGAGAATGGGGTGTCCCCATACTTAAAGCTGGATGCCATTATTTTAAGTACTTCCCGAAGGTTTGAGTAGAAAGAAGGTGGCCTTTGTTTATTTAGATTTCCTTGAATTAACTCATATAAAACTGCTGAGAATCCCTGCCAAATATGATCAATCATTCTCTCAAAGTTAGCTTCATCCAATTCAGCATGCAATACAGACAAAGATTCCTCTAAATACATAAAAAGTCCCTCCATGGAATTGATGTTTTCATGCAGTGTATCTACACCACCGAAAAGGTGTCCTCGCATTACAGGAACCATTTTACCAGCCACAGTAGCTATAAGATCAGCAATTCGATTTTGCACAGTATCTTCGGCATTCTCAATAACATTTTTGATTGTCTGGGCACAACGTTCTGTTTCCACAGCGCTTAAATTTTCACCAAGTTTCTTAAGAATACTATCAACACCAAGATCTTGTACAAATGCGGATAAACTCTTTTGAATGTGATCAATATTATTAATGGCAAAACACCATTCTTTGGTAACAACAAAATCCTCAATGTTACTTTCATCTTCTCCATTGAATTCTGATATTCTTCGAGTCATTCTGTTTGCGTAGTAGGCACAGCACCTACAAACGTCGTCGACAATTTTACCCATAAATGCATAAGAACTTTCAATATTTGGCCAGTCAAGTTGCTCCCAGAAAATTTTGATTTGATAGAAAATCGTTAGAGTATCTAAAGACGACGAACTATGCCGAGCATTTCCATCTACAGGTTTGAATTCGTCCAAATCGATTGCCTTTTTGATTCGAGACAAAGCCTTTAGCATTGATATATCCAACCAATGGGTGACTGCTGGTGAAAACCATTCATAATAGTACAAAAGATCAGCTTGTTCTTCAGCTGTGCATAGGGCAGTTCCAAGAGAAATAAATCTTTTCATACTCAAATACAGCTCAAAGAGATTTGTGCCCATTGTAAAGTCATCAATATCTGCAAATTCTTCCACATTTTCGACATCCGTTACTGGAAGTCGGGCAAGATTCTCACAAGCATCAATTACGGCAGGTTTACAGAATTCCACTAGGTTCTCCTGATAGCATTTATACAAGCTGTGTGCGTATTTCAGTTTCATTATTTGATAAAAATGCTTATGATGGAAATCAATAGAGCGTTGCACATCAAAACGCATCAACTGAGCTAATTTCGTTAATTGCTGAATGGGATTATCATTTTCAATTTCGCAGCTTTCTTTGATTGTGTTCACCCAATCTCTAGCTCCAATTTCAACTGCATCGGTAAGAATTAATTTAACATCGTTTCTGAGTGAATTTTCGTCGTGTTGCTTAATCCATCCATAAGCTGAACGGGGGAATAAGTCGACATCAATAGGAACATCTAATAAATCATATATCTGTAGAATTTCCAAGACATCACACAGCATGTTGATGCCTTGCTTTTGGGTAAAAGTTTCTTGCCTAATCTTTCTGGCAATATAAAAGCAAGAAGGTAGAATTCTTTTTGACGCCTCCCAAAAGACTTTAACGAATTCACTGTCTGCAGAGTATGTGGGTAAAGCCTCAATTACTTTGTGTAAAATAGTATTAAAAAGGCTAAATGAAAGAGGATGATGCTCATGAACATTTGTGTATGCATCCCATTGACATAATGCGCAGTCAATTTCACATAAACCGCTCTGAATGTAATGTTGTGTTATGATAGCATCCGCTTGTGTGCAAAACTTTCCGTTCCACAGGTAGGGATCAATTGTAGAACATTCTAACTCAAACATTAACAAAATTCTCAGTAAGTTACGATGTTCTTGTGACGCTACTCTACTGTCCTTTTCAGCGCTAAAAACCAAATTCATAAGAACTGAACCTCTTGTTCGATCTGTGCGTGATCCTTTTTCCAGATGATACCAAACCCTCATTCCAGTTGCAGGGATTGAACTCAGTGGGACTACAACCCGCCCAATAAGTTCATTATCATCTTTTACTGTTGCGGAAGCTGAGTACGCTATTTCTTTCATCAATTTTCGCAGACCCTTTATTCCTTTCACTTCGAAAAATTTATTCATTTTCTGACCAACGGTCTCCGCTGCATCGAAATCCCAGGCTTCCACCACCAGTGTTTCTTTGCTAGGATCATCTGGTATGGGAAGGGAGAAACATTCATTCCAAACTGGATTCAACGTCATTGACTTTACTGATGTGTTATATCTATGAACTGCATTTGATTCTATGTACAATGTGACAAAAGGATCCGATAAACCGTTCGAATCTTTTGGCATTAAGTTTTCTGCTTTTAACACCTCAACATTGAAACGAACTTTAGGAGGTTCTTTGTTTGAAGCGATTTCTAGCAATTCATCGTGCTTATCTTTTGGTATTTTAAATGCATCTCGGGCATAATTCAACAGAGATTCTCCACAAGCTTCTTCTGAATTTGGGCAGCCAATATTATTGAGTGTTTCGAATAGTATTTCTTCATAGAGTTCATCAAAATTTGTGCCTGAACTCTTTTCAATGATGTTGTCGGGAACATCTTCGATTACTTCCAAAGGCTTCTCCTCTACAGACGAGAGAAGTAATTGCACTTTTGATGCTGTGATTTCTTCTTCAGATAATCCATCGTCTCTCATTGTTATTACACACATATCTTGTATATCCTCTTCGAGGATGCTAACATCTCGTCTAAGGGTTCCCATTTTGAATGATCCGTTCATTAGAGTATTTTATAAAAATAAAAAAACTAATAATAATAATTTGTGAAGGAGTAACAATGGCCGGAGAATCAATTGGTTTGGCTTATCACTTTGTGTTGCGTTTTTAATCCTTTTTTGGTATAACAGCGTCGCTTTTATTTAAATTAAAATCTGCAAAGATCAAGGTTGTTAACGACTTAAGAAAAATAGATTATATCATATGGTTACCTTTAATTATATAAAAACTTTCAAATGAAGTTTATTGCTTCAAAATCACAAACAGGTATAAAGTAAATTATGGTACAAGAGGGTTTCTGCAAAAAGTCTATAAAACAAGAAATACAATATTATTAATAGAATTTGGAGAGAATATTACAATAAATATAATACGTATATACTGTTATAAACTATAGCTACATATATTCAACATTTTATAACACTAAATTAATGTAGATGGGGTATTGGAAATGTCACTTCTGTTTGAAAATATTTACTTTACAACCCCAAATATAAATAGATTTATTTCTACGACAATATAAAGCAAAGGCTGAAATTTCTAGCTAAAAAAATTGCCAATTGTTTAAAAATGTGGATTCACAAACGACACTATCCATTAGGCTACGATTGACACTTTATTTTTTTTCTGTCGCAACAGACAAATAACTAGTCCATTGTATTCCTCGTGGAATAGGAAAGTCCCCATTGCAGCCGAGATATAAGTTTTTTAAAGTTTTTTAAAAGTATTTCCATGAAAGCTTGTTCCACCAGACAACCGATGCATATGATATAACCCGTCATATCCAAGCTGTATAGTTCGAAATAACCCTCCTCGATGGCAGCACCAAACTCTGTCAAAAGCTGTCTTGCTCTTTCATAAAGCCAACAGCGCCTTGAAGGTTTTCGACGCGCTGTGTCTAGTCCAACAGAATTTGTTATCCAGGACGACACTCAAATAGTCAGATTCGTTGAAAAAATTGAGGGTGATGCCTTTAAGCACTAAATAGGAGAAATAGCCTGATTTCTCCTTCTTGTAAGGAGAAAAACCTCAGTTTGGAGAAGAATCATTGGAAGTCTATTCAAGTGCACCAATTGTCGATCGCATGTAAGACATGTGCTTTAGAGGTATAGCGAATAGTACAGCTACAACATCTGAGATCGTTAAGCAGTCAATTGAGCAACATGCACCATAGCAGTGGAGGCAGGACGACGGCCTGTTGGATACTCCTGTTTGTCACCGCCATCACATTGGTCACAGTCGAAATCCGCAATCAGGGTCCTATTCACCAAACTAATGATTCGTTTACGCAGTTACACATGCCGATGAAAATCCCCAGCGAATATGCCTTTTTGTCGAGTGCGCATTCAATTCTGCCGACCAGATTTATGAGATGATTAATCTACATCTAGGGCAGAGGATGCATTAGCAAATTCCATACTATAAAACATTCAAATTTCAGACTTATTGATCTGTAGTGTTATCAAGTGTTTCGATTTTTGGTATAAAGTAGCAGCGACCTCATCTGTCACTACAACCGATGACAGCTAACAGATATACGTTACATTATACAACTCGCTTGAGGCATGAGAAATAGAAACTAAGTATCAAGCATGAGACAGAAATTTCCCGATTTTGACTCAGTGTAGGTTCCACCAGATTTTCTGAGTGTTTTCAGTCTGAATGATGTATTCCCTTTATGAATTTTAATCAGTCGGCTGGTTCGGCTAGCTTCACTGAGTGTTTCGATCTTCTCGCAAAAGCTTTGATAAGAGGAACTTTTCAAAATCCGAATTATCTTCTTATATTCATTTTACTTCGATCTGTAAAGATTCCAGTCTTTCTATAAATTAGTCTTTAGCGACCGAAGCTTTTGGGTTTCTTTACCTGGTTGGTGCAAGTGTGGTACTACCATGGAACAAGTACTATATACTTGATTAGTATTATTCAGAATTTAATAGTATTCTTTTTAGGTTTGGATTCAGCCAAAGCGTTCAAAACCTTAGGAGTTTTAATATCACTGCGTCAAGCGACGTGAAGAGATGATGAAATTGAGAATTTTTTTGATTATAGGTTTAACCGCTTCAACCGATTTTCGTCAACCTAGTTCATCACTAGTTTTACCCAATACTAGGTGGGGTGAAAAGTACCCTCCTTGTAAATGGAAAAAAAAATTTTTTAAATGTTTTTTTATTTTATTCAATATGGTCCCCTTTTAGCTTGATACACTTATTCCAGCGATTTTCCAACTTCTTGATCCCATCCGAAAAGTCATTTTCCGGAAGGCCTGAAAAATACTCCTCCGTGGCGTCGATGATTTCCTCGCGTGAGCTGAATTTTTTATTGATGAGCCATCTTTTGAGGTTTGGGAAGAGATAATAGTCCGAGGAAGCCAAATCGGGCGAATACGGTGGATGCGACAGCAATTGTAGCCGTAAGTCATTGATTTTAGCCGTGGTTGCGATGCTCTTGTGCGCGGGCACATTGTCTTGCAACAACATTTTTTTTTCGCTTCATGTGAGGCTGTTTTGCAACGATTTCGGCCTTCAATCGCTCCAATATTGCACAGTAATACTCACTGTTGATGGTTTTTCCTTTTTCGAGGTAGTCCACGAAGAGTGAGCCATGACAATCCCAGAAAACCAACGCCATAACCTCTCCGCCCCATCGAGAGTCGATCGGCTGCTTCGGAGCACTCGTGCGGCTTCAGTCCATTGCCGGGCACTCATTCTGTTTTCTGGTGTGTAATAGTGGATCCAAGTTTCATCAACAGTTACCAATCGACGCCAAAAGTCCGCCCGGTTCCGCATCAGCAAGTCCAAACACTCTTTCGAAGTGCTCTCGTGTTCGTGTTTTTGGTCAGGAGTAAGCATGAACGGCAGCCAGCGACAGGATAACTTTTTCATATGCAGAATATTGCCCAAAATATGGCATGTTCGCTCAGTACTAATCTTTGTGGTATCTGCTAGCTCGCGCATCGCGCTGCGGACTTGATCGGTAGTGGAGTTGCGGCCACCACGAAACCCTCGAAATCAATATTTTACGGTGTAATCTGACGAAGCATTAGCCCCATAATATTTATCCAACTTTTCTTTTGTTTCCTTCGCCGTTTTGCCTCTCAACAAATAATGTTTTATGAGAGAACGAAAATCGTTTTTCCCCATACTCAACATGATGCTAAACACGTCAACAACAATCAGCTGTCAAAACAAAACTAAAGACAGTATCGCACTGATATTTGGCATGTCTGCCTAAATATGAACGGACTTCAAGGCACCATAACCTTTTTTGCAGTAGCAGCGAGCAGCCAACTCGATGCGAGGGTAAAGGTAATCTGCTACATGGCCCTTATCAGGCCCATGCTGGTATTTGGTTGTCCCATGTGGTTCAATGTACGAGCAAGCTTAATGGAAAAGATTCGGGTGTTTGAGAGGGCTTGCCTTCGCTTGTACAGAACACCAGAGTCGGAGTACAAAAAATTTTATCCTAATGAGGTCCTTTACAATAGGGCGAACCTAATACGAGTGGACAATTTCGTAGTTAAGCTGACTCGAAGGCACATTGCAAGAGCAATGACCTCGACGAATAACCTGATATCTACGGCTTACTACCCCAATTACCTCTACCACGAGAGTGTGCGCTCTGACGGCTTCGTTCCACCGGAAGCATTCCTCTACCTTGATCAGATAGGGTTGATCCAGGATAGATCAGCGGTCCCGTTAATCTACCATGTCGCTCGGACAGCTGGGGACAGGCGACTCCACTACAACAGAGACGTCGCACACGGCAGTGTGGATCGTCTCAGGTTCAGTAGGGCGGTGGGGAATCGCGATAAGAGGGATATCGTTCGGCAGCACCAGCATTTCTGGTGGTTGAATGATGGAGAAGATGTTTTGTCGTCGTTTCCGTCAATTACGGGCCAGCCTCACTCATGAGGCAGAGCTGACCAATATATTTGCTTTGTTAATAGCGATGGCCAGCTTACATAGGTTTAGGTTAGCATTTAAGTAATATATACATATATTAGTCTATACAAAGGTATACACTAATATATGTATATTATTGTGTATAATATCTATGTGTGTGTATGTGTGTTTTGTGTATTTAGGTTAAGTAGACTAAGGTGTATTTTAAGTTAGATATCAAGTTTTTATAAAAAAACAAAAAAAAAAGTCCATATGCTAAGTTTTTTCTTAACGAATATATTTTCTTAGCCTTAAGTACAGAAAACAAATATTAGTCAAACAAATGTAAATAAAGTCGAAAGACATAGCTATAAGAATTTAGAGTAGCTTAGAGTGCCTGTGTGGGGCCAGTAAGTTAGTATAAGATTCTTAAGTAATTTTAAGCTAGCATTTAAGCATTTTTTGTTAGTATGTAAGAGTTAGTGATTAAGGAAATAAAATGCTTTAAAACTGAAAAACTGAACTGCAGGAGCAGCGTATTCTGGCGGTCAAGGAGGTTACTTTTCACCCCACCTAGTAATATTCGTGTGAAATGCCATCGATAGTTTTTTTTTATCGTCGCGAACTTACAACACTTCCGCCTTTAACAAACCTCGTCTGCCTACCTAAGCATTTCTGGCCTACGTCTTTCTCTTCTTTTGAATTGACTCTTAGAACTTTTCGATTTCCTGAAGCTTAAAAGAAGCATTTTGATCTTCTCCACCACTTTCCCCATCCTTTTACATCAATCTAAGACAGTGTCGTAAAAAAAGCCACAGAATTCACCGGGATTCTAAGTCACGGATGGATTGTCGCTGGTACGAGTACAAGTATACATATCATACATATATGTACATAAACATCTTCCACATACAAATATAGGTAATAATTTAACTGGCTAACACCATAGAGTTAAGACGTCTTAGGTACTTAGTTCGATGTGTCACAGGATATTTTTATAAAAATGAGACATTTGATCTTTTCAAATACGACAAGTTAACCAGAGAGGAGAGACTTAAAATATTACCTACCCTCAACTAAATCCGTCATGTTATAATCAAAATATAGGACACTCATCCCATATCTTGAATATCCCAGACAAAGTGCGAAATGGCAAAGCCTCAACATACGCAATGTAGATGATAATCTTTTAGTGAACTCACGTACAGACGACTTAATCGCGGACAGTTCAGGTCCTCAGATTGAGGTTATTAATATACTTTTGCAACGTGACTTCATTAAAATTATACGATATTGCGACCACTGGCAGTTGAAGACCAACTTTCAGAAGTCGGAAACCATTCTGTTTAAGAAGTCTTTGTCTGGGGCCTCTAGGTACACCAGAATGAATGGGGAGCCTCTTGCTTGTCGAAATTTAGGTTTTGTCTTCGCTTATGCAGAACACCAGAGTCTGAGTACTTGAAATTCTATCCTAATGAGGTCTTGTACAATAGGGCGAACCTAATAAGGGTGGACAAATTCGTTATTAAGTTGACCCGAAGACACATTGCAAGAGCAATGACCTCATCGAACAACCTGATGTCCAGGGCTTACTACCCCTATTATATTTATCATGAGAGAGTACGCTTTGACGGCTCTATTCCTCTCGAAGCGTTCCTCTACCGCGATATGAAAGGTCTGATCCAGGATAGATTAGCGGTGCTGCTAATCTTTTACCTCGCCCGAACACCTGCGGACAGGCGACACAACTATGAAGGAGACGTTGCACATGGCAGTGCGGAGCATATCCGGTTCAGTAGGGCGGTAAGGAGTCGCTACATAAGGGATGCTCTTCGGCAGCACCAACAATTTTGGTGGCTTGTTGAAGGAGGAGAAGCTTCATCGTCGAATACCTCGAATACAAGGTAGCTTCGTTAGAGAGGAAAGTTGATCAGTCTTATTTTTTTACCCGTGGCCCCCTTACATAGCTTTAGGTAGGATTACGGTAGATTTAAGAAAAAAATAATAAAAATCAAACAAAAAAATAAAACAAAACTTAAAAAAAATATAAAAGAACAAAAGAGATGGGAAAACTTCTAAGTAAGGGATAATCCATACACCAAAAAAAAGATTGTATTATATGTTTATACAATAAGATAGTGTAAGTAGGTTAAGTAGATTAAGATTCATTTTTTTTAGGTAGCTGTATTTATAGTTTTAAGTTTTTATTATTACAATACTTTCTTAGTTTTTTTAATTATAATATATAATAATATATAATAATAAAAAATATTCTGTAACAAACGACGCTAGATTAATGTTTTAACTTACAGCGCCTGCATGAGGCCAGTAAATTAGATTAAGATAATTTGAAGTTAATTTAAATGACCGGCCGAAAGACATTCATTTTTTCAGTTATCAAGTAAGATGAGTAGTTGACCAGAAATCAACAACAAGCCAACTTACAACTAAGAATTTAGTCTCCCCATTAAATATTGGAAGCCACCCATTAAGCGAAATAACCACTGAGCCCAAACATCTTTCTTTCTCTCTCTATCCCATTTTCAAAAAAACTTAATACATGCTGCGGCATTATAAGTGTATTCATACCCGCTTGGGTGTTAAGTTCTAAAAAAAAAACATATCTAAGAATTTTTTTATCTAGCATGTAAGAGTTAATGAATTGTTTAAATAAAAATGCATTTAAAATGAAAAAGAATCATGATAATTTGGATTTTTAACTGTTCGAATCAGTGAATATTAGTTGCCTAATGGCATGTCCCATCTGAAAAATATTAAAAGGAAAAGAACGCCACATTAAAGAATCAGATATTTTCTTAATGTCAAAAAAGAGCTTCTAATATCGCCTACAATATAATTTGTGATTGGTACTTATCAGCAAATTTAGATTCCGGATCGATTAGATTTAAGGGCACAACGATGCCTACCGGAAAACGATTTGCGGACCTTGTTAAAGGTTCATACATTTTTATACATTTTACATTGATCAATATTGTTTATTGTATCTTCACGTACCCACAAAATTTTTCAAATCTTGGAAAGTAGACAACTCTGAAAACATTAAAACATTGATTTTCTCAAAAAGTTGACGCACAGCGTTATACGGTTGTAAAATATTTACAAATGTGGTGATTCATGGTCTACATGAGCTCATTGTAGCCTTCAATAGCTGCGCGAGGTATATATTCGATATTACCAGATATGAGCATGTCTCTTTTTATGCTAAACAGATAAACGGATGTTTGTTGAGTGGCCTAATGAACTATAGAACCACGCTATCACGTGACCACCAAGAGCCCGAGTATTTTTTGAAAAAATAAGATTTGCAAGATATCAGAGGACAATGCCAATTAATTGTTCCCAGATGCAAATATTTGAACTCCTCGCGTCAATTTTTTTTTATTTGCGCTTCTGAATCATTTACCCGTGGAAATAGAGCGCACCAGCAACACGAACGCCTCCACAAAAAAATTATTTCAGTATTGCTGGAAATTGATGGAACCTTATTTTAAGCTCGTTAATTTTCTCTTTTCTTTTCTATTTGTATGTATCTTGTTCTCTCAAAAATGTTTACTATTTTTTATATCATACATAAACTTGTTCACCTTGAAAGAGTAACAATCTGTTTAAAAAAACATGGTTCTACTGACCCGGATATCAGCATCCTGTACAGACCTTTTTTCAGTGTTACAGCGGAAACCTTAAGGTAAATAGTCTTACTACTAGTGAACGATAGCCAACGAGGTCCACCCTTACACCAGCGAAATGACATCACCAACCGCTTCTTTATATCTATGCTGGTGCTATAATTATTCAAACATCGGAATGGATAATTGGGACAGCGCACAGTAGACTAATAACCCCGGGGTAAAACTGAAGAGGGAGATGAAGTGCAAAGTGAGAAACGGGGTAAATATTCAACCAGTGTTGAAGCGGTTGAACATCGGGGGAAAACCAATACACATATAAGTTCTCAATTTTAAAGTGTAAGAAAAATTATCCGAAATACCACTACAATCAAAATCGGTTCAAGTATACACAATTTTGCCCCGCATTATTCATCCAGTGTGCGGTAGAAGTAATAGATACCCCGGGAAAAAATTGATCCAGTGTGCGCTGGCCCATTCAAACAAAAGCCAATTGGACAGAAACAGAAAATACGATTTTGATCACAGAATTTAAAAATAATTGTAGGAACAGATTGATAAGACTGAGCGAGTTAATGGAAAGCGGAATGAGTGCACATAGGGGTAGACGTTATCTCAAGCTCAGAAATAGGATCTAAAGTAAACGGCACAAATCGAAGATGGTTCGATTCTGGGAAACTTCTACGGACCATCACTAACAGCAACAACAGCTAAATGTACAATTGGAATGGAGCATCTAAGAGTTGGAACAGAAAAGGACGTACATAGAGCGCATTAGACTATAAAAGTCCATCGAAACTAAAACAATCTGAATGGCAAAGGTCAGAGATTAATAGAGTGTTGCATAGACAACCAACCAATTACCTACGTGGCGAATGGAAAACAGCGTTATGGACTACTTTCTTTATTTACAGAAAATTAGAAGAAACCAAAATTCCTGAACTGATAGTTGTAAGGGGAGCTGAGTTGGGTACTGACCACCACTTATTAATATTCGGCATAAGATTCAAAAAGACTTCAACTATATAACCTTAAAGAAAGAAATGCAAAATCTAGGAAACAATCGTACAAATTGTTCTGTGAAGAATTATTCGAAGGTACCGAAAGAACTCCAGAAGACCAAATCTGTCTTTACGAGTAGACAATAAATATAGGAAAAACAAACGGGTCTCATGTAATACTACCGATTAAGACAATATATTCGCTGAACTGCTAGCAAGTTATATTCTTGAAGTATTTAAAAACTGAAACTTAAAGTCTGAACTGTCTGCACATCATAGTGACTCCCTTCCCTAAATAGAACAACACTCTGAGCCTTCTATTTTTCATAATACGTAAGCATGGGAATGACAAAATAGTGGTCAAACAGAAGAAAAACAAGAAAACATAACACTACCTAATATGTACCTATATACAATACTCGAGGATATTTTACGAAGATAAACTCTCCTGATTTGCTTCTTTACTATGCTCATGTACATATCTACATATACTCGTAATTGCATTGAAACAGCTTTATCACATGCAACGTCTTTTGCTACATTCATGTTTGATGACTAGGTGCTGTAGGAAGACGTAAGGTATTGAGTGACGTCAACTCCGCGATATGCAGTGTTTTAAGTATGACTATATACTGGTAATTTATTTTTATTTTACTTCAAATTGACTGGCAGCCAATTGATACTAGTTGCTGTCCACCTGGACTCGAATTCCTAAAGTTAAAGGTAAAGGGTCCGCCATCTAACGTTTTTTTTTTTTTTTCAACTAGTGCTTATTTCGTGAATGGTAACACTTACGAGTAGCTCATGTCTGATTTGACAGATAATTAGTTTTATCCTTCCGGTTAATAATGGAAAATAATTTCATTCAAATGGCTGCCTCGGCTGGCCATGCAGTAGCCTACACGATCGGTCCAATTTTTAAGCACATTATCGATTGTGTGCAGCTGTATTTCATAAATGGCTTCACGAATATTGTCCTTTAAAGCGTCAATTGTCTCTGGCTTGTCGGCGTAACACTTATCTTTTACGGCACCCCACAAATAATAGTCCAACGGTGTCAAATCGCAGCTCCGAGGTGGCCAAACGACATCAGCTCTGCGGCTGATAATGCGATCTTCAAAAACGTAGCGCCGTCCTGTTGAAATCAAATGTTGCCAATATCCTCCTCTTCAATTTTTGTGAACAAAAATTCGTTCAACATGGCCCGATAACGATCGCCATTGACTGTAACGGCCACTCCTTGCTCATTTTCGAAGAAAAATGGCCCAATTATGCCTCTGGACCAAAATCCGCACCAAACAGTGACTCGTTTTGGGTGTATCGGCTTTTCAATGTATGCGTGCGGGTTTTCTGTGCCCCAAATGCGACAATTTTGCTTGTTTACATACCCGCCAAGATCAAAATGAGCTTCATCTGAAAAGATGATTTTTTTGGCAAAATCGGCATCTTCTCTAAGTCGATCGCAGGCCCACTTAGCAAAGCGAAAACGCATTGGATGGTCAGTTGGCTTCAACTCCTGAACCAATTGGACTTTGTATGGCGTCATACCAAGGTCTTTATGCAAAATTCGGTGAATTGATGTTGATGGCGCTTCACGCACACTTTCTGCCACAGCAGCAATATTCTCGGGTGTACGCACTGTTTTTGGCTTTTCACGCTTTGGTTTATTGATGAGGATGCCAGTTTCTTTCACTTTTTTCACAAGATAACGAACATACGGAGCTGACGGGCTTCTCTTCTTCCAAAATCCGTACGCAATTTTCGCACACATTCTGCAACATTACCATGATTTTCAAAGTAATGTCGCAATATTTCCCAGCGTTGTTCAAGCGTATACACAGTTCGTTCAGCGGAAAGATAAAACTAATTATCTGTGAAATCAGACATGAGCTAAGTGTTACCATTCACGAAATAATCACTAGTTGAAAAAAAAAACGTTAGATGGCGGACACTTTACAAGTGCAGACCAAGACACAAAAATAATCGAAGTATAAACAACTAAGCTGAGGAACATCCTAGATGGCGTCAACCGTGATGTCAATTCCACAACAGATTCAACACCTTATCTGGTCTTCTTCGTCATACTCAGTTTTCAGACCGATAAAGACCCCAAAGACTTAGCTATGACCTCGGCAAACAGATGGTGGCAGATGAGCTCTCACTGGGCCAATGGTAGCATTCCCTGTGATGCCTGTGGTATGATGATGATTACCAATACCAGTAAGAGGTGATATTTTAAGCACACGTTTATCTTAGGAAGAGTATCGAGCCAAAAAAAGTGAAAGAATGAGAAACCAGACAGCTTGCAGCTGGTTTAAGGGGCGGAACGAAGACTCATCGAAATAGTGAAGGAAACCGATGCGATCTTATTCCTTTAACATAATATGTAAACGTTCCATGCCGATTTGCAAATCACTATTCGCAAGTGCCAGAGTGTGGTTTCCGACCCGGAAAAGCGTCTATAGACTAAACATTCACATTTACACAAAAATCTACTAATTCCAAGTCGATAATCACCAACATTCATCGATTTTAAAGCTGCTTATAATATCATTCATCATTTTGAGCTAAACAGGGCTATGGCCAAGTTCAGATTCCCGCCAAATTAATTGAGTTAAGTCAAAGAGCGTACATGAACAGATATTGCGCACGGCGGGTGTTGACACAGAACACTACATTAAACAAATCTGTTCAGCGACTGGGATACGTTGATGACATCGAGACCATGGGTAGCTTTCACAGTGACCTCATAGAGGATTTAACGGCAGTCGAAAAACAGGGGAAACAAGTTGAAGACATCAAGTCATCACAATAAAAATGAAAACCCAGAATTGCCTATTTCCCCTTAGTCGCGTTGGAAATTCAATGTCAAAGTTTGTCAGGTAATTATCATATTTATTCGTGCATACACATTTTGTATCATGCCTGCATATTCATACTTACACCTCACTAATCACAAGTTACACAAACTTTTTAAAACGATTAATTTTAGACACTCAAGAAAGCTGGATTTGTTGGGTTATAATTTGTTCCAACCTTAGAAAACCATTATTAAATAGCAACAACACATTAATTTCATTTAGCAAGTCAATTTGATTAGCGTAGCGATATTCTCGTATAATCACACCAAGCGACGTTCACCCGTGGAGACACGAAATACAGAACGAACATTCGTAGACGATGCTTGCGAAATGAGCTCTTTTTGATCACTGAAAAGCATCCGAAAAATTAAACATACGCTCAACTAAGTATAGGAATGTCTGGAGAATGGATGTAGATCTAGATCCATATAGCTTGCTAATTGCATGGTGAATTACAATATTTTTATTTTATTTATTTATTCGGCATTATGATAACAGTCACGTCATACAAAAAATACAAATATAAACTGTATGTATTTTAAAAAATCCCTGAGTTTCAATGGCTTGACTTTTAAAGGAATAAGTGCGACCACAAGTCGGTATTTAAAGATTTTTTTGTGTATGAGTATGATACATTTATTGACAATATAATAATAAGTGAATCTCTAAGAATTGATAATCGCATTCGTATTTATTCAGAACAGACGGAATAAGTCAATAAACTGAAATAAATACTCGTAGTATGCTCGGATCCGATAGACTGACAAACTAAGGGCACAATTTTGAACACCCGGTAAGTTAACAAGATTTACTGGCAATATTCGACACTATTGTAAACATTTTGTGGCAATTTCTTGAAATAGCAATTTGTGGAAAACCAGTGAACGAAATTGACATGACTTTGTGGGAATTCCATTTGATCTGTTCACATTGATAATTTTCTGTCGGCTATCAGACTATACTCGTACATGTGTCGAAGTCGGGGGTAAAAAGACGTTATTTGCAGTTTCAATATTCTAATCTAAGCCAATTAAAAAATTATAGTATGCGTTACATTTAACGTAATTCGTCTGGGTGATGATGATGAAGACGGTAAGAGAGGTGTTTTAAAGATTTTGTTGTGTCGCTTATACCCAGCACATCAAGATATTATATATAAGTTTTGTACCTTGTTAAAACTTCAGTGAGCAATCAACAGGCTTTTTTTTTACTAAAGTACTGCAAGAATATATATGCAAGATATCAACGTGTAATAATTCATATGCTGCTAGCAGTGCCGCGGTATTTTACATAAATAATTTAATAGGGTGTAGAATTGATAAATATAAGATGGCAAGTGCTGATATTATTCGGTTAAGTTGCGAAATTTCTGGGGTTCACTTCTGTTTTATCTACATTTATAGATTGCATAAAAGCACAGTTCCAGCTTTCTCAGAGGAATTCTCGGGTTTTTAGGAGTTTCAAAAATTTAAAAACATTGTGATTTTGGGTATTCTTAATATACATAAATATCATGTGTGATTCACCTGACGTTGATTGTCTTCTTTCGATACTATCTTCGTTTGGTTTTTATCCTTTGGTTAGTCAGCCTACTCGTTTTAGTTCTTTCTTGGGCCATATATTTATCCGAACTAAAACTAACAATTGTGTTGCATATATTAAGCAAATTTAAGGAATTCAAAAAGATTAATTTTCTTACCTTACGATCAAATTTCAATTTTGAATTTTGGGATGAAATTTATAATGCATCTGATCCATCTACTGCTTTTAATATATTTCTCAACAAGTTACAATCAAATACACATTTATCAAACTGTGACCAAAGTACAATACATTAAAAAAAAATGTAAATGGCTTAAGCAATGGATGTCTGCTCCGTTACTAAAATCAAAAATAAGAAAAAAAAGCTTTGTTTACTTTTGAATAAGCATCCTAATAATGCAAGACTTAGGAAGTGTTATGACAAGTTGTGTCGTGAGGTCGAAACTGAAATTCTACACCAAAATAAATCAAATATAGATACTACTATTAACAATAATATATAATTTGTATGTATCTGACTCTTTAAAGTTGCTAATTTATTTAATAACTTTTTTTTAACTTTGGTGCTGATCAGAATTGTGATCAATGCGAATTTCGCAATGCAATGTGAAATTACTGTAAAACAAACAAAATTTCAAGCTTAAACCCTTTTCTTTCATCAGTTTACCTCACTTGAAATTCAAAAAATTATAAATTATTATAACAGCATCAAATTCCTCGTCACTTGACAACATCTCAAGTTTTCTTTTAAAGCTAATTTCTTTTCATATTTCTGATGTTTTATGCTACATTTTCATACAAAAGGTGGCAAGATGATATTAAATAATTATCGACCCATTTCCCTTCTATTGGTTTTTGAAAGAGGTATTAAGACTAGAATATTATCCTTTTTAGATAGAATTCAATTCTTTCGGGACTTGCAGTTCGGCTTTAGAACCAGGAGATCCACGGAAACTGCCAAAACTAACGGGCAGGATTTACGACTGTATAAATTCTTCACTAATTCCGTCCACATTTATTGGCATCATTAAACCATACATTGTTGTTAAAATTTAGATTTATACATTATTGGTTTATTTCTTATGTAAGTGATTGCAAGCAAGTTGTCAAAATAAATAATGTTGTATGTTCTCAAAATGACATTAGAGTAGGCCTTCCTCAAGGCTCTGTCTTGGTCCCAATTTTGTTCCTTATATACTCGAACGTTAGATGATTATTTATCCAATTTTTTAAGGGCAAAATCACTGCATTTGCTTACGATACTTCTATTCATATTCGAACAAAAGATTCCTTGAATTATTTTCTGTTGTGAATAACGTCTTAGACATATTGCGGCGGTGGTTCAAGCAACACAAACTCATTATAAGCTACGCAACAAAATTTATGGTGCACCTTTTTTTATCGCTCACCGAATTGCTTGCGATTTTATCTGGATCCACATGATCTCATATCATTCAAGCTGTACTGAGGGTTGCTTTAAAATGAGTATGTCATTAATTTAAAATACCTTGGTATCATAGTACAATAGATTAAAGACTTAATTGGAAAGACCACACTTTCTACCTAAAGCAGTATATAAATCTTAGTATCTTTTGCCAGCTATCTATTCTAAAGTTAGTTTATAATAGTATTTTTAAATCAAAGCTGGAATACAGCATTTCTAGCTGGGGAGGACATATTTTAATACACTAGAACCTATATTATGACCTCGGCGCTTTCTTTTGCCTTTGGCAATTCCTTGAGGATGTGTTCAATTATAAAATTAAAATCGAGGAGCCGTGTTATTTTTAAAAAATTACATTTTCTGGCAAAGTTCGGCCAGCGATACGCTCTTTACTTTAAAGTTGTCATGTGCCGTAATCGTACCGGCAAGGTCTTCTATCAGCGCTGTCCATCAAATGGCTAAACGGTTTTTTCAAGGTGCACGTGTCTCCTCATCTCGGATTATATAAATGCATTGGAGACAAATGTACGAACTTTCAAAGAGGAAAATATCCACTCAGATGATTTGTCGAAGAAGTATCCCTTCGCTCACAGATATTCATTTTATTTGCCCAAAATATAGAGAATAGTCAAAGCTGCCTATGCATACATAGGCATGTATTTATGCCCTATGTATCTTAAGATTACCAATACGAAAGCCCAGATTTGATTAAGGACGCCGACGAGAACATGCAGCCCAAAAGAAGTTAACTTGAGATGATGCAAAAATAATATACTCGTACAACGATTGTTTCAAGAGTCTGCAATAAACAATAGCTTCAAAGAAAAAACAAGAAATATGTATATCAAACACATTCAGTTATACATACATAGATGCTCATATAATGAAGAATAAAGAGTTAAGGATATAAAGACCGAGCAAACCTTTAGACGACTAAGAAAAATTGTTAAATAGAATCTCGCAATTAGTGTTGCAGATACCAGGAAGGTATTTCTATGAGCATTCAAAAGTACGGATGATGATGGACAATGTTTAGTTTAGTTTAGCCTTTCCAATCGAACGGGCGTGCACTACTCTATTTCTTACCTTCGCTTTTTCGGATTATTTTTAATTTCTCCCAATACCAATTTTCAACGCTCGCGTTCGTATTCGCAATCTAAGCCAATTGCATTTTGTTTTTTACTGACCCAACATTTTTGTTTTTCTTCCGTCTTTTTTGTTCGACCCATATACATTTACCGACCTACAATGTCTAAATTCTGCAGTAACTCCAATTGTGTAATTATCAGTGAAACAAATGCCGAATCAGTGAATTGCAGTGGCCTCTGTGGGAAATCCTATCACGCCCTTTGTGTTGGATTGAGCAAAAGATCGATTGTATATCAGATGCAACTTTCTATTTTTTTGTGATGAGTGTAAAGATATCTCGACATCGCACATTATGCCGTGGTGTAGTGGTAGTAGCAAACGCTTCTCACTTGGAGGGTCCAGGTTCGAATCCTGCCCATGGCAAATCAGTTTTTCATTGTCTAATTGGAACTCAGGCAAAAAAATTCTGCGTGTGAAAGCATAACACTGACACGTAGATTTGGCTGTTATAAGAGTTTGAAGCAATGAAAAAAGAATACTGAAAATTATATCTCGAATCACTCTGAGTGAAGAAAAACTCTCCGTCCTATTCGGACTCCCACCCCTGGAGAGCAAACATAGAAACCAAACACACCTGAGTTTCAAACCACTACAAAAACAATTTTCCTTTCTCCTCCTTCTATCTTTCCGCCCGCGCCCTGGCAACAGTAAAAGGGTATCTAACCCCTTAGGCGCGCGTAAATTATAAAAAAAAAAAGAAAATGCTCGCCATAAAATGTCTCAGTGACTCAATAAACAATATTGACAATGAAAACGTACTCTGCTTCAAGAGACTACAAAACCAATTCTCCAAACTTGATGACGTATTGAAGATCTTTCTGATGTCGTAGAACAATCAACCAACCTCTTCAAGACAAAGTGTAAATCTCTAGAAAATCAGTTGACAAATACCCTCGAACTTCCAAAACCCACAGACACCATTAATATTAACACAATTAAAAGCGTTATTGAAAACAGTGTGAAATCTGCCCTTAAGACCTATTTACCGTCTATTGCTGATACTCTCTCTACTTTAAAATCCGACCATGATATCTATTTCCAAGGTTCATCAACCCCAAGTGCTCCTCCACCAGACCCATCATTAGCTCACGTCATAACTACAATAAATAAAGTAGGTAACGATGTTGCCGCATCCCATCTACTTCTTGGTGATATCGTTGATGACATTAGAACGACGCTTAACAAAATTGACGATCTTCCTGTACAACTCCAGCCCCAATCTAACGCAATGTATAATACGTCCCTACTAACTGAAATGCTCGAGAACGCTGTCATCGAACCTTCTGAGACACTATTACAAATACCTCAATCTCCATCTCCAACTCAGGCAATCGCAGTCGATCCACCGGAAATCGAGGCGACAATTTCTAGTTTTGGTACTTCCTGGACATCCTCGGAATGGAAACAACGTCTTCAAAAACTCGAAAACCACAACAAGTCTGAGGGCGTAATATTCACTCTCGACTGTTTAGCTGGAACCCACAGACTCAGTCTGGCTTGTGAACTTTTTTAGGCGCAGATTTAAAATCACCATAGACAACTGCCAGAAAATCACATCGCCCAATAAATCAAAGTCTTGTCGTTTCAAATTCAACATTCCCCATAAATACGAATGGCTTTTTCGAAATCCAACTTCAGAGATTTTTCACCTCGACGGGATGAAGATGCAGATTTTTAAGGATAACAAGATCAAGCACAAAAGAACTCTTAAGTCTAGAATTAATTCCGCTCATACCTCTAAGTCACCCAACCAACCCAAGCTACCTGAGAACCGCAACCCTACGGATAAGCCTAATCGCAATATACAATCCAAGCCCTCCCATCGAGACCCCAACTGGAGTTTTAATGTTGGCTTATTTCCCTCGTTTTCTCCACAGAATCACTTGCTTTCCCCTCCTCATGTCATCCAACCAAAAGAACATAAAGATATCTCCCTCCCCACAAAATCTGTCCCACCCAAACGTGTCTCTTTTAATATTACACCCAATCAATCTCCTACAAAACTCCAAGCCTCACACCCTAAACCCCCCTCACTTTCCGCCCCCTATCCGAATTTCATCCGCTCCCACACATTTAATCCTCCGTCATCCACGTTGGCTGTTGACCATAGCTCCTCCAATACTCTCGAAATCCCAACCTCCACAATTCTTGACCCCTTGCTTCCTCCCGCAGTTAAACTAACCGAGAAGCTAGCCGACGTGGGAAATGACGGCCGCTATGTCCTTTCCCGCCTGAGGGACCGTCGGCTATATCAACACGTGCGACTCTACCTTGCTTACTTGCACGATAAACCCGATTCTATCTGCATCGATGGTACCACTCGTTCAAATCTCATGGTTTCAATCCAACAGGAAGGACTCCCCACTGATCCCAAAGATCTTCGACGAATTTTTATCGATTTTCACAACAATTTCAATATCTCTTCTGCAAACGTCGATAACGATCTCTCCTCATACGCCTCTCATGTCTCTCCAAACGTCTCTTGCATCTCCAAAAAACGCGCTCTAGTTTTAAAAACTACTATCGTCCCTAACATGTCCCACAATCCAGCAAACAATCGTCTATCACTCTACTACCAAAATGTGAGGGGGTTGCGTTCAAAAACATCTTCTATATATCTCAACTCTCAAAAGCTGCCTTATGATATTTTTGCCTTAACCGAAACTAATCTAATATCTAATATCAAGGATTCGGAACTATTCACACCAGAATTCCGTTTATTTCACGACGATGGACGTGATAATAATGACGATTCTATAGGACGAGGTGTCCTTCTGGCAATCAAAATTCGGTTAAACCCTGAGCTCGTCAAAAAGTCATCTACAGCCGATTTCGAATGCATATGTGTTAAAGTTACTCCCTCCAAACACAAACTCTATATCCTCTGTTGCTATGTTCGCCCCTCCCAACCAATACACAGTTATCAGCTCGCGACTAATGCGGTTGATTCCCTCTTCGAAATCACAGATCCCTGTGATGAAATCATTGTTCTCGGTGACTTTAATCTCCCTCACCTCCAATGGACTCACTCGGACGAAGAATCATATCTTGTTGCCACAAATGCAACTTCTGACAAGAAATCCTCCTCACAGATTGCCTCACAAACTCTGGCCTTTTTCAAATAAACTCAATTTCTAACTTCATGGGTCGGAAACTAGATCTGATCTTTACATCCGACACCACGAACTGTCTTGCTCTCGAGTGTGAACTTCTTCTTTCGAAATTAGACCGTCTCCACCCACCTCTCCTCGTTATTTACTCATATGATAACAATAATTCCTTGAGCCTTTCAGAAACTCCTTTCCATTTCGATTTCCGTAAAACCAATTACACTAAGCTCAACAATCTTCTCAAAAATGTTGACTTTAGTTTTCTTCAAAACAGTAACTTAACCGCAGATTCTGCTGTAGCTATCTTCTACGATAAGATTTTCCACTGTATAAGGCAAACTACTCCTTTTATTCGACGCAGAAATCCTTCGTCATCTCCTCCCTGGTATAATAAAGAACTTCGTACACTTCGTAATAAGAGAAACAGGTTATGACAACAATACGTTAAATCTCGTTCTGACTTTGGACAACCAAATTACCTCCTATCTTACAATCACTTCTCCAAACTTGCTGAATATCGTTACCAAAGATATCTCACCCAAATGCAATCTTCCATCATCTCAGACCCTAAAAGATGCTACCAATTTATTAACACAAAAAAAAATTCGATTGCTATCCATCAACTCTCAAATTTTCTAATACTCGTATGTCTTCCGATGACCCAACAACCATCGCTAATCTATTTGCGAACTTCTTCAGTCAATCGTTTTCGGCCCAATCTGATGACATCGATCCTGAATACTTTTCTTACCTGAACAACTGTTGTCAAATATCTCCCTCGTCAGTTGAAATTACTTCAGCGCAGTTACTAGACAAAATACATAAACTGAAAAACGATTTCTCCCCCGGTCCTGATGGATTGCCCGCAGTTGTCTTAAAAAAAATGCGCTGATAATCTAGTATTTTCAAAGTATCTTTGTCTGAAGGGCTCTTTACTCTTCTGTGGAAAAGCGCTTTTATTACACCTATTCACAAGAAAGGATCAAGGCATGATATCTCCAATTATCGCCCCATTGCTAAACTATCCTGCATCCCCAAGGTTTTTGAAAGTATTGTTTATGATACACTATATTTTCAATGTAAATCTATATTTGCAACCAACCAACATGGTTTTGTTAAAGACAGATCAACGATCACCAACCTCATTGAGTTTGTTTCTAGTGAACTAGAAACTAGAGCAAGGGAAAGAAATTGATGTAATCGCCACGGACTTCAGTAAGGCCTTTGATAAAATCTCGCACAAGTTAATTTTATTCAAACTCAAAGCTCTTGGTTTCGAACCTAGACTGACCTCTTGGATTAATTCCTTGGATAGTTACATCAGCCGAAGCTGACTTTTTACCAACTGGAAATGAATTGATGAAGCAGAAAGAATGTATGCTTGATGAACAGACATTAGGGCTTGTTTTCACGTTCCAGAAGCATATAGGCACTTTAAAAAATGAACCAATCAATCAACATTCTTTTCTGCCTAATTTGTAACCCTTTATCAACAGCAAAATCAAATGTTCGCACTATAACATGGTCTGTATCAAATCCATAACCAAGCCTTATACAAGTGTACATATACGAGTATTTATTTTAACGTTACACGTGCCAGGTGAAGTTCAACTGCGGTGTTTTTTGGCGAGACTCCCTATCCTTGGTATCCGCGAAGCTTCCACTACATACTTTCCCTGGCTCTAAATCTATCCAGAGACAGTTTGTCGGTTTGTATCCATGAAATTGATTGCATGTTTGCACAGCAATTACAGTAACAATGGCATACCTCACAACTAAGATAAGAAGTCTAATGTGGTTTTGAAGTATACACAGAGAAAGCGACAAGATCACAAACTGTCATCACTTCTATATTTACCTCTTATCGGCGTTGTTTGTCATGCGGGCTTATCTAGGAATACTCCTTTCTGAATTCAAACATGATATTTGATCTACAAAAAATTGTTAAAAGTGATCAAAGTAATTGCGGCTATAAATCAAATCTAGGTACTGATACAAATCTTTCAGGAAATTATATCGTTAAACGAAACAATAATAGATAATGGGTAGTGAGAGCATACAATTTCGCCCGCGCCAAAAGTGATAAACATATTTAATTTAGACATGCACGAAATAACACTTATATTATAAATACGTTATTTTTACTTTATGAGCTTTATCTATTCCGCGCCAATTTTAAGCCTGCAATACATACTTTCCGGAAGTAGTAGGACATAGTTAGCAGATGATGTGTACATGAATTTTTGTGCCTGCTCGTATATTTCGTATGTATATAGGTATAAGTATAATATTACTATAAACGAACGCGAACTAAACTTCGTTGCAAAATGAAGTCGGCTAGGCTAACCCAGTCTACAATTTGGAACTTTAATTTATTCTAGTTCTGTTCTCCTTTTGAAAATATACATAAAATCACAAATGTTGTGTGTAATTGATACCAAAGATACAAAAGATATCAGATGGGAGTGATAGAAAATCGAAGCATCTTAAAAAGGAAATAAAAGCATTTTATATGACACCCTGAGGTTTTGTTCTGTCGAAACATGGAATTGGAATGCTGAATATTCATAGCGTTTTCGGAAAAGATTTCTGCAAATGCGACATGACGATTTAACCTAGTCAAAAAGATCCAAAAGCAATGCATGAAGCGATTAAAAGACTGGGAGCTCATAGGTAGATAGGATTTTAACTCCAAAAGAGTGTTGTCTTAACAGTACTAGACAGTATTTTAGATGAATTGAGACGTTTACGAACAAAAAAGCATGTTCGTAAACATTATTAAAATGTGTCTGTCATTAACCTCGCAGCCCAGATAGACGTTATACGAACCAGCGTTGAAATCCTATCGAAACTTTTTCAACGGCTTAGACCTCAGAGTCCGTCTTCATAAATAAAAGAAAATTTTACTAACGAAAACCGTGCCGTAAAGTGTGGCTAATTGGGAGCTTAGACGACGAAGTCTGCACAATGGCTTTTGATTGCTGCATCATAATATCACTATCTCATAAATACATTTACAAAGCAGTTATCAAAAGTCAATATGTATGAATGTAGGGGTTAAGCTAACTGACCATCGTAATCACCTCAGTATTATCTGATAAGTGGCCAGCAAATCAGGGATCACTTCAAGTTTATTCTTAACATAATCAGAAAAAAATCATTCACTACAGGAGTCAGTCAGCAGTCAGCCGTCAGCCGTACATAATAAATTTCAACCTCTTGTATCCTAATTTATTTAAAATACAACATAATAATATCGTGATTTATAAACGACTTGAATTTGTCTGTTTTTTTCGTTTCGCCTACATGAATACTAACTTCAGCATCAGTAACATCATCTGGTTGACTTGCGCTCTCAAAGAAACGCGATCTGAATTAAAGCATAAAAAGGGCACTTAGAAGTGGCTTCCTATTGGTTGTCATTGTCACATATTTCAAGACGGAAAAATTCCAAAATAAAATAAGTGCTACGAATATACAGCGTTATGCAAAAAGCAACAAATTTAGTTCGACGTATAAATGGAAATAATTTTTTTCCTAATGAACTTTCTAAAAAAAATTAAATGTACGAGTAGCTTTATGTAATTATGAAACAGAAACATGATAACGTAGTTTCCAACACAATAACAACTCGTATGTAAGAAAATGTCAACAACAACAAGTATATGCAATATACTCGTATTGCAGTGTACAAAACTAAAGCAACAATTTCGGGATTTGCCAAAAATAACAAAAAAAGTTAGCTGTACTTTTACGTGTTCTGCTATATTCTTACCTACGTATAAACAAGTGAGTCGTAGATCAGTCAAACGGATATCTTTCTTGTTGGTGGATCTACAACTATGGCTCGAAATAAATTTAGTGATGAAATTAAATCTCCAATAATTGAACATTTTTTTAATGGAGAGACTGAAATTTCTATATCCAAGAAATATAAGCCGTGTTTTATTGGTAGCTGGGTACGCAGCTCAGCAACAAACCCCAATAAAACGCTTTACTCACTCAAACAGTCACTTTCCATCTATATTTCAAAGTGGGTACCAGTGCCATTAGTAGATGTCAAAATCAATCTAAAAAACCAGTTGTTGACATTTGAATATGCTTGCTTACGGATATGTCCGAAAAGTATGTCAAAATTAAGAATCTCCAAGTTGCGAGGAATCTCAAAGCTGCTGTCAGCTTTTGCTCTGGTGTTGTTGTCGCAAGGGTTGGCGGCAACTATCGACAAGCTGCGTGGTTGGCGGCGCGAGACAATTTGATAAAATCTCCGAATTTAGGTGAAGTTTCAAAATTCCTTTATTTAAAAATTTATAAATTATTTACATTTGTGTAATTACAACTTACTGTCTCGGTTGTCTTTTAAATCTCTTCAAGTGATCACAAGATTTTTAATATTTAACGACTACTATCTTACAAGTCAAATTCAAGAATGTTACAAAGAAAAACATATGGCGGGTTGTGCCCAAAAATTTCAAATAAAAAAAATATGGCCGACCCAAATAAGATGGTAGCTTCACAAGATGGGATTTCGTAGTGCTGGAATGCAGGGGGCGCATCTACGTTAACTAGCTAAGGGCGAGTTTACATTAGCTACGCGCAACAGGTGTAATTACGGATCTCATAACGGTGTTTTGACACGGATATGTCTAACCGCTTGTCTTTCTGAAAAATGTGTCCGTCAAAAAAGTGTCCCATTTTTTGTTTTCCTTCTACAACGAATCAACTGTGCAAAGGAATGATAGGAGAACAATCTGTACATGGACACATGAATCGTCGTCGCTCTGTTTCTCGACGTTTTGAGTGTGTTACAAATATACGTTTCATCCTTTGTGCATATTTGTTTTCTTTTTTTTGGTATAGTGCTTAGCATTTGATTTTTGATTTTTCTTTACAGGTAATACCATAAGTATATATGTACATAATTTTTTAACTTGTGTTTCTTTTTTTACACCGGGGTAAAACTTTAAACCATCTCTTTTTTGCACAACCGCCCTATATTTTATTTATTTATTTTCACTCGTAAAACAATTATGGTTTTTTCGTCGTATGCCTATAAGACATATCCATGTACCAGTGTATCTGCATGTCGTGTAGATACTTTCAGAAGTTTACTGCTTTTTTTTTCTTCTGCAGATCGTCTTTTATTAGTAAAAGGAGCTACTGAAAAGCTTCCTTATTCATCCTTAAATAACTGAAGAAAGATTTCTCGTCACCAATTTGCAGCTCTTGTAATAAAGGAAAATGAACCACGTTCATTCCTCACTTTTCTCCACGACTTCACCCAGATTTTTTTTTCTTTTCTTTTTGCAACTCAAATGCATTATATAAAATAATAGTCAACGAACACAACCTTAAATAAACGAAGTCGACAACCATCATGAAATAACATTTTTTACAACCCCTGTCAGCGATCCCTGGATTTCAGAATACCTAAGTTCTATGATCACTTTTATGTACTTTGCGCCATCTTCATTTCAAAGTTTTTAAAACTTATCGGCAGCAATAAATGCTGGCTTATTTATCGCCAGCATTCGACTTGTTGTTGTTTGCAATGTTAAATTTTACTGAGCTGGTTACTGACCTGCCAATAAAACGCGACTATAATAAAAACAGATCCATTGTTTCTCGGCCAATCAAAAAATATAAACAAACGGGATATGTAGAAGCCCGACCACGAAAATCTTCGGAGAAGATGGATAGACGAATTTGCGATTTAATTAAAAAATACCCGTTTCTGACTTCCCAAATAATTGTGAGATCACTTAAATTAGCCGTTCACAGTCCGAAGACGAGTAATTGAAAACGACTTAAAAGGTTACAGGCCTGCGAAAAACCCTATGCTTATAAAGTGCATTTGCAGAAAAGGTTCCTTTCAAAATATCTTGTTTTAAAAGCATAAACATAAACCAAACAACTCGTTATTAATCATTAGGTTAAATTTCGCCAGAATGCATCTGAATTGGTCCATAGACAAATGGAGAACTGTCCTTTTCTATGACGAATCTAAGTTCAATCTTGCTCGCAATCCAAGGGTAGATGGCTCAGCTGCAAAAGCAGGTTCAAGAACAGGCCAAGCGGGTGGACCAGATCTACGCGTTGCTGCCGGGCCTAACGCAACACATGTCGTAATGGGTACGCACGTGTTGGAGCAAACTTTGAAGGTCCTTGCGGTGAATGTTAATTCACTGATTAGGATCGAACGAAGAGCCGCGATGTTTAAATTGCTACAAGACCAAACTCCGGATGTGCTTTTCGCTAGCGAAACCAAGCTAACCGATAAGCACAAACTGGAGTACAATAATTATATTGTTAGAAGCAGAAACCGGCCCAGATCCAAACGTGGAGGCGGTGTCGCGATCTTCATTAAAGAAGGTATAAAATTTCACAGAGTGTACAAGGGCGTGTTGCGCAGGTTCCGGGTGTTGGAGGCAGTCGTCGTTTACATCCCGCTCCGCAGTGGAAAGCGGCTGTACTTGGCCTCTGTTTATGCACCTGAGGCTTCACAATCCACCCTATTCATTACAGAGCTCGACACGCTTTTTCGACTTCTGAGGCTGGAATCGGGGGAGAATTATTTTATAATCGGCGGGGATTTCAACGCTAGACATAGAGATTGGGGAAATAATTTGCCAAATACTAGAGGGAACCTACTACTCGATTGGTGGGGTCAGCACGATGTCATGTACAGACTCGGTCTTAAAGCGACGGATAACCCGTCGTTTCCCAGAGGCGGGTCTTATTTGGATCTACTGCTGTACGACGAACGTATACGACTGACAGGTACGAATTTATAAACGCTAAACTGTCTGCCCACATTCGTGTATGACAGCGACCATTGCGGTTTTAGCACCGAAATTACGGTTCCCAACGAAATTGCGGAATTGGAGGAGTTTGTCCAAAGATATACTTACAACTACAGTAAGACTCGATGGACACGCTTCTCCGCAACCTTGACTAGAGCGCTCTCCTCGAACACGCTCCACCCACCGTCCAATAGGAATTTGTCAAACGAGGAGATCGACCATTACCTAAAACAAATGGACGAGACAATTAAACAAACTATGGACACTACAATACCGCGGTATCGACGTACGACTAACGAAGACCTGTTCCGCAATCCTACTATTGACGCACTGCACCGACAGAAAAGTAGACTTCTGACAAGACTCAAAAACTTGTATAGACAGTTAACTGACCGACAAGATCCGGAGATTAGGACACTGAAGTCGTCGATTAAAAATATCCAAACGCTAATAAAAGAAAATTACAGAATTTCTGTAAGTTTGTATTGGAACAACAAGGTTCGGGCTGTAAACACCAGCAACCCGAATATGTTTCCGCAAATAAATAAACTATTTCGGAGAAGAAATCAAAACGACCTTCAGTGTCTGAAAATAGCCCGGACAACAGACAACGAACGGTTACTGACAATAGCAGGTATTGATCCAAATGAGGCCGCTGATGATGACGACTTTTTTGTGATCGAGGATCCACAGGAGAAGGTTGAGGCCATAGGGGCGACTTTCCAGGAAGTATACAAGGCCACTGATACCATTGGCCCTAATTACGACCTGGACAATCGCGTCTTGGTGCACGACTTCTGCATTCGAAATGAAATAGGGAACTGGCGATCCGAGTGCTCTGGTTTCACCCGGTTCAGCGACGAAAATATGGCCAATAATGTCATTGCCAGAGAGGATGACCTACCCCCGTTCATTTCGAAGGAAGAACTCCATGAGATCTTCGACACAATCAGGGCTAAGAAATCAGTGGGGACCGATGGTATTCCGAACATCGTGCTTCGACATCTTCCTCTAGAAGCGGTGGACATTTACACCACCTTGTTTAATAATGCAATGAATAATGCACATTATCCAGCGCATTGGAAAACGGCGGTGGTTCAACCTATCCCCAAAAATGGGAAGGATATATCCAATCCGGCGAATCTCCGGTCGATAAGTCTCCTTCCGAATATCAGTAAGGTTTTTGAAAAAGTAATCAATAGAGCTCTGTCTAGGTGGGTTGAGGACAAACATATAGTTCCGGATAATCAATTGGGTTTTAAGGCGGGACATGATATCTCACATGCCGCGTCTAAACTGGTGTCCGATATCCAATGGAACAAAGGCAAGAAACAGTGCACTGGAGCCTGCCTTGTTGACTTGGAGAAGGCCTTCGACACCGTATGGTTAGAGGGTCTTTTCTATAAGCTGACTAGGCTGGGGATCAGCAAACCTCTCTTGTACATTCTTTATAATATGCTACACAACAGACAGTTCATCGTGAAAAATGGTGATGTGACTTCTGTTGGAATATTTCAAATTAAAAATGTTCTTCAGCAAGGCGCGGTCAATTCGCCGATCCTATTCAACATTTTTACAAACGACTTGATAGGTTCACTTCCCCATACTATTGTGTACGCAGACGATTTGATAGCGTACAGAACAGGTCAAAAAATCGAGGTCATTAATACTCACTTACATGTGACTTCGAAAAGATAAGACGATTTTGCGATGACTGGAAGTTGAAAATCAACTTTCAGAAGTCGGAAACCATTCTATTTAGAACGCCGTTGTCTGGTGCCTCTAGGGACACCAGCAAGAATTGGCGAAAATTCTCGATCATTGGACAACGCGGCCAGCCACTTGCTTGTCGAAATGTAGTCAGATACCCTGGGATCTGGCTAGACCAATATCTGTATTTCAACAAGAATGTAGATGCTGCTCTGGCCAGGGCCAAAGGTGCTTTTGCACTCACAAAGAGACTGTTTTATAGCAGCCAACTCGATGCGAGAGTGAAAGTTATCTGCTACATGGCCCTCATCCGGCCCATGCTGGTATATGGGTGTCCCGTGTGGTTCAACGTGAGAGCAAGCTTAATGGAAAAGATTCGGGTGTTTGAGA
The DNA here is from genome assembly GCA_949129095.1 of Volucella bombylans. Taxonomy (NCBI): domain Eukaryota; kingdom Metazoa; phylum Arthropoda; class Insecta; order Diptera; family Syrphidae; genus Volucella; species Volucella bombylans. The sequence continues at coordinate 36,598,304 of OX422141.1, read as the reverse complement.
GGGCTTGCCTTAGGGTTTGTCTTCACCTTTACAGAACACCAGAATCGGAGTACATAAAATTCTATCCCAATGAGGTTCTATACAACAGGGCGAATCTAATAAGAGTGGACAACTTCGCTATTAAGGTGACTCGAGGGCATATTGCAAGAGCAATGACCTCGTCCAATAACCTGATATCTGGGGCCTACTACCCCAACTACTTATATCATGAGAGTGTGCGCTTGAAAGGCTTCGTCGCCCCTGAAGCGTAGTTTTAAGGTATGGAGGTTGACAACCTTGGGTTAGGTAGCAATTAGGTTAGCAACTTAAAGTTTGCTAACAATTAGGTTAGATTAGATTGTATAGTTAGGCTAAGTAGTTTAAGGTTTAGTATCAGTTAGCACAGATAATTAGTTTAAGTAGTTTAAATTGAATTTAAGTTTTATATAAATAAATAAAAAATATGTTCATTTGCTAAGTTATTTTTTTAAATACTTAATATTTTCTTAGTTGAACTAGATGTTAATGTATAGCAATTATTTTTAAAATGTTCAATTAGACGTCGATAAGTCGAAATAAGAACATAGTTTAGCTTAGAGTGCCTGCTTGGAGGGCCAATAAGTTAGAATAAGTTAATTCAGTAATGTTGAGCTAGCTTAAGCATTTTTTCAGTTAGCATATAAGTATAGTATATTTAAGAATCATAAAATAAAATGCATTAAAAAAAAATAAAAAAACCTCAACCGACTTGAACTCCGCATCGGGATAACTAGAAAGGCTTGTTAGTGGAGGCCCAGATTCACCCTGAACTTTAGCGCCACCTAAGTAAGTAAGTAAACATAAAATTACCAAGATTTGTATGTGTTTTGCTTCAATTTAAAGTTCTATACCTCTACTAACAACATTTTTTATTTGAAATGTGCTACAAAATGAATATTGGAGAACGCGTTAAAAAAGTTCCAAACCTATCCGTACTCAAAAACTAGTTTAAAGTTACTGACAACTTCTACAATTCTCATGGTAAACCCATGTAAACTTTTAAAACAGCGATACGATTTACATGCATGAAAGTCAAGGTTTACCTTTTTAATACCCAGAATCAGATGCAACGGTTTATTCTAAGAAATCTTTATGTACATACATATGTACATGATAAAAATACAATTGGCCGATTAATCGCAGAATCCACATAAATTATTAAACGTTTCATCTGAGCGAACATCCAACACGTTTCTTGCTACTTTTATCCATCCCTTGAATACATTCAGAATTAATAAAATAAAGACGACTCTTATCGAATAAACTTTCCTTTCTATGCATTTATTGTACAACTTTTTTCTAAACTGTGGGTAAATCTCATTGAACATGACGATAGCAAATACAATTATCGGCTTTGTATAGATTTATGTATGCAAAACAATAAATATAAAAAAATGTTTATACATATTAATATTTGTCTGTATGTATTGTATTTTTTTTTCACTTTTACTCTTATTTTCCGAACGATCTACAAGTGGTAAACATCTATAATAAAATTATTTTTGGAATTTTTCTCGTTCGATGTTTTTTTTTTTTTTTTGTCTTTTTATGTGCCCTTCAACTAGCTCTGGGAAATAAATGATTGTATTCTGTAAATAATTTGCAATAATTATTGATTTGAATCACTTAGCTGTTGTAATCGTAATTTAAAACTGAATTCCATTAAAATCATTTTTCCAAGTGAACTCAATTCACACAAGTCAAAAGGCTCTTTATGAATATTTCCAGAAACATTCTAGATTTCAGTTACATCATTGTCGATAAAAATTGTATATTTAGTTTGGAAAAATAGCTGCAAAATATCAAGAATTTCAAGATATAAAGATATCTGCCAATTATCAATGTTGAATTTAAAAAAGAAATTCGTTTTCTTTCCGTTTTGGGTTTTTTTAATTTTCAGTTTGTATTAATTTTTTACTGATATTTATAGATATTCGTACTCGTAATCCTCATTATATGTGCATATACATATTGTATATGTATGTAGTGTTGCTTAACGTTTATTGTTTTCTTATTTTTAACAATTATTATTAACAAATTTTTAACCTGACATGTTACTCTTGTTATGTGTTCTTGTCAACCTACTTTTCAGTGGTTAATTACGTATGATTCTTCCTTAATTTTTTTTTACCAACAATAGGGAATTTTTTGCTTTACTCAGGCCATTGTGGCAAATTGTTATAACCTTAGACCCAATTGTGAAGAGTGTTTTTTTGCTGATAGATCTTACAATGGGAATAAATTTTAAACCGTGCTTTCATTTTCGACAGTTCTTTAGCATTTATGTTCAATAATGTTTCACAAATTATCATGAGTAGACTTACTCAATGTAAGTCATCATAATAAACCAAGTGAGTTCCGTATTTGTTGTTTTGTGGATAAATTTTGTAACATGTGCACCCTACATGACGTACAACGAACAATGCGTCAACGAAACGTGCATACAGAAGTAATTGTAACCGCTGTAAGTGAAAGTGTGGCGGAAGATCCGAAATGGTCAATTCGGCGTCAATCACAACATTTTGGCCTTTGTGCGTCCACTATGTTGAACATTTTGTGAAAAGATCTCGGCCATCCAACTGGTGTAGGAACCAAAGCCACGAATTAAATTATAAAGCAACCTAAAATCGAGTCTAATCTTTATCGAAAAACCGTGTTTAGTGACGAGTCTCACTTTTGGCTTAATGAATAAGCCAATTCTGGAGTGCGACAGATCTAAAAGTCATAAGACTCAATTACAACCACAATAATCAACATTCCTTAATTTTTTTCAAAAGTTATGACTTTTGACTCATATGTCAGTCAATTTCCAACGTTACCCGAGATAGGATTACGCTACGTGACGTACTGCCTGTGCGATTTTAAACCACTCGATTACTTAATGTGATTCTGTTAAGTCCTTGGTGACCTTAAAAGTCAATATTGTTATTGGTGAAAGATATTTCCACAATTCTACAGGCAAAAAATTACGGGGAAACCATCTGAAATCATGAACCATTCTACATAAGACTTTTGATTCAACACAATTCCTATCGTTGTTTAAAAAAAAAAATCGATAGCTTTTAAAAAACACCATAACTTATAGCTGCACCATTTACTTTCATGTAGACCCACGAAACTTTCTAGACAATTGGTTTTCCTAGTATAACGATTAAAAAAAGAAGTGAAACTAGAAGCTGTGACCTCATAACGACAACGTCGTATGGAACGAGTAGACGTCTAAGAAAAACCATTAAAAAGAATGATAATTTGATTGTGAATATTTTCAAGCATAATCGACGTGCAGAGTTCGAAAGGAATAGAGAAATCTCAGTCTTTCGAAAGAAAATTTGAATTAGATGTGTTAGCGAAAAAAGACCTGAACAAGAAGGTGTGCTAATTCATATGGTTTGGCCATCACAGTCACATGATTTGAGCCCAATTGAACTTTTATGGGATTACTTAGAAAAAAAAGGTTCAGGAGCTAGTAAACAATTTTTTTTTCTGCGAGTTATCTTTCGTGAATTACCGAGATTTCAAAAATTGGACATTCATATATGCACTCATACATGACCTGAATACGTTCAATATATATAAGTACCTATCTCGAAATACTGCGACTGAAGTATGATATATGTGACTCTCGACGGAAAAAGATTACAATTTTACGATTATTAATGTATTTGTCTATCCCTAACTTCATTCAATTCACAAAGAATTGCCTCTGCAAAAATTGTGTTTATGTTCTTCACGACATATATAGGGTTCCAATAAGAACCTCACACCTTTCTTTTTAAATAAAACGCAAACCATTTGAGATATTTCAAAAACTTTATTATCGACTTGAAGTACAATCAAAACATTTATGAATGGAACTCGTTTTCGTTCATATGGCCACCGCGGGCACGTTTGCAGCGGTCGAATAGTTGGACCCAATTTTCAACGACTCGGCCACATATTTCGGCCGAAACGGCCGCTATTTCGCGTTCAATATTGGCTCTGAAGTCTTCCAACGTCGTCGGCGTGTTGTCGTAAACCAATGACTTAACAGAAAATAGTCAAGCGGCGTTAAATCGAACGAACGAGGCGTCCAATCGACTGGCCCATTTCTTGAGATAACACGCTCACCATACTTACTCTTCAATAAATCGATTGTAGCGTGTGCTGTGTGGCTTGTGGCATCATCCTGTTGAAACCACATGTCGTCCAAGTCTATATCTTCCAATTCGGGCCAAAAATAATCGGTGATCATGGCGCGATAACGCTGACCATTCACAGTAACGTGACGATCGTTATCGTCGACGAAAAAATATGGCCCAATAACGCCGCCGGCATGCAAACCGCTGAAGTGGTGATTCATGAAACACTTGTGGATTTTCACCCGACCAATAACGCATATTTTGCTCATTGACGAACCCATTGAACCAAAAATGAGCTTCGTCACTGAAGATGATTTTGCGATGAAATTCATCATCTTGGTGCATCTTTTTCAGAACCCAATCGGAGAACGTACGTCGCTTCAAATGGTCCATCGGCTTCAATTCTTGAGTCAGCTTGATCTTGTATGGGTGTAAACCAAGATCCTTACGCAAAATACGCCATAATGTGGTCTGAGCGATGCCCAATTCTTGAGAACGCCGTGGAATTGACTGATTTGAATCGTTTGCTACGGACGCCTGAATGGCAGCGATATTTTCGACACTTCGACCAACCCGTTGTCTCGCTGACACGGCAACATCACACAACGAATATGTAGACTCAAATTTTTGCACTAAACTTGTTATTGCCTGTCTACTAGGGCGAGAATTACGACCGAAAATGGAAGTAACGCTCTGAAAGTTGCAGTCACCGACTCCGAATTTCGGTAGAAAATTTTTATAATTTGCAGACGTTGCTCGTTCGTGTACTTTACCATGTTGAAAATGTTGAGTTTACTAAATAAATTGACAGTGACAGTTTGCTGATTAGTGAAAGAGTGCGTTCACAAATTAAATTCAAAGTTGTCAAGTCCCTATTGGTAAGGCAGCACACTAATAACTAATTTCAAATTTCTGATGTAGAAAATCGTCCGGTCCAAAATGAAACCTTCCTAAAATTAATCCCTGTCGCCGTATTCCGGCATCATTCATGCAAGAAGAATCGCGACAACTGATCGCAAGTTTAAATATTTACTTTATGATTCTATATACCAGGCAACAAAAACGCTTTGCTATTATCGCCCAAAACTGGGAAATTGAATGATCTATGCGATAGCATGCCCATGCGAAAAGTGCATAAATTCTAAGGGCAGGAGATAGTGCATGACATTGTATTGTGAATTCATATATAAAACTGCAGTTGGAAAAACGTTATTTTAACATCGAACAGAAGGTGAACCGGAAAAGAACAGCGAAATAAAAATAAAATCTTACTGGATAATCATAATAAAAATCGTTCAATGGTTCTGCTTAAGCTGGGTGTAAAAGCAAAGAGATTTTCAATACATTCGCTTTTACTAAACAACTGGCTTGTAAATTGTGGAATTATTTCCAAATCCTGTCACATTTTGATCACTGATGTAAAACAAATTGCGCTTATTAAATCAACCTTTTATTTTAAGGAAGACTTTTATCTATGCATTGTGAGTTAAACCGTCAGTTTGCTACGCATTTCTTGCAAGTACTGTCCTTTAACAAGAATTGAAAAGAAAAGCAGAAAAACAGTAACTCAGATCCTTTTCAAAATCACCAAGTATCTTTGAATCGGCACTTAAATACATAACACACTGACGCATATTTAACGATGCATGCCTCAAGCCGGAACTAAAAAATCAGAGAGAAAGTATGCGAAAACCTAGTAAGACATCCGAAAAGTGATTCCCCTTTTCTGAAATAAAATTTTGGACAGCAACAGCATCATATATATACTTCATTTTACTATTATCCTATTCATTTATTGAGTGTAGGAGATGTACAATACTATATTCCGCGCTGCACAAAAAACTTTTACTAGGAAACTAGCAACATTAAAGTATTGGCATTGAAAACGGAGATAACTAAAGGTCTTAATTCCGAAACTGGATTTGTTGAATAAATTAACTAAGTTATGTGGTAATCGCATTTTAATGCATTTTTGCTTCAGTGCTTATAGGAATTTCATTTCAGTTAAAGATCACATCATTAGCGCATTTTTGTTTTTAAACTGTTACCGTAAATCGCAATTCCAGTTTTAGCTATTGAACCCTGTTCAATATTTGATGCCTCTTACGTTAGTACAGAGCATAGTGTATTATGTATATTAGTCTAGTGCTCCGGCGTATATGGAACACAGTCAAATGAATAATAACACAATGAAAAGTTACTCAGTAATGTACAGATATAGTATAAAGCACAACTTAAGTGCTATCCTCGTGAATAGACAAGATTCTACCCTAACTAAGCTCCCTGCTATGAAAGGCTGAAACGATTTCAGGCAAATTTCAATGAAAACAGAAGATTAACGAAAATAGACTCTCATGAAATAACGCTTTTACTGTAAAGATCATATTGCGCCCTTGTTCACTAAGTAATTTGTGTGCGTGAAACGATTTGGATAAAATATGTCGGCCAATTAATTGCTTTACAGCTTACGATACCTATTTTCCGCTACGTTTCCAAGCAAAAGATTGCAATTGCCACTTGCAATAAAACATCGAATAGCTGTTATTAACTATGCTCTCGAAATGGATAAAATAGATGAATCTGGCTGCCAAGTCATTAGCGAAATTATGCTCAACCACTGCTATTCAATTCTTTTTAAAAGTGTAGTACAATATATAAAGGTCAGACGCAATGCCATAATAAAAAATTCGCGACTTCGCTACCAAGATGCGAGAACCGTCCCCTCTTGCCGACATAAAATGAGAAGATTTGATCGAGTCCCAACCAGTCCACAATAATACCTTATTACCTGCCTAGAATAAGTATTTCCGGCAGAAGAATACACTCAATAGAATCAAAGATGCCGTCTTTAGGCACAACATGTTCTTAACTAAAGACTTTGTTAAGGGCTTGAAAAAAAAAAATCGGGGAAAATAAACACTCATTGCCAAAAAACATGTCCCGTAACGAAAATGGACAATACTGGAGAGTAAACTCTTGGAGTATACATACCTGCACTTTAAACCTCTCGCAGCATAAACGTGATCCATACGATACACTCACAGCTTAAATGAGATCCATGGGATACTTAGACAAAGAGTGAACATGTAAGTATGCGAATACGTCATGTGTATCGGCCTAAATCGAGAGTCATACAATTAAAGCCGATTAGAATCACAAGCGAAACATAATACCAGTCTAAAAATGAGAATTTTTACGATATATTGGATGGAAGAGGTGTCACAAACCCCCAGTTCCTTGCACATCTGTAAACAATTCTGAAGGGGAGTTTCCAAACTGCAAACTAACTGAGTTGCAGGCGTTACATGGCAAAGTGGTATCAATATTTGTGGGATTCCTATATAAGTCCTCACTTTCTAAAACTTTAGACTATGAACGCTATCAAATGCGACCTTGTGTTTAGTTTTTTTTTTTTGTTAAATGAGCGTGCACCCATTAAACATTTTTATATTTAAACATCCTTAAAATGTTTGCACACAACCATCCTACCGATGTCAGCTTTAATGGTTTTCAAGCTATAATGACTAAGAAGTAAAGAACTCGCCAAAGGCATACCCTAAGCGAGTTTATGGAAAAATCACGGTATTTCAGACTTAATCTAAAGATAGGCTGTAAGACAAACTAATGACCATACATAGCGAGATGTAACACCCGTCGAAGGTTTAAAAGGGCTATTTTGGTGTTACATAATGTTACATGGTGTTACATAATGCAGAGAAGTTTAAGGAGCAACTAACCAGCAGGAAACGTAGATGTTTTGCACCGTTTTAGACAAGCCCACACGGCAGTGTCGTAATCAAAGCACCATTATTATAAACCTAGTTAATAGTACCTACTACAAGATTCGAATGCAAATACTTAGATTTGCTGGAGAGCTGGTTTTAATTCATTAGTAGCAAAACTGCCAGAGGCCATCACAAATTACGCCTCTGGTGTACTATGTTTCACAAGCAGGGTACAAATGAAACACCCATGATTTGACAATGCATCACTTTTGCAGACTGGTTGCGGACGTGCAACTAACTCGGACGAGGACCGCGAAATAGTAATATTCAAAATCAAATCTAACTATACCTATTGAGCTGATGAAATAGCATCCAAATGCCCGCCAACAACAGGGGCATAAGCTTACTGGCTTACAAGATCTTTATTGTCGTATTATTATTATAAAATATCTAAAACAGATCGTTTACAACCTGGTGGATTCATATTGAACAAATATTTACTCTGCAACAAATCTTCAGTGGACCAAGAATACCAAATCGATCATGAAATCAGTACTGGGATTATGTTAAGAATAAATTTTGCTATCTGCTCTGTATATTAGCTAAAAAGCCAATTGAGTACAAATGTGTTATTAGACCCTATACAAGAACATAATCAACCCTGCTCTGTTATACGGCGCAGATGCATGGATATTGTCGAGAGTGAATTACAGTTTTTTCGGCTACGGTACGGCTAAAGTACAAGAAAAAAATATTCGGGCTGTATTGCGACATAGAGCTAGTCAGAAAACAATGGATGCAGGGAGTTATATGTATAAGTCATTTAGAGCGCAGGGGCATTAATGCCCCAGTATGTAGTAAAGGGAGGTCTTACTAAATGTAGCGCAGTAGTTGGTAAAAGCATCAGCCAACCGACGAGTTTAAAGGAACGGATTGGTCTATCTGGAGAAAAATGTTGATCACAAGTAACGTAAGTAATAAAAATGGCCAGGTTATGAGCTATCACGACAAATAACATATTAACAAAATATGCTGCTTATTCAGGACTGAGAGTAGAATTAGAAAATAGAGAAGCGACGTATTGGAAATACGATATTAGAAGAACATTTGTAGGCAGAATTCATAAGACCAAAACGTCAATCGATGGATATAAAATAGTAATAAGAAGGCTACGTTTATTCGATAATCTTCATCAAAGTAATTAGAAGCTTTTGATGTTTTTAATTTTGAAGCCATTGTATCAGGTTTCAACTATGTATGAAAGTCATACTCACAGTACTTGCACATATGAATCGAATTGCATAATATGAATTGAAATAAACAACATTATGGGATCTACTTCCGCGCGGAAAAAGTTGATATCCTACTAAAAAAACTAAACAGGCAACTTCTTAATTTGCAGAACTATGTTTTATCCGAAACCAAGCTCTCGGCTTATTAATATAAAATGTTCTCTCCTAAATTCGATAAATTATTGCCCTCAATAAATTTATAACGGAGATCCATTGATGAATCTATAAAGAAGTGGGGCTGATTGAAGTTGTAAAATATAAAGAATATCAGGGGATAATATACAGTCAAAACCAGTAGATGTACGTGCTCTTTCTAGAAGAATAGAAATCTCTGTTTAACAATTCAATGATTATCACAATTAGATATATCAATACTCTATTCCATTCATCGGAAACTAGGTCAATGTGAATTACATGCATCGACACTAATTATAATCCTAAAGCAACAGATACAAGGACAAGAATGAAAAAAGCATTTCTCAAATCTTAAAAGGTTAAAAAAGCAAGGGAAGTACTGTATCACCAAGAGACAACTATGTTTTTTCTGCAAAATTCACAATCGGAGTGACTCAAAACGATTATTACCAGAAATGATTCACAACTTCATGGGTATAACCACGCCAAAAATTTTAAGCAAACAAAAAAACATCAATCTGGGAAAATACTTAAAAAATTGTCAACTCTCTTTGAAGTCAGACTTAATGGTTATAAATGTTGCTAATATTAGAGCATAGATGAAAAACGAAAAGCACCATAACTACGTAGGTGCTAGCTTTACCACTTAAATAAAATTACAATACAAAAAGTAATCTTCCCAACGAGTTCAATTGCCCAAAGCGATTTTTCATTTTAAATATTCACACCAGGAGCACATGAGCGAGTGTCCCAAGGTTAGTTTTAAAATATTTCCGCAATTATTGTTAACTTGTGATGTAGCAAAAGCATTTACGAGAAAAGTCACTCTATTGTTTTGCATTGCCTTAACCAGCATAGCGTGTTGGCAAGATACAGTTTAAATTTAAAATATGCGTTTTATTGCAACTCTAAAATTAATTCCACTTCCTACCACTTCATTTACTGCTAATCTTTAATTTAAAAAAAAAAATCCCCTTACGTAATACAATAAGATTTCGCCTTCATATGTGCTACATACTTTCGCTCTGAGAATTTCTCCAGCTTCCCCGATCTCATGAATCAGACTCAGCCAACGCATACAATACGAGTACTTACTAATTTAATGAACAAGTATTTCAATGCAGGAGCAACTCACCGATCGAATCAGACAAAAGACTGCAATGAATAGGTAGGAATTCATCACAGTCAATTAAAAATCACCGTCTATCGATTTTCAAACAGAGACCGCTAAATATTTATCGAAAAATTTTTCAAAGCACCTTCAACGATACACTAGCACAAAGAACCCTCGGTCGATCTCTTGTGTCTAAGCCACGTTCTATGATAGAATCATCATATGATTTGAATTTCTGCACTCATCTACTCTATACTCATCTACGGAAATCTCTCATAAAATATTAATGCGAGTTAAAACTTTTTCGTTCTTATGATATCACGGGAGATACTCGTAAATGTGTTCAACAAAAATTTTAATCTACTGGGATTTAGCTGAAAGAAAACCATGTCAACAGATGATTCATTCACACAAAGTCCATGTCTTGTCTTTTTATGGAGAACCACAAGCAAGATTTTGTTAATTCTGCGATATTTCGATTGTCTAGAAACACGAAGCCGGTAAATTACATAAATAAGAGAAAGCAGCACCCGGTCAGACATTGATAAAGTAAATATGTATTTTTTGTTATTGTTTACAGAGTGGTTGTACTTACTTTTTATTTATAAATAAAAATAGCTGTCAGAAGAGTCCACTGATGCGTGGAATAGTTTTGTCAGGGAACTACAAAACAAAAAGGGTAAACGCATGAATGTTTGTGATTAAAAAGTGGAATTTAATGGTTTTTCTTACCAAGTAGTGAGGGAAGATGTGCGTAGTAGCTGATAGTTGGATTCTTAAAAAAAAAACTTATTACATACTGCCTACGGAAATAGACATTATTAAGGCACTTGCAGCGTAACCTACACCCCACTCGACTACGTTCTTTTCTACAATGTATTTCAAAAGACTTTGCTATGGCAATAAAACGTCAAAATGATAATTCACCTTAGCGAAGCAGGAAATTATGGGGAAAAGCTTTAGTTAATACATCCACCTGTGTGTTGAGGGTGAATTTAACAACAGGTGGAAGCGACAGTTTGTGAATCGATGGATATACCAGTTGGAGATCGTTTGATCGTTTTTTAAATATTTAAAAAAGTTAAATTTGCTGATCAAATTTGAATGTATTTTTGTAGCTCTGGGATGGTGTTATTTATTTTTATTTATTCATTCACTCATTCATTCATTTATTTAACAATACATCTTACAAAAAGAATATTTGGCAATCTTATTAGAATATTTGCAAGTCCTTAGACACTAACATTTCAAAAATAATAGAGTAAGAGCAATTGGTATATATAGAACAATTTGAGGCAAATTATTCTATGATAGTGATAAAAAAAAGGAAGTAAAATTAAGAACAAGGAAGGATAATAAAAGGATAAAGAGATATGTACTATAATAAATCATGTTCAGTCTAGTTCGTGGCCAGAAGTCTAGAAAAGAAGATTTAAGCTTATTACCATTCCCTCAGATCTGAAGAATATAGAAAATGTATTGTTTTTATTTTCCCTTACCTGCAGAAGGTCGTTTTTGCAGTTTCAGTTGGAAAAAGTAGTTTAGTTGCGTACGTTAGACACACTTTTCCAGAACATTGACAAGAACTCGCTCAACAAGATGTCCAGTAGGAATCTGAATCTGTCAAACGTAGAGATCGGCAGATACATAAATAAAGCTCTTCAGTTAGCGGTATCTCTGGCTAAATGCCTCCAGTTGTGCACTCCAAGTTGATTGAGGTCCCCTTCCACTTTCACGCGACGCCAAAGGCGAGATCATCCTCTAATGCTTTGTCGCACGGAGTTGAAATCGAGGACTATTCTGGCTGGCTCTTGGTGTTCATTCGCTCTATATTTCCTGGCCATCTTATGCAACTAATGTTCACTTTTCTGAGCTCGTACAGTTCGTTGTTAAATGTCATCCTCCGAATCCCGTCAACGCAAATGTTCGATGCAGACAAGGATATCTTTTTCCACCCTCGCACCATAAAGGAGGACTGGGATTACGAGGGTTTTATATAGGTAGAGTCTCCTTATTGTTTCATGACAATGCCTTATTACTCATTACCCTTCTTAGACCGAAGAAACATCGATTGGCAAATGTAACTTTTCGTTTGATTTCTGATGAGATGTTATTATCAGATTTAATTGTCATTAAATAGTTTTCTCATCTAGAAAATTATGTATTTTTCTTCTAGCTTATCTGCATCTTGGCATTCGTCTTCGGTTATAGGTATTGTACGACGTAGCAAATTGTAGCATTCCCTGTACTAGGTTTCTTATATTCGCTTGATAATCAACACGACTTCTAAATTAGGTGTCATGTGTGTTTAGGCACTTCAAAAAGGAAAAAATCAACGGCGATCAATTAATTAATTCACCGCCAAAAAAAAAAAAAAATGTTTTTTTTTGCCGAAAAACTACCTTTTATTGAAAAATTTACATACTTACTGATCCACATTCTCAATCTTAAAATTATTAGCCCGTTTGACCGTGCTTCGAAGTTGTACTTTTTCTATTGCTTATTGCCTGGTTATAGGTTGTGAGGGCACGTGCTCTTACTAGCGCTTTTATCGCCTATTTTTATTATACTGCGTTTATAGCATAATGGGTAAAAATAATAATAATAAGTAAAAATATTAAATATAAGCGCCTATAATTTGTACGACAAGAAATATCATTACTAAAGATTTCTTAAATTTTAACTTTAACAGTCCATTTAGTGATTCGATTAGTTAACTGTAGTTCAGGTAGTCGAAAACGTTTCTGAAGGCCATGAAAAATGACGAGATATAGTGGTTCATTTCATTTTTTGTGATACGCAATTCTCAACGCGTCCTACCGATTCCTTTATTTTTCAGAAGTCAAATTGGTTGATATGTATAAAAAGATGACGTTAAACAGTAAAGTCATCGCCGGACCACAGTTTTTTTCAAATATTTTTCAATAACGGGCAGAATTTATGTGGGTCTGTAATTTAAAAGTAAACTTCTTACACCTCCTTTATAAATTGCCGTATCACCGATTCAAACAACCAACGTCGTGACGGTAAACCAACGTCAGAATTTCCACTTCGCAGCCTTGCTTAGTATCGTCGGTGTTTGTGTTTTCTGTGTTTGTCTGTGATTATGACTAGGGAATTCAGGGTAGACGTAGCCAATATACGCGGGCTAAAAAGTAATCACTTTTCTGCGTACGTCCACGTCTGTAAGTACAGACCAGCTGTTTTGGCACTTAGTGAAACACAGGTAGATCCCCGCCCACACCTCTCAGATCATTCTGATCTGAAGCTACCTGGCTACGAACTAGTGCCATTATTCTTCTCTCACCGCGGTCTCGCCATTTATGTGCGTAGTGATGTAGCTTACCAAACTCCACCACAATGTGATCCATGTTCCAATCCGGAATTCAACTTCATGTGGTTAAAATTCCATCTCCGTAAGCAAATTATACACTACTGCTTTATTTATAGAAGCCCCAAACTGGACAGCAATTCAACCTTTAACGAGTTTGATGCGCTGTCTGACTCCATTCAAAGACTTGTATCCCTGTATCCTCATACTGAAATCGTTATTACGGGCGACTTCAATATACACAATTCTGGGTGGCTTCGACATTCTGGACAGACAACACCCGAAGGACGGTGTGTTGAGATCTTCGCTGCGGAAAACAACCTAACGCAGCTTGTAAATGAGCCCACGCGAATACCAGACGTTGATAGTCATACCGCCAACACCCTGGACTTGTTTTTAACTTCTCACCCTGATAAGTACACCATTGATGTGCTCTCCCCTCTAGGCTCGTCGGACCATTGTGTCATATCAGCTAATTTCTCGTACACCGACCACACAGTTAGAGAAAAAATTCCTAAAAAAACCGTATGGCAATACGAGAAAGCCAACTGGAGCGGTCTTAACAGCTTCTTTAGGAATTTTAACTGGTCGTTATGCTTCCTCGATAACGACGTGGATGCCGCTGCTGATATGATTACAGACACCATTCTCTTTGGAATGAGATCCTTTATTCCTCATCGGATGAAGAGTATCAAGCCAAAAGAAAAGGCATGGTACGACTCGAGCTGTAAAGAGGCCGTCAGGGTTAGAGAAATGTTTTTTCGGTCCTACAAGACCAACCCGACAGAGGAAAACCGAAAAAAGTTTAAACGAGCCAGAAATGACTGCAACGCCTTTCTGAAGCGTGTGAAATTCCTATACGACCAAAACCTGAGGCAAAAAATACTGCAATGTCCCAAAGGCAGTAAAAATTTTTGGTCGTTCGTCAAAAACATTAGAAATTCCGCCTCATCCTCCATCCCAACGCTCATTTACAATGACATTCCAGCTGTCAGCTCTTTGGATAAGGCCAATCTGCTTGCTGCACACTTTGCGGCCAGCTCAACACTCCCAGATTGTGCTTTGTCTCCGCCTACACTTGAGTGCGTCGAATCTTCAATGGGACGAATCTACTTTCGCACTCGTGTAGTAGCAAGAGTACTTAAGAATCTCAACATACATAAATCCGCTGGTCCAGATGGTATATCTCCCCTTCTTCTGAAGAGGTGTTCTTCCTCGCTGGCAAAACCACTGCGTAAGCTTTTTCATCAATCCTACACTTTAGGACTCTTCCCGAGCAGATGGAAAACAGCATTTGTCCAGCCCGTCCCTAAAAAAGGCGAATCATCTTCTCTCTCCTCCTACAGACCCATTGCACTTACGTCCCTTCTTTCCAAGGTCATGGAAACACTGATAAATCGTCAGCTCATGAAATATCTCGAAACACGAAAACTTCTCAATGACCGGCAGTACGGTTTTCGTAGCAACAGGTCCACTGGTGATTTGATGTCATGTCTCACCGAAAAGTGGAACCAAAGCGTACATCAATCTGGCGAAAGCAAGATAGTTGCACTTGATATTTCTAAGGCATTTGACAGAGTTTGGCATCAGGCTCTTTTGTCGAAAATGCGTGCATTTGGGATCGACGACTCTCTTCTTCAATGGATTAGAAATTACCTTTCGGAACGTTCAATTCAAGTTGTCTTGGACGGTTTCAAGTCTGATATTCACAAAATAAATGCTGGTGTGCCCCAGGGCTCTGTTCTGTCACCGACACTCTTTTTAATTTTCATTAACGATCTCTTGTCTGCTACTTCTAATCCAATATATTCCTTTGCTGATGACAGTACTCTCTGCTTTTCATATTCGTTCCCGGACTCACGGCCCTGCTCTTCGGCTGTAGTACGAGAACGGCAGCGTATGCTAAGCTCATTAAATTCCGATATCAACAGCATAACCAATTGGGGAACTATCAATAGAGTGGAATTTAATGCTTCCAAAACACAATGCTGTCTGCTGTCTTTAAAGCGAAATTTAAACACCCAGCCATTATCTATGAATGGCACTTGCATCGTCGAAACCGAAAAACTTTCCATTCTCGGTATGTGTGTTAATGACAACTTACGTTGGAATGACCACATATTTGATGTCGCCAAAAATGCTGCGAAATGTCTAGGTTTCCTCAAGCGATGTAAGAAATATTTTACCCCCTCTGATCTGGCCTCAATATATAAGGCATTCATCCGCCCAAAATTGGAGTACAACTCCCACATCTGGTCAGGTGCTCCTAAAACATCTCTGCACCTGCTAGATAGGATTCAAAACCGTGCGATAAAACTTATTGACGATACTAATATCAGTCAATCAATGGACACCCTCGAACACCGACGAAATGTCTCGTGTCTCACTTTGTTTTATCGCTACTTCCACCACCAGTGCTCCACTGAAATCGCCAGTAGCATTCCGCCCATTCAAACTTTCAACCGTAACACCCGTCTCGCTATGAATGCTCATCAGTATACCCTCAAGCCCATTTTCGGACGTACTCTAAAATATCGTGATTCGTTCCTAAGCCGTACATCTCGCTTATGGAATGCCCTACCGATCTCTGTATTTCCTGGTCGTTATAACTTGCAAACATTTAAAAACAATGTACATCGGTACCTCTCTTTTCTTCCTCCCTAAATTTCCCTTGCCCGCGCTGTGTACAATCACCTTAAGGGTACTCAAACCCCTTGAGCGCGCGCTCATTATAAAAAAAAAAAAAAAAAAAAATGAAATCTCGACGATTTTCGGTACCGAGTGGCATGATGTTTTGACAACAAAGACCACATATCGACAAATTAGAACATCTGTCCAATGACGAGTGAAGGTTTCGGTTACTTGTGTACATCAAGAAACGTTAGAAGCCTAGAAGATGTTTTATCTAGGCATTGACAGAACGTTTAAGGGAGGATATAAACTGGATGTACAATAAATAGTGTCTGATCAGAAAGCTACGGTTATAGCGAATAAAATGATTAAGTGTTTAGAGAATGCAGGTGCACCATTTCTTCAAAGATTCTTCAAATCTATGTATACATTCCGGTGGGACAACGGAGCTAACAAGCTACGTTTCAAGCTGAGAGATATATTGATTAAGGCAGACCGGTCCTGACCCTGCCTGTAAGGGTAAGAGGAAGAAGTAAAAACATGCAGATTTAGGGCAGGAAAGGAAAATTTTTTTTTTTTAATTTGCATGAGCTCAACTGATTTGAGTACACTTAAAATGCTTGCACACAACGCAGGCGTAGGAAAATCAAGGAGGAAAGAAAGAGAGGTACTGATGAACGTTGGTTTTAAATGTTTGAAGGTTATAATGACCAGAGAATTAAAAGCTTAGCAAGGCATTCCATAAGCGAGTTGTACGGCTTGGAAACGAATCACGATATTTTAGAGTACATCCGAAAGTGATTTAGAGTACATTAGGGACGTGAATCCGGGAACGAATATGAAAAGCAGAGAGTACTGTTGTCAGATCGGAGGCCTGAGGCAGACCAGTATTTATTTTGTGAATATCAGACGTTAAACCATCGAAGACAACTTGAATTGAACGTTCCAAAAGGTAATTTCTAATCCATTCAAGAAGAGAGTCGTCGATCCCAAATGCATGCATTTGCCTGATACCAAACTATGTCAAATGCCTTAGAAATATCAAGTGCAACTATCTTGCTTTCGCCAGATCAATGTACGCTTTGTTTCTACTTTTCGGTTAGACATACCATCAGATCACCAGTGGACCTGTTGCTATATTATATGCTGTTTCGAGATATTATATGAGCTGACGGTTTATAAGCGTTTCCATGACTTTGAAAAGAAGAAACGTAAGTGCAGTGGGTCTGTAAGAGGAGAGAGAAGAGGATTCACCTTTTTTAGGGGAAGGCTGGACAAATGCTGTTTTCCATCTGCTCGAAAAGAGTGCTAAAGAGTAGGATTTATGAAAAAGCTTACACAGTGGTTTTGCAAGCGTGGAAGAACACCTCTTCAGAAGAAGCGGAGATATACCATTTGGACCAGCAGATTTATGAATGGTTAAGATCTTTAAGAACTCTTGCTACTACAATACACGAGTGCAAAAGTGGATTTGTCCCATTGAAGATTCGACGTACTGAAGTGTAGGCGGAGACAAAGCGAAAGACTGTAAATCAAATGTTCACGCTACGGTTGATTTTAAAGCAAGTTCTGCAAAAGTCTCTATTAATTCAACATACCCGAATGCAGTGGTAACAGCTCGTCCCTCTCAATCAATTTTGTCATTTTTGAGCCGAAAAATGCAAGTTTTCGTAAATTCAAAAATTGTGATTGGTTATCACAATATACTTAAGAAAGTTGTATTGAAAAGTAACATATTTTTTAAACGATTCTTTCATATTTAAGGAATATCTTGATATTGATGTACCACTAATTCATGGCTCTGTCAAGCTTATCTCTGTATAACTTAAATACAAAGTAATTATAAGCATCCTTAAAGTGATATCGAATCACGTTGGTTTTTAATGATGTTGGTTTTAATGATTTTTATGGGTAAGATGATCCGTATACGTGTAGTTCGGCTTAAAAAGGAATCAAGACATTTCACTATGCGTCCGAAGTTAGGCTATAGAATAAACCGATAAGCATTCATAGCAGAACAGATGACGGCTGATAAGTTGAAGGAAGCTGGAATGTAACTGAATGACAATGAATAAGTAGCAATAGAAAAGGGAAAAGCGAGACACGTTTTGTCGATATTGCAATATGTCAATATGGTTGTGCAACTTTTGGGTTTGCTATGAACCAAAAAGTCGCAAAGACAACAGGATAAACGGCTTATGCATAGAAGTCAGATCAGAGGGGACAAACATCTTTGCATGGTTTTAGGGAAACCTAGACATTAAGCAGTATTTTTGACGAAATCAAATATATGATCGTTTAAACGTTTACATTTACTGAGATCTCGACAAGGCAAACAGCAACTAGGAATAATTGCTGAAAGTTAAAATTTTTACCTTGCAGCATTCTGTTTTGGAAGCGTTAACAGGTATCGGAATTTAGTGAGTTTACATTCGCTAAATGAGAGCATGTGTCCGGAAATGATTGTGTCCTCTCCAAAGAGATAAATAGGACAGAAAACATGATATATCGTTAACGAAAATAAAAAGAGTTTCGAAGACAGAACGGAGCGCTACATGAATATTGCATTTGAACTGTTAAAAACAACTTGAATTGAATGTTGAATCCATTAAATAAGAGATTAGCCGGCCCCAAAGATACACATTTTCAACAAAAGAATCGCACACAGAACTCTGTTAAATGCCTTTTAATCTTTCTTTCGTTAAATTGATGTACAAATTGTTTGCACTTTTAGGTTGCTACGAAAATCGTACCAACGGAGGTTGAGAAAATCTCTTGTCCCAAGATATTTCACGAGCTAACGATTTATCAGGGTTTCCATGACGTTGGAAAGATATCTCCTCTGTAAGAGGAGATAGAAAAAGATTGGCCGTATTTAAGAACAGGCTGAGCAAATGCTGTTTTCCATCTGCCAAATTTATGCATTGAACATTCGCTTTGTCCGAAGTGCTGGCAGTTGGAATTTTATTGTTGGAATAAGATTTAAATACTTCGTACGTAAATGGTTGATTGATAGCATGGAAGAATTAGATAAATGTCTTAGTTTTGAGACGAAACGATAAAGAGCGTTGATGTGCACGATGGGTTTTTCCTCAGGGTCTATCATAGGATAAAAATGTTACGAATGACGGACCATATGATAGATACCCATAACTGCCATTCTTTGTCGAGAATTTGGTTAGATGAATTTTGTAGCTGCTCATTTTAAGGATCAATAGATTAATTTGTGGTCTACAGGTGTATTCGAGATCGCTTTTATATTCCTTTCTCCTAAAACACTATTCTGAGACGTTGAAGAAGCTTAAAAGTTTTAAAACTAAAGGTGCACAAAATAAAAAAGAAATTGTTTAGTATGAAATTCGAAACAACAACTCTTTCGGTTGTTCAAAGAAGATTCAAGGGTCGAAGTGATCGTTTGAAAATGAAAAGACCTGCTCGTACATCATGATTTTCTATCGACACTGTACTACAGGTTTGATATGAGTGTGTACTAAATTTTGGTACAATATTCCGTTTTCTCATGTCAATGCAGTTACATATTTGATTGTTGGTATGCTATTTAGTAATGGGGTGTACATAATCAGTTTACCGTAGTCGTTTCTAAACCAAATTCCAAAAATTTCTTTGGCTTTTAGGTACTACATTAATTATTTTCTTAAAAGGTAAAACCCTCTCATATTTAAATAAATTGAGTTAAAAAAACTGTTCCCTCAGAAAAATGGATCCAGCACCGTCGCCAGATTCCACCAATAGTTCCCCAATTGATGTGCATAATCCTCAAATGGAACTCCAAGATCTAGATGGCAAACAGGAGGCTGATCAAAGTGGAAAGTCTGATGGCTATGATCAGAGAACAAGGATTGTCCAAACTGAGCTTAGAAAAAACAATTTACTTCTGGCTCAATTGTTGCAAAATCCAACAAAATGATTTGATTTGCAACTTTAACGTATTGTCAGTAAATAAGGTTTCTTAATGTCTTACAAACTTGATTGATGTTGTGACAATTAATCAAAAGGAACCAAATCTGATATTATATTTTGAATTTCAATTAAAGTAATGATTTATGATTTTGCTTTTTTCACATACTCGTATGGTGGATTTATTTTTTACTTTTGTCAAGCCAGAATGATAGTTCTTATAAAACAAAGTGAATTGCAAAAAACTAGTCAATCATTCTGCTGATTAGCGAGGTATAGTTTGAAAGATATAGTTTTTTGCAGTCTTCTGTAATATAATATTCCCACGAATAGCCTCTGAATTGTTATGGTTATTCTAAGAAAGTATTACTCTTGAAAGTTGTTATATAGTTGAGTTTTAACGTTAGCTTAACAGTTTCAAAATTCTCTAGCAGAGGCACCAAAAGTAATCACAATATAGTGAACCATATGAAACTCTTAGAAAGAGTCTGTACTTCTAATAAGTTTCTTTAAATGCAATTTCTCATTACATCGTACAAATATGTGTTATGAAGTTCCAGACCCCTCACAACAGCGTCGGGGTTCCCTAATACGAGAGTAAATCGGACATCCCTAGGGGATTTACTCTGCGATGTCATCAGCAGAAGTGACCTGGCTCATTTAGTCCTTAGTGTATTACGCTGCAAAGATGCCAGTAGGCAGTGGACACTATTTATTAGTTTAGCTTAAAGGATTGGCGAGACAAGTCTGTGCACGTTACACTTAAATACATCAACCCATTTAAATGCCCAAGGTTAAACAAAATTTGTAAAATTATTTAGAAGGATTTTATTTCTAAGTCAATATTAGGTTAGTATTGGAAGAAGATTTAAAATTAAAAAATAGAGAAGAAAAAAAAACTTCAAAAAGGTTCGTGCATCTGGATATTTCGCGGTTTGTAAAGCATTATTGTTATCCACACTGTCCGGAGTATTGTATAGACAGTACCGAGGTTGAAGCGAATGCGTTCCTTCCGTGGGAAAGTATTATTAAAGGCTACGTACATATGAAATCACTATCGGCATGTGCTATAGAATAAGAAAATTTCTAATAGTCAGTCTATTACTGACTTATAAATATTCATTGATTCTTAATACAATCATCTAGATCACTATGGGGATTACTGAAGATAAGCGTGTATATGTATTGATCAATATTGCAACCACAGGGGAAGGTCATTTACCTTAAGAAAAAAAAAATTGGTCCAAGGATTGATCCCTGGAGCATGCCGCCTAAAATTATTAGGAAGCTGAAAAAACATACATTGTTTGATACACATTGCTGTGACCGTGCTTTTGAGAAATCTAAAAGTGTTAAAAGCGTAACATGGTTAATATCCGTGGGCTTTCCTCTATCATCTACTACACAGATCAGAGCAGTTTTACAGCTAGTTTTGGGGAATCCTGATTGATTAATACTCAGAAATTTGCTTTCCGTAATACGATTTTTAATTTTTTACAAATAGCTTTCTCAGACACCTTGCTTAGAAACGTCAAAATTGCTAAATGTCTAAAATTTATTTTGTTACTCTTAATGTTTTTGTGGATGGGAGCACAAAGGTTGTCGAAATAGATCCTACCTCTACCTATGAGAAAGTAGTAGTTTAATGGACCTCGGATCAGTTCTCGGATCTATGTAATGACAGCTTCAATCATATCTACAAATCCAAACTTAGTGTGTGACGAGGTGCCAAAAGGATACAAATTGACCGGCGTACTGGTACCAAAGGCGATTCCAAGTTCATTCAATCTTTTCCTGATATTACGATTAGGATCTAGATAGCTTGTTTAATTGATATACCGATTTGGAGTTTTTTTTTTCTGTCGGAACAAAGCAGACAAAGAACTAGTCCATTGCACGCCTTGTAAGTTCCTTGCAATGAAATTTTTCAGTCTTTCTAAGAAAGACGAACAAGCGCTTCAGTGACAAAGTGCCTAGATTACCAGCACCCAACACGCCAACGACGAGTACCTGCAGCCTGATGCGAGCGTAAGCCAGACATTCGCAGAGGTAGTGCTCCGCGGTGTCGTCATCATTTTCACAACAGGATAATGTATTACTTATTACGTAAGTGTAGTGCCCGCCACGGCGTTTGAGATTTCATTTGCCGGCTTTCCCATCTGGGACCCAGACAAGACTCAGTGGATTTAGCCTTGCGACTGCGTTCATAGAAGTCTTGCATTCTCGAAAGAGCTTGGAAGTAAAAGGGTTCAACAGGGCTCTAAGCGCAGCTTGGCTTTCGCTACAGATTTAATTGCTCTGTCATCTCCACCGATTTTTCACAATATAGTTCGTTGCCATCAGGATTGCGTATATCTCCGCTTGGAAGACAGACGCAAGTTTTCCTAACGAAAAGTGAAACTTAACGTTGTCGTCCTCCTGAAAGACACCAGCGCAACAACTTATCGGTTTTGGAGCCGTCCGGCTGCACTCTTTTCCGGGATCAGATTCTGGCTGAAAAAAGTCTTGGGCACAGGGATTTTGTATTTTTTCTGCAGCAGAAGTTCTGGTGTTTGCGTCTTTGCATCAGACGGCGTGTTCATAAGACGAGAGTCATAAGACAGTCGACATGCAAGGACATCAAAGCTCTAGTGCGTGTTGTGCCAAAGACAACTTCTTTGTAAACGGAAGATAGCTATGAACGTGTAGGATATATGTAAATATCGAGGGGAGGGAGATTCATTAAAGCGTCTAGACAGCCAGGCATTGAGAAAAGTTCCATGCAGCCGAGACAGACCGTTCTTTGGAGTCTGGTAAAATCAGTAATAACGTATTTTCGTAAAACCTTATTTCATCAAACAATTTGGAGGCTCCAAGTTAAGACGTAATTTTGATTCAAAGGCGACAGTGGGAAATGAAGGAAACTTTGAGTAAAAGACATTTTAATCATCTATTTAATTATAAATGAAATTAAATGTTGAAGAATTTAGCAGACATATACTCGTAAACCGCAAATTTTTAAAATTGACAATTGAAAATTGATGAGTGACTTTGTATGTCGTCTCATAGAAGATTTTTTGGCAAAGTTATCTTTCTTCTCTGTTCACACATGAGCACATATTAAGCAAATATTAGCAAAATTATCACTAATTTTCCATAACTTTAGAGGCACCATTTTTGTTGCCGATAGCGATCGCCGTTGTTAACGTACCAATTTTTATTATCATACATACGAGTGCATACATATATATACGTATATATATTTATAAATTCAATGATACGGTTTTATTGGCGTGGCGTAGCGTTTAACTTCGTCGTATACTACGCCAAAGGTTTGGATTCAATTCGTAAGCAATACATTGAAAGTACAACAAACGGTTAGAGTCGTTACCCTCTTTTCGGTAATAGAAAATCTATCAAAGTGAAAATTCCTGGTTGTATTAAAATTCAAAATTCTTGCACAAAATGATAAGAAGAACAACATTTGCTAGCTTTTCGACTGCACCTGGTTTGTTGAGAATCATAACCTTCCAAGTACAGATCCAAAACTATTTGTCCTTGTACTGTTTGCTAGATATGTCAACATTACCATCGATTATGTGTATGTATATGCTGTCAAGTATTTCCTAACAAAAAAGGTTCTCGATAATATCACTACCATTTCTTTTCAAAAACCTTAATTTAACTCCGGAAATCGTTATAGACTTGAGCACCGAAACCTCTCTTCCTAAATCTTCCACCGTACATCTTCGTTTTGAACTTTTGCTTAGCTATTGAAAGGTGTTTTTCAACTTTAAAAAGGATTTCTTTTTCAAATATGTGGCCTAGAGTAAACGCGAAAGTCCTTTCAACAAAATTTGTACAGTCAAAACCTCATTTTCTGCTTCTGACAAGACGTCGCACAAATATTTTATACGAATTTAATACCTTAGTGACGCTCCTAGAAACAAACATTTCCTCTTATGTTCATAACAAATGTGTATAACTCTGAACTCTGCTAAGTAAAATAAAACCATGTATCTACAAAATATAAAATAAAAACCGAAAAACTTAAAAAAACAACTTTTTCACCACGCTCATATTGAATTTTTATTCAAAACACACCGCCCTCTATCAGTTCACTTATGCAACATTGAGTAGCATTCTAACCCCTTACCTAGAGCAACATCGCTGTCAGAAATCAAATTTCATACACACAAACTGTCAAAAAGTAGTGAAGAGCACGCAAAATTCAGCTCGACCTATTTTTCCTTCATCTTCATAACACAAGACAAGACAGGAGTAATCTTCTTCAGGAAAAACTCAGAAACTAGAACAAAGTAGTAAATTGGGAACTTCTCACTTTCTATTCAATGGATTTGCTTCAATCGATACAATGAAAGTTAAAATAAAATCATGGATGGGTGTTGCGTCTTGGCGATGGATTGCGAACGATGAGAACTGCGGCATTTGTCGTATGTCTTTCGAAAGTACGTGCCCAGAGTGTTCACTGCCCGGCGATGATTGTCCATTGGTTTGGGGTGTTTGCTCCCATTGTTTTCACATGCATTGCATTGTTAAGTGGCTAAATTTACAACCTCTAAATAAGCAGTGTCCAATGTGTCGACAAGCTTGGAAATTCAACATCCACTAGAAGTGTTACTCACAAGAAGAAAAATCTACAAAAAGATAAATGAATTCATAAATCTATTGCAATTACTCGATTCAATTACTACTTGCGCTACTTTAGTGAGTACTATTTAACTAAACATACAAATTCTTGAAGACAATATCTATTTAAAAAAAAAAAATACATAAAGAAAATTGTTGTATATCTACATAAATATATAAGTATTCGAGATTATAAGCGGAAGAAGAAAGGAAGAAAAGAAAACTAAAAGAACGGAGAAATAATAAAATTGCCACCGAGATGTCATACTCTGACTTACCACCTTTACCGAAGAGCCTTGCTGCAGCTGTGCTGCCCGATGGTGGTAGTTCGGCAAATGCTGATACTCCGAGTACGTCGTCAAGTGCACGAAACTTACCACAACGAGACGTATCAGATGGAGTCAATAGGCATGGCAGCCTATCATCGACAGCCGATTCTGTGAGCAGCGGAGAAGCAAGTAAATCCCCAACGGTATCATCGACAGGCACAACATCGAATGAAAGTAACATGGACATTCAATTAGCAACGCTACGCCAGGAAATGCACAATTTGCGACAAATGGACTTGTCATTGCTCACTCAACTGTGGGCACTCAACGAATCGATTCAGGAATTTCGTGCTAGATTAGAAGAGAATCAACCTTCACGCTCCCCAACTCCACCAAAGAATTTCTACTCCGAAGCAGAAAATGAATTTGGAAATTTTTCGGCTGCTCCACCAAGAGGATCTGCATCGAGTAATAATCGATCTCAAGGACATAGCAGCTCGCGAAGCGGACGTCCAAATTCAATTCCGGCAAAACCTCGAAGTAATGCACAAGAATTCAATTTGAATGCAAATCATTTCCCCGAGAAGGTTATCCGTAAACCTCGCCCCAAACGGAATCTCTACGATTATCCATTTGAGGAGAATCATCTAAAGTCTGAAGCAGTATATCAACAAACGAATATTTGTGTACGTGCTCAAGGTGCTCATACGATTCCACAACAAATATACCCCAATAACGATCTTCCACATTATCCAATGTCCAAAGCTCATACTCTGCATACCGGAGTTGGAGGTGCTGCTTTTCAGCAAAATCTTGTGCAAAAAGCTCATCACTCGCAGCTCAACAACACCAAGTTGTATCCCGTTCAATGGGCACCGCCTGAAAATGTTCAGCCCAAGACGTCCAAGGGAGCCATTCCTAAGATTCTATCCATATTGCAGCGTAAGCAGCGAGCACCACCACCGCCGCCACCACCTCCACCACCACCATTTCACAAATCGGCGCAACGCCCTGTCTGATGTGATTTTTGTTGCCGCTATCCAGTGCAAATAAAGCATCCACACTAAAAAACCATTCTCCTCCCCACCCAATGATAATTTGATCTCTCCTATTTGCACCTGAAAGAATATATCACCCTCGGTTGGGAATTTCTGTCAATTAAGAATGAAAAAAAGAAAACATTATCCCACTTCCAACTATCTACATCTTATTCTATCTTCCTTAATCTCTTACTAAACGAATAACGAATGATAAATTAAAAACAAAACGAACGAACGGCAATAGAATTGCACAGCGCTACTATGTGGCCAGATTTTTCATTTTCCTGAAAAACGTATTCTACTTGTTTCTATTCCTTTCTTTTTAGCATTTAGTCTTATGAAATCGAATTATGATATATTACAATTATACTGTAGTTGAGTTTTTGTAACAAGATAATAATAATAATAAAACAAAACAAAATAAAGCGCTAATATTAGTAATCTCCCCGATGGAGAGAGCATGTTCATGTTTTTAATAAATGAAAAAAAAAAAACAAATATTGTAATCGATTTATAAAGTAAACACTAAGCAAAACATCCTTAGCATATAAAGTTGTTAAAGAAATTCTCATTACTGGTTAAGTTGATTGATAGAAATACGAAGTAGAGGATGAACTGTTATATTTCAAAACAAGCAAAAAAAAAATCTATGAAATTCAAGTGAAAATAAACAATTACTTTATTGACTATTTAAAATGCGATAATAATTCCAAAGAAATACATATATCACAAGGAAATCTTCAAATCAAAATCAAAACGACTTTGTGTTTCATTTCATTTTGTCTTTATTCGTTTCTTCTGTTTAAATCCGACAAGGTACTCTCTTTTTGCTTTCTAATTGAGACATGAAGAAATCAATATAAACAAAAATACAGCTGCAACACTTGCTCTTTTGTATAACAATCAGCAGAGGGAAATAATAATTTAAAATCGTATAATACTAAGTCTTGGACGTTGTGCTTCTATTCGAGGATGATCTTGGCCTCCTTTCCATCGATAAACACGTTCTGGCCGTTTGTCAGGCAAAATTCACGCTTCACGTAGGCAAACAGCAGATCAGTGACTAGGAAGATCTGAAAGAAATATAAGCACAAACTGAAAATAGGAGATTCCACAAGATGAAAAAAAGTTTAATAATCCGGGAACCAATTTATTTGAAACTAAATGAACACTTTCTCTCCAGTCCGAAATAAGAAGCTCTCGAGTGCACATCTATCCCAGAACATGCAGTTTCTTTTTTTTATAAAATGAAGTGGTACGTGTATTTAATGCCTGCAACTTTTAGGGTTCGTTTAAGTTTTTTTTCTAGCGATTGTTGCACATGCTGTCGGTAGTTCAAATCCGGACACCTGCCTTTGTGATTTTAAACTCGGATATAATACGTCTCTAGCAGCGAGAAACATCAAAGACGCATTTGATGATCAAGCAGTAAACGAACGCACCATTCGACGTTGGTTTAAAATGCTTCGAAAATGAACCACACGGAAAATCGGAAACGGGCGCCAATGTCTTAAGAGCAACGGTAGACGTAAACCCAGCGAAATAGGTGTGGGCCAATCCAAAGAGCATGGAAATATTCCCTATGACAATAAGTTGACACCTTTCTCTCATAGAAAGAATCTCGACAAGTGAACTGAACGAGTCCCATAAACTACGACAGCTAGAAATCTGTGCATCGCTTAGTCCCGATTTTTTTTACTCTTTTTTTGTGGGGCGTTTTTCTTAATTCTTTTTTGGGCACGAATGGTGCATTTACAATATTTAGTGTTCACTCTCGAGTTTTGATAATAAAGTTCGTTTCGTTTTCTTCATTCCCTATTCGCCATTCGTGCCAGCAAGCAGCTATTGTTGCTAGCGTGACCTTTTCTATGTGTTTGATAGAATGAGTGAGCAAAGTTTACCGTCAGACCCATTTTGGGCGCTTCTGCCTCAATACTCACG
This sequence comes from Volucella bombylans, assembly GCA_949129095.1. Lineage (NCBI taxonomy): Eukaryota > Metazoa > Arthropoda > Insecta > Diptera > Syrphidae > Volucella > Volucella bombylans. Next base: position 36,570,143 of record OX422141.1, on the reverse strand, counting down.
AAAGCTCGGTTCGCTGTGTTCGTCCAACCACACCAATGTTTGCTAGTTGCTTTGTTGGCTAGTGAGTTTTGAACGATTCTTTCTAGAGCGAACGAACTAACATACTATAAATACAAACTGTGCGCACGTTTGTGTATGCTGGTGACTATTGCGGTGTCAGTATCGAAATAATTGTTCCCAACCAAATCGCGGAGGAAAATTAGGAGTTTGTTCAAACAATTATAATAAGGAAGTGAACACACTTCTCCATAACATTGACAAAACCACTCTCCCCAAACTCGCTCCCTCCACCATGCAATAGAAATCTGACGAACGAGATCGATCATGAATCAAACAATCGTCAAAACGATACCACCAAGAAAGGTACATTCTACAAAGCAACTAATGACATATTACACCAACATAAAAGTGAACTCCTGTCAAGACTAAGCAGACATTTATTTCTATCAGACATAACTCAGAGGTCATGATACTGAAGCGCTCGAACGACGAACAATGATCAATTAAAAACCATAGGAACCATTTTCAGGAAATATACATATAAGGCAAATTATGTCATTTGCCTTAACCACAACCTGGAGAATCAGGTGTGAGATGATATGGAGAACTGGAAATTCGATTCACTGTCATCGCCGAGGTGAGAGAGCTACCTTTGTTCATTTGAGGAAGAGTTTCATGAGATTTTTAAATCTCTGAGAAGGAAATCAGTGGGAAGCAAGGGCATACCAAACACTGTACTTCAACATCTCCCATTAGAAGCGGTGGCGAATCTTCGGTCAAGTCACATGCCGCGTCTAAAGTGATATCTACCATCAAGTACTGCAAAAACAAGGAACAATGCACAGGTGTCTGGTTGTTTGACCGGGTTAGAGAGGCTCTTCTTCAAGCTGAATAGGTTGGGCATAAGTAGACCAACATTCTTTTCAACATGCTCATTAGTAGAAAGGTCATCGTGAAGAACGGGAACGTAACTTCTGCTGGATTATTTGACATTAAAAACTGTCTGTAACAAAGTGGTGTTAATTTGACGATCTTATTCAACATACACACAAGCAATCCAATCAGCTCACTTCACAATTCCATAGCGTAATGTAGCTAGATAACTTGGGATCGAACAACCATCCCCCAGTACTATTGACTGTTGTGTATATCATACTGTTGGGAAACATAGATGACATCACCATAATAAATCGCTTCCGGCGTATCTTCACAGAAGTTTCATTCCAATTGAAACAAGTTGTTCTGGAAGTGATCAATGTTGAAACCAAGTATCATATATATATAGATACGTCACTTCTGCTTTTACCACACTCAAAATAATGGCGTTTGATGCAGTGACACTAGAACTCGTGTTACGATGAAAATACGAAATCGAAATTTCTTGTATTCAGGAATGGTTTCGACTACTATCTAACCCAGGAAAATAATATAGTTGGATGGCCCCAAAATCGATCCAGGGCGCGGCGCTGGGTTTCTTGTGAATATAACTGCCGATGACGTGACTCTCCAGGAAGCCGACGGACAAAACGAATGCTTTACGACGACAGTAAAAAGTCAGCAATTTTCTGCTTATTCACGTCGTAGCGGGGCACTACACTTTTGTTAAGAACTTAAGTGTGCTAGCCATAAGTAATGCTTGTGGAAATAAAATACTAACCTGTCCTGTTGAGAACGCTAAAGTTGCTCCAAAATAAAAATTCGCATTTGCTGAGCCCGCATACATCCATAGATACCAAAACGCCGGCATAATTAGCGTCGTTATCAAAAAGAAACAAAACACTACAAAATTATGCGCCATGACTAAAAATAGCAGCTATGTTAGAATCCTCCAGTTAGTTAAATGCAGAAATCAAAACTCACACTTCACACACCGACGCCAGATCGGTAGTAGCGCCAAATAGAATGAAATATCTCCCAGACACGGATAAGAACGGAATATTGATGTTAAAGAAATCAACACTGTGGCAAGCATTAGTGGATCTTTGCGTAATTTAAGTGTTAGAGGAACTAAATATAACACTGTTGCGTTCATTTGGAAAGTGATGAGGAACATTGTACGGAAGTGGTCAAACATTTCCATAAAAAAATACCAAAATAGTCCAATATTTGGCTGCAATTCACGGCAGAAGAAGCTGTAAAATTATCTAAGTTAGTGTTCAATCAACGTTCTTACAGTTTGTACTCACATAAATCCTAATGTGCCATCAAGGAATGTCCAATTGCCCATGATTGTGTAGTTTATCCAACACAAACCCGAACAGATGATCATGAACAGAACACCAATCCCAATAGAGGTCTTTGTGCAACCCTTTCCTAGGAGCAGTATAATTGGTGCAAGCAAAACAAACGGGTACAAATTTCGTATGCTCTCCAAAGCAAGTACCAACAGACAAGGCACTAGATACCGTTTTGCCAAGAAAAAGAAACACAGCGCCAGGAATAGATTACTAAAGACTGTTGATGTGAGACCCACGCAATTTAGAATTGAAAACGGGTTGAAGAGATATGAAATGAACACATATTTGGGGATATCTATAGTGTCTTGTAGTTGCAGTTGTAGTTCTTCAGTATCTTTTGCGTATTCTGCCGACTCATCTTTCTGTTTGAAGTACTACAAACCCAAACGTATTAAGACATGTAATTGTAATCATTTGATATACTTTACCATCTGCGCAACAAACTCCTTACTCATCTTATATAGAATAACAGCAGTCACCAGATCCAATACTATGTAGAACCAAGGCACAAAGTCTGAAAGGGTGGAGTTGATCCAAAACAAACTGAGAAGGATTATAGGTGTTTCGTGAACCATGTCTCCATGGTAAGGATCTATTTGGTTTTTGTAAAGATAAATTCCTTCTTGAACTGAAAAAGAAGGATGTTTAGAGAGTATAATGGATTTTCAAGAAGTCAAAGCAAACACCTCTCTTGAAAGAGTTTAATGGCGTTGATATTTCCACCCGGTTGCTTATTTCTACGGAATATTTTGATGAAAATAAAAAATATCGTATCGCTGCCCCTAGAAGCAGGAGGAGTATAATATGTTTTGTTTCCATTTGATCAGATTTTGTAATGTTTTATCGCCGGCAGAAATAAATGCAAATTGCAATATTTTAATTTTAATTGATAGGACGATAAACAAATTTGACAATTGAAAAAGTCAAACGTAACGCACGGAATAATGGAATGTCAAAAGTGTTAGACCAAGGTGGAATACGCATTTGTCAGTTTTCCACATTTTGTTAGAAATGTCTTTAACTTATCTGGAGAAATTTGAAGCTTCAATTATCAAAATTTTGTGAAGAATTTAATAATTTTAATAGAAACCGAATTTAAACTAAAACTAGAACCAAACGACGGATGAGTTCAGCGTCGAAAGAGGTAATTGTTGAAAAAGTTTCTGAGGATACCTCTTCTGCAATGGCGTGGTGCATTCAATTAATTTAATTTTTAATTTTGTGGAGGCGAACGCTCCCATTTATTCGACTTAATACAAGCTATAACTTAAAATTACACTTAGTATACAATATACACTTAGATTCAGGTAGCATACTCATTAAACATGTGGGGGAGTCGATGTTGCAGGTTAAGAGCTGGTTGATTAAAAGAATGTCGGCGAATTCGGACAGAATAGGGCGGCACGTAATGTAATGATCAGCCTATGAGAGCCCACACAGACAAATCGTAGGAATCTGCTTTAGAATGCTTCGGTACGTAGAATATGGTTTCACTCAAGAATTAATAAAGGTGATGTTAAGGGATTTTGTGACCTAAGGGTCAGTGAATTTTAAGACCATCGTTTAACAAAGTCGATGGACTTAGGAAAACAGGGCGTAAGAATATTCTTCATCGGCAAGGTAGGTACTTCATTCAAGGAATATATTATAGTTTTATGGGACTGGTTGAGTGGGGATGTAATAGAAAAATCGTAATGTCGATTGCTTGCCATTAGTGGTAGTTTTAATACATCTTTTCATTACATGAGCTCCGTTTTTCCAAAACGGGATTGCCTGAACTCACGCATATCCTTTTTAACAAGAGCCATGTTTGTGTTCCAGATTGTCAACCGTTAGTGATGGTAAGCTATGCCCTTCAACAACGTTTATAAATCATCCATTTGTTCGGATGGGCTCTATTGAAGATACAAAAAGATTCGGATTTTCGCTGAAAAAGCATCCAATAGGCAAAATTTCCGTATATGGAACAACAGCCATTGCATACGAACGAATTTACTATGTGGTGTTGTTTTTCATGTTGAATATGTCCTTAGGCCGAATTTCTTCCGAAATGATGCTATTGCTCAATGTTAACCAATCTTGTGCGGAATTAATTCAAACCGGAAGGTTTGGAGGATACGGGGCTTCAACAGGAAGGTGGCACTTGCCACACAGTGCCTGCCACAATGGGCTTATTGAAGACAAAGTTCAGCGATTGTCTTATCGACAGAAATGTCCCTGATAATTGACCCGCCCGTTTGTGTAATTTAACACTTTTTAGACTCTTTTCTTTGGGGCTAGAAACTAGAAGCAGAAACTGTAAAAGAGCTGAAGGCAAACGTTCTATGTGAAGTGAATGGAAAGTGTCATGGAAGTGTCATGGCATGACACACAATGTGCACCTAGTCCATTATGGAGAGTTTTTCAATGTCAAAAATGTAAAGTTTTCATGCTGACGTAGACGTAGGAACACCAAATAGACAACTATCCTATTCTACAATCATTGACTACAACTCAGAATATGAGGCAACATTATTTATGGTCAGCGGCATCTAGGAAAGCAGATACTATTCTTAGTTTACAACACAATTAGTTGGTCAGTGCTTAACCATGCAGGTAAGTATCATAATAGCAATTTGACCCATCATAAGATGCCACTTTATGATGCGCTGTGACGTCAACAAATAAACTCAAAAGTTTTGCCAAAAGTCTAAAAGGATATTTTCGAATAGACTACATAAAGACGACGATTAAACCAAAATTAATACTACGCTTAAGATAAATTGAACCCGATTACTGGATTGTATCAGAATTTAGCATTGGGCTGAAGAGGAATTTATTATATTTTTTTTGTTTCACTAAAATAAAGCTTATTGTAACAATATGATCTACTCACTCATGTATCTTTGAAGAACTGAATGGGTAACACTGATCAAGACTCGAAATTCCATTTGACATTGACATCAGAAATGCCATTTGCACATTGTTTACCTCTGAATTGCCTCGTTTCGTGAAAACTCTTTCCAATAAGTGGCTAAAGCTTGTCGATTTATTTGGGAAAATGCCTTCGGTGTCACGAAAAGACCATAAGAATAAATCATTCAAACTTATTCTGAGGAAATTCAAAGCTATCACAAAGTGTCCAGAGAATTTCTTAAGGTAAATAATCTTGTTTTAACCTCTAAAGGGGGGCGCTCTTTGTCCACGTGCTGGTAAATGAACTGTTTGATTACCTTTCTAGCGTACAACAATTAAAAGATGAGGAAATTCGAACAATACTAAGGGACACATATGGATTAAGCGTCTCCAAAGACACCGTCAACAAGAGCAATGTTGAAGTTTTGCCAGAGATATTTTTGGAGGGACTGGACGAGGAACAGATTTGGCAGCAACTTGAATTGAGGAACAATGTCGTGTGGCCACAGTTTCTTGAGAATACGTCGAAGCTTATTTCTTTGAATGAATCAAGGCTCCAAATTACTTATGTCGAAGATAAATCTGCTGACGGAGATGATAGGGCTAGTGAAAGTGACAGTGTAGATGGTGAGGAGGAAAATGACGACTCGTTTGACAAAGATGAAGATCTGGATGAAGAAGAAGTATCAGGTGAAGAGGATACAACGAAGAAACTACAGAAGAGACGGGTCAAACCTTCCATTGTCGATGATAAATTCTTCAAACTGAGTGAAATGGAAGCTTTTTTGGAAGCAGAGGACAAAAAGGAGCTACAGAAGCAACAAGGTAAACATGTTCAGAATGACTTCAGCATCAATTACTTCGACGAGAACTTTGACGATGATGACGAAGAAGAAAATATCAATTACAAGGACTTTTTTGATGACGACGTCGAAGACGATCCAAAGAAGGTGAACAAGAGTAAAGCAAAGAGAAGTACAGAAGAACAAGATGAAATACAAGTCTCAGAGCAAGAGGATGAAGAAGATGAAATGGAAGAAAATGAAGATGGTAACGAGGAAAAATCAACAAATACCGTAACAACAGAAGCAAACGATAAAGATTCGGAATCAGAAAACCAAGTTGACAAGCCGAAATCATCATTTGAGCAGCGTCAGGAACGTTTAAATCAACGCATTGAAGATTATGAACAGGAAATCCTCGGAGAAAAGCCATGGCAACTCAAGGGCGAAATCCAAGCAACAAATCGACCACAAAACTCCCTTTTAGAGGAGATCCTTGAATTTGAGGCAACAACACGTCCTGCTCCCATCATTACTGAAGAAACCAACCTCAGGCTTGAGGACATAATTCGACAAAGAATCAAAGATCAAGCGTGGGACGATGTTAAACTCAAAGTCAAGCCCCTGAACACACCAATGGAGTACCGAAAGCAACTTGTATTAGATCAAGAGAAGAGCAAAGAGTCCCTTGCGCAAATCTACGAGAAACAATATCAAAAAGAAATCGAAAAATTGGATCCAAATGCCGCCGAAACCGCCGAGGAGGAACCGAAGGAACACAAAGAAATCAAGGAAATGATGCGTTCGCTGTTTGTTAAACTCGACGCCCTTTCAAACTTCCACTTTACACCGAAACCAGTCGCTCCAGAACCGAAAATTATCACAAACACACCAGCCGTGAATATGGAGGAAGTAGCACCTGTTGCTGTTAGCAATGCGAAACTGCTAGCACCCGAAGAGATCAGAAAACGTGCCAAGGGAGACATTCTTGGCAGTAATGAGCGAAACAAAACAGATAAAAATCGTGATAGGCGGCATAAGAAACAGAAGCAGAGGGCGATATTTAAGGCATTCGAAGAGCGTGACATCCGAAATCAGAAGATGGGCATACAACCAACCAAGAAGGAAGTGCAAGCCAAGTTAGCCAGAGAGTTAACGAAGCACAGAAATATTACAAAGGTAAGTTCACGGGAACCTTACTTTTTAAGAGTAACATATTTTTTAATTTTTTCTCTTTCAGGGAACTATATCTAAGGATGGCCCTGTTAAAACGTCCAAGGAATTCTTTAAGAGACTGCAAGAGACGGTGGTAATGCAAAAGAATGTGAAAGACAAGAAAAAATTGAAAACAAATACGAATGGTCTTTCAGCTAAAAAACTAAAGTTGTAATTGTAGGTTTTTAAATTTTACATTTAGTAATACATTTAAGATCTTAATAAATCCTCTGTTTTTTTAATTAGATACCGAAGTAACTGTTTTGTTGCCTTCCATATGGTTTGGTCTCAACCGACTCGATCATGATAAGTCTTGCCAACTCTGAAATACGCTTGATTAACATCTGGTTCTGTGCTTCTTCTTTGAAGTTTCTGATACGGCTTGTAGACACCCGTAATTTCTGTTTAACCATTCAAGAATCCTTATGGCGTACTTAGTACTATCCTTTTGGTGCGTCTGACATAAATTTTGAATGCTGGTTGCCCGAATATGTATTCTTTGATAATAGTTTTAATTCCCATCAGCACAGAAGGTTCTTTGCCGCGCCACGGTAGCGTACATTTTGGACTCTTGTCAGCAACACTGGCTCATCCTCCATTCCAACACTCATTTACAATGGCATTCCAGCTCTTAGCTCTATGGACAATCTCGACTTAGTTTGCTAATTTCCCGACGACCTTCGTTGAATATTCGCAGAAACAGCCAGTATTCCATTATCGGTTTTCTAATGTGGAGACCCGTCTGCGCATACTTATTCAAAACATTTTCATTCCCATCGTAATTATCATCGTCGAAATTGTTCCTTTGTACTTCTCACAACATCCAACTCTGGAATTTTTCTGGGACAAAATACTGTGGAGTTTTCGCACCACTTGGAGTGGATTTCTTTTCTTAGAAGCTGCATTTGTGGCAACAAGATAATATTCTTCATCCGAGTGAGTCCATTGGAGATTGGGGAGATTAAAATTTTCGAGAACAATGATTTCATCGCAGGGTTCTGTGATTTCACATTCACATTAGTCGCGAGGTGATAACTGTGTATTGGTTGGGACTGGCGAACATAGCAACAGAGGATATAAAGTTTGTGTTTGAAGGGAGTAACTTTAACACAGATGAATTCGAAATCGCCAGTAGATGACTTTTTGACAAGCTTAGGGTTCAAACGAACTTTGATTGCCAGAAAAGAATTCAGGTGTGAATAGTTCCGAATCCTTGATGTTAGATTAGTTTCGGTTAAAGCAAAAATATCATAGCTTTTGAGAGTAAATAGAAGATGTTTTTGTACGCAGCATCCTCACATTTTGGTAGTATCACTCAAACGATTGTTTGCTGGATTATTATTATTTTTTTTTATAATTTGTGAGCGCTTAAGGGATTTAAGTACCCTTAAAATGTTTGCATACAGCGCGGGCGAAGGAAAAAAATGGTTTTAAATGTTTGAAGGTTATAATGATGAGGGAATAAAGAGCTAGGCAGGGCATTCTATAAACGAGTTGTACGGCTTAGGAACGAATCACGATATTTTGGAGTACGTCCGAAAGTGGTCTTGAGGGTATACTGATGAGCATTCATATCGAGATGGGTGTTATGGTTAAAAGTTTGAAGGGGCGGAATGCTACTGGCGATTTCAGTGGAGCATTGATGAAAATAGCAATAAAACAGTGTTGGACACAAGACATTACGTCAGTGTTCGAGGGTGTCCATTGTTTGAGTGATATTACTATCACCTATGAGTTTTATCGCACGGTTTTGAATCCTATCTAGCAGGTGCAGAGATGTTTTGGGGGCACCCGACCAGGTGTGGGCAGATATTTCTTTTCGACATTTCGCAGCATTTTTGACATTATCGAATATATGGTCATTCCAACGTAAGTTTTCACTGACACACATACCGAGAATGGAAATTTATCGGTTTCGACGATGAAAGTGCCATTCATGGATAATGGCTGAGTGTTTAAATTTCGCTTTAATGACTGCAGAAAGCATTGTGTTTTGGAAGCATTAAATTCCACTCTGTTGATAGTTCCCCAATTGATTATGCTGTTGATATCGTAATTTAATGAGCTTAGCATACTGTGATAACCACTCAAATGTGAGCAGCGACATCTAGCAGAAAATGTCGAAACTCGAAGGTTTCGATACTGGATTAGCAACTGGAGAGTAGAATCGAATTTTCTAGCAAATTGGAAATTGTATGGGACGCTGGATGGCGAGGATTGTTCTCGAAGTATGTCATTCGAGTATAAATACCAGCATCCCAAAGGTATGCAAATCAGTTCCAAAGTTGAATTTGAAGTGTTAATTAGAAGAAGTGATTAAGTGGTTTAAGTAAAAGATAAGAAAAGTATAAGTGGTTGAGAAATTGAATTGTACTGAGAGAAAGAATTAAATAGTGAATTGTAACTGTACTGAATAAAGGGATTTGTATTGAAAAGAATAAGTTCTATCATTTGTACCCACACGAACATTTTACATTGGTGTCAGAAGTGGGATAGGACTTATTGTGTGTAAAAAAAAAAAAAAAAAAAAAAAGTGTTTTCTGACTATTTGAAAAAGCTAGGATGGGTCGAAAACTATTACAATTGACCCTCGTCCAACTCAAATCCGAGTTGAACAAGAGAAGCCTCAGCGCCAGTGGAGGAAAAAGTGACCTGGTGCTCCGACTTCAGGAGGCTTTGAACAACGAGGGACATGATCCTGATGCATATTCCTTTGATGTTGACGAGGATGAACAGACAAGTACCGGCAATGACATGGCTGCGATGATGCAACTCCTCTTACTAAAAATGGAAGAACAGACGAACATTCTCCAGAACAGTCTGGAACAAAAAATGGACGAACAGAAGAATAGTCTCGAACAAAAAATGGACGAACAGAAGAACAGTCTCGACCAACAAAATAAAAATCAAGAACAAAATTCTCAGCCTCTGTAATCTGGACGAAGATCAGCGAATCCTGGCAGAAAAACTAATCGGTGAGTACGCTGATATATTTGCTACACAAGACGGAGAATATGGACGTACGCATATTGTTCAACACCACATTGACACCGGAGACGCTCGACCAATCCGTCAACCTGCAAGGCGTCTTCCATTGGCAAAGCAAACAGAAGTTGCCGAAATGATGTCGAAGATGAAAGCTGAGGGAGTGATTGAAGAATCGCAAAGTCCGTGGGCATCTCCAGTGGTCCTCGTGAAGAAGAAAGATGGCAGCACGAGATTTTGTGTAGACTACCGCCGTCTCAATGATGTCACTAAAAAGGACAGCTACCCACTTCCGAGAATCGATGACACTTTGGATATGCTTTCTGGAGCGAAATGGTTTTCAACACTTGACTTGAAGAGCGGTTACTGGCAGGTAGAGATAAATCGTGCGGATCGTGAGAAAACTGCCTTCACTACAGGAAGCGGTCTTTGGCAGTTTGCAGTGATGCCGTTTGGACTGTGCAACGCTCCGGCCACCTTCGAGCGACTAATGGAACGAACATTGCAAGGACTCACCTGGAAAACCTGCCTAGTATATTTGGACGACGTTATCGTCATAGGTAAGACGTACGAGGAGCACCGCGAAAATCTAAAAGAAGTGTTTGAGAGGCTACGAAGTGCTCATTTAAAGCTCAACCCGGAAAAGTGCGCCTTGTTTCGTCCGGAAGTAAAATATCTGGGTCACATTATATCAGCGGAAGGAGTAAGAACGGATCCTGACAAAATCGAAGCCGTGAAAAGTTGGCCTTCTCCAAAAGATAAACACCAACTGAGAAGCTTCTTGGGCCTCGCCACGTATTACAGAAGGTTCGTAAAGGATTTTGCTGGCATTGCAAAGAGCCTGCATCAACTTACGGAAAAAGGCCGACAGTTCAGGTGGTCTGGAGAATGCGAAAAAGCATTTCAAGAACTGAAGCGACAGCTGTGCAATGCCCCCATCTTGGGTTACCCGACGCCCGGAAAAATGTTCATCGTGGACGCAGACGCTAGCAATGTTGGGGTCGGAGCTGTGATCTCCCAAGTTCATGACGGTCAAGAGAAAGTGGTCGCATATTACAGCAAAGTACTCTCCAGACCTGAACGGAACTACTGTGTAACCCGGCGCGAGCTTCTGGCTTTAATTCTGGCTACGAAGCATTTCCATAAGTACCTCTACGGACAAAAGTTCATTCTCCGGACAGACCACGCAGCTCTGAAATGGCTACTCCAATTTAAGAACCCTGAAGGCCAAGTTGCAAGATGGATCGAGCAGTTGCAGGGTTACGACTTTGAAGTGCAACACCGCAAGGGAACACTCCACTCAAATGCTGATGCTCTCTCTCGTCGACCATGCGGAGTAAAATGCGAACACTGCAATCGTAAAGAAGCAAAAGAACAGGCAGCTATCCAAATGATCAGGACTGAGCCAATGGAGGGTTGGAGTATAGACGAAATCCGTTCCTCCCAACAGGCAGACAATGACATCGAACCAATATTGGCCTGGAAGGAACACGAGGAAAGACCAAGCTGGCAGCAGATATCAGATCGGAGCCAAACTCTGAAGGCATACTGGGCACAGTGGGACTCGCTTTTTGTGCAAGATGGATTGCTGAAGAGAAAATGGGAAAGTGCAGATGGGACAACATCTCGTATGCAGCTAATTGTGCCACGATCCAGAGTCAACCAAGTGCTCCATGAAATACATGACGGAATCTCAGGAGGCCATTTGGGAATAAACAAGACGTTGGAAAAGGTAAGGGAACGTTTCTATTGGCTAAGCGCTAAACAAGATGTCGAGAATTGGTGCAAAAAGTGCATAAGGTGTGCGGCTACCAAGGGTCCAAAAGTAAAGCCACATGGACAAATGCAACAATACAATGTCGGAGCACCTTTCGAACGAATAGCCATCGACATCGCTGGGCCGTTTCCCGAAACCTTTAATGGAAACCGATATACTCTCGTAGTCATGGATTACTTCAGTAAGTGGCCGGAAGTGTTTGCCATCCCAAATCAAGAGGCTAAGACCGTAGCCGAACAGATAGTCAACAACTGGGTGAGCAGATTTGGTGTCCCAATGGAGCTGCACTCTGATCAAGGGCGAAACTTTGAATCAAAAGTCTTCCAGGAAATATGCCAATATTTGGGAATAAGAAAGACAAGGACAACGCCGCTACACCCTCAATCTGATGGAATGGTCGAGCGATTCAATCGGACCTTGAATGAGCATCTATCTAAGGTTGTCAGCAACTGCCAGCGGGATTGGGATCGACACATACCCCTCTTCTTAATGGCCTACCGAAACGCGGTCCATAGCTCAACAGGGCACACACCATCCGAGATCTTATTTGGTCAAACAATTCGGTTGCCAAGTGAAGCAAAATTCGGATCCCCACCGACGGAGCCCAAAGAGGTGAACGAGTACGTGAATGACTTACGCAGCAGGATTCGTAAATTGCATGAAGACACCAGAGAAAAGATGAAGCTAGCAAGCAGCCGCATGAAAACTAGGTACGATATCAAGGCGAAATCTTCCGGTTTCAACGAAAGAGATCTGGTTTGGCTGTATAATCCTCAGCGTAAGAAAGGCAAATCACCAAAATTGCAACAGGACTGGGAAGGTCCATACAAGGTGATAACCCGCATTAATGACGTTGTCTACCGGATCCAGCGTGGGGATCGAGGAAAATTGAAAGTGGTCCATTTGGATAGAATGTGTCATTTCAACGGGATGCTGAATGACGAAGTTGTTCGGGACGAACAACTGTAGGGAGGGAGCAATGTGATAACCAGTCAAATGTGAGCAGCGACATCTAGCAGAAAATGTCGAAACTCGAAGGTTTCGATACTGGATTAGCAACTGGAGAGTAGAATCGAATTTTCTAGCAAATTGGAAATTGTATGGGACGCTGGATGGCGAGGATTGTTCTCGAAGTATGTCATTCGAGTATAAATACCAGCATCCCAAAGGTATGCAAATCAGTTCCAAAGTTGAATTTGAAGTGTTAATTAGAAGAAGTGATTAAGTGGTTTAAGTAAAAGATAAGAAAAGTATAAGTGGTTGAGAAATTGAATTGTACTGAGAGAAAGAATTAAATAGTGAATTGTAACTGTACTGAATAAAGGGATTTGTATTGAAAAGAATAAGTTCTATCATTTGTACCCACACGAACATTTTACAATACGTTGCCGTTCTCGTTCTACAGCCGAAGAGCAGGGCCGTGAGTCCGGGAACGAATATGAAAAGCAGAGGGTACTGTCATCAGCAAAGGAATATATTGGATTAGGAGTAGCAGAAAAGAGATCGTTGAAGAGTGTCGAGGACAGAACGGAGCTCTGGGGCATACCAGCATTTATTTTGTGAATATTAGACTTGAAACCGTCCAAGACAACTTGTATTGAACGTTCCGAAATATAATTTCTAATCCATTGAAGAAGAGAATCATCGATCCCAAAAGCACGCATTTTCGACAATAGAGCCGGATGCCAAACTCTATCTGTCAGCGTTTCCATGAACATGGACTGAAGGGACGTAAATGCAATGGGTCTGTAGCAGGAGAAAAGAAGAATCGCTTTTGTAGGGACGAGCTGGACAAATGATGTTGTTCATCTTCTCGGAAAGAGTCCTAAAGAATAGGATTGAGGAAAAAGTTTACGCAGTGATTTTGCCAGCGAGGAAGAACACCACTTTAGAACAGTAGGAGATATAACACCTGGACCAGCGGATTTGTGTATGTTAAGATTATTAAGTACTCTTGCTACTATACGAGAGCGAAAATGGATTCATCCCATTGAAGATTCAACGCACTCAAGTGTAGGCGGGGACAAAGCACAATCTGGAAGTGTGGAGCTGGCCGCAAAGTAAGCAGATTTGCCCTGTCCAAAGAGCTGACAGCTGGAATGTCATTGTAAATGACCGTTGTGATAGAGGATGTGGCAGAATTTCTAATATTGTTGACGAACGACCAAAAATTGTTAGTACCTTTGGGACATTGTAGTACTTTTTGCTCAGTTTTTGGTCGTCTAAGAATCTACACTCTTAAGAAAGACGTTGCAGTCATTCCTGGCTCGTTTAAATTTTTTTCTGTTTTCCTCTGTCGGTTTGGTCTTGAAGGACCGAAAAATCATTTCTCTAACCCTGACAACCTCTTTACAGCTCGACTCGTACCATGCCTTTTCTTTTGATTTGATACTCTTCATCCGTTGAGGGATAAAGGATCTCATTCCAAAGAGAATGGTGTCTGTGATAATATCAGCAGCGGCATCCACGTCGTTGTCGAGGAAACGTAACGACCAGTTAAAATTCCGAAGAAGCTGTTAAGGCAGTTCCAGGCGGCTTTCTTGTATTGCCATCGGGTTCTTTTAGGAATTTTTTTCTCTAACTGTGTGGTCGGTGTACGAGAAATTAGCTGATATGACACAATGGTCCGTTGAGCCTAGAGGGGAGAGTACATCAATGGTGTACTTATTAGGGTGAGAAGTTAAAAACAAGTTCAGGGTGTTGGCGGTATGACTATCAACGTCTGGTATTTGCGTCGGCTCATTTACAAGCTGCGTTAAGTTGTTTTCCGACGCGAGGATCTCAACATACTGTCCTTCGGGTGTTGGGCCCCCGCCCAATTATCAAGGCTTCGCCCTTTAATGACGTTGTCTAATAATGAACGGGGGCAGAGCAAAGTACTGGTCTTATCGTAAACATCTTCAGATGACGCTACCGAAGGTTGCTACGATTTGATCAGTCACAAGCTGCCGGTCATAGGTCTTGTTGGCGGCTGGACCACCGGTAGTCCCTACCAGGACTTAAATCACGGTACCATGGGAGTCAGGAGCCCCCCGGATCTCGGTCCGGGCCTGACTTGTTAGAGGTAGGCTCCCTTGTGGGAGCGTCATGGTGGCTGTGGTTTAAACCCAAAATCGCGGGAAAGAGTCTTCCTATGGTTTTCCTTTGGTTTTCCTTTGGTTGACTCAATGTGGAGTTGCAATAAGTGCTGGGTGCTGCGACCCTAAGAGCAGTAAGAGGTTTTAGGTCGGCCTCGACTCATACCAAGGGTGGAACATGTGCCGGCAACACAGTTCCGAATTGGTATCGAACAGTGAATATCATTGTGAGCGATGGCAAGGCGTATCCTTGATCCCATGGATGTATGGGCATCCCGTAAGTTTAAGCCCACACGGCAGGTACTTACGTTAAAAACATGAGACATCTGTCCCTCGGGTGTTGTCTAGAATGCCGAAGTCACTCAGAAATGTGTATATTGAAATCGTTCGTAATAACCGAACTCGTTAAAAGTCGAATTGCTGTCCAGTTTGGGTCTTCTGTAAATTGAAATATCAACCACATGAAATTGAATTCCGGATTTGAACAGGGTTTGCGTTATGGTGGAGTTTGGTAAGCTATATAACTACGCACAAAATGGCGGTGAGAGAAGCGCCAATACAGCTGGTCTGTATTTACAGAAGTGGACGTATGCAGAAAAGTGATTACTTTTTAGCCCGCGCGTGACCGAGTGCAGGCAACAGGGGCAGGAAGGTTGGGATGCCCGCACTGTGGATGTTTGTTTCACTGCACTCGCGCGTTGAAGTTTAAGATTATTAAGAGTTGCTGGAAGGGTTGTTATGTTTGCATACAATAGCGATATCATCGGTGAAAAGAAGAGACGTTGTGCCGGACTCGTTAATATGCTGCTTCACAAGCAACGGGCCTTTTACACTGCCTTGGTGTACGCCAGCTTCTACATCGAATTCTCCAGTTATTCCCACTATGCATTTAACTTTTATTTTAACTTCACCGTACATACCGCGAATCATTCTAATATATGTAGGTCTCTGGTGCATTTTCTTAGCGGCTTCCAAATAAGAACTTTGGAAACTTTGTCGAACCATTTTTCAAGTCGATGAAGAAGCTACGCAGATCCTTTAAGGGTTCGCGATGCTTTTTCCAACATTATCCGTAAACTTTGCATCGTGAGCTGCTTCCCACAAATACACATTGACTGTCGTGAAGTTAAAAAATATTGCAATTTCGACTGTCTAAAATCCTCTCGTATACATGCGACATTACTTTTACTGAACGGTAGTATAATTTCTAGTGTGACCTTTGTCTTTATACATTGGAACAAGAAAGGTTTCTCTTCATTACTTAGGGATTTGATCGCCTATGATCATTTTATTTATCAAAATCGCGTGCCACTTAAAGCCAAGCCCACACTTCAGAGCGTATGTTATCCGTTTCGACTGCACGCCACAGGTCATTCTTTTTACGAGGGAATGGTACTGCTCTGAAATTCTTCGTTTAATAAGGCGTTAAAGTATACTTCCCATCTTTTGCAAATGTCTTTAGTAGATTTCCCTGCTCACCTTCTATATATCTCAGTGAGTTTTTTCTTCGTTGTGCTGAAGTCCTAAGACTATTATTATAGCTTGCTTACCTGTGCTTCGGCGTTGCAGTCCTTCTATTGCTTGTCGCCTATTTATACATTCTGAGAGTATCTCTTCTAGTTTCCGATACAATACCTCTACTGCTACAGCAAGTGCTCTTGACTGTTTTGCAACCTTCGTAATCTAACTCAAGATGCACTTTGACAAAGTTGGGCATCAGGCTCTTTTGTCGAAAATGAGCATATTTCGGATCGACTAATCTCGGGATTAAAAATTACCTTTGGGAATATTTAATGGAAGTTGTCTAAGATGGCTTCAACTCTGATATCCACAAAGTAAATACTGGTCTGTCCCAGGCTATGTTCTGTGATACATCGATACTATTTTGAATTTTTAGTAATGATCTCTTGTCCACCACTTCTAATCCAGTATGTTCCTTCGCTGATGACAGTAGTATTTTCTTATTCGTTCCCAGATACACGACCCTGTTCCTTGGCTTTGGAATGGGAATGGCGGTATATATTAAGTTCATTAAATTCCAATATTAACAGCATAACGAATATGAGAACCACCAACTTAGTGGAAATTAATGCTTCAAAATACAATCCTGTCTGCTGTAGTTAGGGCTACATTTAAACCCCCAGCCATAATCCATTAATTTCACTAGTATTCTGAAAAACTCTCCAATCTCGGTTTGTGTGTCAATGACGTTGGAATGTCGATGAAAGCAAAAGTGTTGCGAAATGTCTAAGCAAGAAATACTTTAGCTCGTCTGGCCTCAATATACATATGTATAAGAGATTTATTTACCCCAAATGGCAACATCTAGTCAGGTGCTCCTAAAATGAAACTTGCCTGCAGCATTCCGCTATGCCAGTTTAGCGATAAGCCTATCTTTGGAAGTAGTCAGAAATAACGTGTTGTAGGACGTACATATAACTCGATTATGGCATGCCTTCCGAGTTCTCTATTTCCTAGTAATTGTATTCTGCAAACACTCAAAACTAGCGTACATACTCGTACATCATAATCTTTCTTTTCTTTCCGCCTAAAAGTAAATAATAATTCGACCGCGCTGTGTGCAAATGTTGTAAGGGTGTCCATTATTTCTTGCAAGCGCGCTAATTATATCATATTGTAAAATGTTTGTGTTGGGTACAAATGCTAGAACTTATTCTTTTCATGACAAATCGCTTTATTCAATATAGTAACAATTCAATATAGTTTATCTCAATACAATCCAATTTCTCAACCGCTTATATTTATCTTATCTTTTACTTAAACCACTTAACACTAATAATACTCGAATGACATACTTCGAGAACAATCCTCGCCATCCAGCGTCCCATACAATTTATAATTTGCTAGAATATTCGATTCCACTCTCCAGGCATCAATGGTCGAGGCTTTGTTATTCAAGTATCGAAATCTTCTGCTCTTCGAGTACCGACACCTACTGCTATGTAAATCTAGATGTCGCTGCTCACATTTACATGGTTATCACATTGCTCCCTCCCTACAGTTGTTCGTCCCGAACAACTTCGTCATTCAGCATCCCGTTGAAATGACACATTCTATCCAAATGGACCACTTTCAATTTTCCTCGATCCCCACGCTGGATCCGGTAGACAATGTCATTAATGCGGGTTATCACCTTGTATGGACCTTCCCAGTCCTGTTGCAATTTTGGTGATCTGCCTTCCTTACGCTGAGGATTATACAACCAGACCAGATCTCCTTCGTTGAAGCCGGAAGATTTCGCCTTGATGTCGTACCTAGTCTTCATGCGGCTGCTCGCTAGCTTTATTTTTTCTCTAGTATCTTCATGCAATTTACGAATCCTGAAATGCAGTTTCATTGGGACCTCAAATCTGCTCACCCAGTTGTTGACTATCTGTTCGGCTACGGTTTTAGCTCCTTGATTTGGGATGGCAAACACTTCTGGCCACTTACTGAAGTAATCCATGACCACGAGAGTGTATCGGTTACCATTGAAGGTTTCGGGAGACAGCCCAGCGTTGTCGATCGCTATTCGTTCGAATGGTGCTCCGACATTGTATTGCTGCATTTGTCGATGTGGCTTTACTTTTGGACCCTTGGTAGCCGCACACCTTATGCACTTTTTGCACCAATTCTCGACATCTTGTTTAGCACTTAGCCAGTAGAAACGTTCCCTTATATTTTCTTACGTCTTGTTTATTCCCAAATGACCTCCTGAGATTCCGTCATGTATTTTATGGAGTACTTGGCTGACTCTGGACCGTGGCACGATTAGTTGCATACGAGATGTAGTCCTATCTACACTTTCCCATTTTCTCTTCAGCAAACCATCCTGCACACAAAGCGAGTCCCACTGTGCCCAATATACCTTCAGAGTTTGGCTCCGGTCTGATACCTGCTACCAGCTTGGTCTTTCCTCGTGTTCCTTCCAGGCCAATATTGGTTCGATGTCATTGTCTGCCTGTTGGGAGGAACGGATTTCGTCTATACTCCAACCCTCTATTGGCTCAGTCCTGATCATTTGGATAGTGGCCTGTTCTTTCGCTTCTTTGTTGCAGTGTTCTCATTTTAATCCGCACGGTCGACGAGAAAGAGCATCAGCATGTGAGTGGAGTTTTCCCTTGCGGTTTTGCACTTCAAAGTCGTAGCCCTGCAACTGCTCGATCCATCTTGCAACTTGGCCTTCAGGGTTCTTAAATTGGAGTAGCCATTTCAGAGCTGCGCGGTCTGTCCGGAGAATGAACTTTTTTCCGTAGAGGTACATATGGAAATGCTTCGTAGCCTGAATTAAAGCCAGAAGCTCGTGCCTAGTTACACATTAGTTCCTTTCAGGTCTGGAGAGTACTTTGCTGTAATATGCGACCACTTTCTCTTGACCATCATGAACTTGGGAGATCACAGCTCCGACCCCAACATTGCTAGCGTCTGCGTCCACGATGAACATTTTTCCGGGCGTGGGGTAACCCAAGATGGGGGCATTGCAGCAAAATCCTTTACGAGCGTGGTGAGTCCCAAGAAGCTTCTCAGTTGGTGTTTATCTTTTGGAGCAGGCCAACTTTTCACGGCTACGATTTTGTCAGGATACGTCCTTACTCCTTCCGCTGATATATGTAATTATCTGGAAAAAAAATAGATAATCTATATATGTAAGCATAGCTATCGTCGGAACCAGAAAAAAATTGTTTGACAAAGTGGCCCGGTCTTGAAATTTGAATACCGAGAAGACTTTTTTCTTTAGTTCTTTTTTTCTACGAAAAAAATAAAAAGTTATTAAAATAAAATTATTTTGGTAGTTCCGACCATAGCGACTGGTAAGCGGAATAACTTACTAAACTTAGAGATTATGCGGATGAATAGTTTTTTTTTGCTTCCAGCCGGGCAAAAAAAAAATAGTTTTTTCAGATAAATGAGTTTAAAGTTTTAAGTATGTATATTTTCGAAAACAATTTGAGCACCATACATTATCCCTTCAGTTTGCTCATATTCTTCTGCTTCTTTTGACTTTGGTTTTATTTGAGCTGTTCTGGTCTCTTTAAATTCACTCGCACTCTGACGGTTGACTGTACTGCTTGCCGCGCATCACTTTATTTATTCTTCATTCATTACTTCCATTACTTTCAAGAAAGCTGCAAACCTTCATTGAATGTACAAGCAGCGCAATATATATCGACGTCTTTGCCGGAAAACTGATGCTTTGGAGCAAGTTGACATACAAAATAATTAAAACTTTCGTTATTGTTTTGAGTGTTACTGCTGAGACATCTTTCTAACAAATTGGCTGGAGTGAATTCCTTGTAAATCGGCTTTAATACTTCTTGTGCGTCATCATCTAGAGCAGGTGGAAGCTCAAAGGTATTCAAAGTACCTTCAGCTTCACTTTTCCGTCATTTACACCAAGACTCGGGACATATCGGACAGCATAAATGTTGCGAATTTTTATCCGTCGAGACTTTATGGTAAAATCCCGCCCATATTTCTTTTTTCATGTCTTCAACTGAATTCGGATGTCGATGAGCTGCTAAACCGTAATAACTATAGGGTTTTCCAATAAGGACTTGACAATTTTTTTTTAAATAAAACGCAAACCATTTGAGATATTTCAAAAACTTTATTATCGGCTTGAAATACAATCTAAACATTTATGAATAGAATTCGACTTCGTTTATATGGCCACCGCGGGCACGTTTGCAGCGGTCGATTCGTTGGACCCATTTCGGCCGAAACAACCACTATTTCTCGTTCAATATTGGCTCTGAGCTCTTCCAACGTAGCCCCACAGAAAATAGTCAAGCGGCGTTGAATCGCACGAAGGAGGCGGCCAATTGACTGGCCCATTTCTTGAGATAACACGCTCACCATACTTACTCTTCAATAAATCGATTGTAGCGTGTACTGTGTGGCTTGTGGCATCATCCTGTTGAAACCACATGTCGTCCAAGTCCATATCTTCCAATTCGGGGCAAAAATAATCGGTGATCATGGCGCGATAACGCTGACCATTCACAGTAACGTGACGATCGTTATTGTCGACGAAAAAATATGGCCCAATAACGCCGCCGGCATGCAAACCGCACCAAACAATTATTTTTTGTGGATGAAGTTATTTTTTGTGATTCGTGAAGCACATGTGGATTTTCACCCGACCAATAACGCATATTTTGCTTATTGACGAACCCATTGAGCCAAAAATGAGCTTCGTCACTGAAGATGGTTTTGCGATGAAATTCATCATCTTGGCGCATCTTCTCCAGAACCCAATCGGAGAACGTACGTCGCTTCAAATGGTCCGTCGGCTTCAATTCTTGAGTCCGCTTGATCTAGTATGGGTGTAAACCAAGATCCTTACGCAAAATACGCCATAATGTGGTCTGAGCGATGCCCAATTCTTGAGAACGCCATGGAATTGACTGATTTGTATCGTTTGCTACGAACGCCTGAACGGCAGCGATATTTTCGACACTTCGACCACTGTCTCACTGACACGGCAACATCACACAACGAATATGTACACTCAAATTTTTGCACTAAACTTGTTATTGCCTGTCTACTAGGGCGAAAATTACGACCGAAAATGGAGGTAACGCTCTGAAAGTTGCAGTCACCGATTTTTATAATTTGCAGGCGTTGCTCGTTCGTGTACTTTACCATGATGAAAATGTTGAGTTTACTGAATAAATTGACAGTGACAGTTTGATGATTAGTGAAAGAGTGCGTTCACAAATTACATTCAAAGTTGTCAAGTCTATTGGAAAACCCTTTACCTAGATACTCTTGCAATAATTTATTTTTCAATTTTTTGGTCTTAACAAAGATTTAAAAGTTTTTTGTATGTTCGTCTCCAATATAATTTGCATATTTGATTTTGTACAACTCTTCAGACCTCTAAACATTTCTATTATTCCATCTACCTCCATTTTTACTAAATGTCACTGCACCATTATAGTCTTTATATTTTAATAATTGTTGTAATATAAAAAATACTGTAGCAAACTGAAGAATACAATAATTAAAATTGTGGTTTGAATTTATTTCTAATTCTTCAGTATTTTGTAATGTTTTTTGCCAACGTGTTTGTGTATTCCGTTGTGTTTTCCATGGTATGCTGATTAGCTTGGAAGGACGTTTTCGTTTCGTTTCGTTTTTTTGCTTTCGAACCGGGTCTCCTATAACTAAATTTACTCTGTTATCTATCCATTTTTTTCTTAATATATAAAATATATATTTTCAAAAGAAATATAACATTGAACTCTTAGAAATTTCTCGCCTTATTGAATCAGGTAAAATATTAAATTAAAAATTGAACATTTTAGGAAAAAAAGAAAATACAAATATTGACTACACCTTCTTATATTATATAAATTTTTCATCAAACCTTGTATCATATCAATTGTTCAAAGTACAAACCATTGCTTTGTATGCACATCAGAGCTCATCTTTGAAATGTTTTTACAATGTTCATTATTTTCAATTCTTCTCGGACTTTTGCAGCTGCCTCGTCGATATGATGATGAATAAACAATGTCCTTCAACCGCCTCAATAAATAAAAGTCCATCGGGGTCAAGTCCCGAGACCTTGCAGGCCACAGAATGGGTCCATCCCGCCCTATCCACGAATTTACATACACGCAATCCAACCAATCTCTAACTGCAGGGTCATCCTAACAGTACAGAATGGCGATTCTTTGCTGCAGTGGTACATACTTTTTTAAACCCTCAAAAAAATAAATTTCCTCTTTCTCTGCAAAATACCCATTTATTGCCGACTTGAGTTCTTCATCATCCGAAAATCTTTTTCCACGAAGACATTTTTTCAAATCCGGAAACAGGAAATAATCACTAGGGGCAAGGTCTGGACTATAGGGTGGGTGTTGGATTTCTTCGAAACCACAATCTCGCGCAGCAGCCTTGGAAACTCGCGCCGTGTGAACAGGAGCGTTGTCATGAAGAAGCAACACACCCGCTGCGAGTTTACCCCGTCTTTTCTTTTTAATTTCCTCCCGCAAATTATGCAATATGGAAGCGTAGGATGTGGCGTTGATGGTTTCACCTTTTTTTTGTACTCAATAAGCAAGATTCCCTTTGAGTCCCAAAAAACTGTGGCCATGAGCTTCCCGGCAGACGGAGTGACTTTGAACTTCTTCGGGGGGTCTGTTCCTTTTTTATGCCACTGCATGGACTCTTGTTTGCTTTCAGGGTCATAGTGGTGGACCCATGTTTCGTCCCCAGTAACAATTCGATCCATAACACCGTCCGCGTTCTCACTACACATCTCCAAAAGCTCTCTACAGCATGCGATTCTCACTTTTTTCTGAGGCGCTGTGACCATTCGTGGCACCCACCTTGCACTGACCTTTGAAAGGTTAAGATGGTCATGAAGAATGGTGTGAATGGTACCAATTGAAAGCTTGGTGATCTCTGCCATCATTTTCACCTTTATTCGGACATCCTCAAGAACAAGTTTTTCGACTTCTTTGATGCTTTCTCCCGTACAAGCAGTAGCCGGGGCGCCGGAGCGGGGGTCGTCTTCAATGCTCTCTCTGCCTCTCTTGAACTCACTTGACCACTTTTGCACAGTTGATAATGAAGGTGCGGAACCCTGGTAAACAGCCACCATCTCTTTATGAATAGTTTTTTGACTTGTTCCTTGCTTAGTGAGAAATTTAATTACAGCGCGATGCTCAATTTTCACCATCATCGTCTCAGTTGCCATTATGATTCTGTTTAACTAGAGATAAAACGCGAATTAATAATCACATTTATATGAAATTTTACATGAATGCACTAAAATAATAGTATTACTTGATAAATAAGACAATTTATATATACAAACACAGCTTCACACCGATACCGAGAATATGTTGAACGCCCCTCGTATGTACGAGTACGTGATGAGTTAGAATACGAACGGCTTAAAAACCAAGCGAAGAAATCGGTATCTAGAGCCCGTGCGGTAGCAGAAGAGGTATTGCATTGCGACCTAGAAAAATAATAAGTAATGAGCAGGTAACATTTTAAGGAAGCCGCAGCTATCGAAGCAGCAGAAAGAATGATCCAGGGATGGGGAATCGGGCCGTACAACATACCCTCCGCAGTTTGGGCGACAATCAGGAATCTTGGTTAGTGACTTCATTCAATTAAATGATGAGAGGCAATCGGATGCCTAACCAGTGTATAAAGGCAAAGACATTATTATAAAACTACACGTCAATCAATGTGGCTTTGTGGGAGGCAGGTCGACATATAACACGATTTAAGATTGACGGATAACGATGGGAAACATCGAAATGCTTCGATAGATTTGCATATAATCTTTATCAATTTGAGATAAGCATTCGAGGAACTTTAGAGATATTATATGGACGGCGCTGAGATTTCAAAATGTACCTGAGACGTATACTAGAATGGTACGGGATACATACCACCTTGATCAAAAAGTCAAAAATACAAGTTTATTCATCTAAATCTATATTGTACCCTTCAAAGTAATTCCCATCGACTGTAACACATTTATGTCGGCGCTTAATCCAATCCTCGAAACATTTTTTATATTCGGTTTTCGGTATGTCCATCAGTGCTTCCTGCGATTTTTCCATTATTTCCTCTCGGCTGCTAAAACGCGTTCCCCGTAGTGGTTTTTTTAACTCGATTGAACAGAAAAAAGTCACAGGGAGCCAAATCAGGTGAATTCGTTGGCTGTTGGATGGTATTTGTTGCATTTTTCGTCAAAAAATTACGAATAATGATGGCACTGTGCGACGGTGTGTTATCATGGTGCAAAATCCACGAGTTTTCTGCCCACAATTCTGGGCTTTTTCGGCGAATTGCTTCACGCAAACGTCTCATAACGCCCAAATAATATTCTTTGTTTACTGTCTGGCCTTCTGGCAAAAATTCATGATGCACTACACCGTTGTAATCCATGAAAACCGTGAGCATTGCCTTCTTTTTTGACTGAAAACGACGTGGTTTTGTTGGTCTCGGCTCATTTGGTAAACGCCATTCACATGCCTGATGTCTGGATTGCGTGTAGTACATAAACGCACGTCTCGTCTCCAGTAATGATCCTTTTGATGAATGTGGGATCGGATTCAGCCTCGCAAACCATCTCTTTTGCGACGTCAACACGGTCCCTTTTTTGCATGAAACTGAAGTCCTTTGGCACCAACTTTGCTGCTACACGACGGAAATCCATCTCCTCGAACACGCTCCATCCAGTGTCCAATAGGGATTTGTCAAACGAGGAGATCAACAATTACCTAAAACAAATGGACGAGACAATTGAACAAACTATGGAAACTATCGACGTACAACTAACGAAGACCTGTTCCGCAATCCTACTATTGACGCACTGCACCGACAGAAAAGTAGACTTCTGACAAGACTCAAAAACTTATTAGGACACTGAAGTCATCGATTAAAAATGTGCAAGCGTTAATAAAAGAGAATTACAGAATTTATGTAAGTTTGTATTGGAACAACAAGGTTCGGGCTATAAACACCAGCAACCCGAATGTGTTCTCGCAAATAAATAAACTATTTCGGAGTAAAAATCAAAACGACCTTCAGTGTCTGAAAATAGCCCGGACAACAGACAACGAACGGTTACTGACAATAGCAGGTATCGATCCAAATGAGGCCGCTGATGATGACGACTTCTTTGTGATCGAGGATCCACAGGAGAAAGTTGAGGCCATAGGGGCGACTTTCCAGGAAGTATACAAGGCCACTGACACCGTTGGCTCTAATTATGACCTGGACAATCGCGTCTTGGTGCACCACTTCTGCATTCGAAATGAAATAGGGAACTTGCGATCCGAGGGCTCTGGTTTCATCCGGTTCAGCGACGAAAATATGGCAAATAATGTCATTACCAGAAAGGGTGACCTACCCCCGTTCATCACGAAGGAAGAACTCCGTGACATCTTCGACACAATTAGGGCTAAGAAATCAGTGGAGACCGATGGTATTCCGAACATCGTGCTTCGACATCTTCCCCTAGAAGCGGTGGATATTTACACCACCCTGTTTAATAATGCAATGAATAATGCACATTATCCAGAGCATTAGAAAACTGCGGTGGTTTATCCCATCCCTAAAAGGGGGAAAGATACATCCAACCCGGCGAATCTCCGATCGATAAGTCTCCTTCCGAATAGCAGTAAGGTTTTTGAAAAAGTAAGCAATAGAGCTCTGTCTAGGTGGGTTGAGGACAAGTATATAGTTCCGGATAATCAATTCGGTTTTGAGGCGGGACATGTTATCTCACATGCCGCGTCTAAACTGGTGTACGATATCCAATGGAATAAAGGCAAAAACCAATGTACTGGTGCACCGTATGGTTAGAGGGTCTTTCTATAAGCTGACTAGGCTAGGCAGTAAACCACTGTTGTACATTCTTTATAATACGAGGGCGGGTCAATAAGTCCGTGACTTTTTGAATTTCTGACCTCTTTACTGAAACAGCAACACTGCTCCTGTCAACAGGCATCTGTCAGTTGACTCCTGTCAAAATTTAAACTTGCTGCGTCAGTTAGTTTGTGTTTGACAGCTATTTTTATCAGACTACTCACTAATTTCTTGCGAAAAAAAACCAAAAAACCAAGACAATGCAAGGGTGCGCACATGTGCAGTTGCCATGGCAAAAATCCATGAATTGGGCTATGAATTGCTCCCTCATCCACCCTATTCTCCAGATTTGGCTCCGAGCGACTACTTCTTGTTCCCAAACCTGAAGAAATGGCTTGGTGGAAAAAGATTTGACTCCAATGATGAAGTCATCTCGCAAACAAAGGCCTATTTTGAGGACCTCGACAAATCATTTTTTTTGGAAGGGATAAAAAAATTGGAGAAGCGTTGGACAAAGTGTATAGAGCTCAAGGGAGACTACGTTGAAAAATAAAATTATTTTTTTATCAAAAAATCTGTGTTTTATTCCAAAAGTCACGGACTTATTGACCCGCCCTCGTATGCTAACCAACAGACTGTTCATCGTGAAAAATGGTGATGTGACTTCTGTTGGAATATTTCAAATTAAAAATGGTCTTCAGCAAGGCGCGGTCAATTCGCCGATCCTATTTAACGTTTATACAAGCGACTTGATAGGTTTACTTCCCCATACTATTGCGTACGCAGACGATTTGATATCGTACAGAACAGGTCCAAAAATCGAGGTCAGCGAGCAGCGTGACTTCGATAAGATAGGACGATTTTGCGGTGACTGGAAATTGAAAATCAACTTTCAGAAGTCGGAAACCGTTCTCTTTAGGACGCCGTTGTCTGGAGCCTCTAGGGATACCAGAAAAAATTGGCGTAAGCTCTCGATCATTGGACAACACGGGCAGCCTCTTGCCTTTCGAAATGTAGTCAGATACCTTGGAATCTGGCTAGATCAGTTTCTGTATTTTAACAAAAATGTAGATGCTGCTCTGGCCAGAGCTAGAGGTGCTTTTGCCCTTACAAAGAGACTGTTTTATAGCAGCCAACTCGATGCGAGGGTAAAGGTAATCTGCTACATGGCTCTTATCAGGCCCATGCTGGTAATTGGGTGTCCCGTGTGGTTCAATGGACGAGCAAGCTTAATGGAAAAGATTCGGGTGTTTGAGAGGACTTGCCTTCGTTTGTACAGAACACCAGAGTCGGATTACAATTTTTTTTATCCTAATGAGGTCCTTTACAATAGGGCGAACCTAATACGAGTGGACAACTTCGTAATTAAGCTGACTCCAAGGCATATTTCAAGAGCAATGACCTCGACGAATAATCTGGTATCTGGGGCTTTCTACCCCAATTACCTTTACCACGAGAGTGTGCGCTCTGACGGCTTCGTTCCACCGGAAGCATTCCTCTACCTAGATCATATAGGGTTGATCCAGGATAGATCAGCGGTGCAGCTGGGGACAGCTGGGGACAGCTGGGGACAGGCGTCTCAACTACGGCAGAGACGTCGCACACGGCAGTGTGGATCACCTCAGGTTCAGTAGGGCGGTAGGGAATCGCGATAAGAGGGATGTCGTTCGGCAGCACCAGCATTTCTTTTGGTTGAATGATGGAAAAGATGTTTCGTCGTCGTTTCCGTCAATTACAGACCAGCCTCACTAGTGAGGCAGAGCTGACCAATCTATTTTCTCTGTAAATAGCGATGGCCGGCTTACGTAGGTTTAGGTTAGCATTTAAGAAATATGTATATTATTGTATACTATATATTGTATAATACTAATATATGTATATTATTGTGTATAATATTTACATATGTGTGAGTATATGTGTATTGTGTATGTAGGTTAGGTAGGCTAAGGTTTATTTTAAGTTAGATATTAAGTTTTTATAAAAAATAAAAAAATTATGTTCATATGCTAAGTTTTTGTTAACAATTTTTTTTCTTAGCTTTAAGTATAGAAAATAAATATCCGTAAAGAAAATGTAAATAAAGTTGAAAGACATAGTTATAAGAATTTAGAGTAACTTAGAGCGCTTGTGTGGGGCCAGTAAGTTAGCATAAGATTGTTAAGTAATTGTAAGTTAGCATTTAAGCATTTTTTGTTAGAATGTAAGAGTTAGTGATTAAGAAAATAAAATGAATTCAAAACTAAAACTAAACTAACGACGGAAACCTAAATCATTTACCAAAATGTCTTGGAGGGATCAATAGGCAATGTTCAAGTCCTCCGCTATCTCTCTGATGGTTAATTTGCGGTTACTGACCAACATTTCTTTTACTCCATCAATGTTTTCGTCGCCACTACGTTCATCATCTTCGATTGTCTATCGAACACTTTTGAACCGCTCGTGCCACTGGTAAACGACCGTTTTCTTTAGAGAATCGTTGCCGAAACACTTTTCCAATTAAATCCGTTTTTCATGTAAAATTTAATATAAGTTCGTTGTTGCAAATTTAAATCCATTTCTAAAATTGTTTAAAATCGCCAACGCACACAGAGATAGATGTACTATTGGCTACGTAACTTTTGCAAATGTCAAGCTATGACGCTAAGATTTAGATGGAATGTCAACAACAGATTTACCACCTTAACAAAAAAAATACAGATCTCAAATCGGAACAATGGGAGCGCCACACGGTGGTTACTCCGGAACTTTTTGATCAATGTGGTATGTTACAATGTTGATAAAGCGAAAGTTCAATGTTATGTAAAAAGTCCGTTGCTTTTAACACCGTGTAAGATTTTCTGTTGAAGCAGCATATTAACAAGACCAGGAGGACTTGTCTTCTCTTAACAGATGATTATAAGATAAAAAAAATTGGGCCAAAAATCGCCCGTACTAGTACTGTTTTTCCAAACTGCAAACCCAGACTCCTGACATTTAATAAGATGGAGACAAAGTATCGAAGTGCGAAATATTTAAATTTTTAGGCTTTGTTCTTAACCGTCAAGGAAATGGCAATGATGATGTTGTTGATGAGTTGGGCTTAAGGTAATACTACTGAAAACGCCACAGTGAGCGAAAAATTCCACTTAAACTTTGTTTGCTAATTGTATGTAAGATTTCAGTGTTGGAAATAAAAATGTTACAAAAGTCAGCGGGTAATTAGGGGTAATAAGTACTTTGTATAGACATATAATAGTGAAAAAACTTCAGGGTGGTTCTGCAAATATTTGCTGTTCCTAAAAAGTAACGGGACCATCCAAAATAAAAATAACTGAAAATTCTTAGCCTCGATAACGAGGCGATTTACGTTAAGCAGCTTGTAGAATGTTACTAAGATCATTAAATTTAGCTAAACCAACAAGCAACAGCAATGCGGATATGCTTTATAGATTTCAACGGTCAATACAAAAACAGAAAAAAAAAGCGAAAAGAAAAAGGGGGGCCCTTTCGTAGAGACTATACCAAAACGAATATCTGATATTTCAAAAGATACTATATGACTATATAGTATATACAGGGCGTCCCAGCATTTTTCTGATAAAATTGGCCAACGATTTTTCAAAATGTTAGCCTTAAAATGCCATAATTTTGACTGGCGTTCATCGAACTCGACGAATTTTATGCACACTGAAATTCTGTTTTAAAAATGTGCACAACGGTTTCTTAAGCTGAATCCGTTAGAAAGCTACGGCCTTTTGAGAAGTTTTACCTCGAAATCAGAGGTTCCTCACTTTAACGGCCTATGACTTGGATGGGGGTGAAAATAGACCCCCCCTGCAATACAATTTTTTGTTTGCCATAACTTCAGGAATTTTCAGCTATCAGGACGAAAACCTAAGCTGGGACACCCTGTGTAATTGAAAAATATACATAATAACAACCAGCAGCAAATATTCGTTACCAACTTGACTGTAAAGTTCTTAGTTATCGAACAATGTTTGAAATCACTTAAACTTAAGTGGCTTTCTCTCCGTCAGCCAAATAAATCAACTTAAAAAGTTCGACCAGTTAACAGCTTATCGAGAACCAGGCGTGTGAAATCAATTTTTCACGTAATTGGCTTAAAATCTTAAAATTAACACGTCTAAACGTGCTACTTCATTCAATTTTATAGGCCCGGGCATCATCTTATACATCAACTAATAAAATGCTCCTTAAAGTGTATGTATGTCGCTGTTGAAGTATGGGTATGTCCGCAAAAATATCTATTTCAAGTCGGATATATGTATTTATAGTCAGATTTTTTTACATTCGAAAATAACAAATTACGATTACAGGTCAAAAGATGAGACATTAAATACAACCACGATTTTGTAATCCAACAAATACGACTACGAGCACCATTGTTACCATCATTAAATCGTGTAGAGATTCCTGACTCCGCCTCTGTTCGCCCACGCTGAGCGATTTCATTAAGCTGGAAATTGTGGATGAACCAAAAGCTCTCCTGCTTCATGGAACAATTGGCCATATCACGTGCCAACGTAATTGCATTCGTGTATTCAAGAAATGACAGTCAGCACTTATGGCTGTTGGTGGGCCGAAGCCTGCATGTGGTAACGTTTGTTAGGAAGGATAATGAATGGAAACTCGTGGCATTTTTGATTGGGATTAACTGTTTATGTATGGAAAAAAACATACAACATACACACATCTATGTAATCAATGTAAATATTATTAAATAACGGACTGACTTCCTACCAACACAGTGCACGAGTAAATTATGTCAAAAGGCTAGCGATAGTACAATACTCATACATGACACACATTGAATTAAGTAAAATTTATTTTTGCTTTATTTCTTTCGAAATATCTTCCAACAATAACATTAAATGTATGTATGCCATTCTCCCAGTAGAAGCTAGGACGAGTAACTGTTAAAAGTTTGTGTAATAGGTTTCTGAAAGAAAAATATTGTAAAAAGTCAGTGCTTTTAAAAAGCAACAAATCTATAAAAGAAATAAGTAGGAAAATATGCATTTGACTTAGTTATCGGCCATCAGCTTACAGCATTTATTGCAGTTTAAACAGTGGAATTACTGGAAAATTAAGACATGTTTTACTTATATGAAGCAAGGTCTGTAAAAAACGACTCGGCTAAAACGGCTGCTATTTCGCGTTCAATGTTGGCTCTGAGCTCTTCCAACGTCGTGTTGGCATAAACCAATGACTTAACGTAGCCCCACAGCCCCACAATAGTCAAGCGGCGTTAAATCGCAGGTCAAACTGGAACTTTTTTTTTTTTTGTTTTTTTTTTGTAATCAAAACAAAACCAAAAATAATAATTCAAATTAATAAAGTCACGTGATGGATGGTGGAGAGCGCTCCGCTCTTCCCATAACGGGAGTTGGAAAAGGCAACAATGGTGTTGCCGGTGACGTTGCGAAAGCAATTAAAAGGAGGAGGAGTTTGAGAACCCCTCCTGATCTAACGAAAAAAAGAGTGAATGTGCGAACAGAAGATGATGATCATTATGAAGGGGGCAATAATAACTTTGCTTCCCTAGCGTCATCCGAATCGGAAGATGAGGATGAAATGATTAAAGACATTAGCCGCAGCATTGAAAAGCTGCAAGAAAAAATGCTGGCTGTTAAGCTAATGCAAACTGCACGCAGGCAGAGGGAGCAAGCAGAGGTAGAAAGCGCCCAACAAAAAAAGCAACAAAAGCAGCAACAACAACTGCATCAACAACAAAAACAGTAGCAGCAGAAACAACCACTGCAGCAGACAAAACAGCAGCAGCAGAAACAAAAAAAACAGCAGCAGCAGCAGCAGAAGAAGAAGAAGGAGAAGGTGCCTCCGATCAACACCTATAAACTCGAGGTAAATGCAACCAAGGACCTGTGTAAGTTGGTCATTGGTAATAATTTTAACATAAAGAGATTGGGGAACGATCGCCATGCCATCCACTGTAACACAGTGGAGGGCTACGCGAAAGTTAAAGAGCTCCTAAAAGAAACGACGACGGAGCACTACTCATACACACTGAAGTGTGAAAAGCGGCAATCGATGCTGCTGAAGGGGTTGGAACCGTCTTCTGATCCTGAGGAGATCCTAGCACTGCTCAAAGAGAAGGAGTGCGAAGGACTCAAGTTTGTGGGGGTAAAGCCATTTATCACAGCTAGAGCTAGGCGGGAGAAACGGAATCTGCCGTTCTTCTTGGTGCAGCTCAGTCCCGAAAGCCGTCTGGATAGTCTAAGGAGTATCAATGTCCTAGACTACCAGGTGGTTCACTGGGAAAAATTAAAAAGGAGCGAAGGCGTTATACAATGCGTTCGCTGCCAGAGGTTCGGGCACGCCGCGTCGAACTGCCAAATGCAGCCTCGATGCGTGAAGTGCGCAAAGAACCACAGTTCCGAGGAGTGTGTTCTGGGTAGGGACGGAGCATCCGATAGGACGCAGCTCTCGTGCGTGTTATGTGGGAACGTGGGACACACCGCAAACTATCGGGGTTGTCCTAAGTTCACCGACATTAAAAAAGCAAAATTGGCGCGGCAGCAGAAGGTGGAGGTCAAACGTTCACCTGTGAGGTTTCAAACACCAGCCGTCACGCCCCAAATTTCCTACGCCCAAATGGCGTCAGGCAGGGGGGCTACGGTACAGTAAGCGACTGTTGCTTCTCCGGCGCCGATGCCGAGAACAACGGAAGCTGCACCCAACATGCTAGCTATCTTGCTCGCAATCCAAGGGCAGATGGCTCAGCTGCAAAAGCAGGTTCAAGAACAGGCCAAGCGGGTGGACCAGATCTACGCGTTGCTGCCGGGCCTAACGCAACACATGTCGTAATGGGTACGCACGTGGTGGAGCAAACTTTGAAGTTTGCACCGCTCCGCAGTGGAAAGCGGCTGTACTTGGCCTCTGTTTATGCACCTGAGGCTTCACAATCCACTCTATTCATTACAGAGCTCGACACGCTTTTTCGACTTCTGAGGCTGGAATCGGGGGAAAATTATTTTATAATCGGCGGGGATTTCAACGCTAGACATAGAGATTGGGGAAATAATTTGCCAAATACTAGAGGGAACCTACTACTCGATTGGTGGGGTCAGCACGATGTCATGTACAGACTCGGTCTTAAAGCGACGGGTAACCCGTCGTTTCCCAGAGGCGGGTCAAACGAGGAGATCGACCATTACCTAAAACAAATGGACGAGACAATTAAACAAACTATGGACACTACAATACCGCGGTATCGACGTACGACTAACGAAGACCTGTTCCGCAATCCTACTATTGACGCACTGCACCGACAGAAAAGTAGACTTCTGACAAGACTCAAAAACTTGTACAGACAGTTAACTGACCGACAAGACCCGGAGATTAGGACACTGAAGTCGTCGATTAAAAATATCCAAACGCTAATAAAAGAAAATTACAGAATTTCTGTAAGTTTGTATTGGAACAACAAGGTTCGGGCTGTAAACACCAGCAACCCGAATATGTTTCCGCAAATAAATAAACTATTTCGGAGAAGAAATCAAAACGACTTTCAGTGTCTTAAAATAGCCCGGACAACAGACAACGAACGATTACTGACAATAGCAGGTATTGATCCAAATGAGGCCGCTGATGATGACGACTTCTTTGTGATCAAGGATCCACAGGAGAAAGTTGAGACCATAGGGGCGACTTTCCAGGAAGTATACAAGGCCATTGATATCATTGGCCCTAATTATGACCTGGACAATCGCGTCTTGGTGCACGACTTCTGCATTCGAAATGAAATGGGGAACTGGCGATCCGAAGGCTCTGGTTTCACCCAGTTCAACGACGAAAATATGGCCAATAATGTCATTGCCAGAGAGGGTGACCTACCCCCATTCATTTCGAAGGAGGAACTCCATGAGATCTTCGACACAATCAGGGCTAAGAAATCAGTGGGGACCGATGGTATTCCGAACATCGTGCTTCGACATCTTCCTCTAGAAGCGGTGGACATTTACACCACCCTGTTTAATAATGCAATGAATAATGCACATTATCCAGCACATTGGAAACCGGCGGTGGTTCAACCTATCCCCAAAAAGGGGAAGGATATATCCAATCCGGCGAATCTCCGGTCGATAAGTCTCCTTCCGAATATCAGTAAGATTTTTGAAAAGGTAATCAATAGAGCTCTGTCTAGGTGGGTTGAGGACAAACATATAGTTCCGGATAATCAATTCGGTTTTAAGGCGGGACATGATATCTCACATGCCGCGTCTAAACTGGTGTCCGATATCCAATGGAACAAAGGCAAGAAACAGTGCACTAGAGCCTGCCTTGTTGACTTGGAGAAGGCCTTCGACACCGTATGGTTAGAAGGTCTGTTCTATAAGCTAACTAGGCTGGGGATCAGCAAACCTCTCTTGTACATTCTTTATAATATGCTACACAACAGACAGTTCATCGTGAAAAATGGTGATGTGACTTCTGTTGGAATATTTCAAATTAAAAATGGTCTTCAGCAAGGCGCGGTCAATTCGCCGATCCTATTCAACATTTTTACAAACGACTTGATAGGTTCACTTCCCCATACTATTGTGTACGCAGACGATTTGATAGCGTACAGAACAGGTCAAAAAATCGAGGTCATTAATACTCACTTACAGTGTGACTTCGAAAAGATAAGACGATTTTGCGATGACTGGAAGTTGAAAATCAACTTTCAGAAGTCGGAAACCATTCTCTTTAGGACGCCGTTGTCTGGAGCCTCTAGGGATACCAGAAAAAATTGGCGAAAGTTCTCTATCATTGGACAACACGGACAGCCACTTGCCTGTCGAAATGTAGTCAGATACCTTGGGATCTGTGTGTATGTGTGTATTGTGCATTTAGGTTAGGTAGGCTAAGGTTTATTTTAAGTTAGATATTAAGTTTTTATAAAAAATACAAAATTACATCCATAGGCTAAGTTTTTTGTTATCAATTTTTTCTTAGCCCTAAGTACACAAAATAAACATGTATAAATAAAATGTAAATGAAGTCGAAAGACATAGATATAAGAATTTAGATTAGCTTAGAGTGCCTGTGTGGGGCCAGTAAGTTAGCATAAGATTGTTAAGTAATTGTAAGCTAGCATTTAAGCATTTTTTGTTAGTATGTAAGAGTTAGTGATTAAGTAAATAAAATGCATTGAAAACTGTCAAAAAACAAAACTGGAACTGAAGAAGCGAGGTCGCAGAAGCATGGAAGAAAGGGTAGCAGTCATAGATGAAGTAAAGTTAAGCCTGGTTTCCTGGTTTGATAACAAGAATATGAACCTTCTTTCAGCCTACGTTGGAAGCGACCCATTATGTTCGATAGGATAAAAAATATGTTTGCATACTTTCTCCGCAAGCTGTCGATGTTTACAACCAACATGTGGGATTTACTTGACTCCATGCTGGGTTATTATAGAATCCATTTGCGGTCTTGTCAGTGGTACAAAAGGATTTTTTTTCACATGGTGGACATATCCCTTGTAAATGCTTGGTTGTTATGGCGCCGAATCAATGCAGCCGCAGATACCTACATGTCTTTGTATGATTTTAAGCTCGCTGTTTCCGAGCATATACGAAAGTCAGAGAAACCTGTTATTAAAAAACTTGGTCGTCCATCAAGTAGTCTCGGAACACTGACATCCAGATGGAGCGGCACTCCCTCCGGTTTGCCTGACTCTCCAGTACCCGCGAAAAATCCACTGCAAACTCCTGCTAGACATCAAGGTGTGCCTTTGGATTCGGTACGTTTTGATGAGATTAGCCACTATCCGATTTGGAAGAAGAACGACCGACAACTATACCAATATTGTTCCAAATTTCGTTCTTTCACATTATGTGAAAAATGTAATCTTTCTTTGTGTTATAATGACAAACGCAATTGTTATGGAAAATTTCAAAAAGTATAAGTAATTGCATACGAAGCCATATATGGCCTATATATGTAACATCTAAAATATAAGTAAATAATTTTTTTTCTCTGTTTTATCTCATCATTTAAGATTAAATAAACACATTTTCGGAAAAAAAAATGTTTGTTCCACCTCTTTAATAATTCATGCGGTAAGGAATTAAGGACCCCGCACTAATACTCGTACAAGCACAGGCCTATCGTCCTTATACCGTCTGCTTTTCACCTGCATCCAGGAAAAGAAATTCAATCTACTTGTTTCCCATGATTAGTAACGCGCATAGTTCCCCAATTACGAGTAGTTAATTTCTTACCTAAATTAAAAAGGATTCTCGGGTAAGCAGGCAGCCCTGTGGTTACTGTGTACTTTAAAGACTTCGAACTGTCCATCGCATTGAACAAGAGAATCTATCGATGCGATATGTACACATTTTCGACAAAAAACCTGGTGATAAAAGTCTTTAAAACATTAAACGAAACTATCTTTCGTTTTCCGTATGAATTAAGTTCAGGGACATGTCATTGAGGCACTATTACACGTGTGGCTTCAAGGAGAGAAGCTTTTATTTATTCAGATACATACATATGTTATAATTGAACGATGATATTGTGAAGAGAACGAACTAAAGCCATATTTTGGAGAAGGAAAAATCTGGAAGAGGCGGACTGGCGAAAAGATGGGCCCAACAGAAAATATACCTTCTAGCCAGAGGATATTATTACTTAAAGATTTTCAAGTTTTGCATGAAATATGCTGAGTTTCTTAAATCAATACAGCCTTTAAATCTTGGCACAGCCAAATCCATCATGGATTTTAGTAATATATTCATCTGTGATCAATATCAGGAACTAATCTTCTGATTTTTTATATGATAAAGAAAATCCAAAGCTGAATCGAAGTGACATGATGAACGTTCAAATGTACATAAATTAGTCTCCCCATGAAAAGAGAGGCATACGCTGCATTTGACCGCCTCTTCAAATCACCATATCTCAATTACTATGATTAATTACTAATTACTCGTACTCTTTGGAAGGATACAAATACGTGTTGAATAATTATCACAGTTAAAAAAAAAATGAATAGACGGTTGTAAATGCTTAACAACGTCATTGTAATGGTATACTTGACATTGCTCCCAATGACTGAACTTGTGCCACAGCTAACGATGTTATCTTGCTGATTAATAGAGATTATCTGATTAGACCATTTTTAAAGAAGTCCTTAGCCACGCATATGGCGTGCCGACAGCAAACAATTTTAACTACCTTTGTAAGCAATTATGATAGCTTTTTATTCATCATAATACAGTATAAATGACAAATCTAACTGAAAAGAGTCTACGAAGACGACGATATAATCCTTTATTAATATGAAATGATTCTTGGTATAATAAGTCTGAATACCGACAATAAATAATGTAACATATAACATACACGTGTATTTATGCGTTTAAAGACGATTGATGTCATCTTCTTGATGACTATGTCAATCGTACCATATCCATGAAATCTGGCGACGCCATTCTATGAAAGTATTGTATTTAACGCATCATAAATTTGCAAATGTTGTCATAACAGGTACAAGTAGGTATCAGCTTTCATTTGATGCCTTATGCCGGTGCATTGCACAATTTAAAAAATAATTTATGCAGAACAAATGAAGCAGTGATGATTTTGATTTACGGTCATTTGGTTTCATTGCGAAATTTTATTAGAATAGTTTAAATAACCATTGCGCTTAGCACTTCTGCTGAGAAAATGACTCTCTGCCTGTTCAACGGTAGGTTTAGTAGCTTTTTCCTTTGTGCGTGGATTTATATCCGCAACTGCAGGAGAGTCGTGACGGGGAA
The DNA here is from genome assembly GCA_949129095.1 of Volucella bombylans. Taxonomy (NCBI): domain Eukaryota; kingdom Metazoa; phylum Arthropoda; class Insecta; order Diptera; family Syrphidae; genus Volucella; species Volucella bombylans. The sequence continues at coordinate 36,532,067 of OX422141.1, read as the reverse complement.
TGGTACGAATTGGAAGTTCTAAAAATAAGACATCTGCTATTCGCAGATCTTTATTGGAAAGTATGACAAATCCTATGCCACTTCGTTCGCCATACCTATACAGACGTTTTACTTGAGCTCAATGTGACGAGCTTGTTGCTTATAAGATAACTTCAACTATAAACTCTTTCATAAACACTTAATGTTGGAACGAAACAGCCGCAGTTTGGCCTTAGAGGTTAAACATTTTTTGGCCGTGAGTTTTGGTGCCATCTGCAGCTGAGACAATGCTTCCTAAATACGAAAAATGATCAAATCTCCTGCCCGCCTTTCTTTCGACAGAACAGGCTGATATCTACAATTTTTATCAGAGAATATGCGGAATCAAATGCAGTCTTACACTGCTTTGGATTTCAAAAGCACCTGACAGATTATCGTTGGGTGGAAACGAAATTAGTCAACTTCATATGCAACATTGCTCATACATTTTACACAGAATTTATACTAAGTATTCATCCACAGTTTTATACTTAGATCTGTTGATACGAGTAGTTTCAACTACTAGATTAAAATTATCTTTAAATTGTGGGCGTACTACTGTATCTCGAAGGCTGTGATTGTTAGTATAGTGGATAGTGAGTATAAATTAACAGGTACTATCGGGTTTCCAATAAGGACTTGACAACTTTTTTTTAAAATAAAACGCAAACCATTTGAGATATTTCAAAAACTTTATTATAGGCTTAAAGTACAATCAAAACAAATTTCAACGTCCATATCTTCCAATTTGGGCTAAAAATAATAGGTGATCATGGCGCGATAACGCTAACCATTCACAGTAATGTGACGATCGTTATCGTCGATGAAAAAATATGGCCCAATAACGCCGTCGGCATGCAAACAACACCAAACAGTTATTTTTTGTGGCAGCAGCATCCAATCTCGATCTGTATTTAGTCTTTGTGACTAATGACTGTATTTAGATATGTTGTGACAAAAGGGAGCAAATTAATTATAGCCTGTTTGGCAAGTTCAGGGTATTCACTCCTAATACCGACCCAAAATTCGTTCAATGATATAGAATCAAAAACATGTTTTGATGAAGAAGAACTCAGCAGATCTATAAGAGACTCGTTTTCCGGAGTGCTTAGTGTCGCAGGCTGAGTTTTCATTAGAAATGCATTTTGTACCGACTCGATGTCAGTTTTCGTATCTGGAAAGTAATCTAATAAAGATTTTTCTAGACTTGCCAAATGTCCAGCGATCATACTGCCAATATCTGCTTTTTCAGTTTTTCAGTTTTCAATGCATTTTATTTTCTTAATCACTAACTCTTACATACTAACAAAAAATGCTTAAATGCTAGCTTAAAATTACTTAACAATCTTATACTAACTTACTGGCCCCACACAGGCACTCTAAGCTACTCTAAATTCTTATATCTATGTCTTTCGACTTCATTTATATTTTATTTGGAATGTTTCTTTTATATACTTAGGGCTAAGAAAAAAATTTGATTACAAAAACTTAGCATATGGACAGTTTTTTATTTTTTATAAAAACTTAGTATCTAACTTAAAATCAACCTTAGTCTACTTAACCTACATACACAAAATACACATAAACACACTTAGACGTTATACACAATAATACACATATGTTAGTATATACCTTTATATACACTAACACATGTATATATTACTTAAATGCTAACCTAAACCTATGTAAGCTGGCCATCGCTATTTACAAAGCAAATATATTGGTCAGCCCTGCCTCATTAGTGAGGCTGGTCCGTAATTGACGGAAACGACGACGAAACATCTTCTCCATCATTCAACCACCAGAAATGCTGGTGCTGCCGAATGACATCCCTCTTATCGCGATTCCCCACCGCTCTACTGAACCTGAGTCGATCCACACTGCCGTGTGCGATGTCTCTGTTGTAGTTGAGTCGCCTGTCCCCAGCTGTCCGAGCGACATGGAAGATTAACGGGACCGCTGATATATCCTGGATCAACCCTTTCTGATCTAGGTAGAGGAATGCTTCCGGTGGAACGAAGCCGTCAGATCGCACACTCTCGTGGTAAAGGTAATTGGGGTAGTAAGCCTCAGATATCAGGTTATTCGTCGAGGTCATTGCTCTTGCAATGTGCCTTCGAGTCAGCTTAATTACGAAGTTGTCCACTCGTATTAGGTTCGCCCTATTGTAAAGGACCTCGTTAGGATAAAATTTCTTGTACTCCGACTCTGGTGTTCTATACAAGCGAAGACAAGCCCTAAGACAAGCTCTCTCAAACACCCGAATCTTTTCCATTAAGCTTGCTCGTACATTGAACCACACGGGACAACCAAATACCAGCATGGGCCTAATAAGGGCCATGTAGCAGATTACCTTTACCCTCGCATCGAGTTGGCTGCTATAAAACAGTCTCTTTGTAAGGGCAAAAGCACCTTTAGCTCTGGCCAGAGCAGCATCTACATTTTTGCCAAAATATAGAAACTGATCTAGCCAGATTCCAAGGTATCTGACTACATTTCGACAGGCAAGAGGCTGTCCGTGTTGTCCAATAATCGAGAACTTTCTCCAATTTTTTCTGGTATCCCTTGAGGCTCTAGACAACGGCGTCCTAAAGAGAATGGTTTCCGACTTCTGAAAGTTGATTTTCAACTTCCAGTCATCGCAAAATCGTCTTATCTTATCGAAGTCACGCTGCAAGAGAGTATTAATGACCTCGATTTTTGGACCTGTTCTGTACGCTATCAAATCGTCTGCGTACGCAATAGTATGGGGAAGTGAACCTATCAAGTCGCTTGTAAAAATGTTGAATAGGATCGGCGAATTGACCGCGCCTTGCTGAAGACCATTTTTAATTTGAAATATTCCAACAGAAGTCACATCACCATTCTTCACGATGAACTGTCTGTTAGTTAGCATATTATAAAGAATGTACAATAGTGGTTTACTGATCCCCAGCCTAGTCAGCTTATAGAAAAGACCCTCTAACCATACGGTGTCGAAGGCCTTCTCCAAGTCAACAAGGCAGGCACCAGTGCACTGTTTCTTGCCTTTGTTCCATTGGATATCGGACACCAGTTTAGACGCGGCATGTGAGATATCATGTCCCGCCTTAAAACCGAATTGATTATCCGGAACTATATGTTTGTCCTCAACCCACCTAGACAGAGCTCTATTGATTACTTTTTCAAAAACCTTACTGATATTCGGAAGGAGACTTATCGACCGGAGATTCGCCGGATTGGATATATCCTTTCCCTTTTTGGGGATAGGTTGAACCACCGCCGTTTTCCAATGCGCTGGATAATGTGCATTATTCATTGCATTATTAAACAGGGTGGTGTAAATGTCCACCGCTTCTAGAGGAAGATGTCGAAGCACGATGTTCGGAATACCATCGGTCCCCACCGATTTCTTAGCCCTGATTGTGTCGAAGATCTCATGGAGTCCTGCCTTCGAAATGAACGGGGGTAAGCCACCCTCTCTGGCAATGACGTTATTTGCCATATTTTCGTCGCTAAACCGGGTGAAACCAGAGCCCTCGGATCGCCAGTTCCCTATTTCATTTCGAATGCGGAAGTCGTGCACCAAGACGCGATTGTCCAGGTCGTAATTAGGGCCAATGGTATCAGTGGCCTTGTATACTTCCTGGAAAGTCGCCCCTATGGCCTCAACCTTCTCCTGTGGATCCTCGATCACAAAAAAGTCGTCATCATCAGCGGCCTCATTTGGATCAATGCCTGCTATTGTCAGTAACCGTTCGTTGTCTGTTGTCCGGGCTATTTTAAGACACTGAAGGTCGTTTTGATTTTTTCTGCGAAATAGTTTATTTATTTGCGGAAACATATTCGGGTTGCTGGTGTTTACAGCCCGAACCTTGTTGTTCCAATACAAACTTACAGAAATTCTGTAATTTTCTTTTATTAGCGTTTGAATATTTTTAATCGACGACTTCAGTGTCCTAATCTCCGGGTCTTGTCGGTCAGTTAACTGTCTGTACAAGTTTTTAAGTCTGGTCAGAAGTCTACTTTTCTGTCGGTGCGTGCAGTGCGTCAATAGTAGGATTGCGGAACAGGTCTTCGTTAGTCATACGTCGATACCGCGGTATTGTAGTGTCCATAGTTTGTTTAATTGTCTCGTCCATTTGTTTTAGGTAATTGTCGATCTCCTCGTTTGACAAATTCCTATTGGACGGTGGGTGGATCGTGTTCGAGGAGAGCGCTCTAGTCAAGGTTGCGGAGAAGCGTGTCCATCGAGTCTTACTGTAGTTGTAAGAATATATTTGGACAAACTCCTCCAATTCCGCAATTTCGTTGGGAACTGTATTTCCCCAATCTCTGTGTCTAGCGTTGAAATCCCCGCCGATTATAAAATAATTCTCCCCCGATTCCAGCCTCAGAAGTCGAAAAAGCGTGTCGAGCTCTGTAAGGAATAGGGTGGATTGTGAAGCCTCAGGTGCATAAACAGAGGCCAAGTACAGCCGCTCACATGAAGACATATTTTTGTCCAGTTGGTAAACTTTTATTTATTTATTCATTATTCTTAATATGTATGTTTAACAAAAATGGAATACTTATTCTATCATAACAATAAAAAATTAAGAAAAATTAGTACTCGTAACATTGTTATTTGATAAATTAGCAAATAGTGGTAATATCACTTCATAAAAAAATTGCTTCAAAGAAAAAGAAAAAAAAAGAATGAAGAGAAAAGTTGAAAAGAATTTAAAACAATTAACTATATCCGAATTAAATAACATAGGACAGCAAAACTTTAATTTTTTCATGATCAAAATCGAGAAGCCATGTTTCAACTTGTTTCAAGAAGTAGGGTAGAGATCTTATGAGTCTTATAGGAAGCCTATTAAACAACTTACAGGACGCAACTGAGTAAAATTTCTTAAACAACGTGGTGCGAAAAGTTGGCATGAAGACAAAATTAGTTGAATTACTTTGCAGATTGCGAAAGTTATAAATTGGACTCTGTATATAGCCACTTTTCAAAAAAAATACTTTAGAAACTTTAAAATAGTACAGGGGTTTAATGGTAGAACTTTCAATGTTCTAAACAAAGACATAGAACGAGCTAAGCGATTTGCACTACACACTTTTCTAATAGCACATTTTTGCAAAACGACTAATGGCTGAAGCTTGGTTTGGTAGGCACCTCCCCAGCAACTTAAACCGTACTGTAATTTTGATTGAAAAATTCCAAAATAAACCGTTTTTAAAGTTTTATAACCACAGAATTTTCTGAGATGATAAAAACTACGAACAGCAGATCGCAAATATTTTTTTTAAAATTGAAATATGTTCGCCAATAAGAACACCTAGGTATTTAAATTGATTTACTATTTCAACTTTAAAACAATTCGTGTCACTAGATGCATTATTATTGGACACTGTACAAATATAATTGGATGTGATGGAGCTAGCACAATTTTTCGAATGAAAATAGATATCCAGCTCAGGAGACTGTTTCACACTAAGATTGAAGTTAATCAATTTAGTTTTAGTACTGACAACCAGCTTGTGTTCCGCAAACCATATTCTCAGAAGGTGAACATCATGAGTAATGTCAGCACTTAAGCTCAAAGGATTATCAGAGCGATATGCAATGCCGAGATCATCGGCAAAGGCTGTAACTTTTCCCATGAATGGTTGACTAAATAATGTATTTATATAGACAAGGAACAGTATAGGACCAAGAACTGAACCTTGGGGTACACATAAGTTTAAAGTTTTTGAATTACTAAAAAAATCAACAATTTTGACTCTTTGGGTTCTATTATTTAAGTACGACATAAACCAACTATGTAAAACCCTGCGAAAACCAACACAATATAATTTATTAAGGAGAATGGTGTGGTTTACTAAGCCAAAAGCTTTGGTTATGTCCACGAAGAGTCCAGCGCATGTTTTATATATAAAAGAATAGAACTCTAGTAGCGCATCTTCTGTAGAAAGGCCTTCTCTAAACCCAAACTGAGTAGGATTAAAAAAAATTATTTTTGCAAGATAAGCCAGCACTCTGTTTTTAACAACATTTTCGAAGACTTTGGAGATTGAGGGTAAAACTTTCAACTCATCACGAATTTGAAATAATCTAAATAAAGCTTTTCCTCTGGAAAGTCATCTTTTTTTTTTTTATAATTTACGCGCGCCTAAGGGTTGATACCCTTTTACTGTTGCCAGGGCGCGGGCGGAAAGATAGAAGGAGGAGAAAGGAAAATTGTTTTTTTTTTTGTAGTGGTTTGAAACTCAGGTGTGTTTGGTTTCTATGTTTGCTCTCCAGGGGTGGGAGTCCGAATAGGACAGAGAGTTTTTCTTCACTCAGAGTGATTCGAGATATAATTCCCAGTATTTTTTTCATTGCTTGAAACTCTTATAACAGCCAAATCTACGTGTCAGTGTTATGCCTTCACACGCAGAATTTTTTTCTCTGAGTTCCAATTATACAATGAAAAACTGATTTTGCCATGGGCAGGATTCGAACCTGGACCCTCCGAGTGAGAAGCGTTTGCTACTACCACTACACCACGGCCACCCGTTTCCGTGTGCAGAAAAAGTGATTCGTACTGACTTCCCATATGTTTGCAAACTTTTTTGAACAATCTCGATTAGAGAGGACGACTTTTTACGAAATTTACAATCTTCACAGCTTCCTCAAGAACTTTTCTCAAATCATCAAATCAGTTGGCATTCTTCTTACCACAAGTAAGAAATTACTGAAAAAATACAATTACTGCTATTACATCCTGGCGCAATGTTTTTAATTTTTGACACGACCCCTTTAACCTTTCCTACCATTGCTGCAGCTCCACCGCTACATATATCAATACATTTTTTCCAATTAATGCTGTGTTTATCCATAAAACAATTTATGGCATTGAATATCTCTTCACCAGTTGTATTGGTTTCCAAAGGTGTGCAGATGAGCAAATCTTCTTGAATAGATGTGTCGAAGGGATTCCTCACGAATACAAGAAGTGTTGAAAGGCCGGTAACATCCGTTCTTTCATCGAGTTGCATTGCAAACATATCACAAGCATTCAATCTGAGAACGAGTTCATCTTCAATGTGGTCAGATATTTTGTGAATCCGATCAGACACAGTGCTGTATGAACATTGAACTACTGCAACTTTTTTTTGCCGCAGCTTCTCCAAGAACGCAACGGATTGTTTCTAACATACAAGGTTTAATTAAAGACTCTGCAATAGTGTGTAGCTTTCCAGATTGAGCTATCCTGTAGCTTAGGAGGAAACATGCTTTAGTTGCATTTTCGTTGTCAGTTTTTGCAAATGTAGTCAAACTGGACACTGTGGATTCATGCATGTCTTTTTGTTTTTGAAAAAAGCTGATGTTTTTCTCCTTTAAATTTTCGTAAAGTGTATCGCAATGTCGTTTTAGTTTTGCTGGTGCGAGCGAATTATTAACAAAATTTTTTTTTGCAAACAAGGCATAATGCATCAGGTTCTTCGGAGCTCCCAACAGGTATAAATCCAAATGACAAATAATAGCCGTTTTTTTGAGTGAAGTTTTCCTTCATTTATTTGTTTATCTTTATTTTGTGGAACTTGATGCGGCGTTTTCTTCAGCCTAAAATTCAATAATATAAAAAAAATTGCTTGAATAATTATTTCCAATGATATATGTATGTACATACATACAAATTGGCTATGGAACGCAAAATATCATGCCGATCATTGAAAACGGCGGATTGACTGCGGCGGGACTTCATCGAATCCGCATCCCTTCACTTCCGCAGTTTAACCCTATCATTGAAAACGGCGGATGCACAACATTATCGGTCGGTAGAACCTCATTACCGATCTTCTTTAATATCAGCTGTGTTATGTCATTCTAGAATTTTTGTACAAGAAAAATTACCTCCAATTCAAAGTAAATTCAAGTTATGGACACAATTGCATTTTTTTTCGATTTAGAGGAAGAGCTAAGTGATTGCCGATACATTCGTCAGAAAATAAGGAGTATGGCAAAGGGAATTTTTTGGTAGCCAATACTCAGTAAGTTGAGAATAATTTTCTTAGTCAGCATGAATTTAATATTTTTAATTGTAGGTTTATCAAACAGTTCAGGTTGAATAAAGCTGATTTTAAGTATATTTTGGATGAGTTGAAGGCAAAGTTACCACCAGTTGTCAGGTCATCATCACTGACTCCTGAGTTTAAGTTGGCGGCATGCTTAAGATTTTTAGCAGACGGTGGATACCAAACTGTCACTGGGCAGGATTTTAATGTAGGAATGGCACAATAAACGATTTCTGGTGTTCTCTTGGATATTTTTAATATTCTGGAAGAAACTCTGTGCCCAAAATGGAGAAAAGTCGAGAATGCCGGGAGCAATAATGTGTGTTGACGGCACACATATCAAAGTTGCCAAACCCGCGGATGAAAATTCTCACATTTTTTACAACAGAAAAGGAGCTTACAACTTGAATATCATGATAGTAAATATATATTTAACGTCATATTTTTCTTTTAAACAATGCTCTATTTCAGATATGTGATCACATGCCAAGAATTAGATATGTGGATGTCAGATATCCTGGAGCCAGTCACGACTCCTTTATTTGGGGCAACAGCGATGCTTTCTTCTATTTTAAATCTTTATATGACACTGGAGAGCCTAAATATGCAATTATTAGGTAAATATACTTTTCTAATATTTAAAACCAAATCGTTACTACGTTCTTATTTTATAGGAGATTGCTGGTTATCCTTTATCCCTTTGGCTAATCACGCCGTATAGATCTCCCCGTGTTGATACCCCAGAAAGTCGATTCAACAATAGCCATAGCAGGGGACGGAATATTGTTGAAAGAACAATTGGGGTATGGAAAAATTGGTGTCGCTGTTGTCTTGTTGTCAGCTCCATTATTCGCCCCAAAAAGCTGTCCAAATCATAAATGTTAGTGTTTGATGAGGAACACGAGTCAATAGAAGAACTTACCGAAGTTGAAGACAGTCATACTCACAATACACAAACAGAAATGTACATAATGGAGGCAAATAGAATTAGAAATGAAATTTAGCAAGACTTTGAAATAAAATTAATTTTTTATTTTTAAAAATAACAAATTTATTGTTTAAAACAATAACACAAAAGCCTTCTTGGCAAAAAAAATGTAGAATATCACAAATCAGCCTTCGTGGCAAAATGGAAATAAAATACACACATATATATATATTAGTCTTTTAAGGTTGCATTTACTTTCATTAATTGCAGTTCTAGCAGTTCCCTCTTAATCCTGTTTTCTTCCAGCGCAATTTGTTCCATTTTCTCATTATGCCTCTTTATTTCGTACAAAAGTTGTTAGTTTATATTGGTTTGGGAACCATTGAGCCAATCGATTGTCCGGTAGATTTTTCGTAAACATGAATTTGTTTCGTCGGACTGCTTTTGGACTGTTTCCAGCACTGTTGATACATTTTCTCTTCACATAAATTTCTGATTGGAAGAAATCTCAATTCCAGGCATAAGAACTGGGATTGTGTTACAGCGAATGCATGGGGAAACATATTATACTTGCAGATTTTCTTATTAGGGTGCCAATCTCTGTTTGGTTTCCTCCTTGTTCAACTTACTTTGCTGCTAGTTCTCGTGGTAATCCTTCCGTTCTCGACTTATTTGTTACAAATATATGTTTTTACTTAAGGAATCTAATATCTTTAAATGAACTTAGTTTTGATCATAATCCGGTTTTTTCTCGTTTTCTTTGGTCTGTGATAGTAAAATTGCTATACATCTAAGATCTAAATGCAAATGCAAACTGGAAATGATACCGCTCAGAGGGTTAATCTAAACTACAAAATATTCCACTGAGTATCCAAGATATTTCAACTAAGGAAGACCTTGACTATCTTGTGAATAACTTCTCAGAACACATTCTCAGTTCCGTCGATGCAAGTCTCAAAAAAGTGTTACTTTTTAAAGCTACTCGTACCTACCCATATAATTAATTTAAATAAATGGAAGAATATTTGAAGACGAAATTTGCAAAGGTGTCACCAAGAGGTTCGTAATACGAGTAAGGAATGAAACAAAAAACTCAGTAGGTATACTGGACAAAAACGGCAAACCTTTCTGGAATATAGTTAAATTTGTAAAATATAAAAACAGACAGCTACTTTCTTTACAAAACTCGTTTGGGAATGTACTTTACCGATGTCGAAAGAGCCAATGCACTTGCTATAAATTTTTCAATGAACCATAGTACCACTCAATATTTACGTGATGCACACATAAGCGCCCTTAGAAGTAACACCATTCAAGCTTTTATAGAAGATGGAACAATGCATTCTTCTACTTCTTGTTACTGAAGAAGATATTGAATTTACAATAAACAATCTACAACCTCAGAAAACAGGAGTTCCCTGTATGCTAAGAAATATTTACCTTAAGCAATTGTCTAAAGCAGGTATTAAATTCGTAACATTTATTATAAACCCATTATTTTCCTCTTTTTTATAACTTTTAAATTCATTTTTATTGTTTCTTTCGCTATTACTTAAATTCTAGATAAAAATGCTTTTATTTTGACAATAATAGTTACTTATTCTAGCTTACTGGCTCTTACCGAGCGCTCTAAACTTAACAATTTCAATTCAAGTTTGCCTTTCGACCTTAAAACTATTTATTTATTATTTATTAGTCTTATCTATCAATTATACAATATATGAAATTTCTAAGAATATAATTTTAGAAAAAAACTTAGATACCATATCTTTTTGTAATTTTACATAAAACTTAAAACTATGGCCCTATTCTACTTAACCTACCTAAGCTATTTAACCTAACTTAACTATAATCGGGGTGGTGAGCACTCATAGCCTCTCGCACCGGGTGGTCACACTCCCAATTGCGATTTCGGGTTCCTGGCATTCGTCAACATCGTGCACAAGCATCACCGAGATGTAACCAGTGCCATAAAGCATCGGTCACTTCTCAGAGGCGCCGCCTCATGTTAACGAACGCGGCCTTTCCACGAGACCCCCCTGAATATCCTTAATCTAACTTACAGTTAGGAGGAGTATGTTACCTTAGTAACGAACCGACCTAGGAGAGCGAGCCAACCCTTTCCCCTTCTAGAAGCCACCAGAATTCGGTGTATTGTTTTTCGGCATCGATCCGATCCCTGTCCGCAATCACGGGACTAAAACGGAGGAGCTCCTGAGTGTTGGCGACATTCCCGTCGTGGATGATCCGCTTATCCCTCGCACCTCGGTGACTGTGGTATATACCATCCCTGCTTTGCACTAACCCTTTAGCATCAATATGGAGAAATGCCTCTGGCGGGATAGAGCCCGATAGAAGTGTGCTCTTGTGGTACATCTCCTTGGGGAAATAAGCCCTAAAGATCAGGCTATTATCGTTGGTCATTGCCCTTGCAACGTGTCTTCGAATCAGCTTAATCAGGAAATTGTCAATCCTATTCAGATTTGCCCCAATGTAAAGGACTTTGTTGGCATAATATTTTTGTACTCTGATTCTGGTGTTCTATACAAGCCGAGACAGGTCCTAAGACACTGCCTTTGAAACACCCGAATCCTTTCCATCTGATACGGCGCTACGTTGAACCACACTGGACAACCATACGCGATAACTGGCCCCAGCAAGACAAGCATCTATATGTTTGTCAAAATACAAATACTTGTGGAGCCAGATGGATACCAAGGTATCTCACTACGCTTCTTACCGCTAATGGCAGTCCGTGCTGTCCAATGATGGCCAAATTTCTCCAGTTATGTCTGGTATCCCTAGAAGCCTATCTCAATGGAGTTCTAAACAAGATTGTTTCCGACTTTTGAAAATTGATTTTCAATTTCCAATCGTCGCAATACGCCTTAATACGATCGAAATCACGCTGCAGCAGAGTATTGATGACTTCGATTTTTGGACCTGATCTGTACGCCACTAAATCGTCTGCGTACGCTATGGCATGATTTAGGGCACCTACTAGATCACTTGTGTAAATGTTAAATAGTATCGGAAAAATCACAGCCCCCTGTTGTAAGCCGTTTTTAGTGTCAAATATCTTGCTAGAAATAACGTTGTTACATTTAACAACGAAATTCTTTCCCATAAGCATGTCGTAAATCATATATAGCAGAGGTTTCGGCATGCCCATTCTCGTCAACTTATAGAAAAGCCCCTCTAACCACACGGTGTTGAAGGCCTTCTCAAAGTCAGCGAAGCAGGCACCCGTACACTGGTTCATGCATTTATTCCATTGTATGTCGGAGACCAGCTTTGACGCAGCATGAATAGTGTCATGCCTCGCCCTAAAACCAAACTGATTTTCCGGAATTATATTATTTTCGTCAGCCCACCTTAACAGCGCTCTATTAACCACTTTCTCGAATACCTTGCTAATATTCGGAAGCAAACTAATTAACCGGAGATTAGCAGGGTTAATTCTAGCTTTATCCCTTTTCGGGATTGGATGTACCACTGCTGTTTTCCAATGCGTCGGATAATATGCATCATTCAGCGCATTGTTAAACAGCGTAGTAAATATATCCACTGCTTCCAAGGGCGGGTGTCTTAATACGACGTTTCGAATACCGTCTACTCCCGACGACTTTTTGTTTTTCAGAGACTCAAAGATGCACAGCAGTTCATCTTTTCGCACGAACAAATGCGAGTAAGCTCGTTCATTGGCAATGATAACGTTTGCCGTGTTTTCTTCACTGAATACGGTGAAACCGTGATTCTCGGATCGCCAATTTTGAAGGTCGTTGCGCAGATAATAGTGATTTACGTAGGCCCTGTTGTTAATGCCGTAATTACGGCAAACCGGATTGTTCACCGTATACACGGCCTCGAAAAAGGCTCCCAGCAAATCTACTTGCTCCTGTGGGTCTTCGACCACGAAAATACCGTCGCCTGAGTCGGCACTCTCTGGACTTATGCCAAGGGTCAGTAGTGTCTGTCCGTTTTCTGTCGATTGTGGAATTCGGACACACTGCATGTCATTGTGATCTTTCCTCCTGAACAACTTATTTATCTGCGGGAACATATTCGGACTACTGGATTTTATAGCCCGAAACTTATTGCCCCAGTACAGACTTACAGACTTACTGTAATTTTCTTTAATTAATTGTTTTAGGTTTTTGATCAGTGACTTTAGTGTTCTTATTTCCGGGTCGTTTCTGTCAGTGAACTGTCTGTACAACTGTTTAAGCCCCGAGAGCAGTCTACTTTTGTGTACGTACAATGCGTTGATTGTTGGAGTTCTGTACTTTTCGACCTGGCTTTAGTCGGAGTATTCTATCCGGGGATAGTCTGCTCCATAGTTCGTTTGACAATGTCTTGCATCGTCAGTACATTACGGTCGATTTCTTCGTTTGTCAAGTTCCAGTTAGTCGGAGGATCAACTTCACTCAAACGTAAATTACGCTTTAAGATACTGGCGAAGTACGGCCACCGTATTCTACGGTAGTCGTATGAGTATGCTTGATCATACTGCTCCAGCTGCGTCTGCTCGTTTGGGATCGGTATTGTGGCGGCAAGTCCGTAGTGATCACTATCGTACTCAAACGCTTGCAAACAGTTCCTTGAGTTTCGATCCGTGTTAGTCAGTTCTAGTCTACTGTCTATTAATGCCAAATCCAGGAAAGAACCGGCTGATGGGAAGGATGGGATATTCGTCGCGTACAGTTCAAGTCTGTACTCAATCAAATGTTGACCCCACCAGTAGTATAACTGGTTGCCCCTGGTGTTTGACGGATTATTTCCCCATGCGGAATGTCTAGCGTTGAGATCTCCTGCCAAAAAATAGTAATTTTCTTCCGATTGAAGCTGAAGGCAACGAAAAAGTATTTCGAGCACAGTTATAAATTGAATGGGATTGGGTGCTTCAGGTGCATAAAGCGACACCACATGCACTCGCCTTCGACTATGAAGAGGAATGCATACGATGCATGCTTCCAACACCCGGAACCTCATTAAATCCCCGCTATATATGACCCTATGGCGCATGCCTTTGCGTAATAAGATACCAACCTCACCCCCTCGTGAGGAGTGTGGACGGTCCCTTCTACATATATTATAGCCACTGTAGCCAATTTTGTGATTCTGGTTAAGCTTAGTTTCGCTGACCAAAAGCACATATAGGCATTCACTTAACAACCGATTTTGTAGGTTGGCCCTTCTCTCGATCCTGATTAGTGAGTTGACGTTTAACGCAAGAATATTCAGATTAACCTCATTCATTATATCGGCGTGCCAGACTTATCAAACAGTGTCGAATAGATGACGTCAATTCGAGCCGCTTGTTCATTTAATTGTTTCTGAAAATGATCGATTTTTCCGTGTAGGGATAGAAGAATCGCTTTCACATCCAGATCCGCTTCCGGCGCTTTTTTGGCTATCTTTGGCGTCTTTTTTGCTGTTATTGTGGCCTTACCCGATCCAGATACCATTTGGGCAAAGGATACACAATATTAGAGAAAGCACGACTCTTTTGACGCTTCTCTTCTTCGATGAACTGTTTTCGAGCCTGAACTTTCTTTTTCAGCTCCTGGAACCTAGGACAACCCCTGAAATTGGCAGGATGCCCCGAGCTCCTACAAAGTACGCAAAAGAGCTGACCCCTATCCACTACTCTATCATTTCCTAAAGGACATTCTCCATATTTGTGGTGCTTATCGCACTTAACGCATCTAAATTGCATATTGCAATTAGCTGCGGCGTGCCCGAACCTCTGACAGCGCATACATTGCAGTACACGATCTGCCCTCTCTAATTTTTCCCAACTTACAGCATGATAATACAGGAATTTGATCTTTCGCAGATTATTATGGTAGAATGGTAATTTATGGTTACCATCCCTTGCCGCGGCCGTGGTAAACGGCTCGACCACCACGAACTTAAGGTCGTCGCTCTGTAACCTTTTAAGCTATTCTTCGAGCTCCTCCGTCTTTATTGCTGGATCGATGCCTTTTAACAGCACCGTTTGGAGTTTTTCACCCTTAAGGGTATACGTATGTATAGTATTCAGTATCTGCTTTTCCTAGGGCGATACGTACTTTACGGTAATCCTCCATATTACTACACATTATAATGTGCTTATTCGCACTTAATCTCTTAACATAAAAATTCTTAGTTACTAACTTACATAACCTAATACTATCATTAATTTCTAAATTACCTACATTAATTGGGGGCACTCTTTCCCTCCCCTTGTTTTCAAGCTGCTGTTTTTGTTCTTGATGTTGTTGTTGTTGTTGTTGCTGCTGCTGTTGCTGTTGTTGTTATTGCCGTTGTTGTTGCAGCTGCTATTGTTGCTGCTGCGATGGTTGCTGTTGAATTTTCTGTGGTATTTGCTGCTGTTGTTGTTTTTGTCGTTTTTGCTAGTTCGTCTTCTGTGGCTTTGGCTTATTGGCTCCTTCTGTTTTTGTTGTTGCTTTTGCTGCCGCAACTTCTGTCCCTTTCCAGAAGCTCTTTTATAAGTTTGTCTGCTGAAGTATCGGTGTCAGACAACTCTTTAAATGAATTCCCCTCTCCAATATAGCGGCACTCGCCCCCTTCAGACTCATAAGAGTACTCTTTTCCATCCGCTTTATGTCCGCAGCATCTTCCTTGATTTTCATTTTTGTGGACAATTTCGACGACATCTTGCTTTTCCTACGCCTCTTTTCAAGTTTTGTGTCATCAACAGACTTTTGCATTGCTACTGCTGACTTAGTTGTTGTTGCTTGCTGTTGCATTTCCAATAACCAATGATTTCTACTGGACTCAAACCCAGGTCTTCCACTCAGCGGGTCAACTACTACTCCACTGAGCCACACTGCTATTTGTCAATTACTTGCTTATTTTACTACTTGATTGTTTTCACTTTTATGTGCACCACGGAAAAGCTGACCGTACTCTATGCGAGATGGGAAACGACTGTGTCCACAAAGACCACCGCCAAGACCTGTGCCTATGGAGACCTCAACAATACACGGCATTGTTTAAAACTCGCAAAAATGGTGCAAATAATAAAAGCTAGTAAGACTCCAGAAAATCCAAATCGTTATAAACCTGTCAGCTTTCTTATGTTAGTAATCTTGGTAAAGTATACTATACGTAAGTAAAAGTATTAAAAAAATGCATTTTAAAGTTTATAGAAGCTCACAATTTGGCCTTAGGTCCATCAGAGTACATTCCATCAGGCGATGTGAATATGCAAATGCCTTAAAAGAAATCGGTGACAAGGGAGGTCTATAGGCATGGTCCTGCTAGATATCGAAAAGGCTTTTGATACTGGTTGGCATGAGGGGCTTATTTTCAAAATGACATATTTAAACTTCTCTCCATATATCTTAAAAGTAGTTGAAAGTGTTTTGTCCAGTCGTCGTTTCCAAATAAATGTGAGTAGTGGTGTTTCATACTTGATAAATGTTCTATCGGGTATCCCACATGGCTCAGTCCTTGCCCCTATCTTGTATAATATCTATGTATATGCATATGCATAGCTACGGAGAGACTCTACAAAGTACCACATACAAAAATTGCAAACAAACTCCTAAAAATAATGCTATACTTACCTTGGCACCACTCAACTCTTGATATTCATAAAAAAGCGAATATTGAACAAGTTGCAGTTTTGCCTATAGCCCGCTTGTAAATGAATTAAATTCTTAAATTACTCGTTTATACTTATTCATTTATATTATCTATGCGCAATCCTTTGCAGTTATTCTTATTTATTTATTATTATTATTATGTATTCATTTATTTATTTACTTATTAATTAAGTAATTAATTATTTAATTAATTAATAATTAAGTACTTTATTTATTTACTTATTTATTTGTTGATTTATTTATCTACAAATTGATTTACTTATATATTTGTCTATATATTGATTAACTTCTTATACAGATATGTTACATATTTACCTATACATTTTTTCTTTCTTTTCTGTTTATTGTTTATAATGGCGATTTTTTTGTGCTATTTTCCTTTAGGATTCTCATGTTTACGAGTATATTTACTTTTAATTGTTTCAAGACAATGTTTCAGTAGAAAGATACAATTTCAAATTATCAATTCTCTGTAAAATGTGCAATAACAGAAGCTCTGTAAAATATTTTTCGAACAAAATAAAAACCTACATATCTGTCTATTTAGGAGTGCCTCTCAACGTACTCGTATATAAGATCTTGTTGGCCATACTGTGTGAATGTGTGTGAACTATATCTCAGCATTTTAACCCCTATGAATGCAGGTTTAGACTCCTTAACATAATGAATACTTCAATATCAGTAGCAGACTTTAAAAGTCTGTGCAACTAACTTGTGAGCTCTGATGACATTTACATTATTGGCAGGACATTGCGAACTGTCACAAGATTGGAAGCAGAAAAAATTGCTTTAGTTGTGAGTGAGGAAACATTTTTTTTCATAAATTTCCTGTAAGGACATCTACAAATTCGTCAACGGACCTCTATTACCAAGTAATCACACTTGAATATGATTTTTATGATCCAGTTAACTGTGCATCGATTGTGCTCTTTCAATTCGAGATTCATACTCACACCTGTTACCGACAAGTCCACAATTCTCTTTCAATTAGAATCGTCGAATATGATTGATTCCTGCATCCAAACGCCCATAATAGACTCATCAACTTTTTCAATTTTCTGGTTGTGTTGCCACTTCACTCGCCAAAACAAGGGCTATTGGAAAATAAATATCCGAAAGCGATTTGTGGCGATTATTATTTTATAACCAAAACCACAGAGTGTTGGGAATCGCAATTACCATCAATGGTGTTGCGCTACAAGTGCTTAGGGCGTTAGTGGTAATGGCGCTGCAGTCCATAATCCATTGAATCCATTTTCAATGCACAGAAATTTGCATCGCCCACACTGGGTGCTAGCCAGCTAGTCATTGTCGTATTCATACTTTAGATACAAATCCGCAGATTATTGGATTATATTGGTTGGCCTTTAAGTGATTGGCTTTCGGTTTCATGAAAAAGTGACTACTTACGAGTACGTCCCTTTTTTCATGTTTTCCATAGCCAACTTAAAACCTTGTAAAAAGCTTTTCTGTGTTATTCGACGGAATCATGGACTAATTTATTTTCATGTAAATTATCCGGAAGGAAATCAACTTGATTTCTGATTTCTCTTCATAGAGGGTGAGTATCAAGTTTAGTCCAGCTTCACATGGTGGTTTGGCAAGTGAAATTCCCAAAACTATCGTAAACTGAGAAGAAAATTCTGAGAATGAAGTGCAAGGACTTGGAAGTTTTCGGACCAAATAATTTTCATACAAAGATTGAAGACATTCCGCTTGGGTGCACTGGTATTTGTTGCACAGTTATGTTATCAAATTCTTAAAATTTGTTTCTTAACAACTGGAGTCCCAATTCGTCTTAGGTCTCATTCGTGAGAAGACGTAAGTACCTCTTGCAATTGCTAAGACATAGTAAACTACTGAGCCTCAAGGCAAGAGAAGAAACAAAGAAAAACTTTTCCAACTTTCTAAAGGATGGACTTGAAACTTCCACACGAAATTTAGATAAAAGTAAACAAAACATCAAATACTCATATCATACTTTTACTGGATGCTGGGTAACATACAGTCATATGTATATGTTTGTTTGTATGTGCATGGACAAATATGGCCAGTGTCAGTAATTAAGTCACCCACTGGGCTAAGGGTGTTCACAGATAGACTCGTAAATGTTTATAACCGACTCTAACCCTGCTACACGTACTCATATCTCACTCGAATGGCCCAATTTGACTTCGGAATTCTTCACAACTGTTCACAGAGCTTTAATGGGAATGAGGTGTGAATGGTGGTTATGCTACATTGGTTGGCTGGAAACCTTTTCCTAGCTATGAATTCTAGGAAAAAGTTCTCCTTCCTCATAAACTTAATGCAAATGAGTTGTTGCATTAATTAAACGAAATCAATTTGCTGCAAACGAGTAACGAACACATCCTTCAGCTGCAGAGCACACTGTGTTACCCTTTCAAATTGTACGGACTTGTTGGCCTTTTTGCAGCCGGTATCAGAAACATTACGACTCTTAACCGAAATTCTCAACAGCTATACCAAGGGTAAAATTACCATCAATGAATGGGAAATGGAAAATCTCAGCAAAATTTGAATTTGCTTGCAGTTCAAGTATTAAAATGTAAACTGTTTTTATGGTACGAGTTCACAGCACGTTTATGGCATGGGTATCCAATATATTCCTAACTACTCCAGACCTAGGAATTCCGATTCTAAATTCATTCTTTTGCTTTGGTGAGATATATGCTAAATGAAAAGGGACATGGCACACGTGCGGGGTAAAATATTGGCGTAATATATTTAAGTCTTCAGGTTTAAGGAAGTGATTTGAAAAGAGTAAAGACACTTGTTGTGAAGTGCATGAGGAGCAACGTCGAAGCACATGTAAACGACATAACATTTTTAAGATTGCGGCAAAACGAAAAAAAAAATATTTTGATTTGACGTTTTTCGCTATCGAACCGTAGTTGTGTTATGTTCTAGGAAATCGGTTCTATGCCTACTTATGGGCTTTGGTATGAGCTTTTTCATTTTATGTGTTAACCTAAAATCAGGACTATAAACTGTTTTCTTTTAAGTTGTGTCATGGATAAATGAGATATAGAAATGGCGCATGTTATGATAATGAAAGATTACAAGAACGCCCAGGCACAATATCGAGCTATAAGAGCTCTTCAGGACAGTAAAAGTAGAAATAGGTTTGACAGCAAAACCGTTTCCAAAATCAAAAATTAGGTGACAGGTTATCATCTGGTTGCCTGAAAGGCAATCGCCCGCCTTCGCACCTACAGCTGGAGCGAAATAGCCCCTGAGCACAAACATCTTTCTTTCTCTCTCTATCCCATTTTCCAAAAAACTAAATCCATGCTGAGGTATTATAAGTGTATTCATACTCACTTGAGTGTTAAGTTCTTAAAAAAAAACAACGACGTGATTACTATTGTAACATATTATAATAATTGCACTGAAGAACAGCAGGACGGTAGCACTTAGATTGTATTCTAGCGGAACTTTTTAAAGGAGCTCTAAGAGCATTTCCAGACATTTTGATCGACAGGTGGAGTGTGCAAAAAACTGAAGAAGAATTTGTAGTCTGTCTACATAATAATCAAAGTAATCCTCGAGCGAATATACGAGTAGTAGGTATCACCTTAAAGCGAGATGTATATGATACATTATCATCGAACAGTGCGTGAAATACCAGCATGTTTGCTAGCATTAGTATGGAGTCACGTCGTGCTCTGCATGAAGGAAAGGTGCCGGAGGAACTCCAGATCCACAGTGATATTTAACAAGGATGTATTCTTTATTTTTATTAGGGATTAGCGATGGAATTACCGCTGCTATTCAACCCCCCAAGTTAACATTAGTTAAAATGGTAAATATTTTCAACACCAGAAGTTCGTTGCTGCTTGTAACTGCTGAACCGGGATAGATCAAGTCCTTAACTACCTTGAAGTTATAACTGCTAACGGTGACCTTCTGATAGCACCGTCGGTGTTGTGCGTCCATTTCTGATGAGGGCATGTACTTTGTTTTGGTCTTGTGTACTGTCATACCAATTTTAGCGGCCTCCTCCTCAAAACTCACGGAAGCTTCATTGACGACTCGCTGTGTTCATCAAATCACATCAATGTCATTCGCGAAAGAAAATATTTGTGAGGACTTAAGAAAGATCGTGCCCTTTTTGTTTGTCAGCGAGTTGTCCACATACTTTCTAAGGCGATGTTAAAACGTCACATGACAGCGGTTCGCCTTTTCTGAAACCGTGATTGACAGGTCTCTGTTGATTCATTGCTGAACTTATATCTTATTCTCCATAGTCACACTGAACAATCTGTTGAGTGTGCCAGGGATATAAAAACTAGACATGGCTTTGTATAGCTCGTCCTAATGCACACTTTCATATGTGGCTATGAAGTTGACAATAGATAGTGAGAGTTGATCGAAAATTCCCGGGTTTGTGAATATTTGATCGATGGTGGACTTTCCTTTCCCGAAACCGCACTGGTGTAGAGCAACCAGATTGCTCATGAATGGTTTTAGGCACTCACATAATTTGGCAGGAAAGATTAACTGGATTTATTTCTCCACAGGTCGCGCAGTCAAGAGGGTCTTCTTTTTGTAAATCGGACCAACGATGCTGAGATTCCGTGCTTTAGGCATGTTTTTCTCTAGCCATATTCATTCCAGCTGTCAGCTCTTTGGATAAGGCCAATATGCTGCACACTTTGCGGCCAACTCAACACTCCCGGATTGTGCTTTGTCTCCGCCTATACTTGAGTGCGTCGAATCTTCAATGGGACGAATCTACTTTCGCACTCGTGTAGTAGCAAGAGTACTTAAAGATCTCAACATACATAAATCCGCTGGTGCAGATGGTATATCTCCCCTTCGTCTGAAGAGGTGTTCTTCCTCACTGGCAAAACCACTGAGTAAGCTTTTTCATAAATCCTACTCTTTAGGACTCTTCCCGTGCAGATGGAAAACAGCATTTGTCCAGCCCGTCCCTAAAAAAGGCGAATCATCTTCTCTCTCCTCCTACAGACCCATTGTACTTACGTCCCTTCTTTCCAAGGTCATGGAAACGCTGATAAATCGTCAGCTCATGAAATGTCTCGAAACACGAAAACTTTTCAATGACCGGCAATATGGTTTTCGTAGCAACAGGTCCACTGGTGATTTGATGGCATGTCTTACCGAAAAGTGGAACCAAAGCGTACATCAATCTGGCGAAAGCAAGATAGTTGCACTTGATATTTCTAAGCCATTTGATAGAGTCTGGCATCAAGCTCTTCTGTCGAAAATGCGTGCATTTGGGATCGACGACTCTCTTCTTCAATGGATTAGAAATTACCTTTCGGAAAGTTGTTTTGGACGGTTTCAAGTCTGATATTCACAAAATAAATGCTGGTGTGCCCCAGGGCTCTATTCTGTCTCCGACAACAGGTAGCAACAGGTCCACTGGTGATTTGATGGCATGTCTTACCGAAAAGTGGAACCAAAGCGTACATCAATCTGGCGAAAGCAAGATAGTTGCACTTGATATTTCTAAGGCATTTGATAGAGTCTAGCATCAAGCTCTTCTGTCGAAAATGCGTGCATTTGGGATCGACGACTCTCTTCTTCAATGGATTAGAAATTACCTTTCGGAAAGTTGTTTTGGACGGTTTCAAGTCTGATATTCACAAAATAAATGCTGGTGTGCCCCAGGGCTCTATTCTGTCTCCGACACTCTTTTTAATTTTCATTAATGATCTCTTGTCTGCTACTTTTAATCCAATATATTCCTTTGCTGATGACAGTACTCTCTGCTTTTCATATTGGTTTCCGGACTCACGGCCCTGCTCTGTAGAACGAGAACGGCAGCGTATGCTAAGCTCATTAAATTCCGATATCAACAGCATAACTAATTGGGGAACTATCAACAGAGTGGAATTTAATGCTTCCAAAACACAATGATGTCTGCTGTCGTTAAAGCGAAATTTAAACACCCAGCCATTATCCATGAATGGCACTTGCATCGTCGAAACCGAAAAACTTTCCATTCTCGGTATGTGTGTCAATGACAACTTACGTTGGAATGACCACATATTTGATATCGCCAAAAATGCTGCGAAATGTCTAGGTTTCCTCAAGCGATGTAAGAAATATTTTACCCCCTCTGATCTGGCCTCAATATATAAGGCATTCATCCGCCCAAAATTGGAGTACAATGCCCACATCTGGTCAGGTGCTCCTAAAACATCTCTGCACCTGCTAGATAGGATTCAAAATCGTGCGATAAAGCTCATTGATGATACTAATATCATCAATCAATTGATACCCTCGAACACCGACGTAATGTCTCCTGTCTTACTTTGTTTTATCGCTATTTCCACCACCAGTGCTCCACTAAAATCGCCAGTAGCATTCCGCCCATTCAAACTTTCAACCGTAACACCCGTCTCGCTATGAATGCTCATAAGTATACCATCAAGCCCATTTTCGGACGTACTCTAAAATATCGTGATTCGTTCCTAAGCCGTACAACTCGCTTATGGAACGCCCTGCCGATCTTTGTATTTCCTGGTCGTTATAACTTGCAAACATTTAAAAGCAATGTAGATCGGTACCTCTCTTTTCTTCCTCCCCTTGAGTGCGCGCCCATTATGTAAAAAAAAAAAAATATATCTTATCTAACCAAATAGTTCAACAGGCAGTCTCTCCGTCCCAGCAGCTTTATTAGACTTTAGTTTTGAAACAGCTACCTTAACTTCGTCTAGGTCAGGGGCTTTCCATGCAGTCTTCGTCCAGGTTAAATGGTTTGTTCTCTCTGACCATCGTCACCGTTATACAGTCTGCAGAAGTAGTATTTCCATATTTTAAACACCGGCTGAAACCCTACTATTAGTTGCCCATGTTTATAATTGTAGGCTTCCATTCTAACTTTGTAACTCTGGCATGTTCGGTTCGGAGAAGCAATACCATCAGCTTAAAAACCAAACTGAAGATGCTTCGGTCAAATGTTGAATCCATGCTACTATAAGTAAAAAATTGCCAAAAGTACTCAATTAGAACAAGGATACTGCAAACGTTTTCGGATAGGTATCCAAATATAATATATTTTCTGAACCAGCCGCATTTCCAACTTGGAAGCAACAGGCCAGAGCTCTACAGGAATTATAAAACAAAGACAAGGATGGCACCAGATTGGGTATCCTCCAGCACTCAGCATAGACAAAGAAAGATTCAACCGAAATACAAATAGCACAGAACGGATGAAGAAGAATTACGTCAACTAGGAGAAAACTGGGTAGAGAGAAAGCAAATATCTAGAAATCGTACAATGGCGGTTAGGTGTGGTAGAGGACGTATGACCCTAAAAGGTTCTTGTACGAGTATCTATAAAAAGTAAAGTTGTCCGGCTGACAAAATTTAGAGGTTCAGAGGCTGAATAAGTGTTTTTTCCTTCTTTCACGGCCCCAGGAATTCTGGTACACTTGCCAAGGTCCCCTTTCACTTGCGTGCATTGATGTTCATCCGCACTACAGGACCCAGCCATCTCAGCCGTTGAATCTTCACTCTTCTGGCTAAGTCGATGTCGCTGTACAGTCCTTACAGTTCGTTGTTGTATCTCCTCTTCCACTCACCGTCTATGGAGATGGGACCAGTTGTTCGACAGAGGACTTTGCTATTCAATGGCCTTCTTAGCCCAAATAAGCAGCGATTGGCAAGAAATACTCTTCATTTGATCTGAGTGCTGGAGTCGTTATCTGAATTGATAGCGGATCCTAGGTAGACAAAGTCCTTAACCATCACCAAGTTATATTTGTCGAGGGTGACGTTCTGTCCGAAGCGTCGGTGTTAGGTATCCTTTCTGGTCTTGCCTCGTTGACTGTTAAACGCCGCTTCCATCTCAATGCTAGCGGAAGCTGATTTCTTCCGATTATGTCAATATCATTAGCGTATGCGAGTAACTGACCGGACTTTTGAAAGATTGTTCTTCATGTGTTGGCCCGTGAGTTTTTCACTATTCTACCAATAATAGGTTAGGTTAGGTTAGGTGAGAGTGGCTGTTGGAAATACCAACCCACTTATGCCTATTGGCCCATTGTGATGCCACGTGGATCTATGATCTTCTTACTACTGGAACCAGTTTGAGCTTATAATAAAGCGCAGGAGACTGTTAACGTCAATTTTTTCTAGATCGTTTAGGTCGTTGTAGAAGAAAGCTCCTAGATGAAGCTTCCTTCTCTGAGAGAGAGCTGGGCATGTGCAGAGTAGGTGGGGGATTGTCTCCTCCTCTTCCTCGTCCATGCAGCTTCTACAGAAATCGTTAGTAAAAGCGCCAAGCCTTCTTGCGTGCTTGCCTATGAGGCAGTGTCCGGTAATGACACCTATTATGGCGCTGAGATGTTTCCTATCTAAAAGGATCAGACACTTAGATCGACTCAGATCCAGCCTTGGCCAGATCTGTTTGGTTGCTAGACATGTTTGTCCAGCAGTCCATCTAAGGTCCGTTCTTTTATTGGCATCTAGCTTTAATGTTAGTTTGCACGTAGCGATTGGTATACCTATACTACCTTTATCCGGTAGGATAGGTAGAGTGGTTCCAATTTTGGCGAGTTCATCGGCTCTGCAGTTCCCTGGAATGTCTCTGTGGCCCGGCACCCAACAGAGGTGAATGTTGAAATGCTCTGCCATCTCCATGAGAGATGATCGGCATTCAAGGGCAGTTTTAGAACACAATGAGACCGAGTCCAGGGACTTGATGGCGGCCTGACTATCCGAAAATATGCGGATATCCTTTGCAGATATCACGTTTTTCTTCAGCCAGGACAGAGCTTCTTTAATCGCCAAAATTTCCGCCTGGAACACGCTACAGTGATTTGGAAGGCGGAAAGAGAGGCTTAGATTTAGCTTATCTGAGAAAACACCGCCACCAACTCCGCTGTCGGTTTTAGATCCATCTGTGTAGAGATGGATTGACTTGTCCTCCATGAAAGCATCCTCCTCCCAGAATGATCTAGAGGGGAAGCTTACATGGAAGTTTTTGTCAAACCAAAGTTCAGGTATGGTGTAATCGGTGTTCTCTGTGAGGATTCCTAATGTATTAAGAATGTTGGCGTGGCCAAATGAATTATTTGTCCACTGTTTCGTCGCTTTAAGGCGAATAGCTGCAGTCGCAGCTACGAGGGGTGTCAAGTGAAGCAGAATATCTAATGCCGCAGAGGGGGTAGACCGCAAAGCTCCGCTTGTGCATAGACATGCTGTTCTTTGGACTCTGCTTAATTTAATGCGGTTGACTGCATTTTCCAAGGCCGTCCACCAGACAACCACCCCGTAAGTAAGTATCGGTCTTATGACCGAGATGTATAGCCAGTGGGTTATGCGAGGTTGAAGGCCCCATTTGTTCCCAATGGCTTTCTTGCAAGAGAATAAAGCTATTGTAGCTTTATTAACTCTTTCTTGAATGTTAGGTTTCCAATCAAAAATCAGACCCAGATATTTTGCTGTATCGGAGAAAACTAAACTGGTACCGTTTATTGAAGGAGGGTCTATGATTGGAATTTTATATTTCCTAGAAAAGAGGACAAGATGAGTTTTATGGGGGTTTATTCCCAATCCACAGCGATCTGCCCAGCGGGTTAATCTGTTGAGATTTACTTGGAGGAGTTCTTTAATGGTATTTAGATGTTTTCCTGAGACGGCTATGGCAACGTCATCCGCATAGGCAATTACTCTGCTACCACCCGCTTCCAGGTATATCAGTAGTTCGTTAACTACTAAGTTCCAGAGAAGGGGAGAGAGGACACCGCCTTGCGGCGTACCCCTACTGACATATCTTTTAGCAGAAGTCTCACCCAGTTTGGAGTTGATTATCCTGCTTTTTAGCATTAGACTAATCAGCTCTCCAAGTGAGCCGTCTACCTGCAGAGTTGACAGCGCAGTCGTGATTGCGGATGTGTTGACGTTGTTAAAGGCGCCCTCTATGTCTAGGAAAGCAACCATTGTATACTCCTTATATTGTAGGGATCGTTCGATGTGGCTAGTCAGAGAGTGCAAAGCCGTTTCCACCGACTTTCCTTTATAGTAGGCATGTTGAGCCGTAAACAGAAGTCTTGGATCAACTTTAGCTCGAATATGGATATCAATAAGTCGTTCTAAAGTTTTCAGAAGGAATGATGATAGACTTATAGGTCTGAGGTCCTTTGGGACTACATGAGAACATTTTCCAGCTTTGGGAATGAATACTACATTGACTTCTCTCCATAACAGTGGAATGTGGATAAGTTCTACACAGCTCCTCATAATATTTTCCAACACCGGTAGAATAATATCTGAGGATCTCTGTAGCTCGGCAGGTATAATACCGTCCGGACCAGCAGACTTGTATGGTTTGAAGCTATGCAGCGCCCAGAGCAGTTTGTCTCTCGTAATCAGACCAATAATAATGTTACAGAAATCGTATGATAAGCATCGTTTTCTTTACCGACCTTGATGGAGCAGCGTCATTCTGCACAATGCGACAAGTTTGCCACGGATGCCAAAACTAGACATTACTCTGTATAGCTTGTCTCTATTGATGCTGTCATACGTGGCCTTAAAATCGATGAATTGGTGGTGTGTATCGATTTGGAGCTCATGGGTTTTTTCCAAGATCTTCCGTAGTGTGAATGTTTGGTCGACGGTGAACTTTCCTGGTATGAAGCCATACTGATATGGACTAATCAGGTTATTGACGAACAGCTTCTAGCGTTCACACAATACGGCAGATAGATCTTGTAGGGGATGTTAAGAAAACTGATGCCTCTTTAGTTGGCACAGTTCAGAAGAACGTAAAAAACAATGCTGATGTTTCATTCATCGTGCATACTTTCATCCGACCATATTTTACAGACGAGTTAGTGTATGCTCCTTACCAAGTCATCGCCTGCCGCTTAGAAGAGCTCGGTAGTCAGGCCGTCCGCTCCAGCAGCATTGTAGGACTTAAGACTAGATATGGCTACCTTCATTACATACAGGTCGGGTGGAAGGGATTGTAGATCTACATCGTCCAGGTTGAAAGGTTCATTCTGCCTGAAACCGATATTTGTTTCGTCATATACGAGTACCTTTTAGTAAAACTTCCGAGTCTCATTCCTGGAGTAGCATCTCTCAACTTCGTTTACCGCGCGCGTTTCATGCTCCTCTTTTTTAGGGCTAGAATTTTAGTACCATGCGTTTGAAGCTAGTTTCAACGTATAGAGCTATAATTCTAAGGCTGGTACAATATTTGAGGGTTGTAAGTGTACGAGTAGGTATAGGATTTAAGGAATCTACTTTCAGGGTGACAGTTTTCGGGCTGTTAATTAAGAGCTTTTTTTTGTTAAAAAAAAAGAAATTAACACTCAAATGGGTATGAATGTTTTAAGTGTTAAGTTTTTTGTAAAATGAGGTGGAAAGAGAAAGAAAGATGTTTGGGCTTAGTCGTTATTTCACTCCATGGGTGGCATCGATGATTTAATGGGGGTACTAAATTGTCAGTGGAAGCTGGCTTGTTGTTGTTTTCTAGTTAACTACCCATCATTGATTTTAGTTAACTGAAAAAAATTAATGTCTTCCGGGCCCGGTTGGCATTCGAATACCGAAGATTTGGAAGTTAGTTCACTACCACTTGAACCACGCCCACTCATTGCAATTGAAAGTTTATGTCTAAAAGGATAAAATCTAAAGCTTGTCAATTTATTGTTAGATCCAGTTCACACATAGTTCTCTGAGGTTCATTTCTACTTCCTCGCCAAATAAGATGAGGTTGTCGCTTACCATTCCTTTCGGAATGAATTCTATCTATTCCGACGTGGTTAATGTCGTTGTGTAGCCTATAGTTTGTTGTTATATCTTTTTCAACTTCTGTTTTTGAAGACCAGACCGCAAATCATTTGAAGAACTTTTCTCTCTAACCTACTAATGGCATTTTTGTTCGCTTTAGGTAAAGGACATTATTCTGTACTGTTCAGTAATATCTTATACAGTGCTTTCTTCGTTGTTTATAAGAGGTACTACTCAGTTGCATTCTTAGTCCAAAGAAAAATCGATTCTCAATAGTGATTTGTTTGTTTGATCTCTACGTTGCACACTGGCCGACTTTGTACAACACTAGCTGGTCATAAGTGCAGAGAAAATGTTGTTACTACAATACAATATTAAGAAAAATACCGATAGGCTTAAAGTCAATCACCCAAATAATGAGAAACAACAAAAAAAAATTAACAGGTGTTTATAAAGTGTTATAGTGAAATAAAAGTGAGACAATTAATTGTTGCAAATATGTAAGAGTATTCTGTTGATAAATATTTTTAAATTCAGAGTATTTTTATTAAAAAATAAGTAAGGCACAGAGCCTATGACAGACACTATGAACTAAATTTGGTGGTATAGTTTTTTTTATAGTGACGAGCTAACTTTTTTTTATTTCTTGGTCCATAAGAAAAAAGTGCGATAAAGTGACATCGTGAAATTTTTTTTGATTTGAAGTTTGGATTATTACCCTTAAAATAATGCTTAATTAAAGCGCTGGAACTCAGCTCAACGTTCTTTTTTCTTCTTCTACAGGTATCAATCCGCCCTTTTCAGGGCGACCACTCCCTTTCCGTCAAGACTTTTTTTGTTCATTGAGAGTGAAAATCATTGTGTCTTCAGTAACGGTTTGTGTAAGTGCTGTTTTGCAGTACTTAATGTCAAAAAGTCAATAACCGCTCTTGATGAAGCTGCTTATAAAAAATTCCTCGAATGTAGTAAAAACTTTTGTATCACACCTTTTCAAAAAGGAAGAAGAGTTTTTGGCTTCAAAAAATGTTCCTAATTCCATTGCCTGAAATACTTCTAGACAAGGCTTCTAAAGCCAACTTCTAAAGCCGATGTCGTAAAAAGGCTTGTCTAGTGTTTTCCTAAAACACTTAAAAAAATTCCGAATACGATCAAGCCATATACACTTGAAGAAGCCTTAGACCTTATAACCGATTTGAAACTGGCAAGACATCAATACAAGCAACTTAAAAAAAGCGCAAAAGAAAGCAATGGTAGTATTTACCTAGTATGGTAGTATTTTACCAACAAGTAATTTTTTGACTATAATTGAAACCTTATCTCCTTATGTGAAGTTAAACTACAGCCATTGTTGGACTTGACACTACAACGTTTGTCTGCTAAACACCTTGAAACTTTTGAGAACCAGCTAGAAAACGATGGTACTTTAGTATGTTCGTGGAAATGGGGCTCTGATGGTAGTTGAGGGCACACGCGTTATAAGCATACATTTTTTGGTAAATCCTGAGGCAAGTGATACTGATATAGTGCTAACATGCATGGTACTTTCAGAAATAAGTAAAGATGGTTCTGGGACTGAAAATATCTGGATAAATTCAAGAACATCTTCACCAAGATACTGCCGTCCAGTACGTTTCGAATTCGTAAGGGAAAATATTGAGACAATAACAAGAGAGTTAAATCATATAGAAGCCGAAATAAATTGTCTAGAAACCACAAGTGTAACCTTTACCGACAAAACTGTTTTAGTTAATCATACTTTATTCAAAACAATTGTAGATGGTAAAACATGTAATGCTGTTAATGAGAACAGGGCTAGCTCAGTTTGCTATACAGGGTGTCCAGGAAAGAATGGATAAGCCTGAAACACTTCATAGGTGGACTATCGGGCGATCAAAATAAAATACAAAAAAAGATCTATCCCAATTAGTACGAGTACATAAGTTATGTAATTTTTTTTTAAGGTCTATTTTTTTCAAATGACTTTACGGTTTTTAATACTACGGCATCAAAAAAATTAAATCTACCGGTTTTTTTACGTTAAAATATTCTCATAGACTATTTCATTTGATATGCAATAAATATTATAAGTAGCCGAAGAAGCATCATTTGCTGTTGAGTCTAGGTTTAGAATAGAAGGAAAGTCTTCTAAAGCCAAAGTCGTAAAAAGGCTTGTCGAGTGTTTTCCTAAAACACTTAAAAAGCTTAAGAAACCCGAAACTCCGAATACGATCAAGCCATATACACTTGAATAAGCCCTAGACCTTATAACCGATTTGAAACTTGCAAAACATCAATACAAGCAATACAATAAAAGTAAATTACGTAACTTATGTACTAATTGGGATAGATCTTTTTTTGTATTTTATTTTGATCGCCCGATAGCCCACCTATGAGGGGTTTCAGGCTTATCCAATCTTTCCTGGGCACCCTGTATATGCAAGGCATCTCCTAAGGACATGAACAATATTGAACTTTGCTTACAAAAACCTTCTTACATTACTGCCTATTCATACGGCTTACAAATTCTTCATTCACACATTAGATTTATGGAACACTGCTACACATGTGTCTTACAAAATTGAAAATGAAAGCTGGCAAGAGGAGCTGAAGAGAAACTAGCAGTTAAAAATAGAAAAGAATTATTACAAAATGAACTTAGATCTGAATTGGGAATCTCAGTAGATTTTCCAAAGCAAGGTGGAGGAAATACCAATGATTTATATTTATATTATTTTTTAAGGATCTAGCAAAAACTTCTGAAATAATAAGCTTAGACCCTAAACTGGTCAAACGTTTTTCAATTGTTTTAAGGACATGAAAATTGATACCAATAAATTCCATACATACTGTTTTGACACAGAAAATTTATTTGTTTCCAAATATAATTGGTACAAAGTCCCTGGAAGTGTCCACAAAATTCTGTTGCACGGTGCTGACATCATTGAAAGTTCGCCAATCCCTATTGGACAGCTTTCGGAAGATGTCTTAGAAGCCCGTCAAAAGAATTAAAAATTTTTTCGAAATGCGTTTTCAAGAAATATGTCCCGAAGCGCAACAAATGCTGGTGTGATCCATACCAGGTTGATATTTTCTGATTCAAAGATAAGCGAATTGCGACATCTACCAACCCGACAACAGAAGCTACTACCGCCTGAAGTTATGGAAATGATTTTAATTGATTTATAAAACACATTTCCAATCAAACATAATAAAAAAAATTGAATCCGAATTAAGTCCAGCCAACGACCTTAAATCGACCACTGTGTGGTGGTGTCATTATGTGAATTTACCACGTAGTTCAGGTACATAAGGGCTTTTACCGCCTCGAAGCTGTAGTTTGTCGTTATGACCAGCCCCAGTATTGCTGGTTTCTTCCAATACCATCAACGTCATCACGTACATATGTATGTTGAAAGGTGCAAAGATCTTTGAAGTATTCTGCCTATCGTATTAGCCTGATAGTTTTGTTGTGGGTGGCCGTGGCTCAAGTTGTAGTGGACTGGCTTCCAAATCGGAAGGTTCGGTGTTCGAATCCCAGTCTCGCCCAAAAGACATATTCATTTTTTCAGTTAACGAAAATCAAGTACGATGAGTAGTTGACTAGAAATCAACAACAAGCCAACCTCCACTAAGAATTTAGTCTCCCTATTAAATGTTGGATGCCACCTATGGAGCGAAATAACCACTGAACCCGAACATCTTTCTTTCTCTCTCTATCCCATTTTCCAAAAAACTTAACACGTGTTCAGCCACTTGAGTGTTAAGTTCTTTAAAAAAAAGTTTTGCACCATTCCTTCAAGTCATCACACCACATCACGTCACCTCTTTTTTGCGATCAACTTACTTGGTGGAGTTATAATTGTTTTTTATGAAGCAACCTCCATCATCATACTATAAAAAAATACGAAAGTGGTAGTGATGCTAAAATTTGACAAGGCTATAGCAGGTGATGGGTTTTTGATTCGAAGTTCTGGGGTTGTTCTAAGGTCTCCTCTAAGGAGTCGTAAGGACTTTTACGAATTATTGATATAGTGTTTAAGACGTTCGCATAATAAGATAGATAAAATCTTGTACATGGTATTCAGAAGACTAATCCCTCTATTGTTGGTGCAGTTTAGAGGGCCTCCCGTCCTGTAGATTGGTTTGAAGATGTTAAGATTCCAGGACACTTTACGGATGTTGAGGTGTGGTAAACGTGTGACACATGTGACGAAATTTCAGCCCCTGTGAAGTCTATTAGTCTGTGTTGGTGCTAGTTTAGCTTATGTTTTTCAACGGTGCAGCTTAATTTGCTAGTAGAAACAATCTTTGACAAACTAATACTTTTCCTGTGTGGGTTTGTGACCACATATCAGACCTATGTTGGAGAAGTTAGCCTTGATGCGAATTGTTATCAGGCATTTGCTCAGATGACATAATCTTAAGACTTCTTCCCTATGCTTTTCGTCTTCTGATGACAAATCCGTATTTTAATTCTGCTCTCTATAGCAATCACAATTTTTGTAGAGAATTTAGGAGACGTTAACTTTACTGCTAAAACATATATAAAAAAATTAAAATACCTTGCGGCCACCAACGGGTTAAAACTTGAATAATATGCAGTCTGAAAATTAAAATTAATGACCCATGCAAATAATGCTGCTATTTATACTCCTTAGAGATCAATGTCCTATTGCAAAATACTATTATTGAGCTTTTGTCTTCTATAATTGGTGCGAGAGATACATCGGTTGGTTTTAAATGTTTGCAGGTTGTAGTAGCTAGGAACTAAAGAGCTCGGCAGGGCATTCCATAAGCGAGTTGTACACAAGAATCATTCTATTTCAGAGCACGTCCGAAGGTGAGTTTGAGGTTGTACTGAGGAGTATTCATAGCGAGACGGGTGTAACGGTTAAAGGTTTGAAGGGGCTGAATGCTACTGGCAATTTCGGTGGAGCACTGGTGGTGAAAATAGCGGTACAACAAGGTGAGACAGTGTCGAATGACTGTGTAATACTGTCATCACCTATGAGTTTTATCGCACGATTTTGGATCCTATCTAGTAAATGCAAAGAGGTCTTAGGGATACCTGTGGGTTTGTACTCCAGTTTTGGGCGGATAAACTCCTGATATATTGATTAAAGGATGCATTTAGGTACCGCTTTATTGGGGACATTCCTGGTTCCTGATTTGTGGCCCATATACTCGCATCAACATTTCGAATCGAAGAGAATTATGGAGTAACCTTAGGCTCTTGTTTTTGTTAGAAAATTATGTAATAGGGATGAAAAGGTGTTCTTTGCAATAGTCAAGTTAGAAGAATAATGAACCGGAACCGGACCACTTTAGCCATAAAATGTAGAAATAACTTCACATTGCACTCAAATATATTAAGCAATGAATTAAGTAATATCAGGGTAATATTCCATTTACTTATCCAACAGGTTGCAATAGTGTCACTAAACGTAAAAGCAAGTGCATACACATACAAGTGAGAAAATGATTCAATAGTTCATCAATTAAAAGGCTCTATTCGTGGAAGACTATCAATGGAATTCCCTTGATGGTATGAATTGAATGGAAATCTAAATTTCACTCACATAAAGCATGAGTTGACGAAAATGAATGTATGAATGATAGAAATTAGTGAAATAATAAATTGAGTGGTACCTACTTACCGCACGAACATGATAACACCAAAAGCCCGCATTAATTCAAATCATAAACATTCGTGCATAGTATATCCTTATGGTTAATTTCAATGGCAACGCATTAATTGTTCGTCAAATAGAACGTCATACGTAAGTATGGCGGATGGTTGCGCACAAACTCCTATATACATGTCTTCAGATACAGAAGCGCAAATCATTCCTAAATTTATCCAAATGATAAACTTCACGCCAAACGATTCATTAATTTTGGTAATTGCCATTGATATCAATTGATAAGATAAGATCCCCGAAAAAAAAACCACTGATATCCATATCTGAATACTATTTGTTTACCTGTAGTGCAGAGCGGGGACGAATCAATTATTTTGGCAAAGAAAATTCTTCCTTGTTGATAACTGAATTCCACGATAATGCTAAAATAATTCAATTAAAACTTTTTTTTCCATACATATGCATGTATGTAGGAGTATCTCCTGATCAGAAAAAAACTGCCAGTAGCCATTTGGTTACTAAGAATGATACGAATATCTTCGTATCTACGGTAGTCCCTTTTTTTTGGTACGGTTGTATAATTCTGTAATACTACACACACGCAGATACGCACTATACTCATAAATAATGAACAGCAGTAAATGCATCCGGAACCTAATAAGTCATAAAAGTAAGGGGGTGGAACAGAAGGACAAATTAAATTCGTTAAAAGGGTGTTATTTACCTTACTCCTAATTAACTAATTACGTCATGTATTTTTCATCTTCAGATGAGTAATTGGCAACAATTTTCGCTTCCTTCCAATTTTGTATTCGTAGATAAACTCTTAACTTCCTAGTTAGGAAAATAATATTTGCCTAACTACTCACACATATGTGTATGTATGTATCTAT
Organism: Volucella bombylans; assembly: GCA_949129095.1. Lineage (NCBI taxonomy): Eukaryota > Metazoa > Arthropoda > Insecta > Diptera > Syrphidae > Volucella > Volucella bombylans. Next base: position 36,497,200 of record OX422141.1, on the reverse strand, counting down.
GGATCCTGCAGTTCGTGTGGTAAAGAATGTGGTGAGGATGGCGTTTGCTATTTGGTAAAGATTTCAGTTCTGTTTTAAAACTCAATTTAGAATTCCTTAATTCTTCTGTTTTTTATGACTAAACACAAGTGCGGTACAATGAGAAAGGATCAATATTTTTAGTTTGCTTAGGAATTTGAAAAGTTTTATGTTTATTTCTGTAGTGACAGATATTAACAGAAAATTTATTTTGAAAGGGTAGTGTTGCGGTATTTTTCTACATATTTGATAAATTGAATCTGTGTTTTTTTTTTGTTCAGTACAGTATTCAGAGAGCTAGTTCCTTATAAACTTAATGTATGCTTCCCTTCTTGCTCTTCGTGCAAAGAAAACGTAATAGCTTAAGTGATAAGAGGCCTACAATTTCTTCTTGACATAATCGTAAGACGGATGAGATATTAAATTATTATTTGTCATGTCCCACATGCGACTAACCATTGCGTCAAAAAATAATCACATTATCTTCCAACACAATCCAAGATCTCATCTTTAATAATTCTACTATGACGTAGGGGTCTTAACAAGCCTCAATATACTCGTAAATATAAGTGTAGGTACAACATTCTGACTGACAACTGACGACAACTCAAGCTGTCACTAGAGAAGTGCACTGAGCTGAGTATATTAAAAGAAGGAGATAATGTGAGCGTGGCATAAATTAAAACTGTGATTGAATAGGATCAAAACGATACTATACTAGTATGTGGAAGAGGAAGTATAAAGGCAAACAGCACACCTGTCGACCGGTTAAACTTACGCCTATATATACAAAGAAAAGAGGTACTCTTTGGCATTCGACAGTGGAGTATAATTAACTTTACGTGGGGCCAATGCGGCTTTATTGAAGGCAAGAGGTATATCCTCTACGCGATTCAAAACTAACACAGCAATAGATGAACATCCTAAGTTCTCAAATAAGCTGATCATCTTCTTGAAACTTGTAACTTTCGAGAAAAATGTGCCAAGATCTCAAAACCTACCGAAGAAGTTCGTAAGAATAATATGATGTGATGATATGTACAGCGATATCTTAAAGGGGTAGTCTCATATCCGAAGTTAAATTTTGAGGGTTTTTAAGGATTGTATTTTATTTTCTTCTTTTGATAAATATATGTTATTATTTAGCTATTGAATAGTACAAAAAATGTTTTATTAAATAAAAAAAAATATTTTAATGTCATTTTGGTGAGGTAAAGTAGGTCTCTACAAAAAAAACAACAAATAGGTGGCTGATCTCTCTGATTGCTCCTTTTGTAATAATCTGAAATCATAATTCCAAAAGATTATTATTCAGTAGGGTTGTTATTATGTCACGTAGCAGATTTAAAATATTTGAGTGAAAAATAACAAAATGGCAGCCTTGTAAAAAAAAAATTCTAAAATCGACTGTTTTGTTCGGTTTAAAATCGAGATAAAAAAAAGTGGATAAAAAAATATAATTCTGATACCAGACAGAACCATTCGTGTGTAGAATATTGTGTTAAAATTTCAGCAGAATCGGTCCAATAGTTTCGAGAAAAACGCGTTTAGAGTTTGGAGAAGAAAATTTTCAGCTGCAGCCGCAGGGTACGCTCTCCTCTATTATTTGCTGTAACTTTAAAATGACTTAGTGTATCGGTCTAAAATGTTCACAGTACGAGTATATGGTATTCTCAACTTATTAAACTTTGAAAATATGCGACTTTTTGATGATCGAATATGAGACTACCACCTTGACGAATATAAAAATGTACAGTGTGAAGAATTTTAAGTTTAAGACTGGAGTACAACAAATCGGTCCCTAATCTCTTGCTTTCAATGTGATAGATTAATATTAACGGAAAACTTCGAAAATTACTTTTTACATTTGACAATGACAGTGAAACTGCAAATTTTATGGGCAAAATCCTGGGTAACTATTCTATATGTACCTCGCTAAACTCCTAGAGTTGAACCTCCGGAATCACACTTTTGTCTATCGAAACAGGGTATTCAGGAAAAGAACTAGTCGATTGTTTTTTTAAACTGCACTTACTCGTCTCTCCGACAAGCCAAGTGAGCTATTAGTCCCTATCCATCAGATTGCCCTTAATTGTAAATGGAAACTTACAGCAAAAAATGGACACATACTGGTGCATATGAACTGTGATACTAGTATGTGCCTCAGAAGACATAACAAGAAGACCTTCAGTGTAAACATTTGCCTAGGCCTCAATTATGAAGACCTATTGGAGTCAATACTACTGCCATCTAAGAAATGCGGTGGGATGAATCGCACACAATTTGTGCGTATGCCCCAACGGAAGAGAAGAACTACGCCACCATGAAATGGTTCTACAAACTCCTTGGCAAAACAAAGATCAGGAAAACTTGATGAGCTTATTGCGATAATAGAAAACGAATGTACGTTTAGCATCGACAGAATACACAGAATTCTGCAGAATATTCAATCCCGAAGATGACAAATATATTAAGCCTGCACACGTAGACCGAAATATAAAACTCTTGACGACCCGATCAATATGAAGTGAGTTAACAATACCCAAACTCAAATGCAATAAATCCTCAGGAGGTGCATACTCTAGACGTATCGTGTGAATATCTAAGGCGATTGCAACTTGATAGTTCATATCTGTGCGATTTGAGATCTGATAAATCAACCACCGATCAAAATATTCACTCCTTAGAATATCTTGGAGAAGACACAGGAATACCTATTTCATAGATTTTATGAATTTTTATGATAGCATTTATGGAGACAAACTATTCAGAGTCATGCCTAATTTTGATATCTCTCAATCACAAAGTCAGAAGAAACATTATCGAATCTTTTGATATCAAATATGGTCTTAGATAGCCTGCCTATGCACAATTTCCAAGACAACATTATAGCCACAATAAGTGTATATATCAGATTTTATAATTATACCTACATGTATAGGGTTTTCCAATAGGGACTTGACAACTTTGAATTTAATTTGTGAACGCACTCTTTCACTAATCATCAAACTGTCATTGTCAATTTATTCAGTAAACTCAACATTTTCATCGTGGTAAAGTACACGAACGAGCAACGTCTGCAAATTATAAAAATTTTCTGGCGAAATTCGGAGTCGGTGACTGTAACTTTAAGAGCGTTAACTCCAATTTTCGGTCGTAATTCTCGTCCTAGTAGACAGGTAATAACAAGTTTAGTGCAAAAATTCGAGTCTACATATTCGTTGTGTGATGTTGCCGTGTCAGTGAGACAACTGGTTGGTCGAAGTGTCGAAAATATCGCTGCCGTTCAGGCGTCCGTAGCAAATGATCCAAATCAGTCAATTCCACGGCGTTCTCAAGAATTGGGCATCGCTCAGACCACATTATGGCGCATTTTGCGTAAGGATCTTGGTTTACACGCATACAAGATCAAGCTGACTCAAGAATTGAAGCCGATTGACCATTTGAAACGACGTACGTTCTCCGATTGGGAGAAGATGCGCCAAGATGATGAATTTCATCGTAAAATCATCTTCAGTGACGAAGCTCATTTTTGGCTCAATGGGTTCGTCAATAAGCAAAATATGCGTTATTGGTCAGGTGGAAATCTACATGTGCTTCATGAATCACCACTTCATCCACAAAAAGTAACTGGGCCATATTTTTTCGTTGACGATAACGATCGTCACGTTACTGTGAATGGTCAGCGTTATCGCGCCATGATCATCGATTATTTTTGGCCCGAATTGGAAGATATGGACTTGGACGACATGTGGTTTCAACAGGATGATGCAACAAGCCACACAGCACACGCTACAATCGATTTATTGAAGAATTAAGTATGGTGAGCGTGTTATCTCAAGAAATTGGACAGTCGATTGGCCGCCGCGTTCGTGCGATTTAACGCCACTTGACTATTTTCTATGGGGCTACGTTGAGTCATTGGTTTATGCCAACACGCCGATGACGTTGGAAGAGTTCAGAGCCAACATTGAACGCGAAATAGCGGACGAAATGTGTGGCCGAGTCGTTAAAAATTGGGTCCAAGGAATCGACCATTGCAAACGTGCCCACGGTGGCCATGTGAACGAAGTCGAGTTCCATTCATAAATGTTTTGATTGTACTTCAAGCCGATAATAAAGTTTTTGAAATATCTCAAATGGTTTGCGTTTTATTGAAAAAAAAATTTGTCCTTATTGGAAAACCCTATATATGCAGATGCCATTGATGATCGTAATGCTCTTCAAGCACAATAATATGAACAACAGCTGTGATCTTATGTGCGACAGCCCCACTATTAAAACCATACGTAATAATTTAGAAAGCTGTTTTAGATGTAAATCAGATGGCAAATCATTTTTCGTTTTACATCAAAACATACGAGTTTACGCCAAAACTTCGACTTACTGATGGTGAATATAGAAGCTCTCGTTAACCTGCCTGACATAATATTTATTTCTGAAATTTGGATCTACTCTTGCGAGAGTGGAGATTACCATATTCCAAACTATAATTTTTTTCCTAATACGAATGATACGTACTCTGCCGGTGGAGGGGCAGTTTTTATATCAAATTTGTATGAGTGTGATGTAAAAAATTTTAATTTAAAAAGCGCATATGTCATTAAAGTTTGTTGCAATATTCACAATGAACTCTTTAATTTTATCTGTGTATACAGACTTCATTCTTCTTCTCCGAATTTGTTTTTGAATAAATTTTAAAATTTGTTAGCCAATGAACGATCTAGAAATCTTGTTATCCTAGGTGATTTTAATTTAGATATCTTATGTTCTAACTCCGTTTCTGATTCCTACCAAGCGATCATGGCTGAACATGGTTTTTTATCTTTTATTGCTGAGCTTACTAGACCAATTTCAGGCTCCTGCCTCGACCATGTTTTTGCTCGTTTTGAGAATATTGCTTTGGATTCCCTTGCTGGTATTAACTTGGATCTACATATAAGTGATCATTGTATGACGGGAATCCTTTTTGAAAATATAATATTCCTGGAAATCAAACGTATCATCTCAAACCAGCTTTGATAAAATTAACTTTCCTGAATTGAACAATAGGCTACGTTATGAATATTGGGAAAGAGTTTATGTTGAAAGAAATGCTTCCTCAGCATATAGTATATTGCTTAGTATTCTAAAAAATTACATAAACACATCTACTTGCAATATAACACACAAAAAATCGGAGTGTCGTCTTAAGCCTTGGATAACTCGTACCCTTATCAAAAAAATAAATATGAATACCAATTCAAAAAATCGTTTTGATAAATTCTGCACAAAAGTGACAAAGGAAGTTCAAAAAGCTCGGGATGACTATTTTCGTTCGAAAAGACAAGCGGCAAGTGGAAATCTTAAGAAAGAGTGGCAAGTAGTTAGCAGTATTGTTAGTCGAAAAGTGTGTACTAACGCAGATGCCACTGTACTTAAAACTGGAAGTATTAACATTTCAAATCATTTGGAAATAGCTAACGAGTTCAGCAATTACTTTGTTTCCATTGGATAAACTTCTTTTCCAAGTAATTCGCAAATTTCGTGTAACTGTATCTGTGGCTGGCTCTCAAAACAACTGTTCTAGAAACAGCTTCATGTTTAAGTTCATTACGGGATTTGAAGTACTAAAAACTATTAATTCCAATTCACATGGAAATGATAAAATATCGAATTTGGTACTCAAGTACATTGGATCCAACTTAGTAGATATTTTAACTTACCTTTTTAATTTTAGTATTATGTCTGGTACCTTTCCATCTAAACTTAAATGCGCTGTAGTGATTCCGTTATTTAAGAAGGACAGCAGGACAGATAAATCAAACTACAGACCAATTTCTTTACTGCCATCAAAAGTTTTTGAGAAAATAATTAAAACGAGAATATTAATTTTTCTCAATCATTATAATTTTTTCACTCGTATGCAGTTTGGTTTCAGAAGTGGCCTCTCCTCTGAGGATGCTCTATTGGACTTTTGCTCCTTCTTACATAAGGGACGAGATAAAAAACATTTTTGTGCAGGTCTATTTATGGATATAACTAAGGCGTTTGACATGGTTGACCACGTCATACTTTTAGATAAACTATATAAGATCAGAGGGTTCATACTTCATATACAATTGGTTTGAGTTTTATCTTAAAAATAGAATGCAATATGTACAAATTGGAAGCAATATAAGCATTTCAAAAACCAATAGCCTGGGGGTACCCCAAGGTTCTGTACTTGGCCCAATTTTATTCCTAATATACATAAATTCCGTATTTTCTCTCCCATTCATAGGTAAAGTTACAGTTTTTGCCGACGACCTTGGAGTTGCATATTGTTTGGTTTGCTGGTTGCTAATCACAAACTTATTGTTAGTATTAAAACTAAGTTGATGTTTATCAGTCTTACTGAGCAAGAATACCCCGACTTAGACATAATATTTCATTCTAAAGTCTGCCCGTGTCACGACTTGCTATACAGCCAATGTAGAATCCAAGGTGGTCAAACCTTCAACAGGAATACTAACTGCAGTGATTGCTTCAAAATTGAAGGTTTAGATAACTTCAAGTATCTTGGTGTTACAATAGATCAAAACTTGAACTGGTCCAAGCAAATTTTTTCCCATAAAAAGTATCTTCTTTCTGTTACTCGTTGCCTTTTCCGCCTTAGAAAGTATTTCTGTATTCCAATCAAAATTGGAATATGGGATTTGTAGTTGGGGTGGTGCTTATATTATTAAACTGCAGCAATTAACTGTGGGGTGGCCGTGGTGTAGTGGTAGTAGCAAACGTTTCTCACTCGGAGGGTCCAGGTTCGAATCCTGCCCATGGCAAAATCAGTTTTTCATTGTATAATTGGAACTCAGACAAAAAAATTCTGCGTGTAAGGCATAACACTGACACGTAGATTTGGCTGTTATAAGAGTTTCAAGCAATGAAAAAAAAAATACTGGGAATTATATCTCGAATCACTCTGAGTGAAGAAAAAACTCTCCGTCCTATTCGGACTCCCACCCCTGGAGAGTAAACATAGAAACCAAACACACCTGAGTTTCAAACCACTACAAAAAACAATTTTCCTTTCTCCTCCTTCTATCTTTCCGCCCGCGCCCTGGCAACAGTAAAAGGGTATCAACCCCTTAGGCGCGCGTAAATTATAAAAAAAAAAAAAAAAAAAAAAATTAACTGTCCCTCAAAAATCTGCAATTCGTAGTGTTTGTGGTGTGCATAACCACACACAATGGACCTTTTCAGGGCCTTGAACATTCTCCCTTTGCGCCATTTATTCTATTTTAAAGTCCTTAAGGTCTTTTTGATGAGAGGCGGGTATATGGAGAGTCCAATTTCTGACTTTCGCAGCTTACGCAGCCATTCAAACTTTGTTGTAAATGTCCCTGCTTTTCGCACTAAAAATTACAGAAACGTTTACTCCATTGTTTCATGTAAACTATATAATACTTTGCCCTTAGAAATTCGATCCATAATAAATTTGTCCACATTTACTAAAGTAGTTAAATCATGGCTTCTTAGTTTTAGTCATCATGAAATCGAAACTCTACTAAGTTATTCAATTTAAAATATAGTAAAGTAAATAAATAAAAATGATTTTCTCATTTGCTCAACTATGTATTTACTTATTTACCTATATATTTACCTATTTCTGCCATTTACATTAGATTTTGTATGTAACCGCTTTTAATTTGTTAAAGATTATTTTGTTACTTCTTTCCTCTTTTTCTTGAACTGAACTTCTGTTTTTCTACCTTTGTACACGCCACACAAAGTAATTTTTTTATTTTTTTATAATGTGGCATCGTCTCTATTTTTCATAAATAAAGGTGTCACTAACTATTCTATATGTATCAAATGCATGTAAAATTGTATTTTAAATTTGTAACTTTTGTATATACATATGAATTAATAAATTTGAAATCAGTAAAAATCCGCGGCTTATTGGGGACGCATAAACGCAAAACAAGATGTATGCTTTCGTCAAAAAATAGATTACCAACACCAATATCTTAAGTAGAATGTAAATAGAAGTATGCATTTTAGACTGCTATAAGTCGGAGGTGATTAAGCAGAATATCTACTCCACATTGGAACATTGAAACTCAGCCATGAAACAGCGCGACAATCAAGCGAAAAACAAATCTTGCTAACCGCTGTTTCCATGAAAAACGGAGAAGGCAGTGTTTTCAGGGAAGAAGAAGAAAAAAACAGAAACTGAGATCAGATTGGGAAGTACAATGCAATGGAAATGATAATATATAAAGGGTTTAGTGACTTGAAACTTTGAATTTAATTTGTGAACGCACTCTTTCACTAATCATCAAACTGTCACTGTCAATTTATTCAGTAAACTCAACATTTTCATCATGGTAAAGTACACGAACAAGCAACGTCTGCAAATTATAAAAATTTTCTACCGAAATTCGGACTGCAAGTTTAAGAGCGTTAACTCCAATTTTCGGTCGTAACTCTCGTCCTAGTAGACAGGCAATAACAAGTTTAGTGCAAAAATTTTCTACATATTCCTTGTGTGATGTTGTCCTGTCAGTGAGACAACTGGTTGGTCGAAGTGTCGAAAATATCGCTGCCGTTCAGGCGTCGTAGCAAATGATCCAAATCAGTCAATTCCACGGCGTTCTCAAGAATTGGGCATCGCTCAGACCACATTATGGCGTATTTTGCGTAAGGATCTTGGTTTACACCCATACAAGATCAAGCTGACTCAAGAATTGAAGCCGATGGACCATTTGAAGCGACATACGTTTTCCGATTGGGTTCTGGAGAAGATGCGCCAAGATGATGAATTTCATCGCAAAATCATCTTCAGTGACGAAGCTCATTTTTGGCTCAATGGGTTCGTCAATAAGCAAAATATGCGTTATTGGTCGGGTGGAAATCCACATGTGCTTCATGAATCACCACTTCATCCACAAAAAATAGCTGTTTGGTGCGGTTTGCATGCCGGCGGCATTATTGGGCCATATTTTTTCGTCGACGATAACGATCGTCACGTTACTGTGAATGGTCAGCGTTATCGCTCCATGATCACCGATTATTTTTGGCCCGAATTGGAAGATATGGGCTTGGACGACATGTGGTTTCAACAGGATGATGCCACAAGCCACACAGCACACGCTACAATCGATTTATTGAAGAGTAAGTATGGTGAGCGTGTTATCTCAAGAAATCGGACATTCGATTGGCCGCCGCGTTCGTGCGATTTAACGCCGCTTAACTATTTTCTGTGGGGCTACGTTAAGGCATTGGTTTATGCCAACACGCCGACGACGTTGGAAGAGCTCAGAGACAACATTGAATGCGAAATAGCGGCCGTTTTGGCCGAAAAGTGTGGCCGAGTCGTTGAAAATTGGGTCCAACGAATCGACCGCTGCAAACGTGCCCGCGGTGGCTATATGAATGAAGTCGAGTTCCATTCATAAATGTTTTGATTGTACTACAAGCCGATAATAAAGTTTTTGAAATATCTCAAATGGTTTGCGTTTTAATTAAATAAATTTGTCAAGTTCTTATTGGAAACCCCTATATATGTATATTAAAAATGTCAGCAGATGTGAGAAAACGTGATTTAATAAGGAGTACGTGCATTTGACCAAGTCTCCACTTTAATAATAGTAGAAAAACTTCAACCTGAGCAAGTGAGTTTATTTTGTCCAAAAGTGATAGAGGCATACGTTTCAGCCGAAGTTTGAAGAAGGGGCCGAAATAATTATAATTGGATCACTGAATTGCAAAAACATCAACAAACTTTTGGTCTTATTATGAAGTGATCAAAGGAAGAGCAATACAAATAGGTGGAATAAATACACAACAATAGATATAATATAATTGCAAGAGCTACACAGAAAAAAATTTAAGTACAAATAGTTAGGAGCAGGATCATCCGGCAGATCCTGAAAAAAACTCAAGAATTTCAAATCGATCAATTTTCATCGAGCTACTCGTAGCCTAGCCATGTCTAGTTTTGGCCTCTTTGCGAATCTCGTTCATCGCAGAATGACGACTGAGAACGACTTAGCTCAGACCTTTGATGACAAAAAAGGTTTAAGACAATGTGAAGCGTTGTCAGTTGACTTTTCTAACATCATACATGAAAGACTTATGCGGAACTCACAAGCGAATACTGGGGGCACAATATTCCAAAACCTGTGCGATTACTAGCGTACCTCGACGATATTGATATAATTGGCAAAATTCAGCGGGCTGTCACCGGTGCGTTAGGTGGTATTGAAACAGAAGCTTCCAACGTGGGTTTAATGGTAAATGAGGGCAAGGCTAAGTATGTGCTGTCAACAAGAAGGGAAGAATTGGACAGAATTCCCACAGTCGGTAGCTATAATTTCGAGATAGTGAGAGATTCTGTCAACCTTGACTCTGATATCAATTCTACTAATAACATCTCAGTAGAAGCAAAACGAAGAATCACTCTTCAACAACAAGTTCAATTACACTAAAATAATTTAGTCCCGCAATTAAATGTTGAATGCCACCTATGCCAACCACGCCACCCATGCCACCCTTTATTTTCCTGTGTCCAATTTTCCAAAAAACTTAACACATGCTCCGGCATTTTAAAGCTATTAAGTTTTTTTTAAAAAAAAAGCCACCTAAGTAAGAAAATAAATACGTATTTAAGGCTTGAAATAGATCGATCGATGTACGATGTACGATGATAGAGTTAATAATACTTGCGTCTTTAATGGGAAGTATTGCAGTGTTATGTGTAAATTAAGACGCTAAATCTAAAATAGATTTCGTGGAATTTGTATTTGGAATTCGGATACGAATCTATGATCCATTCTAGTAAAGAGATTTGAGTGTCGAAAATGAACCAAGTTTGAAATCGGAAACAGTAACTGACGAAGATGTCTTAAGAGCAACGGCAATTGCAGCCTAACAAATCGGTGCGGTATGATACATTGTATAACCTTTGACAAAGCTCGATACCTTTATTTAGCGAAAATGTAAGGAAACTAGACAGATGAACTAGGATAGAATGTATTTCGAAAGACAGCAGACAGCCGTTAATATGCTTATAAAGACTTAATAAAAAGGCAATGTCAAAAAACTTGGCAATAAAGGATTAGCTTTATGTTTCTTTCGATATCCATGTTTTGGTGGTCTGCTTCTTCATTATTTTATTGGTTTCCTTGTTCGATATCAAAGAAATGAATTATAAGCAACGCTACCCAATATTAAGATTATAAGATTGAGATATCGCACATGACAATCAACATACTTCTTATCTTTCCAGGTTTTAAAGATGAATTGAAATATGTCTGAGTAGCAAGAATGAAGTATTTTTGAAGCCGAATTGTGCACTGATCTGCTGGAAGGCAGATTAGGACTTGCCTAACATGACCTACAGGACCCATTTCAGTGAACTGCTATTGCACACGATCCCTATTTCGGCGATGTTTATAGTTTTTATGCTGGTAGATTGCAGTCAAATTTATTCGATGATCACTATCAACATGGAAAACATGGAGAATTCAGTGATACCAATAAAAATATGTATGCCTGGATAATATGTGTACGTTCTGTATATTCTGCATGTGTATGGGAGCCCTAAAAGTGGCCAAAGCCTGTTAAGAGACGTAATTCGTATCTACTCGTATTGTAGTCTTAAACATTTTTGTTTGAGTAAATTTTTTTGTTTGAGTATGTTAAATACTGTTTCAAGCTGTTTTAATGGTTTTCTAGTCTGTCACTTATACGCACGTAGTCTTAATGTTTGGAAAATAGATTATCTAAAAAATATATAATTGTTTGTAGAGGTTTACATTCGGACCTGCTCAGAATCGATTCACATTCCTTTTAAATAGGGGATCTTGTTTCCTCTGTTGGAATGGAAGTAGTCAATAAAATTTTCTTATGTTTTCTCTAGGAGCACACTACCAGTCCCATGGAGACTGCCATTATATCTGATCTGACATTGATGATTCCTTTTGGCCATTTAATATCGTCCTTGTACCAGACCTGCGGAACTGCCGTTAGCAATAACTTTCAAAAACTTTTCGGTTTTCAGCTGAAAGTAATGGGCTTGTTAAGTGCACACCACTGAGAATTTCGCAATGGTATTACATCGTAAGGCTAATTAGCAATTCCTGCGTTGGTTGTGTGTGTATTTTGAAATTTAATATACCAACGTTCGCAGAATTTTCGCTTCTTGCAAGTCTAACAGCTTGATCTTCAATTTCTGCATCGCTATCATTATGACATCATTTACAGTATCCCAGACTTTGCTAGTCGTATCATAAATGCGATTAGGCTTCTTGCCATCATTGCGCTACCAATTTAAACACCCATCTATTATTCATGAATAGCACTTGCATCGTCGAAACCGAAAAACTTTCCATTCTCGGTATATGTGTCAATGACAAATTACGTTGGTATCGGTCCGTTTGTCCAAATTTTGTGTAACATCTTGGCATAATTGCTATTTTATTTATTTTTTTTATTTTATTTTATTTCATCAATATATTGATGCCGTTTGTGTTTCTGAAACAAGGTTTGCTAATGATTTTAAAGATAGTGTATATAGGATGGATGGTTACAAGCTCTTTCGTGGTGACAGAATTGGTAGAGTTCGAGGTGGATCGGCAATTTATATACGTGAAGGCATATCATGCAATCTGGAGTGTAAGTCAGGTGTCGGCAGTCAGATAAACTATGTTTTTGTTGAATTTAAATCGGGAACAGGGAGCATTCTCTTAGGGTCAGTTTATAGGCCTCAGAAGCATATTGACATCACGCCATTGTTTGCACTTCTCGAAACAATCTCCGTATGCTACCCCAAAATAGTAGTTTGTGGTGATCTGAATAGTAACCTCTTAGCATAGAGTTATTTTGTCCTGGGGATGAGGGCACTCAATTTGTTCCCGGTCAATATGACGTCCCCCACTCATTTTTCTTCTGAATCTAGTACACTATTAGACGTTTTCTTTGTTAGTGACATCAAATTTATATTATTATTTGATCAGTTGTCAGCACCTGTATTCTCTAGACACGATTTATTATATCTAACCTTTTTAATGATTTTTTAATGATTCTGTCTGTAACAACTTATGAATACAGAGATTTTGACCACATTAACTAAATAAGTTTGGAGCACAGTACACGAAATGTTGAATGGGAGCGTGTTACATGTATGTCCTGCCCTTGTGATCAAGTTGAGTTCCTAACTCGGAATATTAACACGCTTTTTAATAATCATGTTCCTATTAAAGTCAAAGTGACTAAAGATGACCAATGTCCCTGGTGTTCAAACGAAGTTCGTATGCTCATGTTACAACGTACTCGTGCCTACAGCGTGTGGAAATGTTTTCGAATAGACGCCCATCTACGTCTTTACCGTACACTACGCAATCAGGTGGTTTCAAAAGTTCGTGCTGCAAAAAAGCAAATGTATGTTAATAAATTAAACCCAGCTATGAAAAGTCGACAACTTTGGAAAAATCTACAAGATATTGGAATTTAAAAGCGTAACACAGGTCCTGACACCAATATCGATGTAAACGCACTCAATCACACCTTCGTAACGCTTCCAGTTCTGAATCAAGTCTCTCAAAGCACTTCCGAATCCCAAAATGGTTCGCAGAACCCAAACGAACGGATGTTCGAGTTCTCCGGAGTTGATAACATCGACTGCGGTCGGTATAGATGGAATTCACCCAGTTTTTGCTACGGCCATTCTACCAGTTATATTACCCTTTCTTACACACATTTTCAATACCATCTTAACAACTAGTGTTTTTCCTACCCAATTGAAGCTGGCGAAAGTCCTACCGATTTAAAAGAACGCTAATAGCCATGATTATAGACCTATTTCCATTCTACCATATTTCTCGAAAGTGTTTGAACGAATAAATGCCCATATCTGTTCATGCAGTCTTTTATCTACAATGCAGTCCGGTTTCCGCCAATACCACAGTTGTACAACCGCAGTTATCAATGTTGTAGAGGATATAAGGAAGGCGATAGATGATGACCAAGTAACTTTTTTAGTTCTTCTAGGTTTCTCAAAAGCATTCGACACCGTGGATGACGACAATTTGTGTAACAAACTAGCATACTGTTTCCAATTCTCCACATCCAAGGGGTGGCCGTGGTGTAGTGGTACTAGCAATCGCTTCTCACTCGGAGGGTCAAGGTTCGAATCCTACCCATTGACAAGTTTTTCAAGTTTCTCATTTGTGTAATTGGAACTCAGACAGAAAAATTCTGCGTGTGAAGGCATAACACTGACACGTAGATTTGGCTGTTGTAGAGTTTCAAGCACAAAAAACAAGTGTGAATTATAACCTTCGAATCACTCTAAGTGAAGAAAAACCTCTCCGTCATATTCGGACTCCCACCCCCTGGAGAGCTAATATCGAAACCAAATACACCTGAGTTTCAAACCACTACAAAAAAAACAATTTTCCCTTCTCCTCCTACTACCTTTCCGCCCGCGACCGGGTATCAACCCCTTAGGCGCGCGTAAATTATAAAGAAAAAAAACATCGGCCACTCGATTAGTGTTTTCCTACTTTCGGCTCAGAAAACAAGCTGTTTCGATTGGTCATATGTTATCTGAATGTCTTCCAACAACTAGAGGGGTTCCACAGGGTCCATACTAGGACCTCTTCTCTTTTTTTTATTTGTTAACGAGCTCCCTTCCATTGTCAGTCATTATCTAAACACATGTATGCCGATGATGTCCAATTGTTTAAAAGCTGCCCTCTTGGGTTGATTGAAGACTGCGCAAGTAGAGTTAACGCAGATCTAGACAGGATCTTAGTATGGGCGGAGAGGAATGGATTATTTCTTAATCCTAACAAATCTAAATGTTTAGTGATTAGTAGGAAGCGCGTCGATCTATCATATTTTCCTAAAATTCATCTAAACGACTCGACCGTATGTTGAAACGGCAAAAAATCTAAGAGTGCTATTTAACAGGACACTATCTTGGGATACGCATATTAATGCGGCGGTAGGCAAAGTTTATGGTTTACTGCGCCTGTTATGGGCCTCTCAATACCATACGCCTCTGAACAGACGTTTACTACTCGTAACTTGTCACTAGTTGTTACAACCCTCACATATGGCTGTGAAATTTTCTGCAAATGCGATGCATTAAGTAGAAGAAAGCTTAATGTTGCCTTTAACAACGCCGTGCGTTACATCTGTGGTTTGAGACGCCTCCATCATATCTCCAACTTCTCCCGACAAATGTATAACATCTCCTTCGACCGCCTTTTACGTTTTAGATCACTCATATTGTTATTCAGTGTAATTCAGACACATCAACCCAGCTATTTATTTAATAGACTACGTTTTGGTTCATCTAATAGATCCCAACAGCTTGTCCATCCGCGGTATCATTATCTTACTTCGGAGCGCCAGTTCTTCATCAACGTCGCCCGTCTTTGGAACTCCCTTCCACGGCATTTAAGAAGGTCAGGTATCATTGCGCAGTCTCGGAATGGGTGACAGTCGAATTTCCAGACAATCTCTGAATAACATTTTATGGTATTAATGCTTACGCGTATATATTGTAGTTTTTTCTTGAGAAAAGAGAGATGTATATTGTATATTTCATAATACGTGTTCGTTGTTTTTTTTTGTTATTTATCTTATCGTATTCAAGAAACAGAAAGAGAAAAACTCTAATTATTGAGTTAGCTTTTTCTGCTTTTCTTAATAAATTATACTTAGCCTTGCACTAGGTTATAAGATTATTGTTATCTTAATGTGTAAGCTTTCAATGAATAAATAAATGAAATGAAATGAAAATATCCCTTTAGCTCTTGAATTGTTGCTGGCTTATTGGCATACTGTTGAGATAACGCTAAAGAAAAAAGTCCAAGGGTGTCAAATCGCTTGATATCGGTAGCCAATTGACATCGCTGTTTAGATAGATAATGCGTCCCGGGAACTTCTCGTGCGAAAAAGTTATTGTTGCATTGTCTGTATGGCATGTTGAAACCACATATTGTCTACACTCATAATATCCAATTTGGGCCATAAAAGCTCTAATTCGTCCAGCCTAAAAATCACTCCCAACAGGTACTCTTTGAGGATGTATCGGTTTCTCGACAATCTCTCTTGGGTTTTTATCAGCCCAAATGTGACAATTTTTCTTATTAACGTATTCGGTGACACGAAATTGGGCCTCAACGCTGAAGATTCGATTTTGTTTGAAAAATCTTCACCAATTGTATCTGCCTTGTCTGAATTTTGTAAGTGTGCACATTCAAATCTTTAGTCACAATTCGAAGTACTATAATGTTGTTCTTGAAAAGTTTAATTCTTATAATACGAGTGGATGTGCTTGAGCCTTCTACCACACTTTCAAGTACGGCAGCAATGTTTTCGTCTTATCAGCCTGTACGAACACGCACTCTGATCTCATTTAAAATTACACGTTGATCTGGCCTCAATAATAAGGCATTTATCCGCCCAGAATTGGAGTACAATGCCCACATCTGGTCACGTGCTTCTAAATTGTACGTATTGTACTAAATGTAGTTTTTTTTGAACGGCCATTTTCATTACAGGCTTCGATAATTCGATAATAGTATGTATCCATAACTAAAATTGTTAATGACTGTAGATGACAGATGTCGATATACATTCGCCAAATCTCATGGTGAAATACCCATTGGCCCACCCTTTAGAATACCCTGAGATGACTTGAGACAATCCTGCATGTATATTTTCGGGAGATTCATTATCAAGATCGCATCCATGTTGTCTGAACTTGTTTAACTGGTAATTGACATCTTGCGTTACGTCTTGTGATTGTTGTGCTTTCGGATCATGCATCGTTTACAATACATGACGATTGATATCACTTTAAGATTGGCATCAAAAGAGGATCGAGCCTTAGGAACCTGTTGTTGATTTGAGAGGCCAACAGGAGTAAGTGAGGAGTGAGTTGAATAGTTCATCTAGATTTTCCCCTGCTTTGAAAATTTCTCTTTATCATAAATTTAAAGCATTTCTTAGGTAGATGGACTGACCTGACTCTGGAGATTTCTTTCGTAAATTTATGAAAGTGCCAGTATTAAAGTCTAAGGATCATACTAACTTTAGTCTCTGCACGTATTTGCAATGTGTATGAGTTAAGCAATCCAAATCGTTTTAAGGTAAAAAATCATTCAGGGCACGAACAGCTTGAAAGATTAATTAAATTCCCGCTTCAACGTCAAAATTTGATAACTGAAAAAAAAATCTGCTCTTCAAAGAATCTTTAGTTTAGCACTGATACACTCAAAGATTGGATTCATTGCAAGATATTGAAGTCCTCAGAAGTTTTGTGGGCACAGAGGAACGTATTTATTAAAAAACTGACCAGAGTGAATTAAATTGTTGTTATTAGATATTAGAACAGTTTGTGTAAAATTATTATAAAATAATAATCATCAACCACCAGTTGCATTTGAAATGATTTTGAAAATTATCCGTTTCTTCAATCAAATGGTAAAATTCTCCAAATCCCGAATGCGCAAACGCTTAAACTGATTCTACTCTCTCTCGTTGCGACAAAAAGCTTTCCACCAGATAATTTCCCCTCTTTTCTTATACAAGTACTTGAAACTTTGGAAAAGCCGTTAGGAAAAAATTATAAGCAAAATTAGAAAAAAATCCCTGACTGCCGGTTTTCGAAAATCATATAAATCCACCAAATAACAGAACTGCAGTTCACTGTTGGTCCTGATTTACCCACACGTGGTAGTTACCTCAAAGAGCAGAGCTCTACCTGTGAATTATCGGTGTCCCCAAAAATTTCAAATAAGTTTGGTGTTGCAAGTTTGAAAGGTTTTTGAATTGACCCACTAACCGAAGTGCATTTGAGTGAAATTTGGTGATAAAGTGGAATGCAGTTTTTCTAATTGAGTTCAATATTTTAATTTATCGTTTGAAAAATCACTCTTGAACACAAGAAGAAGGTTTCCAATCATCAGTTCAAAGCTGTACATATTAAATATTGAAAGGTAGGTACCAATTCGTACTTCCTGTTGCTATTCTTCGAAAATGACTTTGGGCTTATCAATCTATAGGTCAAAGTGAAAAGTTCCTTAAATATTCATTATTCAGTGTCAGTGAGGCAAGACACTTATTATAACTTTCCCCAAAATTGCCCGTCTTGAGTTTGGCTTTGACTTCAGGCATCAGACAGACTTCGTAAAACAAATAGCAATCTCACGGAATGCTTTCATTTTCGAATTACAGGTGGCATTCCATACCAGAGATTCGTTTATTATTCAATTAAAGTTGAACTGTTTATGCACAAATAAGTGTGAGTCCTTTTAACCACAATTCAGTTAGTTTGTATTTGCATCTTCGTTTAAAACAAAAAGGGATAAAAGTTGATTTGTTATTTTAGGTCCGGAATTCTCGGATTCTTTTTCAACAAAAAGGGAGAAGGAAACAACTTTAACGAGTGGGTACATATTTGAGAAGTTGGAATTATGCGTTTTCTTGGTTTTACAATTTTTGAGTTTGTTGTCATCATAGTTGGACGAGTTCTTAATTGAATGTTAGTTTTTAAACAAAAGTTGTGTCCAGATCTGACTATTAACGCAAAAGAGGTTTGAAAAGTTTTGAAAAGTTTTCAATTTCCATGAATTTGAAAACTTCCGACACTTGTTCAAAGTGTGAAAGTGAAGTTATTTTATTTAGTTTTCTCTATTTCTACAATTCATTAATGTATAGTACGTCAATCTTTGCTTTCTATATGAATTTCGATTGCAGGATGAGTCATTTTAATAGAAGTTTTTATGATGGGAAAGGTTTCGGTGCTTTATCAGAAATTAAAAGAAACAAACTCTGAAGAGTCTGATTATATCTTTAAATGGTCAGTACGTGTGAGATTTTCTGAGTGCTTTATTCAAATTGACCTTGATTGTGCCACAAACAAAGGTTTGAATGGCTAATTTTATACATGTGGACATTGCAATGATATGACATAAAGTGTCTGGGATACCCTAATTAAAATTGCGACTCAAACATTGTAACATTTGCAGATCAATTCTCGCTGTGTACGCAGCCAAATTTTGTACATTTACGGAATTTAGTTAAATTGTATTTAGAATTTCACAATGGGAAGAAGTTCATTCTGTATCCCTCTTCTGGGAAAGTTCCCAAACCAATGATAACGGGTAAAGAATATTAGTTGGACATATTTGGCTTAACATAAGACATCATTATAATTGTGTAGAAAGCGTTTGTGATAGTAAAGTTAGACTTCGTTAAAATATTTTATTGACTTTATTTGACCTAACTATGATTGATTCTTCTCACGCATGAGATATTTTAAATGGTCTTAACAATTTGATTAACTGGAGAGTAAATTACTTACGGTGTCACTAGTGATTATTCTAGTCAATATGTATTAAAGAGTTTGGGTTTGAATTGCAGGATAAATAGCAAAAACAGAAAATAACAAGGAAAATTGAAATTTCTGTGGTCATCATCCTTTTGTCGAAAATGAAGACTTCTATTTGCATATGGAAAACTTCCCTATCACTGCGAAATAACTATGCCGCGATTTATACTAAACTATGGAGTCATTTTATTTTTTATTACCTAAGGAAACCATAAACCATTGCAATTACATTCTGTCTTCATAAACATCGGAATAAAAACGTACTTTAGATTTTTGTTCAGTAATTAAAAAAATAAATCAAATTTTGTATGTTATACCATGCATGCATACTGTTAAATAAAAAAATCTGATCTCTTTCATATACGAAAACATCTGAATCATTGCAGAAGTAAACCTGAGTTAAAGATAAAAATTTATATAAAAAGTATAAAAAAACTGGAAGTTTTTAGGCAGAATGTTAAGATTATTTTCTTGAAACATATCTTCAAGCCTCTGAAAATGTTTAGTTTAGTTTGAAAGGACTTTTATTTTTAATAAGTACTCGTAGTTTACAATGTTATTATAATATATGTCTAAATGGTTTGGTTTAAGACGGTCTACCAGGTTGACAATGTACCAATTGAAATCTAAATTCCTAATTATTTTTCAAAATAGGTATATTTAAGAACTAAAAGCTACCCTCTACTATAAGTTTTCTATATAGAAGTGCGGGTACTGGGTAGTTTTCGCCGATTAAAATGCTAAGTCTTTTACTTTCCTCTAACATACTTTTTCCAAATTTCATAACATTAAATTTCTGTAAAATTATAGAAGCTCCAAGGAAATGAAAACATCTTTCCTCGCATAGTTTTGGTAGATCAGTTTGACGGAGTATATAATTTAGGTTTACGTGATATAGTACTCACATCTCGTGTGCTGATTTGATCGACAGAATAACAATTAAGGATGTTTGTTTCGTTCTTTAGGTAATGATTTAATTTGCTGTAATAACTTCTAAAGAGCGATAATCTGGTTTCAATAGAGAATCTGTCAACCAAGAATCGACAGTAATTCTTTAACATCAGGTCAAATTTCTGGCTGAGAGTAGAGGATCGTTCATTCGTCTCAATTAGAATGACCACAGTCTGTTGCCATTTTCTACAACTCATTGCAAACAATTCCACCTATTCTCATGCAACCTCTGAGTGAAAAGTTTGGTATTCTTCCCTGTTTCAATTCTAATACTTTAATAACATAGTTATTTATTTATTTATTTATTTATTTATTCATACATCTACAAGTCACTTAAGTGCTAACAGATACTAGAAAACAAAATATAACATATACACATAAATTAAATTTAAAAAATGTATAAGGTTTTGACTAAATTGAGCTCTATTTAAACAAACGTCAAAGAGGTTACTGACTTCGTTGAAGGCTTTGACAGTACGAGTAAGCGGTTCGTTAGTACCATAATTCGTTCCGTGGCATTCAACAAAAAGAAGACGCCGTGTTCTCAATGACCGTATAGGGACATGAAGTCCTATTTTTGATAATAGAATAGGGCATCTTATATGATAACCGAGAAGGTCTCTAACAAACATTATATCATGTATAGTACGTCTAGACTTTAGCGATTTTAAGCCAAGGAGTAAACATCTAGCTTTATAATTGGGGCAAAAGTTACAATGCATTCTATAGAAAATGAATCTTGTAAAACGCTTTTGAACACGTTCAATTCGGTCGGAGTCAGAAGAGAGATTGGGATTCCAAATGACAACTGCGTATTCCAGATAAGGTCTAACAAGGGCGGAGTACAATGACAAGAAAGAAAATGGGTCAGAAAAGCTTTTGCAATTTCTCTTAATGAAACCTATTGCCGAATAAGCTTTGGATAAAGTACGATTCAAATGTACTTTAAAAGAAAAAGTAGTATCCAACATAACTCCCAAATCGTTGACTTCACTAATTCGGGAGAGGGGTATGGAAACAATCGAATATTCGAATTGAATTATAGAGGATGATTTGGAGAATGAAATGAAATTACACTTGCTTGTGTTTAACGTTAGGGCATTGATTTTGCACCATTCCGTGATGCTGTTTAAATCTAGTTGTAGTAAAGAGAAATCCTCAATATTTTTAGCAGCTCTAAATAGTTTTAGATCGTCGGCAAACAATAAACACTGTCCATATTTAATATTTATCACGATATCACGAATGAAGATGATGAAGAGAAGCGGGCCCAAATGGCTCCCTTGTGGAACGCCAGAGCTGCATTTAATTTCTTTTGATACAAGGTTACCGATTTTAATCTGTTGGGTTCGACCGAGAACAAAGGAAGACAACCAACGAAGCAATTGCGAATGAAATCCGAAAGATTCAAGTTTATAGATTAGCCTATCATGATTGACTGAGCCAAAAGCTTTGCTGAAATCTGTATATATGGTGTCAACTTGGTTCCCCTTCTCAATTTGTTTCAGAACAAAGGACGAAAATAATGCAAGGTTTGTGGTAGTGGATCTACCAGCGACAAAACCATGCTGTTCATCCGTTAGATACTCTTTAATAAGGAATTCAATTTTAGTTTTAATAATGCTTTCAAATAACTTAGGAATTGCCGAAAGCTTACAAATTTCTGTGTAATTCTCAACATTGCCTTTGGTCGCAGACTTATGGATGGGAACTAAAGAGGATTTATTCCAAACTTCAAGAAATACACCTTCCGAGAGGGAACGGTTGAAAATTTGAAGCAGGGGGTCGGAAAACGAACCGACACATTTATTGAGTAGGATGGCAGGAATACAGTCTACACCACTGGATAAAGTAGGTTTTAATGATTGAAGAGCGATGGAAACATCGTCATGGCTTAGAGTCAAAGATCCGATTACGACGCAACTAGAGGAACTAATGGGAATTATGCTAATTTTATCATGACAGGTGTATACGGACTGAAAGAAATTTGCAAACAGTTCAAGAGTTGATTTAATATTTTCCGATTCATGGTTTCTAAAATGCACTGAAATTAGAATCCACGTGGACTTCCTTTTAGAATTGCTAAAATGCCAAAACGTTTTACTATCAGATTTAATATTATGTTCAACAGACATGATATAATTTTTGAAGAGAAATTTGTTAAGAACATTAAAATCTTTACGAAGTTTACTATATATTTCGTAATCTGACTGCGAACTAGTTTTTTTAAATGTTTTAAAAGCTTTATTTTTTAGATTTTTTAGATTCCCTAAATGTCTATTATGCCAACAAGGTTTATTCGAATTTCGGTAGGATGAGAGCGGTACAAAAATAGTTAAAATGCATTTCAAACGTGTTCTAAAATATATTATACATAGGGGGTCTACCCTAGTTTCAATTTACGAGCGATTTTTCGAATATCCACTTTAAGAAACATCGAAGGAACTGTTCGAATCCTTCATTAGCGCAATACTTCCATACTTGGGCTCGGTAGAGCAGTATTGTAGTTGGCTTTGATCAGAACTGAATTTGTTTTGCGCTGGTCGGTGCACATTTAC
The DNA here is from genome assembly GCA_949129095.1 of Volucella bombylans. NCBI lineage: Eukaryota > Metazoa > Arthropoda > Insecta > Diptera > Syrphidae > Volucella > Volucella bombylans. The sequence goes on along the minus strand of OX422141.1, from coordinate 36,474,301 downwards.
TTTTCATACAGCACTCCCAAATTGAGGAAATCGCTCTTATGTTTGTTTACATTAAGAATTGCTGATACCAACATGCATATTTCTTAAACAAACCAACTTTTTAAGCTACACTTTTTTTTCCATCAGCTATATACCCTTCTATATAACAGCTTTGACTGTGTCAGAACAGTCAGAAATGCCGGCCTGCCTTGCTTCTGCCATCTTGGAATGGAGGACGAAAAAATAGCCGTACAATTTTTTATTTGATTTAAATATGCCTTAGGAGCAGCGAAAATCTCGAAGAATTTAAAAAAAAAAAAATTAGAGTATAAACAGTTAGGGCCTTGACAATTTTTTTTTGTATAAATACTCACATTATCACATACTACAAGTGCGCTACCCTTGAAAAATTAGACTTACTTTAATTTCAAGTATATAGTAAAAAGTGACTTTCTTTCCCTTACCTTTTCTTTTCTCATCAATTCCCATTAAAAGCTAATAATTACCGCCCCTTTCCATAATGCTCTAATTTGTTTGCTATCAACAGTGGTAATAAATATTGAGCATTCCAACTCTTTAAAGTCACTAAACCACTATGAAACGTCATACGTTCATTATGTACCAAAGTCTAACACCCAATTCCTAGAGCCAATATAATTGCTTAAATTATATGCGCTAACGATTTCATTACCATATTCATTGTTTTCATTTGTATAATTCAGTGTAGGAAGGTTTTTATTCGGCCTGGGGCAATTTGATTTCCAGTGACCAATTTTATTGCATGAAAAGCATTTATTGTACATGTTCGTTCATTGTTTTTTGAATGGGTTTATTGATTTTACGTGAGAAGATTGCATTTTTCTCGTTGATTCGTGTACCGAAAATTGACGCGGATACCTCTATATTCATCAGGTTGGTGTATTTCATGATGAGGCTGGACCAATGGACAATACGTGATCTGGTTTTTGACTACTGTTTAGGGTCATTAAAATGTTCTTATTTGATCATGAGGTTACCTCCATATTAATTGGATATTTTCGATAGTTATAAAAACTTTGTTGCAGCAATTTATTACTTGTAATTGTTGGTAAACTTACACAGTGTGGACCACATGACACGGGAAGGAACTTTTATCCAACCCTGACAGTGGTGTGTGTTTGTGCTTTCCTGTTCTTTAACAGCCGTGATTTGTGGCTCAAAACTGCTGCCGTTTTTAACCAACAACAAAAGTTTTACAGGAGATTCAAACACCGAATTGGGCAGATTATCATTAATTCTGAGCTGTTCAGTTTTGCCGCATGATAACAATAGAAGTTTATCACATGATACCAGCTGATATGTAAATATTCGTATGTAAATAAGTATACAAAATTACTAGACAATTGGTATAAACATAATGAGATATAAAACTATTCTACAGTAATATAAGATATTACGAGCATTCGTAAGCCGTATTAGATATAATTTACTAATTGCATTGTCAAAATATAGACATCACTTATTCCTCGTCGATTGCATAAGTAAAGGGTTTTCCAATAGGGACTTGATAACTTTGAATTTAATTTGTGAACGCACTCTTTCACTGATCATTAAACTGTCACTGTCAATTTATTCAGTAAACTCAAAATTTTCATCATGGTAAAGTACACTAACGAGCAACGTCTGCAAATTATAAAAATTTTCTATCGAAATTCGGAGTCGGTGACTGCAACTTTAGGAGCGTTAACTCCAATTTTCGGTCGTAATTCTCGCCCTAGTACACCGGCAATAACAAGTTTAGTGCAAAAATTTGAGTCTACATATTCGTTGTGTGATGTTGCCGTGTCAGTGAGACAAAGGGTTGGTCGAAGTGTCGAAAATAGCGCGCTGTTCCTCTCAAACTCAAAATTGAATATGAGTCAAAAGTCCTTTATTTCAATTTAAAAATAACAAAGTCAAAGCACGGGTGTCATGAATAGAGTTCGGGGTACGAAGTAACCAAAATCGTGCAGCCAGGGCACTGGGTTTTGACTAGCAAAGAAATTGTAAAATTTGACTTTGTGATTTGCGAGTAATATAGCCTACCTGTTTGCTAATAGCTACCGCAGCTGTCTTGACAGAACTATGTACTATTCGCATACTTTTTTACTGGCGCACTTGCGTTTGACATGAATTGGTTGTGCCTTTAGAGAAGCAGATGCAGCTACCATGCTATTGTTGTCTGATATTTAGAGATCGCCGTCGTTGCATTCTCAAGGCGTTTGATGAAAAGCAGTATAACACCAAAGCGATAGGAGACTTTCCACCTCATTTACATTAAACGGTCCAGCAATCTGTTATTGATGACTATGACCAGGTGTACAGTGTCCTTTTCTATGATTCCCTGCATGAGTATCCAATGTTCGTAATGAAGGTCGTAGTTATGCGTATTCAATGAAACTAGAATTGCAGAGTGCTATGTGCTAAGTGCTCTCAAAGTAGCAGTATACGTGGTTATGGAAACGAGTCTTCCGTAAAAAGTCTTGCGTCTATTTTAAATTTTTGTTTCGATTGCTTAGATTATATAGTCGACAGTAATCACTATTATTGCAGAGCACATTAATAGCAGTCAGCTTGCCTTATATGTCGAACCTATAAATTTAGGCTTAGTAGTTCTCAAAAATCAGTCAATGACTGCTTCCTGAATGATAGACATTTGATCCCAACCAGGTCTTCAGAAATTACATATACATATGAGTAGTCATCATCCGATCGAACAGGTTTCATCTGAGGACATTCTTCTTCTCCTACCGAAGTACAAGCGTGTAGTCATCATTCGTAGCTCTGTTATTAAAGGTAAAAGTTTTTTTTTTTTTTTTATAATTTACACGCGCCTAAGAGGTTAGATACCCTTTTACTGTTGCCTTGTCGCGCGCGGGCGGAAAGGTGGAAGAAAGAGAAAGGAAAATTGTTTTGTAGTGGTTTGAAACTCAGGTGTGTTTGGTTTCGATATTCGCTCTCCAGGGGTGGGAGTCCGAATAGGACGGAGAGATTTTGCTTCACTCAGAGTGATTCAAGGTATAATTGACGGTATTTTTTTTCTGTGCTTGAAGCTCTACAACAGCCAAATCTACGTGTCAGTGTTATGCCTTCACACGCAGAATTTTTCTGTTTGAGTTCCACTTACAAATGAAAAACTGGCTTGCCATGGGCAGGACTCGAACCTGGACCCTCCGAGTGAGAAGCGATTGCTAGTGCCACTACACCACGGCCACCCCGTGGCTCTTGCTTCAAAGCGGTATCAGCTGGAGTAATTATGGTTTTTGGCACTTTCCTAGAAGCTTTTCTACCTCATCTAGAGAATTTTGCAGTTAATTGTTCAGTTTCATTTAGTAGCTTGCTAATCTTAGTATCTTTGAAGAAATTAATGATATTGTCTGCTAAAGCGTTATTAAATTACAGCTGTAAGTTCATCGACTGCTACGACAGGCAGACATTTTTGCGAGTTTCCTAATTCGAGTATTGATAAGGGTTGTAGTTGGTAAAAGCCTAAATTACAATAAACAACGAAAAACACAGTGAGTGCGGAGACAAAACCATTGTCTACACCAAACTATCAAAGTCCTCATTTTTCAGTCTTTAGATAAAGTGTCATGGGAGTTATCAGTTGATGGAGATTTAGCATGAAATCACAGATGCTATAGTTTACATAGATATTGCACGCCGAAGGAAAAAATCTAACCAGTTTTTAATTGCCTGTTTTTACTTCGAACTTCAAGTTCTGAACAATTTGTATGAACAAAATGTATTATAAAACCGAAGTCAATTCTTAGGATCGTATGTGTTGTAATGTGTGTACAGCTGATGAGCAGGCATGCGCCGCGCCGTGCAGATGTGTCTGTGGTTTCTGTTTTCAACCCTTATCTTCATACATAAAACAACCACAGTTCACGGAGCTGCGCGGCGCGCTCGCTGGATGTGACTGAACAATTTTTCTTAGTAAATTTTGTCAGCGGCACTTTTTCAGCGACATGACAGGTGACAAGAGATTATGTGGAGTTTCTTGTTCTGTTTGTAGGAAAAGTAAAAGAAGTTACCCTGACTTGAAAATTTTTAAATGTCCTTCTAGGGAAAAAAATTAAATTTTAAATAACTTGTGGATGAAGGCATGTGGTTTTAAAAATGAAGGCAAATACTTTGTTTGTGGAGATCATTTTTGTCCCGAGTTTGTAGGAAAAAAATATCTTAAGGCGGATGCTGTTCCTTCCATTTAAATTCTGATTTGGATTCAAATTTGAATGTAGAAGATCTGAAGTCTCCTTTAACTAAACGAAGAAGAACGTCGAGCAGTTGCAGCATTTCGTGTGTAATGTACGATCAGTTATTGGAAAGATGTGCAAAAGAGGAGAAAAAAAATTCAACTTTAAAAAAATATTGTTAAGTTACAAACTTAAATTAAGAGATTTAAAAATAGAGCGCATAACTGCCATAAATTTTTTTAATAAAAGTAAAATATCTACGACGTCTCAATTAGAAAGGCTCAATATTTCAGACCATTCAAAAACATTTTGTAAAATGCTTATGAAAGAATCAAAGACTACAAAATACAACAGCCACGAAAAAGAACTTTCCCAAAATATTTATTATAGATCACAAAGCGCCTATAAATTTTTGAGAGATAGGCTTTAAACTTCTTCACATTTTCTCTTTCTGTAGATGGGCTCCTGTAAAAGGATTACAACCAGGATATGAAAACAATGCTCATTCGTATCTTAAGTCAAAGTTCGCTTTATTAAACCAGCGAGAACGTTGTGTTGTCCTGATATTTGATGAAAATAGGATTCGTAAAAACCTCACATATGCGAGTAATATAAAAAATGATTTAATAGATGGTTTCGAAGACCTTGGTGTAGAAAGAAGTAGACTGTTTGCTAATGAAATATGTGTTTTCATGCTAAATGGTTTGTTTGATAGTTTAAACTATTTTGTGTCAGCAAACGGTGTAAATGGGGATAACCTAAGCGAAATTATAAAAAAACAATTTGAAAGTCTGTCAAGAACTTGGTCTAAAGGTATTGCTTGCGACCAAGGGGCCAATAATAGAAAAGCTTATAAAATGTTAGGTGTTTCTGAAGAAAACCCATTTATAATTTTTAATGATGAAAAAATATTTTGTTTTTATGATTTCCCTCATTTGTTAAAATCACTTCGTAATGTTCTATTGAAATCAGATCTACAAACTCCAGATGGTAAAGTGTCTTTTGATGTTATCAGAGAAATATACAATTTTGAAGTTGACAACGTAGCTAAGAAGTTGTCATATAGCACCAAATGCCTTCGAAAAATGCATGTTCACCTTGCAATGCAAATATTTAGCCGGACAGCTGCGGCATCGATTCAAACTTCTTTTGAACTTAATTGCTTAAAAGAAAGCTCTAATAAAGCTTTAGCAACGAAAGAGGTCGTAAAAGTGAACAATGTATTTGACTGCATGGATAGTGGTTCTCATTATGACAAGAATGTTTTAAGGCGGGGAGTTCAGCTAGAGAATCCAGCTTATAATGAGTTGAAACAATTTTTGTCTTACTTAAAAGATATACAAAAATCAGTTAACGTTTCAAGAAACTTTTGTTTAAAAGGAATGGAACAAACTATAAACGGGGTCTTATTACTTTGTCATGATATAAGCAATGGCCTATATGAGAACGTGGATTATTTACTAACAAAGAGAATTTATCAAGACGTATTAGAAAATTTATTTTCTATTATTCGCATTAAAGGTGGTTACAACAAAGATCCGTCTGTTTATGAATTTAATGTTTTGATGTCGAAAATTCTCTCGTCAAATCTTATTAATTTTTCTCCTTTCAGTAACTGTGATGATGATGATGTAGAATTTTTAAACGTAGACTTATCCCTAACTCAAACTGCTATGAGCATCGCAAGGACCTTCTATACTTTGCTCTCCTCATTCTATTACGCGAACATTGTTAGTGGCAGATAGAAAAAAAACATAGCATCCAAAAATCAAAAAATTCAAATTTTATCTGGAAAAAAACGTAAAACAACTATTCAATAAGCACAACATTAAAGAGAGCGCATTCTGCTTTGACCTTCCTACGGTTCTCAAATATAATGTTTATTATCAGTCAAATTTGATTTAAAAAAATTACGTTGCGAAAAACGGAAAACTTCTATCCAACAAACAGAACACGCAACTGGATAATAAAAAACAATTAAAAGTAACATCATGTCTGAGTATGATTCACTCTAGTTCGATCTAACTGAATGGAAAAAATGGTTAGATTTTTTCCTTCGGCGTGCAATATCTATGTAACCTATAGCATCTGTGATGAAATGCTAATATCAAAACCACTCATCTATCAACGATGTATTTTAAACAACAAGCATTCAATTCACCGATTACAGTTAAAATTATAATAATTTATTGTTTTTGTTAATACCACGAGAAATTGTAAAATTTGACTTTGTGATTTACGAGTAATATAGCAACCTGTTTGCTAACAGCTAGCACAGCTGTCTTAACAGAACTATGTATTATTCGCATACATTTTTACTGGCGCAGTTGCGTTTGACATGAATTGGTTGTGCTTTATATCAGATGACCACTAAATAAATCATTGTCAGCTGTTTAATATTATGCTATATTCATGAGTTCTTCATATTTGTGTGTATACATCCATTCGCGACTATTCCTACTTAAGGCAGACAAGTTAAAACAAATAACCGTTCAAGCCAATCGTTGTTTCCTTTGGATTCGGTTACTATTTAGTACCGAATAACTAAAGAGACTCTATATAAAACCTTGATGATCCCAGTCCTACTTTATGGCGCTGAAAATGGTGAGGATTTTAATTTCAGTATAATTCGTCCTACACTTACATTCATTATATGCTTCTATTGTAGAATAGAAGCAGTTCAGCTTGTATGATATTATTGTTATAATATAAGTATAGCGTACTTTCAATTGATTTTAACAAATACCAACGAGAGTTTAAATAATAGTTAATTATTTCAATTATGTAATTGTTCTTGCGGTTCATCAGCATTAGAGTAAAGTATGATAGTATTCCTATATTTGAAGATAAAAAACTGGTGTCATTTGATTTTTAATTTCATTGGAAAAGTGAATAAATGTTCTCGTTATTTTCCATGTTTTAAGTGCATTACACAGATTCTCCCATAATGATACTTAATTTGTAAAGATGCGGTTATTATATGAGGTCGGGATATTCAAATTAAAAGTAATTTCATCCGTTAAAAAAGGTCGGGAGCGTTTAAGTTTTTTCTTATTCTATTTTGATCCTTGAACGCCAAACGATGCAGAATTTAATTGTGAATGAAATAAGATACGGTTGAAATCGGAACGCTGGTATGCATTTTGTCGATTTCTCTACAGTTTCACTCTGCTCAAAATATTTCTCCCCGGTCGAGAAATTAATAATGCACAACACCTTTCACTCCTCCACCGAACTACCACCATTACTTGTTAAGGGTCTAGTTCTGCTTTGAAAAGTCCTCTGGAAAGTAAAGTTATGCCTTTCTATTATTATTATCTTATCGTACGGGATACATTTTTCGTGTCAAAGGTGACGACTCGATGGAAAAAAGGATATGTACACTGAATCTGTTGGTCAAAGGTATTGCAACTTTCAAATGTTGTACTCGTAGCATATTTTATGGTATTCAGAAGTACGGGTACTCACCCACATTTTCTACTGTTAATACGTGATAATTTATGGTTGCAGTTGAAGCTTTGAATTTTGCACCGAGATAAAGAACAATCGCAGCTGGTTTTCCTTCAACAGCAACCGCAAGTAAATACTTCATTATCAATTACATACTCTTACTCAAAAACTGTCCTTCGTTGAACTTGGCAAGCTAGTTTTCAACTATTCCGTCCATACACATCCTTAAAAATAGAGTCTGAATTATCGCGTAAATGATAAAAAAAAACCGCAGTTTTGAAAAAAAAGTGATTTAAATTTAAAGTGGGTTTCTTTTTGCATGTAAAATTACAGTGTTTTAAAATGCTCTTCTTAGAATCATGAGAGTAGTATAGTACGTTCAAACGATTCTACATAATAACAGGCAATGATCCTTCGGAGCGGGTACGTATATTGAACATATTGGAAAATTTTCAAAATTGTTGGCGGAAATTTATTTTAAAAGGACCATAGATTATAATCACAAAATATAGAAATACTCCCTTAAGATGTGTAAGTTGAACACAGCATCATGTGCATTAATTTGTACTGAATGTGTTCAAATTGTAACTGCAAATGGTACATATTTTTCGGCTGCGTGTGTATTGTAAGACCTACGTACCACATCACGTTTATTATGTAATTCGCATTGGCCTGCAAACTTCAAGAGTGAATTATTGAAATATCTAATTGAAGATGAGATCACATGTATGGGTTGATTGTTGTTTAAAAAAAAAACCATCTTTACTTTTTCAAACGCTTTTGAGTGTTGATATGAATCCTAATATGCATTTATTAATCGTGACTTTGAATAGCTACGGTTTTAGCCATACAAATTTAACATCGCATTTTCGTTCCATACTGACATTGAGGTAAACAAAATAAAACCACTAGAATCCTTGAGGAGTTTTGTTAATTTATAATTACATTAGATACAACAATATTTGAGAAAAATTTTCTCGACTGCCGAGAGTGCAATCAAAACTACTAAAACAATTGTTCAAATCAATCCAAAGTGTTAAATCGTGATGTAAACTATGTAGTTGTTTTGTTTACAGTTATCTACTTTTTTGAAGAAAGAAAAAGTAAGTGTTTGTAAACAGATTTGGATTATTTTCACTTAACAATGTGAAAAGAAAAATTTTGTGAAAACCCATTCTAATCCCACTACTCCAAGAACCTTGTGGTTTGTTATATTTCTAAGTCATTCTTCGAACTGAATCATTCAATTCAAACTGTAACATCAGGGGATGAGTATTGAAATAGCTGTTGGCTAAGAGTTTGCTGAAGTCTTATGTGAATGATTCGTATTTTGAGTGCTTAATTTTGTCTTTCCTGCCTGCTTATATGTAGTTATTATTATTCGATATTTCTAATATAGCTTTTGCATATTTTTTTATGTCTTGGAGCTTGAAAATACCGAAAAATCGGTTTCGCCCAATTTACGCGAAGACAAACACAAATTATTATCTACAGTAAAATTTCTGTCTCTTATATTTACATTTTGAGCAGTTTTCATCGGAACAATCCTTAGGGGTGAATAATGGCTATTTACTCAGGCAATGTCAGAGTCGCCTAAATATACTGAAGCACTGTGAGTGAATGCTGTCTGTATGAGCACACTCACTTCGAATCAACCGAACGTTCTATAGCATAAATTTCCATTTTGAATCATGCATTCTAATCAAAGAAATCGCCCGACTACACGCCGTGAAATACTCGTAAGCCAAACAAAAAATATCACAATTATTTTAGAAAAATCAGCTGTCGTTTGACGGATTCAGCAGACCTTGCTCTACCTTTGAATGTATAATTCCTGTGCATGTTCATGTTCATATGAGCAAGTCTTCGGCTCATATTTTTTTCGACCCATAAAAGTTGGACAATTATGAAAAAATCTTTTTTGTCATTGAAAAACATCACATGTAGGTACTTCCAAAAATAATAATAATTTGCTAATTATTATTCCGTCTAAGTCACTTTCAAGTCGATCTAATTGTTTAAAATTTTTGATTTTTCTCCCATTGGCCTTTCCCACCGTTTGGTACAGTGTAATATTTGGTGCATTTGGGACTTTGCAGCTCGCTTTTACTACAATGGGGCCAGTAATGCATCTTAGAACAGAATAAAAAACAAATTAATGCTATTTTTAAATGTTTATTTGGGCATTCATTGTAAAATCTATGGCACTTTCATATTATGCCCCAACTTGTCCACTACTTTATTTTTTGTACTTTACTTGTTTGCTTCTTATCTTGTCAACTTCACAAATGAACATTGTTTAGGATCCATTGCGCAGTTGCTGAAACGGTTGTTAAAATGTTTATGACTGTGACGAGATTCCTCTACAATTACGAAGAGCTTTAGTTCTTGAATTGAAATTCGCAGTAAGTGTATTATCTTCCACGATATCCTTCAGCTGGAAGACACCGAACGCTTTTGTTTCTTCTAGCCTCTTTTTGTTTTGTAGTTATACCAAACTGTTCTTTTTGATAGAGCATTTTGTTGTATATTTGGTCGTTTGACTGTTGCCTCGTCCTCTTATCACCGGTTTTTGGATGTTTGCGTTGGGAAGTCTAGGATGGCGTTAGCTACTTCCTAATGGTGGTGGGGCATTGTCACCACATCTTGTCGATGTTAGACATCTAAAGTTAAAAGCTTCCAATAGTTAACAAGTATCATAATTACACTGGGCAACAATCAAAAATACTTGGACATACTGAATAGTGTTTCTTATAGTACACGACCTGTAGATAACGGGAAAAGTAATATTTTGCTCAGGTCACGTACAGCAACCTAACGGCACTTTTACATCTTTATCGAACGAGGTCAGTTCTAATAGAATCGCACATCGTTTCAATGGGTTTTTCTGTTAGTAATTTAAAAAAATAAACTAATTTGCGTAAGAAGAATATTAGAATTGCAGTAAAGTGATAAAATGCCACGATCTTGTGTTAATTGTCCAGATTTATTCTGCTATATTTGTAGAGAATTTACACCAAGTTTCCGAAAAAAGAAAATAACACCATTTATTGAAAAGTGTTACTTTTCTTATTTTAAATTTAAAATAAACCATCAGGATAAACTCTGGGCACCACACATTTGCTGCCTTGGGTGTCACCGACAGTTAACTGGTTGGTTTAACGGGTCATTTTCTGCAATGCCTATGATATGGAGAGAGCCCCAGAGTCACGCAGATTGTTACTTTTGTTGCACTAATGTGAAGGGATTTTCTCGAAGATCAAAGCATTCCATAAAATATGCAGATGTTTCTTCTGTAACAAGACCAGCACCTTATACAGAAATTCTGCCAGTTTCAAAGCCACCTTCAGGACGCCTTTCGGACACAGAAATAAGTTCGTCATATTGTTCAGAAGAAATAATGGATGATCCCGAATTTGAGCTCCCTACATCTTCTGATGCACCACATCTCATCAGTCAGATTGAGATTAATGACCTCGTCAGAGTTTTGGATTTGTCAAAACAAAAGTCTGATATACTGAGCTCAAGGTTAAAGTAGTGGAATTTGCTCAAGCCTGAGGTAAAAATTACAGAGTACCGTACGCGACAAAGTGAAATTGTTCCTTATTTTTCGAAAGCCGATAACTTAGTGTATTGTAATGATATTAATGGCTTAATGCTGTCACTAGGTTATGAGCACAAAACCGAAGAATTGCGGCTATTCATTGACTCATCAAAGGCTAGTTTGAAAGCTGTATTGCTTCATAATACCTTTAGCGCATGGTGTGAATTTAAAAGAAACCTACGATGTTATGAAATTTATATTGGAAAAAATTTAATATAAAAAATATAACTGGTCGATATGTTCGGATTTAAAAGTTGTTGCTCTACTTCTTGGACTACAACTAGTTTACACCGAATTTTGTTGTTTTTTATGTGAGTGGGATAGTAGAGCACGATCGGAGCACTTTGTGAGAGTAGATTGGCCAATAAGAACAAACTTTATTTGTGGAGAAAAAAATATAAGGAATCCTTCATTTATCGAACCACAGCGTGTTATTCTACCACCATTATATATCAAATTGGGTCTTATAAAAAACTTTGTAAAGGCGATGAAGAAAGACCAACCTGGTTTCAATTTTTTGAAACAAAAGTTCCCATCACTAAGCGAAGCAAAAATTAAAGAAGGTATTTTTGTGGGTCCAGACATTAGAAAGCTTATAAAAGATCCAGCTTTCATTCCTACTCTGGATTCATTAGAAAAACAGGCCTGGTGTTCATTTGTGAAAGTAGCAGAAAACTTCCTAGGTAACAATAAGACTCCAGGTTATGCAGATGATGTAAAGAAAATGATGGATGCTTATCATAAAATGGGATGCAGCATGTCGCTATAACTTCATTTTTTGCATTCTCATCTCAATTTCTTTCCTGAAAATATGGGTGATGTAAGCGATGAGCACGCCGAGAGATTCCACCAAGACATTGCTACAATAGAGCAACGGTACCAAGGAAAATGGGAGCCATCAATGTTGGCAGATTACTGCTGGTCGCTTATAAGAGAGACTCCGAGGTGTTCTTATAAACGGAATTCAGATGCTTCCAAAAAAACAACAAAATTTTACAAGAAATAACATTTTTCGGTAATATTTTTGGTTAAATTCTTAGATTCATTTTCTCACAAAATCCCGATGTGACCTGGCTATTTTATATAGTTTTCCTGATTCTATAAACTCCAATGATTACGAATCACATATTTTATCTCCGAGTAAAAAATAAATATTTTTTTTGTTGACCAGTGTTATTAATCTACTCTTTTATCATCACATTACTTGTTGCCACAAAGATAGAGAGTCTGAAAATGTTGTTGTCGAATTGAGAAGGCCGTGACTTGCAATCATTACGCCAACAACATTTTCCTAACCTACTCTGGCATTGAATATAATGACTTTTTCTTATATAATATGAATACAATGGTACGCTTAATTTGAAATTGGTTGCTCTTTTAAGATTACTCTGTATTTGATATACGGGTATAGACTTAGAAAATTGAAATTTGAAAATTGATATTAATCAAAGCTCACGTTTCTTCTTGTTTCGTATTTCGATTATTCGTTCCAATTTTAAGTTTCTTAGAGTGATGTGATGAGCAAATTCTATCTCGGTCTTATAATTATGATCCTGTTCTCAAAAGAGTGCTACTGAAAAGTACTGTCATGATTTTGAGAAAACCTATTTCTTGCCAAATCCAAGTCTAATGCATACTTTTATCGTAGTATAAGGTCGAAATGGTGCCGAAATTTGCATATGTTGTCTTCATTTTCAACCAAGAATTAGTCCAAATTGCTTACCAAATAAGCTCCTTTTTTTCTAAATTTGCAGAAAATTAAGCTTCTTCCATAAGTGGTTGAGCTAATTTGTTTTTAAAATTATGGGCACTAAATTTATTTAATGTATTATATTTTCCCCAAAAAGCAATTAAGCTTTACACATCTTCAGATACATAGCATAGACATTTTTTACATCACTTGCCCCGAATCCTATAAAAAACATGGTTCCACGGAAAGATTTTTGTTTAGTTTCCCGAATATCATCACTGTTGCTATTTTTAATTTTTTTATTAAGACTTTTCCATGAGATAATATTAACCTTCTCAGAATGTTTTCATAATTATTAATACTTGCAATTTGTATAAAAGGGAATAATAGTTAGGCCGCATATTTTAGAGAAATGTTTGTGCTGTGTTCGCTTAGGAAGAATTTAGCGCAGATACTGCATCTACTCCATATTTTCAACGAAAACTGATTTCAAATATGGAATAGTTTCATGTTCATTAGATATTTGGACCAATCCTTTAGCACCCTTTCCGATGGCTATTTAGAGAACAGGTCTTGTTATTTGTATTTCTCGCAAATTGAAGTTAATAAAAAAAAATACTTTGATCTCGCAGTAACAGATAATGAATGACTAAATCTCGTTTAAAAAGAGCCAAATGTTAATGATTGAAGGAATACTCTACTAATGCATTGGTATTTTACCAAAATTATTTAAGCCGGACTCACGTGTTCCTAACCAGATATACTATAGTCGTATAATAAAAAAGAAATTTTAAAATACATGCTTAAAATTTAAAATATATTCCGTTGACAAGCAAAAGACAAATCGAAAAGTAATATGAAAGCAGCCAATGCCTATGAGAACGAAGCCAATTATGTTCTCGGTCCTTCGTCTCACGCTGTAAATGGTCGACCACGTCCCAATAATCTTGGCGAGTATATTTGAGAGGTTTTCTCGCCTCAGTAAACAAACATCTTTGATGAATTATAAAAAAAACGCTCTCCAGCGAAATCTGACTTACAAATCACTAAAGGTATTGAAAGTGCACCTTGTTTTGTTGAAGTTGGTTGAGCTTGTGATTCCTGAATTGTAGTCTTTTCCTATTTTGTTAAGTGTTGCCAATCTGTGTCCTGTTTTCACTTTGTAGAATCATCAGATGCACATACTCATATCTACAAAAGTTTAGATCAGGCTCAGAAAACAAAAACCAAGAGAATTTTTTAATATCCCATAGATATATTCTCCGCTTATGGGCATCTTTACAAGAAAAATAAAGATACCCTACATTATTCCATCAAAGTTAAATGGCACAAGTCTGAGTTTTTCGAGTTCCAGAACCATGGGCCTCATCTTGGATAGCAAACTGAGTTGGAGAGAAAATATTGTGGATTGATACCGGAAAGCCCTAATTGTCTTTTAATTGTGCAAAACAACTGCAGGCTCACGGTAGAGTATTTAACCCAAAATAATGCACTATGTCTCTATCAGGGTAGTGAGACCAGTTCTCTATCATCACATCACCACTGTTAGATATCATGACCATCATGTTAGATAACATCCTTGGCGCATTAGAAACCTCTCTGAGAGACACTCAGCAATTGAAAGTGCTAAAGAGCTTAGCTTTTTACGCTGTTTTGCGGCCTCCCCCAATCAACTGACCTTCAATAAACTCAAAATTGAATTAACTAACGTGCAACGAACGAATAGAGATAGTGTGAAGTCATTCTTAGTAATCCCTTCTGCCTCTTCACATAGTGGTCTAAAACAGCTAGAGTCGTTATGGCAGGGATCTCTTAAGGACCTCTGCATATACCCATATAATGTACCGTTTTCTAAGCTGAAATATTAGCTATTTATCAGCTCGAATTCATTACAATCGTTGGACATTGCCATATAAATAAACAGTAAAGTAGCGATCAGATCTCATACTCATACTTCAATTGGGGGTAGTTAGGGACTGCGGCGTATGAATCAACGAAATGGCTAAGAAATACAAGATCATACTCTATTGGGTTCCGATACACTCGAGTGTTTCAGGCAGCTGTATTGTTGATGAACTGGCCAGACTCAGATCCCTAGGAACAAATAGTAGGCAGTTTGATGACGTGAAGCAGATGTCCTATGACAACAAAATGATATTCTTACAAGCGCTACCTAAGACCAGTCATAGATGGATCTATCGGGATAACTCTGATACATATAGACTAATATGGGCCATACTTGAACCCAAACGATGAAAAGAGGTGACTAACCCCAAGAGGAGAGATAGTTCCAAACTCACAAATGTATTTATGAGACGCTGTGTGATAGGAAAAGGTGTGCAAGAATTGAGTATTCATAGCAATTTCTGTATGAGGTACAAATATCCCTAGGCCTCTCTGCTCTATGAAGATCACCGATTTTGACAACTATTTTTTCAAGAAATCCCTATCTCCCACGCTCTCCTATTGGTGTCACAATGAGCTTACAATTAGTTTAAATACAGCTTAACCAGGACTACTCTAACTTAGTTTATTCCAACTAGCCAGCCACAGAGGTGGACTAAATTTTGCAGCCTCGCAATATCATATTTGTTGGCATAAACTCTCACTGTTTCTTGTTCGAATTGGATTAACTTTATTTTATTTAAAATATTATATTTTTTGGTCATCTAAATACTTTCCACCATTACATTTAGCAAAGATACGAGTATACCATAATCGAAGAAAAATAAAGGTATGAAACACTCATCAAACGAGATGGTAGTTTCGGTTATTTATATGTATAAGCTCATTATGAATAAGAGTATATTTTATACAATAAATTAATGAACAATTAAAATTCATTTGCATTTATCAAGCGCGTACATATGTTTACACTTCAACCATTAATATTATTGATACGAGTAGATGATTATATCAATATCAAAAACTGAGCAATAAAAACAAGAAACATGAACTGAGTGCGACAGGATATAATAAAATACATGAATTATCCTTCATTCCATATAGGATATAGAATTTTTTCTTATTCCATTGGGAATATATGTATTAATTGATATTGAATTGCCAATATTTATAGCGAAATTGGAATAGGGCTGGTTTTTTTACGATTTACACACCGTGGCAGGGACTGTTAATTTGTTGTTTGCTTATCTGGAAAAGTAAAAAAAATATTCTCCGTTATGGCTAACCAAGTATTCATTGGTATATTTAAATGGATAGTTTTGATTACAAAATTAACAATCAATTAACCAGGAAATATTTTCTGCAAAGTTATGTATAATAATTGAAATGTTTTATTAAATCGAAAAATGAAATAGTAATTCGTCTTAAATATAATTATGTAATTAAAATTCTTAGTTTAAATAATCTGATAGCAATAGGTATGGCAAATGTTTTAATTTAAGTAATAGAGATGATTTTTATTTAAAGTGTATATAGTATGAGCATATAGATGGTTGTTGCTGACTAATTCTTAATCGGTGATATTTATATGTATATGTCTTCTGGTCATATAGTTTGAATATTCTTTAAGCAAAGATGCCTCCGCATGAACAAGACCTTACTCATCTTGAATTTTAATCTCTTTGTTTTTCATTTGATTCTGCCACAAAACAATGCTAAGTGCAATAGGTGCAAACACTATTCCAAGTGCAATGTCTAATGACTAGCTTTATGGCTACTAACTGCTGATTTTTACTATGTTTACGATAGTAACTAGGAGTTCAGCTGTCAAAATGGTGGCAACTCCGTTCCGTTATAACCCATTTTGTTAGCTTTGGATTACATGCGTTTACAACGCATCTTCTTCTTTTCCTTTTACTAGCCCTTTCCTCGCTACACGAACTTATGCATAACGAGTTTCCCATTTTTACTGCATCGATACTGCTCCGCTTATGGGGTTGGCTAATGTCGCAGATCGCAGAACGCGTCTGCTCGGTCCTGTATCGCTTCGGCGGTTAGCCACAGGCGTTGTTGTGCATTTGCCATCTGAGCAATCCAGAAATCCTTTTTCCTACTTAGTTTTCTTTTAGTAGGAGCGACCGTAGTTGATATTGCCTTCTTAACGGGATTTTCCGGAGATCTTCTTTGAACGTGGCAATACCAGCTAATACTATCCGACTCAAGTTGTTCGATTACCGAATTCTTTATGAGTAGACTTCCTCTAATGTGCGTAGATCTAATGCAGTCGCGTTTCGTAACTCCAGTCAACATCCTTAACATTTTCATCTCTGCTGCCGTCATTTTATTTTTAAACGTTTCGTATATTGTCCAGCACTGCGAACCATTTGTAAGAGCTGGCCGAACCATCGTGGTGTAAAGTTTTCCCTTCAATTTAAGTGGAAATTTTCGGTCACAGAAGATTCCCGAATTTTCTCGCCATTTCATCCACCCCACACTTACTCTGTTCCTTACGTCGTCGTCACACGCTTCTACGTTAACGATTGATCTTAAATACTTGAACCTAGTGATTTTCGGAAGAACTATTCCGTCCAACATTATATCTGGAATAGGTCGCAGTGGATCCGAAAATGGGCAGGTCAAATGTTCCGTCTTTGAGCGACTTATTTTAAACCCGTTTTTCTCTAGCGCGTCTTTCCATTTACTTAGGACGTTTTGTAAATCTACGACATTATTGCTTAGAATAACTGCGTCGTCGGCGAAGAGAATCGACGTTACATTTGCTTCGTGCATGCAATCTTTCAAAAGATAGTCTAGTACCACGTTAAAGAGGAAAGGGCTAAGAACACTTCCTTGATGCACTCCGACATTTACCGGAAATTCTCTCGTAAGTCCGGCAGTACATTTAACAGCAGTTTTGAAGTTTCTATACATGTCTTCTATCATTCGTATATACGCTTCCGGTACCTTTTGAGACCTCAACGCGGTCCATATGAGATCTCTAGGCACACGATCGAATGCCTTTTCTAGATCAATAAAATACCATGTGCAGATCTTTTGACGAATCCCGATGTTTTTCCATTAACATTTGCAAGCTTTGGATTGCGTCCACCGTCGGTCTTCCTTCCATGAATCCACACTGGCTATCGTCGAGCTTTATGATTTTGCGAAGACGTTCGTTTAAAACTCTTTTAACGATTTTCATCGTGTGTGACATCAGCTTGATTGAGCGGTAGTTGTTGCATTCTCGCGTGTCTGCTTTGCCTTTGTATAACGGAACCAAAAAGCTACTTCTCCATTGATTCGGCATAGTTTGTCCGCATTTTATTTTATTCAAGACTTTCGAGTCGTACTACTTCTATCGACTTTATGTTTACGTGATAAGTTTGCCAGTTCGAAACTTTTGCCCGTTATTTTGTCGACTTTCCAGCTTACGATACGCTGAGCTTTGACATGAATATGTTATTTTTATTAGTCGCGGGATCAGTTCTCCGTTGTTCGAAAAAAGTAACCCGCGGGGTATTGTATCCGAATGTATACATATGCGTTTATTTCTACTCTGTCGTTCTTTCGTACTTTTCTCCCTTCACAAACCCAGCTCAAGGTTAACTTTTGAAAAAAAATCATTGAATTAAAATAAATGTTTTATTTTTTATTTTTTGAAGAACTTAACTTCAAATGGGTATGAATACACTTATATTGCCTCAGCATGTGCTAGGTTTTTCGAAAATGGGATAGAGGGAGAAAGAAAGATGTTTAGGCTTAGTGGTAATATCGCTACGTGGGTGGCATTTAACACTTAATGGGAACACTAAATTCTTAGTGGAAGTTGGGTTGTTGTCGTTGTATAGTTAACTACTCATCTTGAAAAAATGAATGTCTTTCGGGTGCGGTTGGGATTCGACCACTGAACCTTCTAAATTGGAACCCAGTTCACTATCATTTGAGCCACGGCCACCCATTTGTATACTTGTAAATAGACCCACATTTGAACTACTAAAGTATCCAAATTGACTTTAAAAATCGGAGTTTTAATGCTCCATTCGTCTAAGTAAATTTCATTACAAGCTGCCGGAATCCCGATGCTTCGGCCCACAATTGATGTGATAATGCATTGCAGTCCATATGGACTAAAATTGTTATATTATGTTATATTATGGACTATTAAGACATTTTTTAAATCTTCAAAGGTAAGAAGGCTGTACCAAAGACTTCACTTTCCTAAACAGAAGATGGTACATTAAAAAAAATTTAAAATCCAAAAACAAATGACTAGGCCTGCTAAGTAAAGTCACTCTTTTTCCGAGCAAACTCTTCTTAGAGTCTAATAAAAAGAGAGCCGAAGTATTTCCGCGAAAAATTGTTCTATCAAGCAACCGAAGCATAGGATAAAGTGATGTCTTTTATATCAAAACAATTATAGACGACCTCCAAAGGTGATCAGTATAGTTATGAAGGACCTTTCTAGGTGATAAGCCTCATGCATTGTCGAAAAATCTCTACCAGAAAACCAACAGCCACATAACAGTGCTTAACAGATAGTTACTCACTTGTGGGCCAGCTTTCCTTACTTAACATAACTACCTTTCTTTAGGTAGCCACACAGTTCAGTGTTATATCTTCTCCTCTAAATTCATTTTTATCTGCTTCTGGAATAATACTGATGTAGTACTTGTAGATTGGTTTCTTCCTTTTTGGTCAGAGGGAGTGATAAAATTAAGAAGATCTCTACAGTTGTATTATTGTTTGACCTTACAGCGGAGTACAGGTAGACAAAGTCAAAGCTGTAGTCTTCTGTTGTGGTGTACTGTCATTGATATTGGATGTTCTTCCGTATGACGGCATATACCTCATAATTAAATCGCTTCTGTTTCAACAGGTGCACCATTAGCATCCCATTTTGATCCAAATGCCGTCAAAGTACGCGAGAAAACATTTTCTTATTCTGTTGGATAAAATTGTTATCACCCACGTTGTATGATCCACTCTGCCTGACAGACAAACATTCATATTCGCGAAGTGAGCGAGAGTAATCCTTCCACAGTAGTGTACAGAAGTAATCCTTCCACTTTTCCGATTATGGCTCTATGTTTACATTTACAACCTCTTTCTTTGCATGAACATTATTTTGGCAGTACTTTCCATGGTCTCAACGACATTGCTCCAGCTTTTTATTTTTTTCTGAGATGGCGATTCTTCTTTTGCGCTTGGAGTGCATGTGCTTGAGGGTACTTTTAATTAAAACAAGAGCTGTGGCCTTGCAGTTACACGTCAGAATGGTCGTTTTTAACATCAAAGTTTTCTGTACCTGACCGAGCATATGTAAGTGAACAGTCGAAACTTCACTTCGTAAGCATGGTCCGCAAAAATCACAAAGCCGCAGTTTCAGTGGAGAACTTCTCAAGATGGAGCTAACGGCTTAGGCATATTTAGAGCTCAGATCAATTGAATATTCTTCCGCATTTTGAAAGAATCTTAAAACAGAGATGATTTGAATTCACAGCAAATCAACGGCAGCACTCTTAACCAAGTAATGCGGTACTGACACTATTCCCTGAAGGACTTGACCCGCCAGGTTGAGGGTTAAGTGGCTGGCCAGGTAAAGCAACGCGGAAAACATGGCGTACGTTATGAAGCGACAAACCGTTTTGGATATGAATGATATTTCTGTTTACGATTTCAGTCAGCTTCTTCTTTCTCTTATAGTGAACATCTTGCTTTGAGGAGGATTGGTCGAAGAATCATTTCACTTTTTTTTTTGTAAAGGAACTTAACGCTCAAGTGGGTATGAATACACTTAAAGTGCCTGAGCTCGTGTTAAGTTTTTTTGGACAATAGGATAGAGAGAGAAAGAAAGATGTTTGAGATCAGTGGTTATTTCGCTCCAAGGGTGGCATCCAACATTTAATTGGGAGACTAAATTCTTAGTGGAGGTTGGCTTGTTGCTGATTCCTAGTCAACTACTCATATTACTTGTTTCTCGGTAGTGGAAGCCAGTCCACTACCTGCTGACCCACGACCACCCACAAGGATTGAGGATGATTTTGTCAGACTGTTATACGCATATATCACTCAACAAATTTCTCCATACTATTCTTTGAACAACTAGCGGAGACCCTGGTCTGCTGCAAGGCAGAAGTTACCGCCATCCAAGAAATGCGCTGGATTGTGCCGGATAAAAAGAGGATGTAAAACTGCGACATCTACTACGGCGATTGTTATTGACGGCATTAGCCTTATAGGCACGAATTACGTTCGGGAGATAACCGGACACCAAAAAAAACAAAAACTTATTTTAACAGAGGATCAAACTTTATTGACCAAAAAAGCAAACAATGTCTATTTTACAAAAGTATTTATACAAAATTTATGCTGACAGTTTTATAAAAAGCGTGTGAAGGAAAATGAAATTAGAAATGAATGAAAAACGCAATGTTAGTAATAATTTATTGAAAATGAAACAAACAAAATACGTGTATGATGAGAATGGTTGTCAACAAACCATATGACTCCTGACTGAGTTGTATGTAACTCGCGCAAACTCCACAGAGGAGAAAGATAAAGACACCAAAGATGGCTTCTACGAGCTCTTGAACAAGACTTACGAGCAATGCCCTAGCTATGACATTAAAATTGTCCTCGGCATCTTTAATGTAGAGCTAGGAAGAGAGGACATCTTTGGTAGTACTGTGGAAGCGTGCACGACACCACCTCCCATAACGGATTCAGGCTAAACGACTTTGCGGCGGGGCGAAACATTGTCGTAGCTAGTACGCGGTTCCTACATCTCGATATTCACAAGGGGACATGGAGAACTCCTGATCAATCAACCAGATTGACACAAGGTACTCCTGCATTATTATGCATGTCCAGATGTTTCGTTCCGTTGTTGTTGCCAAGGTACGGTTATGAATATCTCGGACACCGCAAGGACAAGCTAATACTGTGAGAAAGTTTGACGTCGGTCGGCCACAATCGAAGAGGTTGCCAAACCCTTTTCCGATCGAGCCTTCGTTAATCTCTTAAGAGGTCCTATACTGCCATCATCAAGTATCGAGACTAATCGCACACAGGCCACTACAACATAACCTCAGGTTTGATGACGAGTGCCGGCAAGAATATGTAGCTAATCAAGATGCATACAAATCGGCGCTACATAGAAGGACTAGAGCTGCATGAGCATGAGAAACGCGCGGTCGATGAAATTGAGATATGCTACTCCATGAATGAGAATCGGAAGTTTTCCAAAAAGGTAAAAAAACATGCCACAAACACAAATCCCGAATCGAAACCTAAGGGAACAAAGTAGTAAGCCGATGCTTAGAATTTGGAAAGAGCATTTCTGTAAACTACGAGTATATAACGGCGGTGACGAACCATACACCGCTGTCAGGCAAAATGAACCTTACAACCTGGACGATGTAGAGCGACAATACCGTCCGTCCGTCCCGACCTTGGTGAAGTGAAGATAACCATATGTAAGCTTAAATCCAACAAAGGTGTTGGAGAGGAAGTTCAGACTGCCGAGCTCTTCAAAGCGGCAGGTGATCACTTGGAAAGGAGCATACACCAACTCATCTGTAAAATATGGTCGGACGAAAGTATCCCCGATGAATGGAACTTTAGCGTTGTTTGTCCAATCCTCAAGAAAGAGACTCTCTAAACTGCACCAACTTCAAAGTCACCAGTCTTCTTAAAATCGTCTATAAAATCCTATCTGCCATATAGTGTGAACCCTTGAAGCCGTTCGTCAACAGCCTATTGATCCATATCCGTGTGGCTTCAGGCCAGGAAAGTCCACGATCTTGGAAAAAAAACCCACGAACTCCAAAACGATACATAATACCTATTCATCAAATTTAAGGCCGCGTATGAAAGCATGTATAGAGACGAGCTATACAGGGCAATGTCTAGTTGTCCGTTTGGCACGCTGCTCCATCAAGGTCGGAAAAGAGCTCACCAAGACCTTCGATGTCAAAAAAGGATTTAGGCAAGGCGATTTCTTTAATATTATTCTTGAAAGAATAGGGCAAAACTCACTCGCTAACATAAGAGGCACAACCTTTCAAAAGTCCGTCCAATTATTCGCATACGCCGATGATACTGACATAATCGGAAGAAAGCAGTATGTTGTGGGGTGCTTTCATGAGTACTGAGACGGAAGTTTCGAAGGTGGGTTTAACGGTCAACGAGGTCAAGGCCATTACAATATATGCTGTCAACCAGAAAGGGCACCCACCACCGACGTCTGGGACAGATCGTCACCCTCTACAGATACAACTTTGAAGTAGTTAAGGACTTTGTCTTCCTAGGCTCCGCTATCAATTTAGACAACGATACCAACGCTGAGATCAAACGAAGAATAACTCTTGCCAATCGCTGCTTCTTTGGGCTAAGAAGGCAACCGACTAGCAAAGCCCTCTCTCGAACAATAAAAATTAGGTCAATTTTAATAGTAATATAAGACCTTAATAATCCCAGTCCAGTGCTATGGCGCAGAGGCATGGACTTTATCGAAAATGGATGAGGGTGCTGTTGGCTGCTTTGATAGGAATATTATTCGGATGATTTTCGGTCCCGTTCGTATATACGATGAGTGGAGGTGGTGAGATACAATGGCGAACTGTACGGGCTCTTCAGCGATATCGACTTAGCCGGAATAGTGAAGGTTCAGCGACAGAGATGACCGGGTCATATAGAGCGGATGGAGACCAATTCTCAGGTGCAAAAATTCTTCGAATTCGCTCTGGAGGGACAGCGCAGTAGAGGAATACCGCGACTCAAGTGGAAGAGGACCTCAGCCAACTTATTGTGCCAAACTAGAGGCAGCTAGCTAAATATGGAGCTGGCTGGAAGCACTTGTTTACTGAGGCACAGGTACACCCCAGACTGTAGTAAGTAAGTTAGTAAGTTCAAAAGAAATTAGACATGACTAAAAGTTTTCTTAAGGTAAGTTAGTTGTCGTTTTTGTCAATTTGAAGTCTAAGATCTACTTATATGTTACTACTGAAGACCGTGCGGAACTAACAACAGCATATGGCATATACGAACAAATTCGCTGAAAGACACATTAATGTATCTTAACCTTACTTAGAAAACCACAAAGATCCACGTTCCAAGTCAGAGTGACATACATATATTTCAATATAGGTTAAAGTAATAGATTAGTACATACTCGTAAGTTAATTCACAAAGTAGTAATTCAAATAGGAGAAGTTCATTTTTCAGTAATAGAGAATAGTAATAATTATAATAATATAATAGTAGTATTTCATAAGTAAAATATATAATAGTCATCCCCCCCAATAATTCTTTCGAAGGTCTGAAGGGTACAACTGAACGGCGGATTCTTTTCGATCTTCGCAACTCCATGGCCCCTTCTGTCACTTCGTTGGCTTCATTAACTGCGTCTTGAATTTCTGGATCCTTAGGCTCGTCAGTTGTCTTTCCGATATTATTGGATGGATTTGCTGAAGTTGGTGATATAGAAGGTCTTAAAATTTCGTCGTTCAAGCTTTTCGGAACTGTATTATTAAACACTTCCACCAAGGTGGATCTTATTTGGTCAATATGTCTGCGAAACGGAACTCCATCCACATCAACAATATAGTTAAGGTGACCATCACGCTGAACTATTCTTCCGAACTTCCACTTGCAATCTCGGTTTTGGTAATATCGGACTTGGACTAAGTCATCAATTTCAAATTGCCTTTTTCTCTCTGGGACTAATTCATCGTCTGTCTTTGAAGTTTTTAATAAGTATAGTCTGGTACGTACATGAAATTTGAAAATCATATCTGCTGGGCTCCTTCCAGTAGTGGTGGACTCGGTAGTTCTATATTGCATTAACAATCGATGTAATTTTACATTTAAATCACCTGGATCGTCGACTGCTGACCGTAAGCCCTTCTTTAATACTTGAACGAAACGTTCGGCTTGCCCGTTGGTAGCTGGATGAGCAGGTGCTGTTAATTTGTGTTGAATATTATTGCTTTTTAGGAAGGTTTGAAATTCCTTAGAAGTGAAATTCGTGCCATTGCCTGACACTAGCGTCCTAGGAATGCCAAATCTGGCAAATACTTCTCTAAGTGCACGTATTGTGTGGAAACTTGTGATACGCTTCGTTGGAAAGATTTCAAGCCATTTCGTTTTAGCATCCCCTATGACAAGAAAGTAGTTTTCCATGAATGGTCCGGCGAAATCTATGTGCAGACGCTGCATGGTTGTCCTAGTACTTCCCAGTGATGATTTGAAACTTTCATTGGTTCCTTCAGTACCATAGCACAACTTCGACAGCTTATTACTAAGGTCTCTATATCGTGATCAATGCCGGGCCAATAACAATAACTTCTTGCTAGTGCCTTCATTTTTGTGATACCGATGTGTACTGCATGCAGTTCCCCTAACACATTTTTGGGCAAAGATGTGGTAACTACGATAGAGACATCCATCATGAAGCATTAACTCGGTCTCCATGTTGTTGTACGAGTATTGTGTATTCATCAAACCGTCGCCTGTTTGAAGCTTAATAGCAACCTGCGTCAATTCTTTATCCTTTTTAGTTTCCTTACGTATCTCTTTGTTAGTAATTGTTAAGTAACTTATACACTTCATATGTTTTAGAGTTGCAATCTTCTGAGGGAAGGGGGTTTCTGGAAAGAAAATCAGCGTTATTGTGTTCCTTTGTGTTTCTGTATTTTAAGGTATATTTAAAACCACTAAGAAACTGGGCGTAATGAAGTAGCCTTTGAGCTGTTAATAATGGTAGGTTTCTGTTGGCTTGAAATATTGAGATTAATGTTTTATTGTCTGTTATCAACGTGAATTCTCGTCCATAACAGTAATTAAAAAATTTATGTAGCCCTCAATAGATTGCTGTAGCTTCTTTGTCCAGCTGACTGTAATTTGTCTCCGATTTACTCAAACTTCTGGATGCGAATGCGATCGGTCTTTCGCCGTTGGATGTCATGTATGAAAGTATCGCTAATAAGCCGAATGGTGAAGCGTCTGTAGCAAATATTAGTGGAAGGTTTTCATACCAGAACGTTGTCGCTCGTACATCTTTCTTCTTTCTTCTTTCATCTGGGTTACATCTTTCGGCACTTTTATCTCTGAAATCGTTCTTATTTCGTCTTCTGTTTTGTGCACTTCCTCTTTGTTTATTTTGTGTCCCAAGTAATTTACACTTCGTTCGAAAAGTTTGCACTTCGATTTGTTTAAATGGAGATTGAAGGTGCGAAGTTTCTTAAGTAAAAGGGTGCATCGGTGAAATGTTTCGTCTAAGCTCCTGCCCATTACGATTATATCGTCAAAGAAGCATGCTGTTCCTTCAAGGCCATTAGTAATATTTTCTTCCATAAATCTTTGCCATATATTTGGAGCTGTCTTAACGCCAAACATAAGCCTGTTAACTTTGTAAAGTTCATAAGCACATGGTTTGCATTAAAGCACATTCTTCGTTCATGCCTAGTTTATGATGCAATTATTAAGCGTCACCTTGTAGTCCGCTCATAATCGAATTGTTTTGTCCGGCTTGATTACTGGTACAATTGGTGTTCCTCAGTCCGAATGATTTACCCTTTCAATAATGCCAGCTTTTTCTAATCTCTCGATTTCGTCATCTATCATTGGACTAATAGCGTAGGGCGCGGGCCTTGGCTTAAAATATATGGGAGATGTTCCTTCACGATGTTTAAGTATCCCTTTAATCTGAATTAAACCGACTTTCTTCTCAAAGACATCTCTATATGTGTCAAATATTGTTTGTTTTAATTCGGCGATGTCAGTTTCTGTAAAAGTATTAATTGAGTTTATTTTTAATAGTTTAAGTGTGTTTACCCATTCTCGGCCCATAAGTATATCAACATTTTCTTTTACGATGTATAAATTGCATGCTACCTTTTTCTTGTTATATTCAACTTCTACTTTGGATTTACCCAAATCAGGGAATATGTCATTATTGTAAGTCTTCAGCATCACTGTAGTGGGATCAATTTTGGCAGAAGGCCAATTTGTAGTGAATGTTTTATAATTCAAGTTCCATATCAACTGGTTTGCCGTTTATTTTTAATGAAATGTAGTACTTACCACCACGAGTGCTGAGTATGTTTTGTTTCAATTTGAGGGGTTCCTCTTGACGAGTTTTTCTCTCACCAATTCTCAGAACAGAACATTAATTTCGTGTATTTTGTCGCCGTCATCGCTATCGCTAGATGTGTTTGCCTCCTTCTGTTGTAGTTTCGATTTAAAACAGACAGATGTAACATGACCCTCTTTTCGACAAATTTTGCAGAAAAGTTGTTTTGCACGACATTGATTTGCCGTGTGGTTCTGTTTTTCACATCGGAAACAAATAGCCTTTCTTTCCTTTACTGCCGAGAACCGACAAGTTTTCTTATTTTTGGCATTTGAGTTAGTCTTCTTCCCCATCGCATTCTTTGTTTGAATCTATGTATGCTATGCATGGATCGACTTTCGCTCTTAGAAGCTTCCATTGCCAGCGCACTTTCCACAACCTTCTCGAACGTAATTTTTGTTTCTCGTAGAAGTTTTTCTTTGACATCGGAGTCCCTCAGCCCTCGTATAAATTGTGATCGAAGATGTGTGTTTAATTTGGATTTCTTGCATGCTTCACAAGTAAAGTTGCAATTCACGCTCAATTTCTTTAAATCGGCTAAATACTCGTAATTTGAAATGGATTCTCCCTCATGTTGTAACCTCAGTAAAAATTTGTGTTGCTCCGCAATCTCATTCGGTCTTGGGCTGAGATGGTCTTTGAGAACTTTCACGAGATCTTCATACGTTTTTGTGTCGGGTTCCTCTGGGGCTATTAAATTGCACAAAAGTAGTGGTAGTACTTGGCACCAATACAATTTAATAATACTTGCCGATTTTTTATTGGATCAGTAATATTCCTTAGGCTCCAAACGTTTTTGGTACTCGTATGTTGTAAATGTCTCTTGATCCTCATGAAACGTATCAAAATGTAAATTTGGTGTATTTGTGGTTTGTATATTCCTAAGCGCGTTGGTTAAAGCTTCGATTATTTGCTGCGTAGGGTCCGGCATTTTGTATTTTAATTGTAATTAAATTGAATTTTAATTTATTTTAACGTTCTCGTCGCCATTAATGTATCTTAACCTTACTTAGAAAACCAAGTTGCTCCACGTTCCATGTCAGAGTGACATACATATATTTCAATATAGGTTAAAGTAATAGATTAGTACATAATTTAATTCACAAAGTAGTAATTCAAATAGGAGAAGTTCATTTTTCAGTAATAGAGAATAGTAATAATTATAATAATATAATAGTAGTATTTCATAAGTAAAATATATAATACGCATCAACGATTTTATCAATATAACATGGATAACAGATGTGAACTGATAGTATCTATAACCTTTAAATGATATTAAAATTATGTTGCTTAAATTATTTCTTCCTTAATTATCGGTTTCTGGTTTCAATCTGCGAATTCCAACATTTAATTATTCGACTGAGTTTGGATTTATGAATATTTATTTATCTCTTTGGAAATTTTTCTACCATCAAACCAGAAAACAAAATTAAATATCTTTTATTACAATAATGAAGGAATTTAATGTGAAGGAACATCATACTCCTACATACATTCTCATGACAATTTAGAGATTGGCATAAATCTGAGAGAGTTTGACACTCCCCTCATAAGCAATTGTTGTAAACCCAAACAATGAATAAAACCTAAACAAGATTAAATAACCAACAGGAAGGGTAGATGAATTTCGTATAGCATACGTATTGTCTAACCGAACTTTGTCTATTGCTATGCCATTTCCCCACTTTTCAAGACTGCTTTAATTTTCTTTATTTCCAAGTTAATAAAGAGAAATGTGTATATATGTACATACTCGTATACTATTAATATTGTATAAAATACTATTAAAAGATTGTAATTGAGCTGAGATTATCTGTTCACTTTGGGAATCCGTTTGATTTCCAGATGGTAAGTTAAAGCTCCGGATATTATTTATTTCATGGAAAGCGTCATGTCAAATAATTTGTTTGATGTAACTCTCATTTTACGAATGACCATTCTCGACTTCCGGATTTGCAAAACCTTATATTATAAATGTAATCACCTTTGCACGAATGAGAACGGAGTATTACAGAATACTGTTTTAGGTTTATGAAATAATTGTTATTGACTTTTCTGGCGGAAAGAAAAAATATCTCGAAGCGATTTACGTGAGGATGGTATTATGTATGTATGTATGTTATCTTAGAATTCAGAAAAGTATTAAAGCTGCATATGGGTAGAAATGAATACAGAATTACATTTTTAAATTCCTTTCAACGTAAATCCTGAAAATTTAAAAATTGAAATTAATTATAAAAATTTCATAAGGAGTTTAATATTTATTTTGTAATTTATAACAGTGTTTAGATTTATTTTAAATAATAATAGTAAATGTAAACTCAGCCTAGAGTATAAAACCGAACGAAGAAAAAAAAGACTGTAACAACGGCAACTTATCGTGCATGATTATTGCTTTATTAATGTTGGCATTAGTTAAGAAAAAGAGGAACATTTGTTGCCGCTTTCACTTCAGTTCTCCATCTTTTCATATATCCCGTAATCCAGATTGTTCTAGCGAACGTGTAGGGTTAGACTATTAGCCAACAGTTCGTTAGTCAACTCATGTTGCACACCAACTTTTTGTATATTTTAATAATTGACTTAGATGGCTCTACATACTGGGGTGAAGCTGAGCTTTGACCGAGAAACCAACTGCCTCCAATTGTGCAGTTCGAGATCGTCGATATCTGTGCATTGAAGATACTTCGGGCTGGAGTGTTAATATTTTTTTGCTCTATTGTACATATCTTAGGCATATCCATACCCATGGTGGAGTCTGCTCTCATATCTCCTCATCCAAAGCCTATTAAAGCAAACATCAGAACTTCGCGTTCAAAAAGACCAAGAATTTATAGATTTCTTCATCTGCCTTCGCTGTCGTGGATCCTACTGCACCATAGAACATAACTGGAATAATTGTATAAAGTCTTTTCAGATTTTTTTGAAAAGGGCTTATTACGCGGTTGCCTTTCCAAGCATAAGAAATAGCGGTTTGCAAATGTAATTCTCCGATTAGTTTCCGATGAGGTGTCAGCGTTAATGGTGAATTCGAAGTACGGAAAATCCTTTGCTACCTCAAAATTAAACTAGTCTATTGTGTAAATAACATAGTGACGTTTTGTCCGTTTCGTCGATGTTATGCGTTACTTTTGTTGACGGCATTTACTTGCGAGTTTCATACAATTTTCTCAGGAATAATTTTAAAGAAATCACATGACAGTGCATCAATTTGATAGTAAAGGTGTCTGTAATATTGCTTCCGAACTTTAATGGAACAATGAGCGTTCTCCATTGCCATCCAGCATAATCCTACGGGTTAGGCAGAGATGCTAAAGCTGGACATGTCTGAGTATAATTCGTCTCTCTTTAGACGGTGTAATATTCGGCTTTGAAGCCTATAAACAAGAGGTGCTGAGTATTAATCTTGTTCTTTGATTAGGATGTGCTGCAGTGTAAATATAGCCAATCGCATTGTCAACAAATGACGGTCATACAATACGAGATTGACATTTAGGAAACTGATGCCTGTATAGTTAGTGGAATTAAGATAGTCTCCTCTCTTTTGGATGGGGCAAACAATGTTGAGGTGCCATTCATCCGTCACACTTTCCTCTGAATAAATCTTGGTAATGTTCTCTACCAAGTTATCTCCTGCTGTCTTAAATAGCTCGACAGCTATATATGTTATATCCGGCAGTTATGTTGTATTGTATCATTTATATTATTTATGGTATGCAACAACTTGTTACATACTCGTATAGTAGATATCGAAATATTGTGGATAAGAGTGGTTAATTATTTTTGATAACTGTTGAATTTTGAGTCACTCTCCTGCTCTTTGATTGATAAACATCAACTTCACTTGCTTCTGAAAACGATCAGACAATGGTGCTTTTATATCTATTCTACCATTTAAGAATTTCAATATCTCTAATTTCCTTGCTGTATATGTATATTTGTATGTACGAGGGGCGTTCAACATATTCTCGGTATCGGGGTGAAGCTGTGGTTGTATATATAAATTGACTTATTTATCAAGTAATGCTATTAGTTTAGTGCATTCATGTAAAATTTCATATAAATGTGATTATTAATTCGCGTTTTATCTCTAGTTAAACAGAATCATAATGGCAACTGAGACGATGATGGTGAAAATTGAGCATCGCGCTGTAATTAAATTTCTCACTAAGCAAGGAAAAAGTCAACAAACTATTCATGAAGAGATGGTGGCTGTTTACCAGGGTTCCGCACCTTCATTATCAACTGTGCAAAAGTGGTCAAGTGAGTTCAAAAGAGGCAGAGAGAACATTGAAGACGACCCCCGCTCCGGCGCCCCGGCTACTGCTTGTACGGGAGAAAGCATCAAAGAAGTCGAAGAACTTGTTCTTGAGGATGCCCGAATAAAGGTGAAAATGATGGCAGAGATCACCAAGCTTTCAATTGGTACCATTCACACCATTCTTCATGACCATCTTAACCTTTCAAAGGTCAGTGCAAGGTGGGTGCCACGAATGCTCACAGCGCCTCAGAAAAAAGTGAGAATCGCATGCTGTAGAGAGCTTTTGCAGATGTGTAGTGAGAACGGTGTTATGGATCAAATTGTTACTGGGGACGAAACATGGGTCCACCACTATGACCCTGAAAGCAAACAAGAGTCCATGCAGTGGCATAAAAAAGGAACAGACCCCCCGAAGAAGTTCAAAGTCACTCCGTCTGCCGGGAAGCTCATGGCCACAGTTTTTTGGGACTCAAAGGGAATTTTGCTCATTGAGTACAAAAAAAAGGTGAAACCATCAACGCCACATCCTACGCTTCCACTTTGCATAATTTGCGGGAGGTAAACTCGCAGCGGCTGTGTTGCTTCTTCATGACAACGCTCCTGTTCACACGGCGCGAGTTTCCACGGCTGGTGCGCGAGATTGTAGTTTCGAAGAAATCCAACACCCACCCTATAGTCCAGACCTTGCCCCTAGTGATTATTTCCTGTTTCCGGATTTGAAAAAATGTCATCGTGGAAAAAGATTTTCGGATGTTCTTCATTCGGCAATAAATGGGTATTTTGCAGAGAAAGAGGAAATTTATTTTTTTGAAGGTTTAAAAAAGCTTATCTCAAGATGTAATAAATGCATTGATGTTAGGCTAGATTATATTGAAAAATAAAAACAATTTAAATTGAATTCGCATTTTCCTTCATATCGATACCGAGAATATGTTGAACGCCCCTCGTATATTTTCTTATTCATGTTTCTGCTGAGGACACAGTCAATGATATTTTCAATGTTTTCCATAGACCATTACATACACTAGCGACTAGATTGTTCCTCGGTTGAGATAACTCCTTTATACATCTTTTTTACTGAATTTTGTTTCAAGGTTCGCAGATGTAGGGTTTGAGATTTTCTTTGTATACTCACTTTAGTCAATTTTAAGTTAACTCCTTACAACTCTTTATGAAGCTTCTTTAAATGTGTTATCAAGTTTCTGGTTTATAAAAGATTAGTGCTTTCGTAAATGAGTCCATGAACTAATTTCGAGCTACATACCTCATAGTGGCTTCAGATTTATTGACGACAGCCACTCACTTGAGAAGAATCAAACATTGTCCTCAATCTCTCGAGAATGAAATCTTCTGATGGGATGACTAAGTCTTGGTCCACCCTGTACTCTTATACTAACAAATTTGTTTTTCGCTATATATGTATGTCTCTTATATCTTTGATAAGTTAAAAAAAATTGTCGAACAGTCTGCTTAAAAAATCTAAGCCACCATTAGGTCTTTTTAATTTTGTGGTGTTGCTTCAGTAGAGAATTCCATGACATTACAGTCACATGTGTATTGTACATATGTATAATATATGTTTTCATAAGTGAATACACGCGTCGGTGCTTGGAAAAATCGTATTTTGGAAAAATGTTTCCTACTCAGATCAGCATGAGAGTTCTCTCCATCAGTAGAAGCACCCCTTGTACGATGTCTCTTACCGTAAGCACAACCTTCGCAAGATGGAATTTCGTCGCACGTCTCATCTTTTTTATGAAACTAACTTTTGTTAAACAGTTGTGCACTTTCTTCAAATATGACTTTTGTACCTTTTCAAGTGCTTCTAGAAACATACAAAACTTCAGTTTCACACCTAGTTTTCCGTCACAATGTCGCTGTATAATATTAATTTTAAGTTTAAAGTTCCATCGCTTCTTAAGCAATCTGAGCAAGACTAATAATGTTTATTTCATGGCATTTCATATTTTCTGTCCCTGTCAGGACAGGACATAGTGAGAAAGTTCTTGGCATTTGTTTTGGAAAATTAAAAACTTATGACAGTGTTTTGCATGAAAAGTTACAGGACGTATTAGATTAAAGCATCCACAAGACATTTAGTGGTAATAAATGCTTTTGTGTGTCACGAGTGCATCTTATTTATTTTGTTATTAGATACTGTCAATGGTAGCGCCCTTGAATATACATTGAAACTTATTTCGACACTGAATATGATATGCGAGAAGAGAGAAGTCATGGAAGTTTTAGCTTAAGTGATGGTTGGTTCGTTACTACAGGTATATGTAGGTGCACTGCGGGGATTGGAAGAATATATACTAGGGGCTCTACTTCTGGTTTCTAGTTGTTGTCGATTCGTCGATGTTGTGTGCCCTTCTTATCGACGGCATGCACTTTCTTGTACCCTCATTCAAAACTTAACCCATTTTGTCCACTACTGCTCCAATACTTGCAAACATATAATAGTTCCCATGACTTCTCAGGTTCAACTAATGTCATCAGCATATACAAATATTTGCACAGAATTTTGGAAAATAATGCTTCTAGTGTTGATTTGCAAATTAGCACAATGTTTTTCAAATGTGTAAGATATTGACTAAGTCACGTACCACCGGTGCCGTGAAATAGCGCCGAATTTTGCAATTATGCAATTCGGCGTTATTTCAGAATGACAAAGTGAAATAACGCCGAACACTGTTTGTGAAATAAAGCCGAATTCAGAGAGAAGGCAAAGGAATTTGCAAAGCCAACTGTACTTGTTAGAAAAACAAGTAAACTTTACCGTAATTAATGTTGGTTGGTAAGGGGGGCATGTTGACCCCCTGCAACCACCATGCTTGGGGTCACTGTAGGATTTGGAGTGGGTGCGAGCTTTGTGTTTATACTGCCCATATATTTGTTGTTTGATTTGTTTGATTTGATCAATTGGTTTTATTACGCTTTCAATTGATCAAATCAAACAACAAATATATGGAGAGTACCTATATACATAAAACTCGCACCCACTCCAAATCCTACAGTGACCTCAATCAGGGGGGTTGCAGGTATGCAGCATGCCCTCCTTACCTACCACACAGTTTATACCATACTCGTATGCCACTTTCTAAAACGAACTAACAGCATATGATTTAAAATCTATGAAAACAGAATCCTCTCTCTAAATGTGTGAATAAATTCAAAGCGCTATAAGGCCGACTCGGCTTTATTTCACTTTAGGTTATTAGTCTTACAGATTTTATAGTTGAAAAGTTTGCCACTGCCTGTTGAAAAAGTGAAGGATGGCGGAGACACAAGTGGTAGTGTATTGGCCTAAATATTTCGGAGGAATAATCAAAACGAGCTTCCGTGGCTTAAAATCGCCTAAAGATGGACAGCGAACAAATACTTTAAGCAGCAGGCATACATCCAAACGAGCCCGTTGATAATGACAACTTCTTTGTGGTCGAAGAAAAAGGTCTGTCTATAGGAGCGACTTTCCAGAAAGTGTACAAGGCGAATGACATGATTGACCCGAATCACGACCTGGAAAATCGAGTATTTTTGCACAACTAGAGAACTGGCGATTCAAGAGCTTGAGTTTCAGCCAGTTCAGTGACGTAAATATGGCTAATAATGTCATGGCCAATGTGAGGGAGCAACCCTGATTCATTTCGAAGGAAGACCTCCAAACGATGTTCCACACGATCAGAGGTAAGAAATCAGTGGGAACCGATGGAATATCGAAAATTGTGCTTCGACATATCTCACTAAAAGCGGTGTACATTAATGCAACCCTGTTTAATCATGCAATGCATAATGCCCATTACCCAGCGCTTTGAAAAACTATCCGAAAAGGGTAAGAGCAAATCTTTAGTCATTCAGTCTTCTTCCAAATATTCACTTTAGCAAAGTGAAATAATACCGAACATAGAAATTCGGCGTTATTTCATTGCCTACATTGCCTTGCCTAAACCCTCTTTGACATCATTCTTTTGTTTGTTGAACTTACGAGCCAATTTGGCCCTTATATGTACCGGTCAACTGACGAATTGTTTTTCTACGTGCCCTTGTCTGCATTTTTCATCAAACCAAGCCTTTCGTTGAGGTTCTAATATGCACACCAATGAGACTTTTTTATGGGCTTTTTAATGAAGTGCTGATACATCATAACGTCAAAGAAAACGTCTCTAGTAGTAGTATAGCTGCTGGGATAAGCAAGCATTGACATCAACGGTCGCTCCCACAGTCGTAACGACTTGGTCTTGAAATAAACGAGGACAAAGTCAAGTACATGTTGTCAATAAACAAACAAGTATCTGTCCTGCGCCTAGGACGAAACGTCACTGTTGACAATAGTAACTTCGAAGTGGTTAGCATATCTACCTCGGAGTAAACATCAAACCATAGTGGAGATTCGGCGAAAACTTGTCCTATTAAATTTATATTTGATGAAACAAACGTGCCAATTCGGAAGACGAAACGCAGGCTCCACAAAACATTATGTAATTCCGCCAGTTCTGCTGTATGGAGTCATGTGCCGGACGACAAACAGGAAAACAGAGTAAGATAATGAGTACTTTCGAGAGAATAATAGTTGGTCCCGTATGTGACGGGGGCTAATGAAGGAAAAGAAACAACTGTAGCTCTATGAATCCTATCAAGATGTGGATGAAGTCAAGTGGACAATAATGCTCCAGCAGAGAGAAGCTGCGAGTCGCAGCCCCAGGATTAAACTATCGCGGGTGCCAGAGCACTTGGTGTAAACAACCGGAAACAACGTGTCCCCTATGAAAGTGGAAGGCTGCCGTGACCCAGAGACGAGACTTCAGTCCATGATGCCAGACAGTTTAGTATGACGAAGCATACACATTGCCAAATTATAGTGAGAGAGCTAAACTCTAGACTCTTAATGTTTTAAAATGACAAAATTAATTTATTAAGTGATAGCATAAAAAACGCAACACGAAATATTTAAGCAATATGGACTTACATACAATAGCAACAGCAAATCATAGATTCGGTATATCTGATAAAAGATTTCAATTCATAAACCTGTGAAATGTTCATCAGGTAATATTACAAAGTTTTATTACCCACTTCATAAATGCTCAGATTTGAAATCGTTTTTAACTTTTAAACCTGAACTCGTACTCATATCTAATGTGACAACTTGTTGACGACAAATAAAATTGCCTAAAAGCAAATAAGTATATTACATACCATATTAAATCGCTTTTAGAACTCCTGTTGATAAAATGAAAACTCAAACACTTTACCAGTATATTCGTTCGGATGCATGTACGCTCCATATTGTACATACAACCATATCAGCGCTTCAATTTCAAAATTGTGCTATCTAAAAAACAACAATGTCGGAAAGAGTTTATGGCTCCTTGCTCCTGCTGCCAGTACGTATTTTTATTTATATTTTTTTTATTTTAATTTTATTTTTACCTTGAAGAGAACACCTGTACGAATGTGCGGAAATTGTATATTAACAGAAAGATAGACTGACAAAAATAGGTTCCAATTACATTCGTTTGTAAGGGATGATGCCCCAGCTATATGCTTGTACGAATACCACTCGAATGATTAAAGTTCTCTCGTGTCTTGTATCTATATTCAAACATGATATTTTATTTAATATTTTTTTAAATGACCTTATAACGAAATTAATTGCACTTATAAAACCACTTGGGAATGGGAAGCAGAGTTTTTTGCTTAAATTTACTTATTTTTGTGGTTTTATTATAAGTATTACGGAAAAGGCGGATTTATGTTAAGTGCTCTAGGCATTAATAGAGAATTGACGAAATACGAAGGCGCATTTTGACGACAAAGAAACTCTCAACGTTTACGAGCTAATGAATGTGCGTTTTTCAAGGCATGTTTTTACTTATACACTTTGTGGTTTAAGAATTTCTTATCATACATAAAATGTTGTTCAAGATTTTCATATTATTTTTTATCAGCAAACTAGCTGATCCGGCAAACGTCGTCTTGCCCTAAAAAAAAATTATTATAATGTATTTGTATATTATGTAATTGTAATGTACGAGTATGTATTTATTCTTTATATATAAAATCGTTAAGGCATCGTGAATATTAAGCTTTAATATTTAAAAAAATATTATACACATAAAATGAATGTAAAGTAATACTCAGAGTAATGTTTTTAAATATTTGAATTAATTTTCATTATACCATTTCCAATATCTAGAAACTATTTTGAGAATGTGTTTAATTAACGGATTATTTTAAGTGTTTTTTTAAGCATGTTTTTTGTTAATTTCAATTTAGTAATGTTTCATCACAATTAGATGATTAGAAACATGCATTTATTTCATCTGAACATGTCGAAAGTGGTATCACCGGTAATGTTTGTCTGAAGTCTTCTGGCAACAAAATGAATGAACCAGCGAAAGTCGCTCATTTCCTCTCAAATCTTTTAGAGTTCTAACTAATGCTTCCAATGAATATTTATGGGTCATTGAACACTCATCTTATGTAATAATATTAGTTCTTTTGAGCACTTTCGAAATACCGGATTTTTTTTTTGATTTACATACTGCATTCTCATTTATTTGTATGTTTAATGGAGATTTTAGTGCAAAATAAACTGACTACCACCATCCAATAAAGTTGCAACAATTCCTGCTGACGCAATTGCTAACAAAATATCACCTTGGGAACGTATTTTTGCCAAAATAAATGGGATTACAAATGTTTTCCCAGTTGCACCTGGTGCATCCAAAAAAAAAATAAATTACCGTCTCGATTATCAACTGCATGCATAATTGTATTTTAAATGGCCTTTTGTTCTTGCAATAATTTTGATTCATTAATTTAAACATATGAATTTAATTCTGCGACATTGGGCCGTATGCATAAAAATTAAGTATTTACTAGTAACAAAAGGTCTAAGTAAGTACTAGTACTACTAGTAGAAGCTTATATTTTAAGTATTTATTAGACATGAGTTTTGACTTGCCAGCAAATACCAGTTCATCGAAAAATTGGTACCTAGTATATACTTATTTTGTATTATTTCCCAATTTCTTTGCAAAAAATTTGTTTTGAAAACTATACCGTTAGCTCTTATCGTCATTTACTGTTTCTTTAATGTTTGCTTTGTAAACTATCTCGTTGGAATGTTCAGTTCGTAAAGCATATTCAAAAGAAACAGCCATGACAAGCGAGGCTTCTCAATTGCAACTAGCTTTTGTGCGAAAAGAGCATACCGTTCTTTCGAATAAGTCACAATAACTGTGCATTAAAAAGGAGAAGTCCGAAGCTATACAATTATTTATTAGTGAATATAAACTCTGACCTTTGTTCAAATAACAGAAGAGCAAATTAGAAAGAGTCTAAATAATTGTAAGACAGAGGTTAAGAAAAAGGTAGACCTTAACAAAAGTGTTCAAGTGTTCCTCAGAATTGGAAGGAAACTTTATCTAATAAGAGGCTTTATCTGTTATAAGTTTTGCAACTGAATTTACTGCTCTAGAAACAGTACACTGATGTACGCCAATATCTACACCAACGCCAAATTGAAACCCAGGATCCCCAGCGTATCTTAAAAACATCCTCATCTTTTCAAGGTTAATACTGCCCCTCCTCTTGTTTCAGTTTGAATGTCTTAAAATATATTGCACTCGTGTAGTAGAAAGAGTACTTAAAGATCTCAACAAACATAAATCCGCTGGTCCAGATGGTATATCTCCCCTTCTTCTGAAGAGGTGTTCTTCCTCGCTGGCAAAACCACTGCGTAAGCTTTTTCATCAATCCTACTCTTTAGGACTCTTCCCGAGCAGATGGAAAACAGCATTTTTCCAGCCCGACCCTAAAAGAGGCGAATCGTCTTCTCTCTACTCCTACAGACCCATTGCACTTACGTCCCTTCTTTCCAAGGTCATGGAAACGCTGATAAATCATCAGCTCATGAAATATCTCGAAACACGAAAACTTTTCAATGACCGGCAATATGGTTTTCGTAGCAACAGGTCCACTGGTAATCTGATGGCATGTCTCACCGAAAAGTAGAACCAAAGCGTACATCAATTTGGCGAAAGCAAGATAGTTGCACTTGATATTTCTAAGGCATTTGCCAGAGTTTGGCATCAGGCTCTTTTGTCGAAAATGCGTGCATTTGGGATCGACGACTCTCTTCTTCAATGGATTAGAAATTACCTTTCGGAACGTTCAATTCAAGTTGTCTTGGGCAGTTTCAAGTCTGATATTCACGAAATAAATGTTGGTGTACCCCAGGGCCCCGTTCTGTCTCCGACACTCTTTTTAATTTCCATCAACGATCTCTTGTCTGATACTTATATATATATTCCTTTGCTGACGACAGTACTCTGAATCACGTCCTTGCTCTTCGGCTGTAGAACGAGAACGCCAGCGTATGCTAAGCTCATTAAATTCCGATATCAACAGCATAACCAATTGGGGAACTATCAACAGAGTGGAATTTAATGCTTCCAAAACACAATGCTGTCTGCTGTCGTTAAAGCGAAATTTAAACACCCAGCTATTACGAGTATCTATGAATGGAATGACCACATATTTGATATCGCCAAAAATGCTGCGAAATGTCTAGGTTTCCTCAAGCGATGTAAGAAATATTTTACCACCTCTGATCTGGCCACAATATATAAGGCATTCATCCGCAGATCTATTAGGCGACGGCATTCTTAATTTGATTTATTTTTATTTATTTGAATCTTTTACAAAGCCTACAACAATTTGTAAAAGTTAGTTAATTAAAGATTTGATTAAAAAAATTAAGTTAAGTTAAATACAGTCGTTTCAAATAAACAAGCAAGATAATCCAGTATTATTATAATATTTTACTTTAACAGAGAGGAAAAAAAAAACAAAAAAGGGAAAAGAATATTTTTATTAATTTATTAATATATCAATCTAATGCCAGGTGTTTGAATAAAACCTTCTCAAACTGCGTGGTGCCACGAAGTCTCCTGATGAAAATAGGTAAATTGTTCCACTGCCTCGTGACAAAAACAAGAAATTGACGCTCTGAGTTTCTGCAAGTAAATCTTGGTTGCAATAGCATAAAAGAGCGAGAAGAATTTGCGAACGTTGTATTTTCAAAAAGACAACTTGGTTCTTTATTTATTATTATTTTATTCAACGTTTTTAGGGATAAATATTTAAAATATGTGTAAAGGCTACAGCCAAGAATTTTATTTGAATAATGAGATACATGATCAAATCGATGGAGATTATATACATAACGAGTGATATTATTGAACGCAACTGACAGTAATCTTTTAAATTCTGAGCTATGGCTGGTAAAGATTTGACATCCATAGGTTATTACAGGAAGGATCAGTGTTTTTGCTAGTCTAAGACGAATATGTTGAGGGGTAAAATGTTTCGATAGGGAAAGACTGCGTAGTGATCCATATATTTTAGCGATAATCATTTGGATGTGATCTTCCCAAGTTAAAGTAGAATTAAAAAGTATACCTAAATTTTTGTTCTTATCAACATACTCAAGTTGTTCGTTTCCGAGATACAATTCGGGAACGTAGTTATGATCAAGTTTGTTCTTATAAATTACTAAGCATTTTGACTTTCTTGGATTAAGGTGTAAGTTGTTTGCATCGGACCACGTAAGGATTCTGCTAAGATCGGAGTTTAGTTTATGAGCTCCATCTTCGATCATTCCAAGCTTGCAGTGAAGTTGAACTTGGGCATCGTCTGCATACAAGACCATAGATGAGTATAGGGGTACCGACGGGAGATCATTAATAAATATTGTGAATAACAGTGGTCCAAGAATTGATCCCTGTGGAACGCCCGAATAAAGATTTAGAAAACGAGATGTTTAACGTCAAACAACCATATGATTCTTCGAAAAGCTCTTTAACTAAAGCTAGCAAAAAAGCTTTCCAGTGCCTACACACGAAACGGGCGAGTGTACATAAGAAGTTCAGGGGCAACTGCAGCAGAGAGACCACTTTTAGTACAATCAGTTGAAAGCTTAAAATGTGATGCACATGAAACGAGC
The DNA here is from genome assembly GCA_949129095.1 of Volucella bombylans. Classification (NCBI taxonomy): domain Eukaryota; kingdom Metazoa; phylum Arthropoda; class Insecta; order Diptera; family Syrphidae; genus Volucella; species Volucella bombylans. The sequence goes on along the minus strand of OX422141.1, from coordinate 36,433,047 downwards.
GAATATGATAATGAAGGCGAATCTTAAGCAGCACATTGTGGAAAACCTCATAAAGTTTATAAATTTTCTTATTGTTTTTTTTCTATTCTCTATAAATATTCGTATTACTTTATTTGAATTTTCCTTATGTCTTTGCCATGTGTCTGAATTGTGTCTTTGTTGGTGCTCATGTCTTCTCTTGACAAATAGTCATAGAATTTTGTTCCTATTTTCCGAAAATGACTAGTTTTACCACGAATAATATTTCTCAGCTGACTTGTGATACAGGCATTAAATTGCGAATTATGCTGGAAGTTCTGAGCAGACAATGTAGTGGTCTAAAGGTTTGCCATATTAATGCTCAGAGTTTACACGCAAAAATTGATGAATTCAGATATGTTTTTGTGGGGTCGAATATATTATTATTATTGGCCCGGGTCTATCCCGGACAACTTTATTAAGCTTATTAACAAGCCAAACTTAAAACTAGACTTAAAAACTAACAAAGATATACTTAACCTAATGGGGCGAGGAGAAATGGTGGACGGGGGAGATGTTAAGGGAGTGGCATATTGAGCAGCCCTGTTTTTATTTCTTGTTTGCTGCTATTTAGGTCAAAGACTTCAGCGTAGTTGTTCGTTATACGCAACATTCTGGATATGGGTTCAAAGTGACCGTAGTTGGTGCGGTGAGTTCGGATCAGGAAGAGTGGGACAGATCTTAGATTACGGGGATTGGGAGTGAATGCAATATTTTGCGTTATTGTCGAACAGTCGATATTTCCAGTCAGTAACTGGTGGATAAAAAGTACATCAGCGACTTCACGACGTTTTTTTAGGGTATGCATGCTAATTAGTTTTAGCCTATTTTCATAGGGGGGTAATCCATATGGATCGGCCCAAGGTAGACCACGAAGTGCAAAACGGATAAACCTGCGTTGGACTGCTTCTATTCTTTGAATGTGGGTTAGTTTGTAGGGTGACCAAACTTGGCTACAATATTCGAGAAGAGGCCTTACAAAAGTAATGTACAGGGACTTTGTAACGTAAGGGTTGGAAAATTCTTTTGACCAGCGTTTGATAAAGCCGAGTGAAGAGTTAGCTTTATTTATAATGCTGTCAATATGTGAGTCGAAATTCAATTCTCTATCACAAATTATTCCTAGATCCCGTACTTGGGTAGTGGAAGGAATAGGCTCATCGCAGATGAAGTAGTTTCTTGGAGGGGGAGGTAGACGTTTACGGGAATAGGTTATCGCTTGGCATTTGCTGACATTAAGCTCCAAAAAGTTTCGCTTGCACCATACCGAAAACTTATTCAAGTCATCTTGCAGGCAATGGGAGTCAGAAGGCAATGAGATGACTTTGGAAATTCTCATGTCATCAGCGAAAATAGAAAGATTAGAGTTAGTTAAAATTAAATTTATATCATTAATTGTGAGGATAAAGATGATTGGACCAAGGTGACTACCCTGAGGGACACCAGATGTTGCTTTAATGGGTTCGGATATTGAAGATCTGAAGATGACCCTGTATTCTCGGTCTTCTAAATAGGATTTGGTCCATGCCACAAAATGAGGGGAAAAGCCAAGTTTTTTTAGTTTAAAGATGATAAGTTGGTGAGAAATTTTATCGAATGCCTTGCTGAAATCTGTGGAAATTGAATCGTCTTCATCACCGTCTTCTAAAGCATGAAGAGTCCTAGAGACGAACTCTGTTAGGTTAGTGGTCGTTGATTTACCTTTCAAGAAGCCGTGCTGATTTGTGCAGATAGTTGGCCTACAGTACGGAAGCAGTTGTTGATAGACTATGCTTTTAAAAAGTTTGGGTATGCAAGAGAGTTTCGCTATGGGCCTATAATTATCGACTTCGGCTTTACTTCCGTTTTTATGAATAGGGATAATGTAAGATTCCTTCCATAGGAAAGGGAAAGTACCTGTTGAGACAGACAAGTTAAATAGAGTAGCAAGAGGAGGACCGAGATGGGTAACACACTCTTTTATTATAATAGCCGGAATTCCATCAGGGCCGGACGAGAAATCATCTTTAAGTTTGGTAATGTTTTCAGATACCAAAGTTGTTGTTATATTTAGTGAAATGGCTGACGTCTCAGGATAGTTTCTCATATAGCTAAAGTAGCTAGGATCGGGTTCAGCTGTTTTCTTAGAAAAGGATTTGTTAAAAAGAGAAGCAAAGAAATTTGCAATGGTTTTTGGGTCGGCAGAAGATTCACTAAGAAATTTAAGAGTAGATGGGTAGCCGTCTGACTTTCTTTTGGTATTAATAAACTGGTAGAAGCGTTTAGGGTCCGAGACTAAGCTAATTGCATGCGGTAGAGGTACTCAAGGTAAAGATACTCACAAAGTTCAGAAAAACGATTATATACCGATCGATAATTACTGTAGTCGGAATCAGATCGAGTTCTTAAGAATTTTTGCCACAACTTGTTTCTGTTATTACGGAGAGAGCGCAACTCATTGTTGTACCAGGGAGGAGCAGATATGCAGTCCTTTCGGAAGGTATACGGAACCGATTGGGCAAAGCAGGAGAAAATTAACGAATAGAACGTTGATAGGGCAAGATCAATGTTAGTTGTCTCACCAATAAATTCAAAGTTAATGTTGCTGATGAGGTTTTTAAGTTTGTTAAAGTCGGTTCTACGGAAGTCAAATGAGAATGAATTTTCCGAATCGACACATGTGTTGCCATTTTCATATGAATATATAATTGACAAGGGGGGATGAAGGCGGTCTAGTTTAGAAAGAAGATGATCACTCCTATAAACGACACAGTTATCTGAATCGGATGTGAAAACAAGGTCGAGTTGTCTGTTCATTGTGTTAGGTATTCCACTAATTTGAAGCAGACTTGAGTTGGTTAGGCAGTCCACCATCAATATTTCTATTTCAGATGTCGAATTACGTGAGACAAAATGAGACGAATCATCGGATGGCTCCCATATAAGGTGAGTGAGGTTGAAATCTCCTACTAGAACAATGCAATCTTCAGGTTGTGCATCCTCAGTCAAAAAATCAACTGCGTGAACTACAGGTTGATAAGACTCAATGGGTTGAGATGTGTGAATGTAGCAACAAAGTACGTAAAGACATCGTTTGGGGAGCGTAATGTTGGCACATACTAACTCAAAGTTTTCAGTGTGGGGAATATCGACAGGAGTTGAGTGAAAGCAGTTCCGGATTGCTAGTAAAACACCGCGGCCATAAGGATTATCAGCTCTTTCAAATCCATCTTTTCGAAAAACGTTGAAATTTGGAGGAAACAGCTCATGGTTTTTTATGTCTGGAATTAGATTTGTTTCAGTAAGAGCAATTAGGTCATAGGGAAACTTTTGAGAATTGAGATATACCGAGGAAATTTTAGAGCGTAAACTTCTTACATTTTGGTAGTAAATGGACAGGCATTGTGGACTGGAGGATACAGATTTCAGTTCGTTAGGAGCTGTAATAGTTTTTAAAATTTGAACGAGTTCTTTGCAAATGGGAAAGACGTTTGGAGCTGACATGCGAAGACAACGTAGAAAGATCATTATGAACTTCGTCCGAAGAGATGTCGAAACTCTCGTGGTAGCGAACGAAAATTTGCATTAATTCCGCTGGCTTAATAGGAAGACCTTCTCGTTGAATCGAAACCATTATGTTGGTTTTGGTTATGCCATATAGACGTTATATGTGTCTCAGAAACGCGTTGATAGATCCAATCGTGTGGGCGGTGGTACTGTAATTTATATTCGCGAAACAATGCATTTTAAGACTATTGTCAATCTTCCTTGATTGAATACTATTTTATTAAAATTCCTTTTGGTGTAAGTAATTGTTGGTGCGGAATTGTTTATCGACCCAATAAACATATAGATCTTTCTCCATTTTATTTAGAACTCCAGCGGTTTTCATCCCTCTAATCGGAAGTTATTATATGTGGAGACTTTAACTGCAACCTACTTGATAATGATACGTCTCAAACCTTTCTTTCCAGGATAAGAAACTTCGGTCTAAATCCAGTTAACAACACTCATCCAACACATTTTACGGAAAGCTCTTCCACATTATTAGATATATTTCTTACCAATAATACTGACAACTTACTGCTTTACTCCCAACTTGAAGCACCGGGTTTCTCAAAACATGATTTACTATTTGCAACATTTAAAATTAATCCAAAGTTGAAACCCTTATTTTTCAAGTATAGAGACTTCAGGGCTATCAGCCCTAGAGAACTTGAAACCAGTATTTGTCAGATAAACTGGCAAGCAATCTATACACTTATTTCGCCCGATGATCAAGTTAATTTCCTCCAAAGCTCAATAAAACAACTTTTTGTTGAACATGTACCTCTGAAAACAAAACCTCCACGGAATGAAAGGAACTCCTGGTTTACGGCAGACATTTTATCTACTATGAAGCAGCGCGATCAGGCTTTCATGCGATGGAAGCGTTTTCGACTTCCAGAAATGCTGTCTAAATTTCGCTATCTTAGAAATGAAGTATGTAAAAAAATAAGAAAAGCAAAACACACGCTATACTCCACACGTCTAAATAAAAATTTACCTTCGAAAAAGTTATGGCAAAATATAAAAGAACTCGGTGTTGGCAAACAAATAGAGCATTGCCTCTGAGATGAATGCCCCAATCGTCTTAATGAATAATTTTCAAAAGTTCAAAATAATCAGTATGGAGATGATATTGATGATGGTATTGCCGAAGCGAATGGAGACTGTCCGATTGCCTACCCTAATTGTGGACATAGTTTTGAATTTCAAAGAGTAAATGATGAAGATGTTTTAGGTGCTGTGCTCAAAATCAGATCTTCATCCACTGGTTTTGATGAAATACACCCTCACTTTATCAAAATGATTTTGCCTCACATTTTACCAATACTTACTCATGTCTTCAACACAATTATAATGACATCTTCTTTCCCATCCACTTGGAAAATTGCGAAGGTTATACCTGTTCCCAAAAAATCTGCATCGCGCTCATCCCTGCAGGAGTTTAGACCAATTTCAATTTTATCATTTTTATCTATGGTTTTGGAAAAAATACTTCATCATCAAATTTAAATTTTCTTAAAAACAAATAAACTTTTAAGTGATAAACAATCCGGTTTTAGACAAAAGCACAGCTGTATCACGGCCACATTAAAAGTCTCAGAAGATATCAGGAATGCACTGGATAAAGATCTAGTATCATTTTTAGTTCTATTAGACTTTTCCAAAGCATTTGATACTGCGAATCATAGAAAACTTATAGCTAAACTAAAAGAGCAATTCAGATTCTCAGACACCGCTGCAAATCTTATTTCTTCCTATCTAAGTAATCCTAAATTTTCAAGTGGTTCATTGAAATTAGCAAGCAAATGTATAGCTTTATTATATATTTCTATATATTTGTGTGAAATGTAACTTTGATGTAATGTGCGTAATCTACTCGTATGTATGTTAGTACTTATATATCTTCACTCATTGAATCCTTATATTTCTCCCATAAAGCTTCCAGTTGTATTGGAAAATATGTTGCCAATAAAAAAGAAAATAAATTGCATCACAAATAAATTAAATCACATCAAATATGTGAGGATGAAGAAAGCGAGACATTAGCAAGTGTATCTTCCCGCTGAGAATCACCTTCCAGCAATTTCAATTCTCTGCATGCGTCATGATTTGATATATCATAAGTGACCACTAACTGTATGTTATATACATTTAACTGCTCAAATGATGTGGGAACATGAACATTCATTACCAATATTCGTAAATAAAAACATTCCCGTTGTTTTGGATGAACAGTGCCACAATCTTCAAAACATATTGGTTTGAAAAAATACCTGGGTAAACAGCAACTGCCTTACCTCTTGTACGAGGTTTCCATTTTGTTGACGTTTTATTCCATGTGAAATATTTTGGCGTTTGATTTACTTGTATGCATTTGTAAATGCAAGAAAATAGTTTTGTTGCTTGCACAATTTAAAAAAACTCAGTTAATGTCGTTTTTGGTGCTGTTAATGCTCTATCCCATGCATTTTGTTCACTAAACATATTGTACATTCTCCAGATGTATTGACAAATGAATAACTGGAGCACGTTCAAGTATTGAAAATGGTAGAATACGCCATACTGCTTCATTGTACATAGGTACTCTTATATATTATTATTATTATTATTCCTATTTGATACTGTGATATTTCGTCACTTTCATTTACATTTTGAACTGCAATTTTTAATATTTCAAAATGTCCATCATTTTCTATTGATCTTCGACGACATAAAGGATAGCCGTTGATACCAGTTATTGTATCGTAAGTACTCGTAAGTCCTTCGGGAATCTCTTTGTGCATTGACAGCTATCCATGCATGGAGAATTTCTATTCGTTGAACTGCATGGACCATGAACCATATTTGTTGTCATGATATCAAATAACTCCGGATCTACCAATTGCATCAATTTTTTCTGGTCTAATTTTAGCAATTTACCCTCTAATGCCTACAACCGCCTCTAGGCGGGGTAAAGCTAACAAGCATTTACATGTAACGGTATGATCTTTTTTTCAATCTGATAAGCTTTACATATAGTTCAAATATTATTGTGTGCATAACTGTTTAAATCATAGCTGTAGTGCGTTTCGTTTGCTAAGTTTGTTCAAAATCAAAAATCCCCACAAAGTTAAATATTTTTTTGCAAACACGATTTTCATTTACAAAAAAAATAAATAAATTTTGTCAGATCGAATTGGAAAAATAACAGGTGAGTAGATAAAAGTGTTTTTTATCGATAAGTGAAAAAAGTTTTGTGCTGTGACGTTTTTTATATAAGCTACTAGAGTTTTCTTGAACCCGTCTAGAGGCGGGGTCAGGCAGTTGAGTGTAATTTTTTGTTTATTATTTCTCCATTTCTCAGTGCTTTGGTTAGGTAGCAATGTCGAGAAGATCTTTGAGGCACCTGTCGAAGATGACAGATGACGAAATAGCTAAATTGATGTATGCAATTTCAAGCTCTGAAGACACTGACGGTGAAGATGATTTCGACGATGACGACGATGTTGACGATCCTGATTTTATTTGCCCTGAAGAAGAAGAACTCTTGATTGATCATTGTTTGATGAATTCAAGTCAGATCCCGATGGATGCAGGAAACGCAAGTCTGGCATTAGCGCTTTAGACATTAGTCATCAATAGACGAGTTCAGCCTTAGCATCAATTCCTTCAACATCCGTTGCTGCTTCGGATTCAAACGCCAGAGCTAATGCCGCATCTAGTTCCGCTAGTATTTCTGAGCCTAATATTACCCCTTCACGTTATAGAAAACGTAAACGTTCCTCGAATGGCAACGAATTACAAGAAGAAGAAGGTGGCCCAAGTTGTTCGAACACTGGCCAATTCATTGGTACTTCGAATACAATGAAAAATGATGCTCAGGAATTCAACGTTTACAACACATGTAAACGAAGTCGTTTTTCGCTGGGTAAAAGAGCTGCCAGATGAGGTAATATCTTTGAAAACACCATTTGATTTCTTCCATTACTTAGTGACTGATAAATTTATGCAATATATGGTTGATGAAATGAATTTGTATGTGTTCCAGCAGAACATCGAAACTCGATTTATTACCAATAAACAAGAGGTTCGACAATTCATTGGAATCATGTTCTTCATGTCTGTTTACCGCTTTCCAAATGTTCGTTTCTACTGGGGAAGACATTCGCTGGAAGCAATTCGGACCACAATGACACGGATGTGATTCGAACAAATGCGCCAGTTCTTGCATTTCAATAACAACTCGACTATGATCCCGGAACGGCCAGCCTGGACACGACAAGTTGCATCGAGTTCGACCACTTATAACCCACTGCAACGAACGCTTTGAGTCTGTTCCGATGCTTCATCGTCTTTGTGTAGACGAGCAGATGTGTGCTACAAAAATGGGTGGCAATCCTACTCGGCAATATATGTCAGCCAAACCACATAAATGGGGAACCAAGCTGTTTGTTCTATGTGATTACATGGGCTTCTCATATGCATTTGAAATTTATTCTGGTGCAGGAGACAACGTGGTACCAGAAAATGCACCAGATCTCCAGACAACGTGAACCATATTCTATATTTTGATAATTTTTACACATCATTGGGCCTGCTAACATACTTAAGAAGCCGTGGTATATATATGTAGTTTGGGAACCGTGCGCTCAAATCGAGTGCCAAACATAAAAATCTTGAGCGATGCTGAACTGATGAAGCGAAAAGTTGAGCGAGGATATTCCAAGTCGCTAACGCTAACGGAATAGATATAAGCAGCGTTTTGTGGATGGAAAACAAAAGTGTTCGACTTCTTTCGACTTATGTTGGTATCAAACCATTTCTGTCTCGAGAGCTTGTTCCACCACCCTCCAAATCTTCACGATGGGACAGGATAAAACATCAACAAATAGAAGTTGACTGTCCATTTATAATAAAAGAGTATAATCGACATATGGGTGGTATTGATCTCATGGATGGTCTTCTTGGTAGTTATCATATACATATGAAAACCCGAAAAAGGACTAACCGCATATTTTTACACTTGTTGCATGTGGCAATGGTAAACGGTTATATTCTTTTTCATAGGTTGCATAAGGGAGTCAAAATCGAGTTGCCAAATTTTCGCTCTGAAGATGCGGAATCATTGTGCATGATTTCGAACGAAACAAAAAAACCGAGAGGTCGTCCAACATCATCCCCAGTAACACCAATCCGCAAGCCAAAAAAGGGTTATTTTCCACCTCCAGAGTGGGCCATTGGTGCGTATTTCTCGACCGCAAGGGCAAAAAGTTGTGCAAAAACCCAGGATGTAAGTCAGAGACACAGGCATTTTGCACCAAATGTATATTGAATATCTGCAATTCCACCACAAAGTCGTGTTTCTTTGACTACCATCAACGTTAATGTAGGTAATATACAACTATACAACATTGTTCACTTCCTTTTTATCTTATTTTGATACATTTTCATGATTATTTATTCAATAAACTATTACTTTCATAATTTCACCTGTTTGTTTTTTTTTTCCTCTAATGACCCAACCCCGCCTACGGTGTAGATATTTTTGCCTGTAAGAATTAAAAACATACGTTTTTTGAAAATCGTATTTCAGATTCGTTTTTATCGTGCCCATATTAGTATATGTATACTGATTTTTTTGAATCAAATCAAAAAATAAGGCATTAGAGGGTTAACCAAATTAAAATATGTGCGTGAGGTATTTCAAGTTATTGCCGCTCAACAGAGTACATACGAGTACATCCAATAGCGAGTTTCGCCAAATACATAACATACATAAGGCTTAACAATAACATCAATAAGAGATTTTAATTTTTCTTTGAAGACAGGTGCAGTAACGTCATGGCGAACAATTGGTCTCTGCTCTGGCAGTAATAATTTTTGAATATCATCCCATTTTAAATTGCAACTAAATGGTATAAATAAATCTGGTCGACTAATTCATAATTCATTGCATCCCGTACATGTATGGTATATTCTTGCATATGACGCGGGTTACCTGCATATGAAAATGGTAGTGTGTACATATTTCCTATCTCATTGATATTGAAATTGCCATCAATGTTATTATTCATAGCATCACATAAATGTATGTATGATATGTATTCTTCCGAACGTAGTTTTACTTGATTAAATCAGATGTATTGCAAACATTCGTTTTCAATTTTTGAATACATATCCACAATGTATTGATGTCGGCATTTGAAGATGTGGTTTTCTGTATTATCTGTTATCATCAATCGATATTCGTCATAGTTCATACAGCTGAACTGAATTTTTATTAGTTTCAACAACTGTAATATATATAAATTTAATATAACTTGTTGAAGGATTTCATAGTTTGATATGTGCATGACGAAATTGGCACACTTTATCCATGCCAACAGTAATTATTTTTGGATGTGAAGAATACGAGGATATGAATAGTAACGAGAGCAATGCGATTAGTTAAATGATGATTCGTTATCGATTTTGTAATTAATTTAGCCTGTTTGCAGCAGTGGCGTATTCCGTCTAATTCTAAACGTTGAGTGCGTTACCCTTAATTCTCTTCTGCGCGTGACCATGCATTTTTAATTCATTTTCTCGCGAGCGTTCTTCCTTCGTTCTTCTTTTCCTTCTCAACTTTTCATTAAGAATATATTGCGATCATCGACTGATTCTTATTTGCCAACTTACACATTGTTTTATATTGTTTAATATTTGACAAATTTGACAAATGACAGTTATTTTTTGCTGATGAAGTGGTGATTCATGAATCAGAATTTTGTTTATTGACAAACCCATTGAGCCAAAAATGAGCTTCGTCACTGAAGATGATTTTACGATAAAATTCATCATCTCGGCGCATCTTCTCCAGAACCCAATCGGAGAACGTACGTCGCTTCAAATGGTCCATCGGCTCCAATTCTTGAGTCAGCTTGATCTTGTATGGATGTAAACCAAGATCCTTACGCAGAATACGCCATAATGTGGTCTGAGCGATACCCAATTCTTGAGAACGCCGTGAAATTGACTGATTTGGATCATTTGCTACGGACTCATGAACGGCAGCGATATTTTCGACACTTCAACCAATCCATTGTCTCACTGATACGGCAACATTACACAACGAATATGTAGACTCAAATTTTTGCACTAAACTTGTTATTGCCTGTCTACTAGGGCGAGAATTACGACCGAAAATTTTTATAATTTGCAGACGTTGCTCGTTCGTGTACTTTACCATGATGAAAATGTTGAGTTTACTGAATTAATTGACAGTGACAGTTTGAGGATTAGTGAAAGAGTGCGTTCACAAATTAAATTCAAAGTTGTCAAGACCCTATTGGAAAACCCTTTATATACCAAATCATATACTACAACTTTACACTCGACCTCACGAGCTTATTGAGTGAATATAATCGCAATCATAAGTGCACTTGTGATACTCGCTCCTCGTGTGGAGGAAAAAAAAAAACAAAAAAATCAACTTGTGCAGGCGCAAAAAAAAACATAAATAAATAAAAATATCAAAAAAAAAAATTGCAACATCAACGCGCGAGTGTGGTGAAATTCACAGTGCGGGCATCCCAACCTTCCTGCCCATGGTTATACTGTTGCACTCTTGCTTGCACTCGATCACTGCCGTTGCTGTATTACATTGTTACATATACAGCGCGTGCAGTGGCTGAGTGCATGTAACAACCGATGGATAGCGGGCTATGAGTATGAATTTTGCTGGTGTGCTGTTTCCGATTGTTGTAAGGGCATAACACCTACAACAATTTGATTCGCTAAACCAACTTTGAATTTTTACTTCACAGCTGTGCTTAGTAACGTCGGTGTTTGTGTTTGGCTTTCTTTATAATGACTCGGGAATTTAGAGTTGACATTGCAAATATACGCGGGCTAAAAAGTAATCACTTTTCTTAGTGAAACACAGGTAGATCCCCGTCCACACCTCTCAGATCACCCTGATTTGAAGCTACCTGTCTACGAACTAGTGTCATTATTCTTCTCTCACCGCGGTCTCGCCATTTACGTGCGTAGTGATGTAGCTTAAAAAACTCCACCACAATGTGATCCCTATTCCAATCCGGAATTCAATTTTATGTGGTTAAAATTCCATCGCCGTAAGCAAATTATCCACGCTGCTTTATTTACAGAAACCCCAAACTGGACAGCAATTCGACTTTTAACGAGTTTGATGCGTTGTCTGACTCTATTCAAAGAATTGTATCCATGTATCCTCATACTGAAATCGTTATTACGGGCGATTTCAATATACACAATTCTGGGTGGCTTCGATATTCTGGACAGACAACACCCGAAGGACGGTGTGTTGAGATTTTCGCTGCGGAAAACAACCTAACGCAGCTTGTAAATGAGCCCACGCGAATACCATACGTTGATAGTCATACCACCAACACCCTGGACTTTTTTTTAACTTCTCACCCTGATAAGTACACCGTTGATGTGCTCTCCCCTCTAGGCTCGTCGGACCATTGTGTCATATCAGCTAATTTCTCGTACCGACCACACAGTTAGAGAAAAAATTCCTAAAAGAACCATTTGGCCATACGAAAAAGCCAACTGGAGCGGTCTTAACAGCTTCTTTAGGAATTTTAACTGGTCGTTATGTTTCCTCGGTAACGACGGTACCGGTATCTAAGGTACGACTCAAGCTCTAAAGACGCCATCAGTGTTAGAGAAATGTTTTTTCGGTCCTTCAAGACCAAGCCGACCGAGGAAAACCGAAAAAGGTTTAAACGAGCCAGGAATGACTGCAATGTCTTTCTTAAGCGTGTGAAATTTCAGTACAACCAAAAGTTGGAGGAAAGAATACTGCAATGTCCCAAAAGTAGTAAAAGCTTTTGGTCGTTTGTCAGAAACATCAGAAACTCTGCCTCATCCTCCATCCCAAAGCTCATTCACAATGACATTCCAGCTGTCAGCTTTTTAGACAAGGCCAATCTGCGTGCTGTACACTTTGCGGCCAGTTCAACACTCCCAGATTGTGCTTTGTCTCCGCCTACATTTGAGTGCGTCGCATCTTTAAAGGGATAAATCTTCTTTCGCACTCGTGTAGTAGCAAGAGTACTTAAAGATGTCAACATACATAAATCCGCTGGTCCAGATGGTATATCTACTCTTCTTGTGAAGAGGTGTTATTCCACGCTGACAAAACCACTGCGTAAGCTTTTTCATCAATTCTACTCTTTAGGACTCTTCCCGAGCAGATGGAAAACAGGATTTGTCCAGCCTGTCCCTAAAAAGGCGAATCATTTTCTCTCTCCTCCTACAGACCCATTGCACTTACGTCCCTTCTTTCCAAGGTCATGGAAACGCTGATAAATCGTCAGCTCATGAAATATCTCGTAACACGAAAACTTTTCAATGACCGGCAATATGGTTTTCGTAGCAACAGGTCCACTGGTGATTTGATGGCATGTCTCACCGAAAAGTAGAACCAAAGCGTACATCAATTTGGTGAAAGCAAGATACTCGTAGTTGCACTTTATATTTCTAAGGCATTTGACAGAGTTTGGCATCAGGCTCTTTTGTCGAAAATGCGTGCATTTGGGATCGACGCCTCTCTTGGATGGTTTTAGTTTAGTTTTTGTTTTGAATGCATTTTATTTACTTAATCACTAACTCTTACATACTAACAAAAAATGCTTAAATGCTAGCTTACAATTACTTAACAATCTTATACTAACTTACTGGCCCCACACAGGCACTCTAAGCTAATCCAAATTCTTATATCTATGTCTTTCGACTTCATTTACATTTTATTTATAAATGTTTATTTTGTGTACTTAGGGCTAAGAAAAAATTTATAACAAAAAACTTAGCATATGGACATTTTATTATTTTTTATAAAAGCTTAGTATCTAACTTAAAATAAACCTTAGCCTACCTAACCTAAATGCACAATACACACATAAACACACATAGACATTATACACGATCATATACATATATCAGTATACACCTTTGTATACACTGATACATGTATATGTTTCTTAAATGCTAACCTAAACCTATGTAAGCTGGCCATCGCTATTTACAAAGCAAATACATTGGTCAGCCCTGCCTCATTAGTGAGGCTGGTCCGTAATTGACGGAAACGACGACGAAACATCTTCTCCATCATTCAACCACCAGAAATGCTGGTGCTGCCGAACGACATCCCTCTTATCGCGATTCCCCACCGCCCTACTGAACCTGAGGCGTTCCACACTGCCGTGTGCGACGTCTCTGTCGTAGTTGAGTCGCCTGTCCCCAGCTGTCCGAGCGACATGGAAGATTAACGGCACCGCTGATCTATCCTGGATCAACCCTATCTGATCAAGGTAGAGGAATGCTTCCGGTGGAACGAAGCCGTCAAAGCGCACACTCTCGTGGTAAAGGTAATTGCGGTAGTAAGCCCCAGATATCAGGTTATTCGTCGAGGTCATTGCTCTTGCAATGTGCCTTCGAGTCAGCTTAATTACGAAGTTGTCCACTCGTATTAGGTTCGCCCTGTTATAAAGGACCTCATTAGGATAAAATTTCTTGTACTCCGATTCTGCTGTTCTGTACAAGCGAAGACAAGCCCTAAGACAAGACCTCTCAAACACCCGAATCTTTTCCATTAAGCTTGCTCGTACATTGAACCACACGGGACAACCAAATACCAGCATGGGCCTGATAAGGGCCATGTAGCAGATTACCTTTACCCTCGCATCGAGTTGGCTGTTATAAAACAGTCTCTTTGTAAGGGCAAAAGCACCTTTAGCTCTGGCCAGAGCAGCATCTACACTTTTGCCAAAATACAGAAACTGATCTAGCCAGATTCCAAGGTATCTGACTACATTTCGACAGGCAAGAGGCTGTCCGTGTTGTCCAATAATCGAGAACTTTCTCCAATTTTTTCTGGTATCCCTAGAGGCTCTAGACAACGGCGTCCTAAAGAGAATGGTTTCCGACTTCTGAAAGTTGATTTTCAACTTCCAGTCATCGCAAAATCGTCTTATCTTATCGAAGTCACGCTGCAAGAGAGTATTAATGACCTCGATTTTTGGACCTGTTCTGTACGCTACCACATCGTCTGCGTACGCAATAGTATGGGGAAGTGAACCTATCAAATCACTTGTAAAAATGTTGAATAGGATCGGCGAATTGACCGCGCCTTGCTGAAGACCATTTTTAATTTGAAATATTCCAACAGAAGTCACATCACCATTTTTCACGATGAACTGTCTGTTGGTTATCATATTATAAAGAATGTACAAGAGTGGTTTACTGATCCCCAGCCTAGTTAGCTTATAGAAAAGACCCTCTAACCATACGGTGTCGAAGGCCTTCTCCAAGTCAACATGGCAGACACCAGTACATTGTTTTTTGGCTTTATTCCATTGGATATCGGACACCAGTTTAGACGGGGCATATGAGATATCATGTCCGCCTTAAAACCGAATTGATTATCCGAAACTATATGTTTGTCCTCAACCCACCTAGTCAGAGCTCTATTGATTACCTTTTCAAAAACCTTACTGATATTCGGAAGGAGACTTATCGACCGGAGATTCGCCGGATTGGATATATCCTTTCCCTTTTTGGGGATAGGTTGAACCACCGCCGTTTTCCAATGCGCTGGATAATGTGCATTATTCATTGCATTATTAAACAGGGTGGTGTAAATGTCCACCGCTTCTAGAGGAAGATGTCGGAGCACGATGTTCGGAATACCATCGGTCCCCACCGATTTCTTAGCCCTGATTGTGTTGAAGATCTCATAGAGTCCTGCCCTCGAAATGAACGGGGGTAGGCCACCCTCTCTGGCAATGACGTTGTTTGCCATATTTTCGTCGCTAAACCGGGTGAAACCAGAGCCCTCGGATCGCCAGTTCCCTATTTCATTTCGAATGCCGAAGTCGTGCAGCTCTCTTGGATGGTTTCAAGTCTGATATTCACAAAATAAATGTTGGTGTACCCCAGGGCCCCGTTCTGTCTCCGACACTCTTTTTAATTTCCATCAACGATCTCTTGTCTGATACTTATAATCCAATATATTCCTTTGCTTACGTCAGTACTCTTTGCTTTTCATATTCGTTCCCTGAATCACGTCCTTGCTCTTCGGCTGTAGAACGGGAACGCCAGCGTATGTTAAGCTCAATAAATTCTGATATTAACAGCATAATTAATTGGAGAACCACTAACAGAGTAGAATTTAATGCTTCCAAAACACAATGCTGTCTGCTGTCGTTAAAGCGAAATTTAAACACCCAGCCATTATCCATGAATGTCACTTGCATCATCGAAACCGATAAACTTTCCATTTTCGGTATGTGTGTCAGTGACAGTTTACGTTGGAATGACCACATATTCGATGTCGTCAAAAATGCTGTGAAATGTCTAGGTTTCCTCAAGCGATGTAAGAAATACTTGAACCCCTCTGATCTGGCCTCAATATATAAAGCATTTATCCGCCTGAAATTGTAGTACAATGCCCACATCTGGTCGGGTGCTCCCAAAACATCTCTGCACCTGTTAGATAGCATTCAAATCCTTGCGATAAAACTCATAGGTGATACGAATATCACTCAAACAATGGACACCCTCGAACACGGACGTAATATCTTCCGTCTCACTCTGTATTATCGCCTCTTCAAACTTTTAGCCGTAACACCCGTCTCGCTATAAATGCGTTCATTACAATTCAGTATACCCTCAAGGCCACTTTCGGACGTACCCTAAAATATCGTGATTCGTTCCTAAGCCGTACAACTTACTTATGGAATGCCCTGCCTAGTCATTATAACCTTCAAACATTTAAAACCAGCGTTCACCGGCACCTGTCTTTCCATCCTCCCTGATTTTTCTTCGCCCGCGCTGTGTGCAAACATTTTAAGGGTACATGAATCCCTTGAGCGAGCGCAAATTATAAAAAAAAGTGATTCAAAAGTTTTAAGAAAATTTACAGATTTTTATGTAGACCTGGAAAAGGGTGTAATGAATTAACCAAAACTTACTTGAAGTAAATTTATTGTGTACAAAAGTTTTCATAAGCATGTTACACCCCAGTAATTTAAGCGAACCCCAAACAAATCCGCTAATCTAAATGGTAAATTTTCCCGTTTTAAAAAAATCCTCTTACAGGCTAGTAAAACAACTGCGATAGTTTAATTTTCCAGAACAATTTCTTAGCTGGCCGAAAGAATGTTTGTCAGCTCTTTATAGAAAAAAGTAACTCTTACTTCAGTAACATATCCAATGCACTAACGTCCCTTTTCCAAAGTCATGGAAAGCTGATAAGTCATTAGTTTATGAAACACTGATATATTGGTACATGTTATACTCGTATGATACATGGTCCAACCACTCGTAAATGATTGTGGTACGGCATCTAAAGCAGATGTTTCACTGGTGATTTACGGCATATCTCACTGAATAGTGAAACAATGTTGTCCATACCATTGAGTCTAAACTATCTAACACGGTATCTACGAATACTCTTTTAAGCACATTATTCGGTCTTTGGCTCTTTTTGTACAATAGCCTTAATTGTAATATTTTGATGTATTTATTTATTTATTTATTTAATCAAATAATTTGCAAAATAAATTTACAAAAATATTTACAAAAGGCATCTGGGCATCAAGGCCATAAAATATGCCGTATTTTAGAGAAAGAAAAACTTATAAAAGTTATATATAATTATAAATAAGACTTATTATAGATAATTGATGAGTTTAGTGGAAATAATACATTTGATTTAAGAAGAGGTATTTAAAGAGTAAGAAAAGTTAAAATCATATTTCCTTAAATTTATTATGTATTGATGTAGCATCTTTTATTCGATTAATTGATCTAATGTCTGCTGGATTCAATATACTTGCTAGTTGGCTTGTTGGGGCTGTTCTATCGCTGCGTACGTCGATTTGGGTTGATAAAGGACATTCCACAAAGATGTGTCTTACTGTTAAAGTAGTGTGGCAATGTTCACATATATCCGGGGGCTCGTTATTGTATAGGTGTCGAGTAGTAAAAATTGTTTTTCCCAGTCTGATCCTCAGTAATTTTATACAATCTTCTCTTGTAAACAAGTCATTGTACGGAATCCGGGAGTATTGGGAATTATGGGCCTGTAGGAAGGTTTGGCAATTTTTCCACATATCAGTAAGCTCGAGTGCCTGGTTGGTGAGAAAAATTCTCCGTGTCAGCTGATAGAAGTTCGGTGTTTCAATGATTAAGGGGTAATTGTTAGTCTCTTTCACCGCAAGGTCTGCTGCTTCGTTTCCTTTGATACCAGTATGTCCCGGTACCCATGCTAGCATGATACTCTCATTGATCTTACTTCTAATGAGTTCAAGTGTAGGGCATTTATTTGTTTCTTCCTTTAGACCTATTAGGATTCCCAGATTATCTGTTGGAATAAGGCTGCGCCCATTGTAATTTTGAGCGAGAGATATAACCTTCTTAATTGCTGTTAACTCTGCGATGTAACTGCGTGACTCCTGTGGCAAAAGTCCTTGCCAGATCGTTGATGGATTTGCATTTTGGTCCAGTCTAATCACTGCATATGATGAGCAGCTATCTTTATGGGATCCATCAGTGTAAAGTAAATAATCGGCTTTGCTTTCATTTATCATCTCCCTGTGTAACATTTGAAACATTGCATTCGAGGTATTCTCCTTTTTAAATTTGGCCAGACTTGTGTTAATCTGCAAGGAGTTCCGTTTCCAGGGAGGAGGACTGTATGCTGTTGAGACTTGACACGACGTAAAGGTTCCCTGCGAGGAAACTAGAGCTACCATTCTATTTAGTGCAGATATAGAGTTCTTTCGTTTGTTTTGTGAAGATATAGATTCAATGGCAGTGTTGTGGAGGGGATGTGTTGAGACTGTTAAAGCCTTGCTGATCAGATTCACGGCTCTTCTTTTCCCAAAGTTCTGAAACGATTGATATCCAGTTTCTAGTCGTAAGGCTTCAATTCTTGTGCATTTTAGTGCCCCTGAAGCTGTTCGAAAGCAGTTGTTAATAGCGGCATCAATAATGTTGCTGTTTTTAACTGTGGTCCACATATAGCTTGTAACACCATGTTGCAAGGTGCCTTCGACTAAAGTTTTTGCTATTCTCAGGGCTGTTTCAAGATGTGGCCCTTTTTTCTTGGAACAAATTACTTTAAGTGCGTTATTCCGTTGTTTTAATTGATTAACCACTGTTTTGACCTGAATATTCCATTTCATATTTCCACTGAAGGTGATGCCTAAAATTTTCAGTTCTTTTGAAATCGTGACTGTTGTGCCTCGGAGGTTCAAAGGGGTAGGATTACAATAAATCTACTTTGGAGGGGGGAATAATAGCACCTGTCTCTTGGCCCCATGAATAGATAACTCTATCTGCTAGATAACTCTAGATAACTCTATAGTCCTCGAGATTGTGGCAGTTTCGAGGTTTTTTAGGTATCGGTTTGAGCTGTGCCCTCTTCCAGTCATGTGGGAAAACGCCAGACAACAAGATGGTATTATACAAGCAAACGATTCTATCTTTGAGAGTATCTGAACATTGTTTAACCATGCGGTATGTTATTTTATCTTCACCTGGGGTTGTGCCTTTTGCCATTTTCAGAGTCATGTCCAGTTCCACTCGTGTGATGTCTTCAATTAGAAGTTTACTTTGATTTTGGTGTGCTGGAAGGTGACTTGGTTTAAGGTAACTTAGATTAAAAATTAATTTATTCTTAATAATAGATTCAGGGTAGGTGGTGTCTTCGCTATATTCTTTCCACTTTCAGCCAAATGCACAACCTAAAACTTCGGGATCGTTTTCAATTTTATTATTTAGATGGATGTATGGAAAGTCTTGGTGTGACCTGGATGATTGGAGTGAACGTATTCTATTCCATAAAGTTTTCGTATCTAATGATGGGTTCATTGTGTTGGCAAAGTTTTCCCAAGAAGACCTTTTGGATTGGATTGATTCTCTCTTAAGTTTTGCACAAGTCCTTCTATATGCGACGCAGTTTTCTGTTGTCGGAAGCCTCCGAGCCTTTTCCCAGGCAAATTTTTTGTCTTTTACCAACTTTGCAATTGTAGGTGTAAACCAAATTGGGGTTTTTCTAGAAGTATTTTGTTTGGTAACTGGAATCGATTTTGCTGCAGCGGTTCTCATTATTTTTTTAATCTTTGATGCTTCCTGGTTTGCGTTATTCGTCGTGGGTGTAGTCAGTGATAAAGTTTTAGTGGTCTTTTCAAATAAATTCCAGTCGGCAAATTCTTCTTTAAAGCGGGGTGTAAATTGCGACGTAGACTTACGCTCTGGAGTACGGATTATAATAGGGATATGATCCCTGCTTTCTCCCTGGAGAAGAACCTCCCAACGAAAGTAAGGTACTAAATTTTGGGTTGCCATGGTAACATTAATTGCCGAAAAAGTGTTCATCGTGCTAAAGAAGGTAGGGGAGCCATCATTCATAACTACTAAATTACGGTCGTTAGCGAAGTTTTCAAATAATGTGCCTATTTTATTCGTCGCATCTGAACCCCATAAAGTGCTATGGGCATTCAGATCACCTAGTATAAAATGATGACAATTATCATTACTTGTAGGAATTCTATCTAAGATATCTGAACTAATTTGTACATCACGCTCTTTATAGATGTTAGTTATTTTGATTGGTATTGGGCCTGGGATTTGGATCGTGTGGTGAAGCAAATTTGAAGAGGACGTAATGTGTGAGGCTATTGGAATATTGTTCCTTACAAGAAACCCTATACCAGCCTTACAGTAGTCGTAGTTCTTATTAAAATGAAATGGCTCATAGTTTTTCATTTTGAATAGTTTTATGTTTTTTGATATTATATGAGTTTCTTGAAGCGCAATTATGTCTGGTTTATATCTCGCGATTAGACGCTCAAGAACGTGTTTGTTGTTGCAATAACCTTGTATGTTCCATTGGAGAATGAGTAACTCCATGGTTACCCGAGTCATTGTAGTGGGTTTTGGTTTGCGGAAGTGGGTGATGTATTTAAAATATTATTATTAAGTTGGCATGGGAGAGTTGAGTTTAAAGTAGTATTTAAGAGAGCAGGTTTTATGTTGGTAACGGACTTGAGTGAATGACGCAGAGCCTGAGCAGAGTACTCAGAGCCAGCTTCCATGTTTCTATTCTTAGTGATCATTGATAGATCTGATTTGCCTTTGGTTACATTGTTGTCGATGCTTGAGTAAGATGGTGTGGAGGACGATTCAAATGTTTGTTCTTTTGTCAAGCTGTTATTTGTTACTTGGGTGTTGTTTTGATTATGTGTTGTGCATTATTTAGTTTCAGTTTCAACATTTTGTATTGAATTATTCGAGTTGTATGTTTTTTGTGGTTTAGAAATAAACTGATTGGATTGCTGTGATTTCTCATGTTCATTGTTGTGTTCTGTGTTCGTGTTCTTCTTAGATTTGTTTAGATGGGCGTGCAGTGCAATTGGTTTTTCTACTCGGGCTTTTATGATTTCTGCCATGGTTGGACCTCTGATATTTTGTTTTCTTCGAGCCGGGAGCTGGTGTAGAGAGGGGTTGTCATTAAATATCTGCCAAGCATCCCTAACAGTACACCTACGATCAATTTTTATCTTGTTGACCGATTTGTATCGGAGGAAGGCAGGGCAAGCGGAATCGTTTGATGTGTGGCCCTCGGTATTGCAATTAATACAGTAAACACGCGTACAGTCATTATGTGGGGAAGGAAGACAGCAGTTTTTGCACAAAGGAGTACCAGTGCATCGATTTTTTGTGTGACCAAGTTTCTGGCAAGATATACACCGCATAGTATGTACTCGTCTACCTTGCAGTTTACTCACCCAATTTTAACCTCGTTTGTTCGTCAAATTAAGTCGAAGGTTAATATAGCCGCACCTGTGGGAACCCAAAAGATTATTTTCCTTTTTCATTAGTTTTTTCACCTCTTTCACTTTGAATTTTTTCAATTCTTCTAAAAGTTCTTCTTCCGTGATTTCAGTAGTGTGCTTCGAGAAGATTCTTCCTTGTATAGAATTAAGGCTTAAATGGTTTGATACCTTGAAGGGAATTGAATCAACGAATTTAGCTTTTCGGAATTTGTTAGCTACTTCCACGTTCAGCACTTTGAGAAGTAAGTCTCCTGACCTCATGGCTTTTACTTCTAGGATATCTTTAGAAATAAATTCAAGACCTCGGTAGATTTGAATTGGGTTGTAGGAAGCTAGAGGCCGCACATTTTCGCCTATTTTTCCCGTTCCCGTTACAACTATATAACATGGGATATTGTTGTCGTTGTTAATGATAGGTAGCTCAGGATACTCTTCGACTGAGTGCTTGCACTTCGTTTTTTTAATTCGGTTCTCATTAAGGCTTACGTCTGGCGACAAGCTTTTGAACCAGTTTTTTCGAGGGGGATCCGTTCCCCCGTCCATAGATTTTTACTTAGTTGTATGCTTGTTGTTTTATTTGTGTAGGTATTAAGAGAAAAGAAAAAAGGAATTACACTTACCACCGAGAGTAAGTAAATAAGTACCGAGCAAAGGTTTAAGAGAGCTACACCAACTAACCAAACAAAATTCTTTCCGCGATACGTGTTAACACGGCTTTTGCCAGAACAGAACTGATTTTGATGTATTGTGCCATGATGCTGGTCTGCGACTTTCACAATTCTGTTTTAAGTATAATATTAAGAAAAAGTGGCACAGCAGTTTGTCACATTGTCAAAAGTTTGACAGGTTTTGTTAGAAGAGTAGCAGCCTATCACGGCTCTATCTATGCTTGTTCCCTTTGAACAAGTATATTCTTTTAAGCGGATTAAAATCGATCAAGGAATGATGAAGTTCTTGGATATTCCTCAAGATCTGCCGTTATCCAGTGGATAAATTAGGCTTACAATTCCACTGAAAATGACCTCCTACGATTTTAGGCACCTATTGAATCCTTGTTAATATTCTATTCCTTGGGCGAGTTTCATCATATTTCATAGATAACACGTTCTTAAACCAGCCGCCAGAGAGCCAGTTTATTTCACTCCAGGCGCACTCTAAGACCAGTTACAGATAAACTCATTGGAATAATTGTGTGGCCTTTACTCGAATAAAAACCAATAACAGAACTGATCAACTTCACGAGAAGAAATATTTCCAAATTCGCGAATAAAATCATGGGATACATTGCATTAGAAGAAATGCGTATGTTAATAATTGAGTATTCCCTACAATGATTACACAACTAAAATTAAAATAGCAGTTGGGATTCGATCTATATTCATTGTTAGTGTCTATGATTTCTTGCATTCCTATGTATATAAATCATACCTTAAAATTTTTTATTCGTCAACTTTGCTTAGCATCGTTGTTTTTTGTATTTTTTTGTGCTTGTTGATTGTGATGACTCAGAAATTCAGACTTGATATAGCATATGACTCGTATGCGGGCTAAAAAGTAATCTCTTCTCTGTGTACGTCAAAGTCTGTAGGTACATACAAGTCCGCTTTTTTTCACTTAGTAAAACACAGGTAGATTCCCGGTCAGACTCCTGTGATCACTCTGATCTGAATCTGTCTGGATATGAACTAGTGCAGTCTTTATTTACTTTCGTAGTGATGACCCTAATGAAACGTAACCAAAATGTGATCATTGTTGCAGTCCGGAATTCAATTTCGCATGGTTGAAATTCCATCCCCGTAATCAAATTATACGCTACTGCTTTAGATACAGCCTCAAACTGAAGAGAAATTCGACCTTCTGTTAAGAAGTTCGCTGCAGAAAACAACTTAAACTAGCTTGAAAATGATCCCAATTGACATTGTTAGTCATACCCCCGATACTCAGGACTTGTTTTAAACTTCTTCCGCTAGTAAATACACCGTCGATGGGCTCTTCTCTCTTGATTCGTTGAACCACTTTGTCATACTAGCTAATCCCTCGGACACCGTGTGGTAATATAAGAAACCAATTGGAGCGCACTTTCACTGGTCGTTAAATATTCTCGCTGACAAACGATTTACAAACACTATCCACTTTGAAATGAGATCCTTTATCTATAAAGAGTAGCAAACCCAAAGAAAGGACGTGGTACGACCTGATTTGTTAAGAGTCTGTCAGGGTTAAAAAACAGATTTTCGGTCTTAAAAGATCAATCCAACAGATGAGAATTGGAAAAGTTGAAACTAGCCAGGAGTAACTGCCACGCCCTAACTAAACATCAATTCAAATACGATCAAAACCTGAAACCAAAAATACCATAGTATCCCAAAAAAGTAAAAGCCTTTGGTAGTTGATATAAACATTAGAAAATCTGCTTCATCCTCCACCCTAACTCTCATTTCTATTGAAGTTCGCATGAGCCCATTAAAAATTCTATGGGACGAAACCACTTTAGCATTCCTACAGTCGCAAGAGTACATAAAGAAATAAATATACACAAATCCGCTGGTAAAAGTCATACAACTATTATTCTTTTGAAGAGGTGTCCCTCTACTGTGGCAAAAGTCCTGCATAAGCTCTATCATCAATTTTTTTCTTAAAAAGGCGAATCTTCTTCTCTCTCCCTAAACAGACCCATAGGACTTACGTCCCTTCTTTCCAGAGCACTTTTCAATGACAGTAGAGTTTGGTAGCTGTCGACAGTTAGATAGTACCACTTGATATTTCAAAGGCATTTGATAGACTTTGACATCAGGGTTTTTTATCTACTCGTAATAAGCGTGCAATTAAAGTCGATGAACATATTCTTCAATTGTTTAGAAATAACGTTTTGGATCGTTCAATTGAGGTTGGACTGAACGATTTCAGGTCTGAAATTCACAAAATAAATGCCGATGTACCCCAGGGTTACATTCTATTTTTAATTTTCATAAATAATAATTTTCTGCATCTTTCATTCCAGAATATTCCTTAGCTAAAGACAATACTCTCTGCTATTTATATTCGTTCCCGGACTCACGTCCCCGATCTTCAGCGGATCGTGTCGGATTCGGTGAATGACACTTGCATTGTCGAAAGCTAATATCTTTCCATTCTCGATATGATTGCCAATGACAACCTATATTGGAATGTTGGAAAAAATGCTACAAAATATCTATGTTTCCTGAAGCGATGTAAGAAATAGTTTCCTCCCTCCGATCAGGCCCCAATATATGGTATTAGACAATTATGGACCCGAAATTGCGGTACTATGTTCACATTTGATCATATACTACTAGAACTACTCCGCACTTGATAGGTGGGATTAAAAAACGTGCAATACATCTCAGAGGTGACACTAATATCCAATAATGACCTAAAGTATATTCTCTTACCTTTTTCAATAGTCACTAGGCTCCATAAAAATTGCCAGTTACATTCCGCCACTTTAAACTTAAAAGCTTAACACAAGTTCCGCTATGAGTGCTCATCATTAATTATATATCATTATTATTTATTATTATTTAAGCCCCACAACACTCTTATGGAATGCTCAGCCGAGGTCTAGAAATAGTAACCTGCAAACATTAAAAAACCAACGCACATCGGTATATCTGGTTCCAGGGGTTGTCAGGGCTTTGCCCTCCCACACCTTTCCACTGATATCAACCTATCCTCAAATGAGGACCACTTTTAGCTTACCTATACTCTTAGATAAAGCATCTTTACTACTCTACCTCACTTTTTCATGAATCAATGTATTGTACAATGTATTGGGAACGTTTGAGTCTCTAGTAGTTATTTCTAGTCAACAAACAATAATTCCTTTTCGCTATTGACTACATTTTAAATTATATAAAATTTGTTTGTTCTCTTTTGTTTATGGCGAGAAGACATGTACCAACACGTCAATGTAAGAGTAGTATACTCGTAAGTAGAATTAAATTGTGTTGGCGGTTAAAATACACGTCCGGCCAATTTCTATGTATGAGTATGTCTATCACTTTATTCTTATGTTGGTTACGAAGCCCTTGCAGAAAATAAACTTACATGCGAGTATGACAGGAAAAACTATTGTATTCGAAATGAAAATAGAAAATAAATACGATATAGACCATGTCATAACTATCTGGATACTGTTAAGTTTTGTCCGTTGTAATATTACGATATTGACTTTGTGCTCAATCTTAAATTTCTTTTCTTGACTTCGAAAACACAAAAAAGGGAAGCAATATTTTTCTGAACAATTTACACCTCCAAGGGTTACTTTCACGACTCATTCTAGTTTATTTCAAATGGATTCTTTTGAAAATCTTCGTGTCTTTACCAAACAATTCAGTCGTAGTCCTTAAGTGAAAAGAACGCCACGGAACCCACGAAAATGAAACTTTTCATTTTTGTATTCTCATCACCCGCCGTCCTCGTCCTGAAAAAGGTGCTGGACCAATTCAACAAACACAAACATAAGGTGGCGGGTGTTTGCTGTTGTTTTTGAGGGTTGCTGCAAAAATTTTGAAACATTCCTTTATATTAAGGAAATAAAAAACAATTCAAAGGAATTCTTTGAAGTGAACTGTGATGATATCCGCACAGTAAAAGTTTTCATAAATGCGGTTCGAAATAAACTGGTCCTTAAGCACTTATTCATACTTTAATTGTTGTCGTCTTTAAAGCCTGACTTTTGAGAGTAATAATTGAATATAATTTTCGTGAATTGCCAATATAATAAATTATACGAATCAGTCATGGGTTTTTGACAGAAATAAAACCAATATACTTGCAAGTATCCATATTTAATGGGACTTAACTTTTGTATATGAATTATTTGTTTTATTTTGCTGAATATCGTCGACGAATACATGTAAAATTTGCATCCCTTTTCTTTGTGCTGATTTGTAGATGAAGTGTAACGAAAAAGCAATGAAAAGACTATATAACTGAAATGTCACATACCCATATGCTTACGTAGGTGTTTTTATTTCCTGTAGCAATAAAGCTTCGATATTATTACTCTAAATTCATTGTGATTTCTTAAATTAAGAAAATGGCAGTGCCAAAATTAGCTAGTATTGATATTTTTCTATAAATTTAGCTCTATATACATATTGGCATTTACGTATATAGATACATCTTCCGTCACCCAAAAAAACCCCTCTCGATGGTCATATGGGGGGAACAATGTAGATTTTCTAGATAAACCTTCAGCTTTCTATATCTAATCCAAAAAGTACCCAATTTTGTCTTTAATGTTTTGCCTACTCTCTTTGCCCCGGTTTTAGTTCTAAATTTTCTAGAGAAGGTTTTTAATCTTGTAATAAAACCGCAGATCTTGTTAGCGTAATCCATTTCTTTCAAGCAAGATGTCATTCTCCATTAGATTCATTTGTTTCCTGCGAAGAGGAATCCGCTGCGCGGATAACATTGCTCATTATCACTAGGAAAGGAAGCGGTGATAAAAATCAGCCCTGCTGTACTCCACTTCAGACCGAGTGCGATGATGCACTCAAGGTGAAAAAGTCTACTTATTTGACAACGAAAGTTGAATTCAGATTATCCTAGTACTACCTGTGATACTTTGACCACAACTGGAAGAGCATATGTAGCCCGCCAGCTTCACACTTATCAGGTTGCCTTTTTCGCCAACTTCGCCTATCATTCATTTATTCCATTTTTACGATATGTAATTGCTTATTTTCTGGAGAACTTGCTCTGCTGATAGAAGCAAGTATATTATCAGCGTCCGTGTTCTTCTTTTTTTTGAGCGCCTTAACCGCAGTTGTTACCTCTAGACTAACAGGGAGATATTCACCATCCGGACCGTCGTGATAGACGCAAGTCAGATGGCTTAACATCATCGCGAAATGCTCCTTCCAAATAAATTATACAGTAAAATCTCGATAAATCGTAGTACCAAGGGACCTACAGTTTATTAAGAATAAAAGAGGTTTTCGAATTAGCGAGATTACGAATTATTGAGGGTTGAGAAATTAAAATTCGAATAAACGGGGTTTTAAGTTTTTTTTATTAAAAATTAATTTTAGTTTAAAGTATTACATTTTTTATGTAGAAAGAACAAAAACAAAGAAAATAAGATTTCATATAAAATACATACTTTTATATATTTACAAGAAAACATAAAACAAATAAATAAGAGAAAACTTCATTTCATTTAACACAAGTTTACAAAAAACAAAAAATTTGCAGGATCTCAGGACGAATAAAAATCTGTAATTTTTTCCAGACAGAGATATTGCTTGCGCTCGTTATCAATCGCAGAAAAAAACATCATATTTTACATATTTTCTGATCATAAAAGTACGCAAGCTATTTATGCAAGCCTTCGCTTCCTTATATGACACAACCGGAAAGCCCTCTTCGTCGTCACCGCTGCTTTCATTATATCGTCTTCTTCTGGTAGCTCCAAAATGTCGTCGTCGGTAAGAATTCCTGCAACAGCCACATCGTCATCACAGTGAACAAAATCATAAAACGTGATTTCTTCGCTTTGAGGCAGGCGATTCCATTCCGAAGAGTCTACAGTAGTCGACATATTTTCATCACCAGCTGATAAATGCAGTCCTTTCTCGACGAAACCACATGCACCGAAACAATTTTGTATGGTGGATTGGCTTACATTTTGCCACGCTTTGTCAGCAATGTTCATAGCTGAGAGTATTGAGATATTGAACTCCTTTCCATTTTCAATACAGTTTTAGTTTTAAACGCATTTTATTTTCTAATCAATAACTCTTACATACTAACAAAAAAATGCTTAAATGCTAGCTTAAAATTACTTAACAACCTTATACTAACTTACTGGCCCCACACAGGCACTCTAAGCTACTCTAAATTCTTATAACTATGTCTTTCGACCTCATTTACATTTTCTTTACAACCTAATAGCAATTGTACCACTTCCTTGCGGTAATGGGTCTTACAATTTTTGATGATGATCAAGCGGCTGAAGCTTAGAGGTTTCGTTCGCCGGCAAAAACTCTATTTTCACATGACTAAAAACGGAAGTGTCATTGTGGGCAGTGCAATTATCAACGAATAATAAGATTTTACGCTGTTGTCTTTCCATGTCACGGTTCAATAATTTCAGCCATTCACTGAATAATTCAGACGTCATCCACGCCTTCCTGTTTGAACAGTAAAACATGGGAAATGATTTTATGTGTTTGAAATATCTAGGTTTTACTAGATTTTTCCGTATTTGCGGTCAATAATAGAGTAACTCTTTCTTTACTGTTTTTGCGGCCATGACATTTTTCATCCTTAAAATGCATTGACCGATCAGTGTGACACATAAAAAATAAGCCTGTTTAATTTTTTATCAGTTCGCTTAACTTTTCTTTCCATTCCAAACAGACAGTGTCGCTTACACTCACACTTTCGCCACAAAGTTTCCGAAAAGCAATGTCTTTTTGAAGCGGTCAAACCATCCTTCACTTGCTTTGAAATTTTCAATGCCTAATCTTTGTGCAAAAATCTGGACTTTTCTCTTACCACCACTCCGCAAGTGGCACATTTAATTGTCTGCATTGGGAAAACCATGCGACAAGTGATCGTTCCAGCTCAGGGAACTCAGCTGTTTTGTGCCACTTCATTTTACTGTTGGATGGCATTTCGGCAATGATGTCCTTTTTCTTTAAAATCGACGTCAGTGTAGATGGAGGAATGTTAAAGCGTTTTGCAACATCGGCTTTTTTCTTGCCATCGACAATGGCTTTTAAAACTGCTTTTTTCTCACAAATTGATAAACACTTATGGGTTCGTTTTGAACTCATATTCAGACAAAAAACAACACTGAACTAAAATGAGGGGAAAGAATAACCACTGCAATGCAAACTTAGAACAATAGTTGTTAGTCGTTACAGAAACAGCTGCCCCATCATGGTGGCGCCATTTAACACGCATTCTAGTGTAAGACAATCCTTCTTGCTTCCGCTTCCCAAGTTTTTTCTTTGTATTCAAACATAAACATGGGTAATAATCATGAAAGGGAATTGAAGAACGGGGTTGCCACTTGTCAACAGAAACTTACGAATTATGTATAAGACGTTTAATGACTTTGCATACGGAAATCATTGCGAATTAACGAGAGGACCCAAATGCACTGGTTTTTTACGATTAACCGAGATTTTTTTAAGGGACCAGCAGTTTATTTCGAATAAGCGGGGTTTACGATTTAACGGGGTACGAATTATCGAGATTTTACGGTATTTTCTTTTCATACGAGACTGGGCTTCAGGTGCAAGCTTATCTACTGACACGGCTGATGCAATTCGAATTCTGGGCATGGTATACTTTTCCCTCGGTCAACAGCAGTTTGTTTCCTCGTTACCACATACTCGGTACTACACTTGTTCTTTCTAGTGTTTGTCGAAAGTTGTGTGCGTAGATCCGCTGATTGCTCCCGCTCCTAAGCTCAGCTACTTCTTGAAGTGTTCCTTGATCGGACCTTTATAATAGGAACATAGTCACATAGAAGCTGTTTTTTCCGATATCTCCATAGATGGAGATACACCGATACACAAGATAAGAGCCCATAAACGACAGCGTAAACGCTTTCCATCGCGCATGCAATGTGCACAACACTTGTAAAGGTTCCGTAAATGGTAAAGGTAAAAATTGTAAAGGTATTTCGTGAATGGTAACACTTAGCTCATGTCTGATTTGACAGATAATTGGTTTTATCCTTCCGGTTAACAATGGAAAATAATTTAATTCAAATGGCTGTCTCGGCTGGCCATGCAGTAGTTCGGTCCAATTTTTAGGCACATTATGGATTGTGTGCAGCTGTATTTCACCAATGGCTTCACGAATATTGTTCTTTAAAGCGTCAATTGTCTCTGGCTTGTCGGCGTAACACTTATCTTTTACGGCACCCCACAAATAATAGTCCAACGGTGTCAAATCGCAGCTCCGAGGTGGCCAAACGACATCAACTCTGCGGCTGATAATGCGATCTTCAAAAACGTAGCGCCGTCCTGTTGAAACCAAATGTTGCCAATATCGTCCTCTTCAATTTTTGTGAACAAAAATTCGTTCAACATGGCCCGATAACGATCGCCATTGACTGTAACGGCCACTCCTTGCTCATTTTTGAAGAAAAATGGCCCAATTATGCCTCTGGACCAAAATGCGCACCAAACAGTGACTCGTTTTGAGTGTATCGGCTTTTCAATGTATTCGTGCGGGTTTTCTGTGCCCCAAATGCGACAATTTTGCTTGTTTACATACCCGTCAAGATCAAAATGAGCTTCATCTGAAAAGATGATTTTTTTGGCAAAACCGGCATCTTCTCTAAGTCGATCGCAGGCCCACTTAGCGAAGCGAAAACGCATTGGATGGTCAGTTGGCGTCAACTCCTGAACCAATTGGACTTTGTATGCCGTCATACCAAGGTCTTTATGCAAAATTCGTCTCAATGATGTCTCCGAAATGTTCAATTGTTGAGAACGACGGTGAATTGATGTTGATGGCGCTTCACGCACACTTTCTGCCACAGCAGCAATATTCTCGGGTGTACGCACTGTTTTTGGCTTTTCACGCTTTGGTTTATCGATGAGGATGCCAGTTTCTTTCACTTTTTTTCAAAAGATAACGAACATACGGAGCTGACGGTGCTTCTCTTCTACCAAAATCCGTACGCAATTTTCGCACACATTCTGCAACATTACCTTAATATGCGTCAATATAAACAATTGAAAAAAAAATTTAAACAATTTAGCTAAAGCAAGGTTTTATAAGTTTTTTGCAATTTGCCAAAAGTTATCGAAAGTGGAGAATGTGAGTTTTGGAGTTAGACCACTCATATTTGTTAACACCCTTTGATTAGGGACACGTCGTGTAGGAAATCTTCGTTGATACTCTGCTCACGCTGTCTCAGCACTGCCATTACAAAATTCATAGATAAAATGGATGCCTGGATATTCCTCACTTGAATACTCTGTCATTTGAAATAAAATGCCTATAACACTTCAACTTCAGCATCACAGATGCTATCGAAATTCAATAACAACTGATGATGGTAAACGAAAGTGCACTTATTTTAGAATAATTTTTTTTTTAATATTAAAAAATAGTCATATTGGGATAAATTAATCCCCATAAATAAATTAACCTTATACCGGAAAACTGTAAGCCCCTGGTAAAAACTTATGGCGCATCAAAATAATAAAAAAGAAAAACTTTTTCGAGAAAAATGCGATTTTCCCAAAAATTTATTAAAAAAAATATTAAAAATTTTGTGTTTGAAGACCAATATCTCGAAAATAAAAGCATAGATGCTAGTAAATGTGAATTAACCATTAATCAATTGGCTATCAAATGAACTTGGTTATAACTAAATAATTGTTGGTAACTACTTCTTTGAAGGGACCTGTAACTCAGTGCTACAGAAGATAAACCCCCCTTCCCACAGATTTTTTTCATAGTATGAACCAATGAATCAGGTCGCAAAATATCTGTATTCCAATTCGGACCACCCTGTATATATAAGTACATAACATATTAAACATGGTGTTGCAAGAGGAATATTTGTAGTGCTGAATGATCGCTCAATATACCTATTCTATTCTACTTAGTTTCCGAAGACTTTGTTCTTTGACCGTTGATACAAAGTGTTGCAACATTACATCAAAAGTTCCTACCTCATCATTGCATCGTTTAAAGTCCGATAAGATAAGGTTGTATATTTGGAAGATTTGACCATAACCATGTACCACTACCACTAAGCAATTGACAAAGAAATTAGTTAAAAGACCTCAAATATTGATTAAATTGTACGTGCGTGCGCACTAATATCATATAATATTGCTTTAGTTCGTTTTTGTGTGTGTGTGTTTTTTTTTAAATTATAGATGCCTCTCAAACGTGCTAGATGGTCGTTAACAGTTGCAGACATAACAAACCATAGCTAAATTGTTGTTCGCCGTATTTGTTGTTAAAGATTTATAAAAGACCCTGCTTCCTTCTAATGTACTAGTATAATATTTAGTATAAGGTGATGGAATCGTGTTTAGTATTCTAAGATAGTTATCATTATCAACATTGTTGTGTAAGGATTTGAAACTAACGCTACTTTGATTTATTATTTTGATATTTTAACATTGAAGGATTATGACCTTATTGAAATGTGTTTTCGAAGCGTTTCGCCAATCTAATATGCCGGAATTCAGTTGTGATTCCACCAGCGAATAATATACCGGTTTCCGGATTTTTATTGATGTGAATCGCTTTAGATTCACAGAGCACATTTTTAGATGCATGTAATGTTTTTGTATAATGTTTTTTATTTAAGTTCATGGTCACGAAGTTAGAAAGCTCTCCCAGCGATGTTTTTTCAATGCTTCTTAACCCGTTTTTGCATATAAACGTATCATATAAAGCACTTCCGTTCACTGTTCACACAGAGCCAGTTAGGGGTGTTTTTTAAACGGCTGTATGATTTGGAATTTAAAAAGCCAAGTCTTTTTTATTCGATAGATAGTTTTATGAAGTTGATGATTGTCATCGAGCCAGCATCATATATCATCAGGTCTCCAAGGTGGCATTTTTGTTTTTCAAATAATTCTTGATAATTTGAATAAAACCGATTGACCTCGTGCGATCCACAATTTCTTAAATATTCCTTGATAATTTAGTTTGGCAGTAACGAACAGCTATTTGCGATCCATAATTAAAATATTTGCTCTTTCTTTCTCGCGCTCACGTCCTTTATCCTACGTGCTATAAATATATCTGCTCTCTTCAGACCACATGCTTTTTTCTACATAGGACACTTTGCTTGTGGATTGTTCAAGAAGGTTACTGTGGAATATATGTAACTCTTTTTGTGTTGTTTGCTAATACCAATATAAGAATCCATATTGCTTTATTTTATAAATGTATTATTTATTCAGATAATAAAATCAATCCAAAGAAAAAATGTTATGATCGATGTTGGCTTTCAAGGCTGGAGTCGTTGTTCGCTTCAAATCATCATAACGAAATTAGACCAGTGGCGTCAATTCCCACGATAGCGGAGGCCAGCCTGCAGGTTCATTTAGATAATGCCATTGAACAATTCCTTCAATAATAGTATGGCATGTGGCACCATTCTGTAAACCAAATGCCCTGCAGACTATGCAGACTCATGAATTTTTGGAAACAAAAAGTCGTTGATCATGGCTCTATACCAGGCGCCATTGAAGTTGGCATTTCGGTTTTCTTAATTTTTGAAGAAATACGGTCCATGATACCGCCGCCCATAACCGCACCAAATATTGCATTTTTCGGGTTGCACTAATAGCTCCATTTTTCTTGTTCCAAATTCGAAAATTATGTTTGTTAAGAAAGCCACTCAGAAAGAAGTGAGTCTCATCACTAGAGACCGGATTATATGCATTTTCATATTTGCATATGCATTTGCATATTTTGACCATTCTGCCCGGCTATTGCATATTAAACTGAAAATCTAGTGGTGATGCATATTTTCGCTATAAGCCTACCTGGCGGCTCTACGATTCACGCGGGAAAAAGTAGGGCAAACATATAATCCAGTCTCTAGTTATCGCATTTTACCACAAACCACAAATGTGACAATTACCTACCGTTTTGTCTCTCTCATTTGCCTACTGCGACACTCTTTCCTCTAAACAAATATGTTATACTATATTTGACACTCTTCTCTATTGCATATTCAAATATTTTTATGTGTATGTACCGTGCCTCCCGAAAAAAATGTATACCTTCGTGGACCGCTTCACTCACCGCTAAAAATATTTCATGCACAAAGAAGTTTCAAATAGATCAGCATATCAAGACAAGTGTTCAAATTGCAGGATTACAAAAGAAAGGCGCACGACAACCACTTTTAACAGACCAATCAAAAAAAAAAAACTTTCGCATGGATTTATGTGAAGCATTGCTTGCAAGTAATATTGCTTGAATCAAAATATACCAGATGAATCAACTTTGCGTAAAAACATCATTCCAACAGTTTACCTGATTTTAGGTGACGAAACTACCGACAGTTGTGGCCGTTACATTGCAAATTTATTTGTCGGTGGGTTAAAACTAGAGCCTTGTTCGTCCTATTTGGTGGCCTGCAAAGAGCTTGAGACAAATCATTCAACGGTCGCCAGATTTGTGAACGATGGTATCAAACACATATTTCCTGAACCATCTGCAGATGAAAGAGTGTTTATATTTTTCTTAGATGCTGCTCCCTATATGATCAAGGCAGCCAAATCCCTCCAAGTGTTCTATCCCAACTTGATCCATGTGACATGCTTTGCTCACGGAGTACATCGTCTCGCTGAAGAAGTACGATTAGCGTTTAACAATGTAAATATACTCATTTCATCGACAAAGAAAGTGTTTCTTAAGGCACCTGCTCGCACTAAAGCCTTTAGTGAAAAGCTACCAAATGTGCCTTTACCTCCTGAACCAGTGATAACTTGATGGGGAACATGGATTGAGGCTGTACTGTTTTACAGTGAACACTTCGAAGTCCAAGGAAGAGTTTAACGACGCCAGCATTAAAAAACAATGCTGTGATTAGCACTCATTTTTTGCACATACCTGCGAGTATTAAAAAGCTCGAAACTCAGGGGAGGCGTTAATGGAATCAGTTGAGTTAATAAACAAAATCCGCGGAATAAACTCCGCATTGCTAAATGTATTCCCCGTTAAACTTAAAGAGAAATATGAAAAAATTTTAAGCAATAACCCTGGCTTTGAATCGTTGTACCAAGTAAATAGTTTTATCAATGGGACCGGTAAACTTTTTCCAAACGATAAGTGCTAACATAGCACCCCAATTCTAGTACTGTCCAGTTACCTCAGTGGATGCGGAACAGTCCTTTTCCACTTATAAAAATATTTTGAGTGATCAACACAACATTACCACCGAACATTTGGAGCAATACCTGATTGTTTACATTTATAAAAGTAACAAATAAATTTATGAACTGTTAATTACATTCGTTGTAAATATTATTAATTAATATTACTATTTATTACTAATATTATGCTGAATTAGAAATAAAAAAAACTTAAAACTACTATTTTTTTAGTATTTAATGTTGCATATTTTGACACTTTTCATGCATATTTTAAGTATTTTTCATGCATATTTGCATGCATATTTTAAGGTTTTTATGTTGCATATAATCCGGTCTCTACTCATCACTAAACAAATTTTAACGATAAAAAGTGGAACGGCTGCCAACTGTTCAGGCGCTCAATCAGCGAAATGACAACGCAAACGATAATCGGATGGCTTCAATTCTTGCAGCAATTGAATATTGTATTGTAGGGGTGTAAACCAAGATCATTGGGCAAAAACTTCCACAAAGTCGATGGACACAGTCTGGGATCTTCCTCAACAATGGCCTCAAAGGCATCGGTGCACTCTGCGCATTCTTGTCAGTGACTTGGAGTCCAAAAGAATAAATTTATTGTGAGAATGTTCAATAGTGTAGTGAATAACCGACTTACTGGTCAATTGACGTAGCGTTTTATAAAATATTTTACTGAAAATAAATTTCCAAAATTTGTAAATATTGCTCGGGCATAAATCTTTTGTAAGCGTAATTGGCAAATTTTTCAGAAAATTCGCCTGCCATTATTTTGACGTTCACTTTTTCCAGAAAATTATTGGCGATTACTTCATCTATAGCCTTTTCTCTTTCCAAGTAATCCACTTAATATGTTCCATGTTCTCCTAAGATCCTTTTTGACAGTTTGAGATTGCTTTTTTGAAATTACTGGTACTCCAGTTCACATGTTTATTATTGCAGATTATGCTTCCATTTTTTATACACACTCGTAGCGGACCATTCTTGAAAAAATATGTACATATATGTATTTACAGTACATACGCGTACATATGCATTAGAATACATGCTAGAAAAGTGTAGAATTTGGTCTTCTTTGAGAGTGATATTTATTTTTGAATTGGTATTGCATGAAAAAAATTGGTCTGGCCTTGCCACATCAAAAATTTTTGCAACCTCATGCATGTAACAGGACAAAAAGAAACTATGAAGTGTATTGGTACAATCGTATCTACTAACGAACTGAGTATCTTAGAACTTCCCATTGCTCTTCTAGCCTCATTATCGGAATCGAAGTACACACACTTCTTTGAAATGCCATCTACTCGTATCTAATAAGTTTCTCTTTCTAAATGTATCATAGCCGTATGATTACTCAAAAGTCACTTCATAATTGCATTTTTGATCGCACTCATGATGAGAAAACTTTCCGGATGAAACATTTTGAAATTTTCTCAGCAAGAGATACAGAACAGGTGGTCTGACTAATGCTTGAAATGAGATGCAGATGAATCAAAACAAGTAGTGCTCAACTAGTTTTTTGTCAACTCTGTTCCAATATGTGCCATCTGGCTTTTTTGCCATTTTAAACTTTTTCAAGTGGAAAAGCTAAACCTCATCCTTATCATTCTCTACATTAACATTAATTAGAAACATTTACAAGAATAGCACTGTGCCATGAATATTTAATGTGATGAGAATCTTTAAAGCGAATAATGAACTAATTAATGTGCTGCTCTGCCATCCGAAATATCAAAATTTGAATAACCTCGACAGCAAATAGGACATTCGCACCAAAAAGCAACAAGCTGTACCTACTTCAACACTTGTACTCGTGTACTCGCATACTTCAACGCCCATCAATTCGAAAGCTCGTAAAATCAAAATTAAAAAAATATTATCTCTTATCTTAGATTAAAGCGAAAACAGAAAAATATGTCTTTGTGTGCACTTCGTAGGAACTTCCGAAATCTAATTATCAGCGTCATTACCTTTTTCATGGTTTTGTGATACCTTAACTTGAACACCCACCAATGCATTGGATGGATAATTCCTTCTCAATGAGTTGAAATTATGTAAATTACGAGTACCTTCTGATGTAACCAACGAGATGAATGCGGATGGATACCACGAACTACGTGCCTAAGTATAAAATTCAAATTATAGTAATACTCAATCCAAAGTCTCTCAAAAGTAAAAAATCCAAACTATGAAAATTCGGAAATGCAAGAATATACAAGTACGAGGACGAGTATCTGCATTTGATTTTGACGAAGTATGCTAAAACTCGTCAACGCATCTTGAGAAAGTGTGGATGGCTGAATGGTTTATTAAGATAAGAAATATTTGCCATTTCAGATTAGATTCGTGTTTCATTAATAAGATGAGCGAACCACCTTTTCTATGGTGTCGTTCTTGGGGGATTTTCCTTGGTAGGCGATGATTTCCGGACCTAGGATGGTACGATTACATCAGTCAACCTAGATTATCTACCGAGTCAGGTTTCCACTTAAAGGGGCGAACAATTAATTAAAAGGTTGGGTTGTTACTGTGTCAACTGGTTTTTACCCTCTTTTGAAAGGAAAATGTTTACTATGTCGGACAACATTTTAAAATGACCGTGTCGAAAGTATTAAATGTTTTTGTTTCTTTTCTCGACAATATGCCACAGTTCGTTATTCGGTTCTTTATTATTGACCTACTCCCTTAAAAATTCGATTTGCGAGTTGATTTTGCGATATTGAAATTGTTGAAATTGTATCCTTTAAAATAGGGTTCGTAGCTTTGAGGATTTCTTTCGAAGAAAAAACCGAAATAAAACGAATTGGAAAAAATGTGGACAGCAAAGGAAAGTGATAAGATACCCAATAGTGATAATTGCTGATTGTATACCTAAAGGCAATAGTTTTACGCATATATTGTATATTCTACCAGTCTTCTGAATGAAAAATAGTTTTCAATCAATTTTTAAATTTAAGATGATGATTGAATAGTGTTTATTACACTACAACAGACAGTTTCGCAAGCAATTAAAGGTGCCCTCCTTAAACGTCGTGGGTATCCGCTTAAAATATTTCATCAACTTATCCAGACAAAATACACTTTTTCAATAGCGATTCGGTATTTCTGGCGGTTTCGCATCTGAGGCCTGAGATTCAAAAACCCCTCTTCATAAAAAGATATATCGTATTCATTTAACATAGCTATGGTGATATTTACGTAGAGGTATGATCCACCTTACCGAGAAGAATAAATATTTGTCAAAGAGTGCTCTACATTTCTTACCTGATAAAGTCAACTCGTTTAGCAACACTACAAATGTCTGTATGATGTATGCTCGCATTCTACGTAGTTGATAGTTGTTAGTTCTAGTTCTACGTACCTCCTCTTTGTAATGAGTTCGGAAAAGTCAGTTCTCCTTGGAGAAATTCTGAATAATTTTTTACAAATTTTGTTATAAACTGAAAAGACTGCATATCACATACAAACCAGAAGAACCCTTTCTGTATTAGCGGAGAAAGAAATTGCTTTGAATTAGCACAGTTAATAGGGAGGAAGCATGTAATCGGAAATAACACTTGCTCATCAACGAAGGAAAATCCTAAGAATATACGCATTCAATGCGCGCTAAAGTTTATAGTAAAATCAAGTAACTAGGGCAGTTTGAAGGATATATATTTTCTCAGGGCGTAGGGTGACATTGTGGCTTCCCCAATATTGTATGGTTGGGCCTCTTATGCTTCTTTCGCCCGATGCCTACCTACATGGCAAAACCAGTTGATTTCTTTGCAGGTCCGTACGCCGTCATATGTTAAGGCTATAGAACACGATATCAAGAGTTGGGTTTTCGG
This sequence comes from Volucella bombylans, assembly GCA_949129095.1. NCBI lineage: Eukaryota > Metazoa > Arthropoda > Insecta > Diptera > Syrphidae > Volucella > Volucella bombylans. Next base: position 36,393,954 of record OX422141.1, on the reverse strand, counting down.
GATTGAAAAAAGGCAATGCACATATTCGCTTTTAGAACAATTGATTTGTAACCCGTTATCCTCCAGCATCCTTCATCAAGAGTTGGCTGAAGGACTTATTATAGCGCTGTCATCGGGGAAAAGAAGAGAAACAATTTCGGGCTCGTCAATGTGGTACTTCAATAGAAAACCTTGCAAAAAGCAACGGAGTTTAAACAGTGACTTGATTTATTGCACCTTTATCTTTGAATTCACCGGTTCTTCTATTGTGCAATATCTGCGATATATCAATCAGGCCTGAAAGGATCATGTAATTCTTCTTGTTCATATTTTAAATGTTGAAATATAGGGTTTTCCAATAAGGACTTGACAACTTTTTTTAAAATAAAATGCAAACCATTTGAGATATTTCAAAAACTTTATTATCGGCTTGAAGTACAATCAAAACATTTATGAATGGAACTCGACTTCGTTCATATGGCCACCGCGGGCACGTTTGCTGCGGTCGATTCGTTTGACCCAATTTTCAACGACTCGGCCACACATTTCGGCCGAAATGGCCGCTATTTCGCGTTCAATGTTGGCTCTGAGCTATTGAAACGTCGTCGGCGTGTTTGCATAAATGAATGACTTAACGTAGCCCCGCAAAAAATAGTTAAGCGGCGTTAAATCGCACGAACGATAACACGCTCACCATACTTACTCTTCAATAAATCGATTGTAGCGTGTGCTGTGTGGCTTGTGGCATCATCCTGTTGAAACCACATGTCGCCCAAGTCCATATCTTCCAATTCGGGCCAAAAATAATCGGTGATCATGGCGCGATAACGCTGACCATTCACAGTAACGTGACGATCGTTATCGCCGACGAAAAAATATGGCCCAATAACGCCGCCGGCATGCAAACCGCGCACCAAACAGTTATTTTTTGTGGATGAAATGGTGATTCATGAAGCACATGTGGATTTTCACCCGATGAATAACGCATATTTTGCTTATTGACGAACCCATTGAGCCAAAAATGAGCTTCGTCACTGAATATGATTTTGCGATGAAATTCATCATCTTGGCGCATCTTCTCCAGAACCCAATCGGAGAACGTACGTCGCTTCAAATGGTCTATCGGCTCCAATTCTTGAGTCTGCTTGATCTTATATGGGTGTAAGCCAAGATCCTTACACAAAATACGCCATAATGTGGTCTGAGCGATGCCCAATTCTTGAGAACGCCGTGAAATTGACTGATTTGGATCATTTGCTACGGACTCATGAACGGCAGCGATATTTTCGACACTTCAACCAATCCGTTGTCTCATTGACACGGCAACATCACACAACGAATATGTAGACTCAAATTTTTGCACTAAACTTGTTATTGCCTGTCTACTAGGGCGAGAATTACGACCGAAAATTTTTATAATTTGCAGACGTTGCTCGTTAGTATATTTTACCATGATGAAAATGTTGAGTTTACTGAATAAATTGACGGTGACCGTTTGATGATTAGTGAAAGAGTGCGTTCACAAATTAAATTCAAAATTGTCAAGTCCCTATTGGAAAACTCTTAACAACAAAACCCTAATGAATATAATAAATAAAGTATATAAAATATTGATGTCCGTGCACCCTCACAGATTTGCTCAGGTAATTAGTGAATAGTGCTTAGTCTTCTGGAGAAGTCTTATGTCATGATGAATTGTGCAGTTATTACAGCATAGATCAACCATATGTGATTCATTTTATGCAGACGCAAAGGTTGCTGATCTCTTCTAACCACAAAATCATCATAATTTTTTCTCGGTATTTCCTCATATTTATGGGAGCCAAAAGGATCTGAGTAGAAAACTCAGAATCAGTGAGTGGAAAAGACAGTTATTTGAGACTTTATTGTTGAATATTACATATTTTTGATTTTGACATAATTTGTAATCAATTTTGTAATATCGCCAATAAGTTCGTTTTGATTGTAAATTAATTGCATAGGTGTTATCTGTGATAGAGAACTCAAGTTTCGTTCCCATATTGAAAACGGTACCGTGAAATAAGCCCAAATTCTAACATTTGGCTTTATTTCACTATGAAAATCACATTTGTACAAACAAAAGTTTTTCCGTTACGATTTCACCCTCTACCACTCTTTGGTATTTTGATTTATGAGTATTTTGCAGGTATAGTCGCCTGCCTGGCATAGGTACGCATAGCGGAGCGAGAAAGTCGCGTAAGTGGCTAAACCCTGCGGAAAGGGAGTTGAAAATCCATATGCGCGTGATGCGGTCCACGCAGGTACCTATAATACATATGCGCCTGCCTGACAGTTGTTGACACACCCTTAGTGGAGCGACAAAGTCGCGTGAGCGGTTAAACCTTAAATTTTTATACCATACACTTGTAAATGCAAGGATCAAAACCATTCACTTTAGTCATTTCGAACTTCTTAGGGTGGCTATTGATTTATATCAATAAAAACGATGAAAAGTGAAATAACGCCAAATTGGGCTCATTTCACTTTTACAAATTTTAATGTTTGGCTTTATTTCACTTACTCAAAACGAGATATGGCCAAATGCAAAATGTTGGCCTTATTTCACGCACCGTTGAAAACATCATAAGAAAACCAACCCTGCTCTTGGTTCACCAACCCTTATATCAATGAATACCTTTTAAATAATTTTTGTTCGTCATTGTGCCTCTCCTTGGACACGATTTTCACCACACGAATTACGGAAACCTCGAAACAATGTCTACTATAGAGTGCTGCGAGAAGAAACTTAAGAATGCTCTCTATTTCATCGATGCCTTTCGTTTTTAAGTTCTTAATTAGAGGTTGAATTTATGACAATTTTGCTTTTATTAAAGTTTAAAATTTGACCCGTGCTTAAATCAAGTTCACATATATAGGCATATGTACAAGGGTTATCTGAAAAGTTTCCGACCGAAAAATGATACAAGATATTTTTTCTCAATTTTTTTTATTATTTTCCTACATACTCGTAGTCTCCTTGTAACTCTACACAGTTTAGTTTAGTTTTAAATGAATTTTATTTACTTAATCATTAACTCTTACATACTAAGAAAAAATGCTTAAATGCTAGCTTAAAATTACTTAACAATTTTATACTAACTTGGTCAGCTCTGCCTCATTAATGAGGCTGGTCCGTAATTGACGGAAACGACGACGAAACATCTTCTTCATCATTCAACCACCAGAAATGCTGGCGGTGCCGAACGACATCTTTCTTATCGCAATTCCCCACCGGCCTACTGAAGCTGAGACGATCCACACTGCCGTGGGCGACGTCTCTGTTATAGTTGGGTCGCCTGTCCCCAGCTGTCCGAGCGACATGGAAGATTAACGGAACCGTTGATCTATCCTGGATCAACCCTATCTGATAGAGGTAGAGGAATGCTTCCGGTGGAACGAAGCCGTCAGAGCGCACACTCTCGTGGTAAACATAATTGGGGTAGTAAGCCCTAGATATCAGGTTATTCGTCGAGGTCATTGCTCTTGCAATGTGCCTTCGAGTCAGCTTAATTACGAAGTTGTCCACTCGTATTAGGTTCGCCCTGTTGTAAAGGACCTTATTAGGTTAAAATTGTTTGTACTCCGACTCTGGTGTTCTGTACAAGCGAAGGCAAGCCCTCTGAAACACCCGAATATTTTCCATTAAGCTTGCTCGTACATTGAACCACACGGGACAACCAAATACCAGCATGGGCCTGATAAGGGCTATGTAGCAGATTGCCTTTACCCTCGCATCGAGTTGGCTGCTATAAAACAGTCTCTTTGTAAGGGCAAAAGCGCCTTTAGCTCTAGCCAGAGCAGCATCTACATTTTTGCCAAAATACAGAAACTAATCTAGCCAGATCCCAAGGTATCTGACTACATTTCGACAGGCAAGAGGCTGTCCGTGTTGTCCAATGATTGAGAACTTTCGCCAATTTTTTCTGATATCCCTAGAGGCTCCAGACAACGGCGTCCTAAAGAGAATGGTTTCCGAGTTCTGAAAGTCACGCTGAAAGAAAGTATTAATAACCTCGATTTTTGGACCTGTTCTGTACGCTACCAAATCGTGCGTACGCAATAGTATGGGGAAGTGAACCTATCAAGTCGCTTGTAAAAATGTTGAAAAGAATCGGCGAATTGACCGCGCCTTGCTGAATACCATTTTTAATTTGAAATATTCCAACAGAAGTCACATCACCATTTTTCACGATGAACTGTTTTTTGGTTATCATATTATAAAGAATGTACAAGAGTGGTTTACTGATCCCCAGCCTAGTCAGCTTATAGAAAAGACCCTCTAACCATACGGTGTCGAAGGCCTTCTCCAAGTCAACAAGGCAGACACCAGTACATTGTTTTTTGCCTTTATTCCATTGGATATCGGACACCAGTTTAGACGGGGCATGTGAGATATCATGTCCCGCCTTAACACCGAATTGATTATCCGGAACTATATGTTTGTTCTAACCCACCTAGACAGAGCTCTTAGGAGGAGACTTATCAACCGGAGATTCGTCGGATTGGATATATCCTTTCCCTTTTTGGGGATAGGTTGAACCACCGCCGTTTTCCAATGCGCTGGATAATGTGCATTATTCATTGCATTATTAAACAGGGTGGTGTAAATGTCCACCGCTTCTAGAGAAAGATGTCGGAGCACAATGTTCGGAATACCTTCGGTCCCCACTGATTTCTTAGCCCTGATTGTGTCGAAGATCTCATGGAGTTCTTCCCTCGAAATGAACGGGGGTAGGTCACCCTCTCTGGAAATGACATTATTTGCCATATTTCCGTCGGTGAACCGGGTGAAACCAAAGCCCTCGGAACGCCAGTTCCCTATTTCATTTTGAATGCAGAATTCGTGCACCAAGACGCGATTGTCCAGGTCATAATTAGGGCTAATGGTATCAGTGGCCTTGTATACTTTCTGGAAAGTCGCCCCAGTGGCCTCAACCTTCTCCTGTGGATCCTCGATCACAAAGAAGTCGTCATCATCAGCTGCCTCATTTGGATAAATACCTGCTATTGTCAGTAACTCTACACACTTCTTCCAGCGATGCTCACATCTCTATAACCCGTCCAAATAGTACTTGGCGTTTTTCTCTGCAAAATAATTATTCACGAAGGTGATTGCCTCCTCATTTGTCGAAAATATCTGTCCTACGAGCGCAGTTTTTAGATGAGGGAACAAAAATAAGTCGCTTGGGGCTAGATCTGGTGAATAAGGCGAATGGTCAAGTAGTTCAAACCGTAATTAATGGATTTTCGCCATGGCTACCGTTGAGGTGTGAGACGGCGCGTTGTCTTGGTGAAACAGCATTTTCTTTTTCTGCAAATGTGGCCATTTTTCCGCAATTGCTGCCTTAAGCTTGGCAAGTAATGATGCGTAGTATGCTCCTGTAATGGTTTCTCCTTTTTGAAGATAATCGATTAAGATAACTCCTTTACTATCCCAAAAAACAGTCGCCATCACTTTTCCAGCCGAAAACACAGTTTTTGCTTCTTTTGGAGCCGGCTCGCCCTTTGCAGTCCACTGTTTTGACTGAATTTTTGTTTCGGGCATATAATGGTGTATCCAAGTTTCATCTACGGTATTTAATCGGCGCCAAAACTCGGATTTGTTGCGCCAAAATTGCGCCAACAGAGCGTTTTAAATGTTCATTCGAACACGTTTTTGTTCTAACTCGCGGACAGTTTCCTCATGCCTGAAACTTGATTTAATATGTAACAAACACGTTCTTTGGACATTTTCATAACCTCTACTATCTCTCTCACTTTAATTTGGCGGTTTCTAACTTTAGCAATGTTATCGTCAGTGGTTGCAGTTTTTTGACGTCCCGAACGTTCATCATCTCCCAAGCTCTTACGGCCACGTTTAAATTCAGCTGCCCAAAATTTCACTGTGGTAAACGATAGTGCAGAGTCCTCGTACACAGATTCCAACTCATTTTTGATTTGCGTAGGCGTATTGCCTTTCAAAAACAAGAATTTAATAACAGCTCGATACTCAATTTTTTCCATTTTCACAAAAAACACTCACATGGACTCACTCAAACAACTGTCAACTAAAAACTGCGCGTCCAAAATGACTGAAATTTCGGTAAGTAACTGTCAAAAGATGCACAGCTACTCGTAACATTCACTAGCTTTTATTGACGAGTGTCGCTATCTTTACGTTGCGATCGGAAACTTTTCAGACAACCCTCGTGTGTTTCCCTAAGTTCGAGTCATCTGTAAAGATAGGCCTATCTCTTTCGGATAAGGCCTTTTAAGTCCTTGATTAAGTTATTCTAAGGTTTCAAGTAATTTGGCCATGACATAAGTCATTTTTATCGTATCATTCAACGTGCAGTTCTCAGTTTTGCTAAGTTTAATGCTGATATCTTATGTTTTCTCTTGAGTAATAGTATAATAGTATAATAGTTCAAACTATTAATTGAAGGCGTTATTTGTTTTTGTTTTCGGTTCATTCGAAACGGACGAGTATTCATCATATTTTTAAGAATGATGTCAAATATAATTTCCACATTGCACGTTGCTATGTTTGTTCCCGATTGTTACTCATCAAAGTGGAATTAATTTTCTTCAGTATATCTAATTCGGCTATGAACATCTCAAGACAATATATCCGGCCTTAAAGTGAATCTCGAATTTCCACTTAGCCCGATCTTTATCTGAATGCTGTGACTTTTGAACCCATTTTCTAAGCTGGTTTCATTCGGTACTCTAGCACAGTCTCAAGTAAGGCTTAAAGGATGTGTTTGTATGCTCTATGATATCATACATCCAATTATTTTTTTTCTTTATTAAAGCGTGACGAATGACCAAGTGTTTACCTATGTATCAGTCGGTGTTGAGTGTCCTGTTTTGTTTTTGTGGACATTTTATTGCGATCTCTTTTATTTTGATACATGCGGTTGTCTGAACTACTGAATCAGAGTTCTTATAATGGCAGTCCTGTGAAAACTTTAAAATGGTTTCAGTACCCCGGACGGGGTATTAACAGTGTAACACTGGCTTATATTGTAGCATTTGAAGTTGGATATCTTGAAGTTTTTGTAAACTTTCGTAATAATAGATTGGAACACTTTTAGGTGATCTCTTGTGATTGCGGTGTGAATGACATTATACTAGCGACAACGCTAGTATCTAGCATAGATGAATTTATTACCAATTGGAATCTGCATTTTCATTTATTTGTCAGTCGAAATCAAGTTAAGACAAATTGTGTAATTGGTATAAAGACGCTAGTCTACTTGTCCACTTCAAACTAATAAACCACTTTTACACAGAGTTCAAAGATGATTTAGCTGAAGCGTCATCAAAGGCTTGATATTAGAAAAAACAACTTGGCTTCAATATTAAAAGAACGAAATGCTTCTACTCAAGAACAAACAAAATTTCAACAAATCGTTATCAACATGTAAAATCAAACCAATAAGGAAAACGGGACAGTCAATTTGAATGCTCCATTGTTATTTATATAAAAGAATGTACAATCATCTCCCAAAGACATTTTTTGAATCACAACCCCACCTATCATGCAATTTCGTACATTTCTCCAAATTGTCAATTGATTGACAATCTATTTCCAATTGGAAGTCCTTATCTACGGAATACATTCCCAAATACTTCCTTAAACAAATAACTTATAAAATATTCAATCTATATGGGCTCCTAGATAGTCCACATCAAATATTTACAATAATAACATCCATGCTTCACCAATTGGACATCTAAACGGTATTCTAGTATTCGTTTGGGATCCTTTAAGATTTCTCTTTTGTTATTCCTTTGGTCAATAGTAAGTAAATTCGTATAGGTACCCACCCCACACACAGTTACGCATACTCGTCAGAAACGAAAGAATATATGTGTAAACCCAAAAATTATGATACAATCGTTACCTAAACATTTTGGATGAAGATACAATACATTATAAGAGAACGAGGATAGCTGCCGCTGACATACGAATTCGGATTCCTACAGACCGAAGGCTTTGTCTTACGCATTTCGAAATTTCTTGGGGCGGAAAATTTGATGATTTCTTCATTTTCTCCTGGACATCGTTGTTGTCGAGGTACATACATATATAATATTGTCCTCTCGTAATGATAACTGATTCATGTATCTAACGCACACGCATCTACGTCTCTACCTCACCAAAGTATAAGGTTCACCAGTAATAAAATTGTAATAAAACCTGTAGCGCCCTGGACTAAGACCAAGACCAGGATCACAACCACAGCCCCAGCCACGACTCTAGCCACGACCCCGGCCACGACCCTTACGACGACCATGAAGACCGGTAGGACGTTAAAAATGCCCGTATGGCATGTGAACTTGGCATGGAATCATTGGTACGTTAATAATTGATGCTATCACGTTTCATGGACTGTATCGTCATTTTGGTGTCGTCATCCGAACTCTGGTTCTCTACGTATTCTACATACTACAATATCTATATATGTATGTATATATAGAAATTACACCGAAGTTATATATGAAAATAAAATAGCAATGTCAGGTGATAATCGTGAAAACCGGACATCTTCAAGAGAGTAGTTAGGGGTGAAAATCAATTTCTACGCCTCCACGATTCAAACTGTGACGTGGTTGCATGTCGGATAAAGACACTTCAAACGCTTTTATGCGCTTCAATGAATGCCAAATTTAATCCAAACTGAAGAGACTACGTCTCCATTTTAAGGACCGTCATCTGGCAAAGGCAATAATAACTCTATAACAGTGAGTAACATCAAAGTGGATTATGTTTTGACTTGGGGAATCAAATCAAATCGTTCATAAGACGCTTGAACGACTAAGCATAAGTACTAAAGATCAATGCAGATGACTAAAAATGGTTTCCTAAAGAGAAAAATAGTCACCGGAAACCAGCACGTGGCAATGCTATCATGTGTAACTGGATCCCCGTAAAAATTTGGAATGCAATATCGATTGAAATCCAAAGAAATACTTGAAATGGTTTAACACTTTGTAAAGGAATTTACTTTCACTTCAACGCCGAGAATTAATGAAAAATCGTGTAATCAAAGTTATTGTACTATTGTATTTATTCACCATTCTGAACACTTCAAAAGAGCATAAAGACGCGCTATAAATTCAACGGAAATAGTGCAAAAGCAATGAGACTATTTTGTAGCAATGCGAGGAGTTTAGCGCAACAAGTGTTTGACTACGTGAGTAACATCTTTGATTGAAACAACAATTGAGGCCAATAAATGCAATCCTATTTGACTTTACTATACTGATACTCATATTTTAAGAAAATTACATCATCGGAGTTTAGAACACAGCTAAAATATTTAACATGCAAGTTTGCCGACTAAAACATCTTTATCTTTTGGTAATATTCTGCATTTCCGAAGGACGAGAGAATACTCTTTGGATAATTTAGCATTGTTTTATGCCTAATTTTGATTTTCAAAGAAAGAAATACTCGTCAAACTAATTTTTATTGGGACTAAACATGAAGAAAGCTAATATGCAACTGATGGTTTGCTACAAACTGTGATTCAATGATAATGTAATTAATAAAAGTTGATTTCCAGAGTTGCAAGATTAAAACGAAAAAATTAAAAGTGATTACATTTTGCTGCAACTCTGAACGTCCTCCCCCCGTTGGAGGTCCAGGCTTTCAACTGACTTATCATCGATTGGGAGAACGCATAACTTTGCAACTGCGTGCCTTGATATACCAATGCTTGTTCGCACTACTGCTACCCGACCGCCACTTGTTTCGTTGCTGTAGAGTATTCAAGTAGTCGGTACTCCACTTTTATAAAAAGAAGCTGTTAACTGAAATATAATACATGCTTTGCCATCTGCTGAGGCGATTGATATTAAGTATCGAACATCAGGCTCAACTATAGATGTAAATGGAGCCCCCTCAAGAAAATGATCAGGAGTAAAAACCTCGAGATCATCAGGATTATCAGTAATAGGACATAAAGTTCTAAACTAATGATCTATGCTCTTCAAAATTCAAAGTTACAGGAGCAACTATGCGCCAAAAATGGTACTTGACCAATTTAATAAAGGCCTCACAGAGAAACCCGAAGTGCGGGGACCTGGAGGAATAAACTTAAATCTTCCTTGAGACATTTATGTTGAACTACTTGATTGTGACTGTCTCTCAGGAATAAATTTCGGAGATCAGGTAGCTCGTTTTTCGCACCAACAAAATTTGTCCCGCTGTACGACCAAATGCATTTCGTCTTGGACTATCAATATCACATATATCAGAATATCATCCAATGAAACTACTCGTAATTTGTTGGTTGTGCTGTCGGTCTTCAACACGCAATAGTGCGGCAGGAAAAATGCAGGTATTCCAGGAGGAACGGATTTTATTAGTGACAAGTGTTTGAGGGCAGCATATTCTTCTAGAAACTCTAAATATGGGCTTTTAAGATTGTTACAGCTTTGAAGCCTTTTTCCTAGATTATGGAAACGCCGAAGAGCTTGTTGACATGAATCGCGAAGCTTGGTGGAACACATTTTGTTGGATAGGCGAACCGAATATTTACCCGTTTCTAATCGAATGTTGTGTTTGATGAATTATTTTTTACAATCAGTTTTTCCCTTTGTGTTATTCGATGTGGTGAGATTTCACTCTTCGGCTTTCCAGACAGGTTTTACTAAATCATGCAAACGAGTCTCGGATTTAGATTCAAATGACAAATCCCCACCCGGGGCTACCCTATAAGGGCCTATAAGAATGCTGGAACTTGAAAAATGAAGGGTCTGCTAGCTCTATGTTGGAAAGAATATTCCAATCGATTTCATGAATAGTGCAATTAGACTGATTATTCGTTGCATGAGTAATTGGAACTGCAGTGGCAGTTAAAGTGCTTGTAAAGTCTCCAAGGCGAGCAGTGTTAGGAGTGGATGGAGGATTCAAATGAAGCAAAGAGTGGTGATTTGATGGATAATAATAACTGCAACATCTACAATCCTTCACCATATATCTATTCGCAGCGAACAGATTTGAGAAATGTTGGCAATTTTGAACAGCATGTTCGAGAGAATCACAAAATGTACAACAATTGGCGTTATTATTGGATGCCACAAATACCTTTCTACTATTATTGGTGTTTTGAATTAATTTTTGCTCACCAGTTTGCTGGGTGTTCCTGTTAACTCAGCATTTTCTACGTTCCCAGCATTTAACATCTCTTTTCTAAAAGTGTTAACATTGACTTCCAGGTAGGTATAACGTCGATTGGTGTTGACTCTTTTCATTTTTTTGCGATGTTATATCGAGTTTGATACCAATTAGGTGTATAAGTAGACAATCTGCGAGTTGTTCATTGGTACCCATGGCCTGTAGCGCTCGTAAATGGGAGTTTATCTTGTCACATAGTTCACGAAGCTTCGACACCGCTCCTGTTTCCACACCTTTAACCCTTTCGAACCGGAATTCAAATACATTAGTTCTTAAATTTATTTTGATGCAGCTTTGAAGATTTTGCAACTGTTAATTACATCATTACCCTAAAAAAAAGGGGTACGCCATTATATCACCAGTATTTTTGAGTATTACGTATGTGTACCAGCAGTACTAAAACAGCTTATAATATGTAGAACAGTTTGTAAATTGAACTTTTTTATTTGAATTTAGAATTTGAAATAAAAGGAAAACATTCTCTTAGTATGATACTCGTATCATGCAAATCAAGATCTGCACAACGGAATACCACATTCCTGGCAAATCGTTTTTGTGCGCATTTGTTCTCTTTTCTGGGTGAAATTCGAGCACTGTCTTCGGATCGTAACTTGAACAGGTGAATGTATTGAAACATTCGCCATTTGTTTTTGTCTTTCAGATAATGTTTCTCTACTTTTTGATCTTCGAATATTTGTTGTTTCACCACCTTCAGCAATAAAACTGAAGGATTCATTTATTGTCCGACATTTACGAATCTTTTACTCTGCCAATTCTTGTTCCCTTCCAGTCTAAATATTAAAGTTGCAGAGTCACGCCTCAATCAAATTTTTATAAAAAGTTTTACAGGTTTTAGGAGAATATATTGCTTGAGGAAAGATTGACCTTTAAACTTTGTCACAGATTCATCAATGTTTTGACTGTAACAATCTTATCGCGATTTTTTTAATGGGCCTTTCAACCTAGAAACAATATCGTGTACATATGTAGTATGTGTTTGAACAATCATTCGGTTTTTTAGGAGGTGCAAAATACATATTTGATGATATTAATTTGTACCTATACCTTGCTATTGCTGATTTGACAGCATTGTTTCAAAGCGAATGATGCGTTGACCAGTAATCATTAAAATCTGGCACTCATATATTACGTACTATAAATACATACTATCTACAATAAACTTGATTTCACCTGCATCTGTTAGTTCGTATTTCATCCACTTGCTGCTTGATGGCAACATTTTAATTCTTTCGTTGGTGCACCAAGCTATAGTATATATAATATGTACAAGCTTTTTGGAAACAGTTTGTAAAAAAAATAGCTGGACGTCGATGTATGCGAAATACTTGAATCTACTGGTGCTGTCGCTCGTAGAACAAAACTGTCCCCAGGATCATTCCAAATCCGCTTCGTTACCACTGGATTATTAAAATTATTCACTGCATTGCCTCAGAATGCGTAACCTCTTGCTGGGTTTCATTTGAGTTCGTTGAATTTCTTGATGCTTCCACTGCTTCTTCGTCTGAAAATTGGTAAAATTACAGAAAATTCCTCATCATATCTTGCTCGTAATCGCTGCTACCATCGCAATCGTCCGAAAAATCGCTTTATGAAGTCTCATCCATATTCAAACCATCGCCCAACGGCTCCTCAAGTGCGCTCGCGATCTCGCGTCTTGGCATTTGCTTGGGCATTTTAATTTTACGGAAAAAGGTGAAAAAACCAATTAGAAATGTTTCACACAAAGCTGCCGTAAAGCTCTATTGGTACACACTTACGACGAAAATAATGGTAGAGATCTTGATATGACTGCAATATCTACCGTTTGGAGATTAAATTTTGTTGATTATGCTTCAAGGTACGGAATGATACACATTACAACCAATTTCCACATAAAATACAGAATGTTTTGAACGCTGGTTCACACCTTTTACCAGTAGGTTTGAAAGGGTGAAAATATCTTTCTTATGCGAGCCTGAAAATTCAAACGTTTATTATCAAATCTGTTTTTTAATAATTGTATTGCTATTATGTAGTTTTCGTCGCTAATTTTGAGTGAATGTATACTGTTCAACTCTGAGGCCCTTAAGCCCGATCGCAGATGCTGAAACTTCTTGATTTTGGTTAATTCACTATCATTGTCATCGACATTCTGGAACATTAAAAAGAAATCAAGCCATTCAGTGTAGTCTCCACTAAATTGGGAAATCTGCCACGATAAATGAAGCTCGCCCGCTGAAAAATTCCTTGAGTTTCCAGAGAATGACATTGCCTCATCTGGCGAAAAATCGCTGCTTTAGTTTCTATGAAAGCTGCAGAAAAATTGGAGCGATCGTTGAACCGGAATTGGCGATATCACCATATGACGGTATCGACTGATCAGAGAATTAGATCTATTTACTTTAACGCAATATATATTTACAGCTACCCGCAACTGAAATGTAACTAACGATCACGTCGTTAGCATTGTTTTATGCTAAATTTTGATTTTCAAAGAAAAAGATACTCGTCACACTATCTTTTCGGTAATTACATTTTTATTGGAGCAATCATGAACTAAACATGAAGAAGACTAATATGCAACTGATGGTGTGCTACAAAATGATTAATAAAAGTTGATTTCCAGAGTTGCCAGATTAAAACTAAAAAAAAAAAAAAAAAAAATGATTACACTTTGCTGCTACTCTGAACAGCATTCTTAACCCTCATGGAATTTGGAAATGTCTAAAGCAATGCAATTTTTATTTCTTTCACACATTTGAACTTCCAGGGTCTACACATGAGCGTTATTAAGAGGAATGGATTCGATAGTGCTAAGATTTTTCAATCTACAGTAGATCAAACAGACTTGAAAATTTTTCTGATTTCATTGTTCCAAACTTCAATTATAGTCTTTTATTTTCGAAAGACTAGAAATTTAAATACCAGAATAAAACCCTTTGTTGCATTAGAGTTGATTTTCTATTCATTGCGAGAACATCTTTGGTCACCCCTATATTCATGAGGAAAGTTCTTGCAGGGTATGCTTCTCCACTTCGTAGAAAGTTCTCCAGTCAGAAGCTACCAATACGATTCGAAATAACTTTTGCCCTCAGCTTGGTCTGGGTTTTCTTTGAAGACTTCATATAAATACTGTACTTGACAACATTTTGGTTGGGAGCTTCAGAATACTCTTGTGAGAATGGGATGAAAAAGGAGTCCACGAGATGGCTGAATGCTTCCTTAGTTAATTGTAACGGATTGTTGTCTTAGACTTGATTTCTTGAACTTGAAATTTCTAACTTACATACTTATCCAGTTAGGGAACCTTACAGTTAAGAGGCTTCTTTCATCCTCAATACTCTCGCGCACAGCTTTCCGATTGTGACAACAAGCTGTCTGATCCTCTGAATCCACTTGTCGCACCCGTTTGAATCGTCTCGTCATCGAAACTTTGAGCGAAATTTTCAGCTTTGGGAAAAATCATAGAGTGGCTACGCCGAGACTATAGGAAGGCTGGCGAAGTTGTGTGATGTTGTGTTTTTCAAAAGTGCTGGCTCTATATCGTGGTAATGAATCCAGTCGTCACTCTATCAAAAGCGCGAGCACAGAAACATGCAATATTTTTAGAACTCCAAGGTGAAACCTCTCGGAGCATATTTATAATCCAAAAAAACTATTAACATGGGGTTGACTAACTTGGATTACAGCTTCCACTGTGAAAAGTGTTGATTAACTATAGATCCACGATTTGTCACCAGTATTGATCTTTTTGAGTACAGTACGGCGAACCTTTTTCTGCTCTACCGTGACCAATTTTCGAATGAATTTTGCTTAAATTCTCGGTTGCAATTCTCGAAACATAAGTTTTCGGATTGGCAAAATCACTCTCTAAGTTGTCAATAGACGTGCGGCCAAATTTAAACTGTTTGTGCCACTCTTTTGTCTGCGTCTTACCCATACAGTCATCCCAAAAGGTTATCTGTATCATTTCGATAGTCTTAGCACAACTTTTTTCGAGTTTAAAGCAAAACTTGATGCAAATTCGTTGTTCACATCTCTCCATCATTTGCAATGATAACAAAATTCGACGAATGCAAAACAGACATTGTAAACAAATACACACTGCGGTAACTGCGGTACCCCGCAATAGTCTTAGGACACACTTCGTAGATTATGCGATACAACCTAATCAGTTGTCTAGGGATCCTGCGAAGCTCATCGCTTATTGCTATATGAGACTTTGAAGTCAACGAGGAGTTGATGACTGACGAGATGAAAATCTACTGTCTTTTCTTGAAATTGGTGCAGCGTGGCGATTTAACCTAATGCCGATTTACAAAACTCAAAGTCACGCTGATATTAACGGTTTTCGATTTTCACACGATACTCTTGAAAGGATAAGAAACGTTCAGCAGTGATATGATGCACAGACAGAGTGATAACATAGCCGTCAGAGTGTAATTTCTCTGACTTGATGGATCATCTGGTACATACTCCCTACCATAGTTTTGACTAAATGTTTCCACAACTTCCTGTGGATCGATCCTCACAATTATGAAGAATCGGAGATGCTGGCTTGGATCTAGACGCGATTTCCTTAGCCTTTTTATAAAGTTTCTTGTCTCAATTCTTTCCGGACGTCGTCAACATGGTAATGATTTCTTCTTTTTCTTGAGCGCCTCTGAGTCTATGGCTCAAATGGTTTCTATATTCTCTTGCTAGCGATGAAAACATTTACCTTTTTTGAAACAGTTTTTATCATTGGATAATCGAGCTTTGAGTTCGATTGCAACTAGAAAACGATCAGAGCCTATATTGTTCCCTTTAAACATTTACTGATCCTGGATATCTGATGTTGGATCCCCGATGCCTGCTTTGCAACAATTACCACTTGGTTTTTCGTCTGAACTATCGAAAAAAAAGTAAGGTGTACGAGTATTACAAATTTTGTTTTTGAGTGAGTATCTGATGTTTATTATCGTAGTAGGCTGTGGATTTGTGGAGGCCTAACTTTTCGGCCACCCCGCTAAAGATGAACTTGTTACAGATATTCGCATTAAAGCTCTCTTGCATCGCATTTCGGATAGGCTTATCAAGCTATGTCCAAAATGTCTTTTAAATCCTCTCAAGCGAAGTCAGTTTCGTTATGGTGCTCCCATTTTCTAACTAACCTACCTCTATGAAACAGTATGCTAATACATATGTATGTGTGAACTCTTGTGACAGCGGTAATAGTATACATCGCCACAAAGTTTTTTAATTTTGAGTCGCTGCTTGAGCATGAAGAGCTTTTAAAATCCGCTAAGGATAGTGTCGCTACATAAAATATGTTTTATAACTTCTCGGTGGGTATAAAGATAGCTACTCGTATCCAGAGACTCTGCGCAAAGGTCATAAAGCATATCATTTACGGGGGTTTAGTAAGCGGGGGTGATTACGTCAAATTTGCATTAGCATGAAACTCATGTGCAGTAAATTGTGACATATCATTGCATTGAATTTTAATCTTTTCTAAACTAATTTTTATAGTTTTAGTCCTTATTATCATATAAACAATTATTATTTCGCTGAAATTCAATTAGTTTCCTTTCGACAATATATTTTTGAAAGAAATATTTAGACTGCCGTTTTCAAAAAAAAGGCGAATGACTTAAAATGTACTAATTTGCAAATCTATTGGAAAAACGATGGGTGCAGTAAACATGCGTGTTAGCTTGTATAGAAAGCAATAGTCTCTAATTTTGCTGCACATTTCAGTCATTGGTCGTAAATCGCTTGATTGGAAGTTATCAGATAGGATCGAAAACGTTGGTTTTCGCTGAGAATAGCGCCCACTCCGGAAGTTAAGTCGAAAAGATCTTTCAAAAGGGTAAAAAGGCCTTGCTTTGTACTTTTATCCTTTACAAAGATTAATCTAAAAAGACAGTTTTATTCTCAGAAATCCTAGCTACATGCGTCAGACTTGCACGATTTTTTTCTCTGAAACATTTTTCTAATCCTGATAAAATAAATCCTCAATCCCCAAAATCAAAGGACTTATGCCGCTTATTGAATCCAACTCAACTAAACAAACTCGATGAGGTATACATAAATGCGATGGATTCCCATTTCAGAAACCATTGACACAGAATTGCGACTTGAAGTATCTAAGCACAAGGCTCCCGACGTCATCCTCATCGACAGTGACCATCCTTCTACTTCAATTATGTGAATGTCCTTTTTTAATTTGTTTCTTCCCTTTGTGATGTGACCGAGGGGGTGGACAATTTAGTTAGGGGTTAATCATAATATTTCACTTTTTTCCTCTTATGTTCAGCCCCGGTGGTGCGAAGAAAAAAACAAGTACTGATGATGGCTACTGCCGACGTTGGTAGGTGCAGTCAACTGCAAATGATTTTCTTCTTATTGGATTCCTAATCGGAATTGTGGATGAAATAAATAGGGTAAACATGATATACTCGTTCACATAAATGGAAACTTATACCACAAGTACGTATACGCTTATACTGTATCTACTCATAGTGGGACTAGGACTAGGGTGAGCCAACATGTGTACACAGATAGGAGCCACTGCACGAGAACTTTATCCGTAGAAGGTTTGCTGCAACATTGCGCTTTCACAAACCATCCGTCTTCAATCGAGATACGAGTACCTGCTATAAGATGTCGACCTCAGCAAGTGAGTCATTATACCAGAGAGCCAAAGTCAATTGCAAAGTTTGTTAAACTTCACCCTCCATCGACTGTTTATGGAGGTGAAAGTAAGAGCTTCATGTTCTTCAATGAGGATATTACTGAATAAATCAGAAGCTTACATTTACAAAAGCAACAGGTGCCATAGAAAAGTTTTTATTTGTATAATGTAACATTTATTACATATCAAGATTAATAATATCAGAAAAGGGGAGCAGCGAAATGAAAATTAATATTGACATTCGATCTGAAAATGAAGCTGAAAAAATTGTCAACGATATTTAATTCAACAATAATAATTGACTTGTGGGTTATCAAAAGGATGAGCTGAAATTTATCTCATTTCCGGGATGTACTCAAATAAGGGATTGGTAGTTGGGAACTGACAATTATTATCTTGAATCCCTCACCCAACTAAGAGCTGGTGAATGGAGAACTTCCTCTGGCTTTTACTTGTCCGCTTGACAAACTTTGAAAATTAGAGTGTTGGGTTGCCGGCTAAAATATATGAAAACTGATCTGAGAAAGATTTCCTAAATCAAGTAGCTTAGTTTGAATTAGGTAAGGTGGGTGGTTTTCCAATAAATTAGACTATATATAGGTTAAGTTCGACCCCTTGTGATTCCACTTTAACCACGTTAAGCATCAGGTTCGCAGAACCATGTCGTAAACCTTTAATATCTATTGGTTACTCTGGTGTGGAATAACTTTGAGTGCGATATAAACTCTCGGATGGTGGTAATTTCCGCTGCTGATTGTTAACTTAAGTCCCTGTAAAAGTTCTTGCCTAATATCTCCCTTCTTAAAGTAACTATGTACATATGTACATATGTCTGTTCAGTTACAAAAGAAATGAAAAACAAATTCTATTGCTTTCTCGTTACGGCAGCTTAAACAGTAGTCGTTAAAGACCTCGGTAGTCAACTATCCCATTAGGTTATTCCAATTCCTGTTTTTACACACCTCCAGCTTACGAGGTACTTTATTTATACACTTTCACGTTACGAGGTGTTTTAGTAAAGAAATGACATTGGCATTATAGCGGTCGATCTGATAACACTTTTGTCATCGTTAACAATGCGAATTTGAACTTCTTCTTAAACCAGATTTGGCTACCTATGAAAATAGCAGTGTTTTCGGTCTGCTGCAATGAGTTTCTCAGTAAAAGGCAAGCCTCTTTAATTGCGAAAAGCTTTGCTTAGAAGACGACGGTACAGCCTAGTTGATGAAACAACACCGACACGTAGAATTTCTTCGAGAAAATGCCTGCCCTGACATAGCAATTCATTTTTGAGCTATCGATGTGCCAGTAGATTGTTGAGTCATAGTCTTTAATCATTTTTCCATCTCTAGTTGGGATTTTTCTATTGAAGTTTAAAGAGGGTGTGGTGTAGTCAGAGGGAGAGGTCGCCAATTAGCTTGGTAGTGTCTCCAAGATCTCACTGTGAGCGTAAGAACGACTGGTCTAGCAGTCGGATTCCCTGAACTAGGCTGCACTACACGTTGCTCTAAGTTATATTAATAGGCCTATAGGCAGCAAGGGTAGGGTGACCGTTAAGCCGTATGTATGTCCTCATTGCCCCAGTAGTATCTATATAAGCTGACCTTTGAACTTTTTTAAACCTTTCGATGTTATATTCCTTTCTTAGGGCTAACAAGAAAGCGAAGGCGCGGTAGATAAGCATTTAATGTATTACGGCTTTGTACATCCATGGAGTCATTCTTGGTTGTAGACCCCAATTACGGCTTTGTACATCCATGGAGTCATTCTTGATTGTAGACCCCATATTTTACTGAGGGTTTTATTGCAGACATAGAAATCTGTGCACACTTTCTTAGCCCACTGTTCTATACTAAACTTCCAGCTAAGCTTTATTTGGTTCTGTTACACAGAGATAATCTTTGGCCATTTAATTTGGAAAAACGGAAGTCTTGTGTTTTGGTTGTTGTGGTAGAAGGTATCATAAAAATTGTAGCTGGATTTACTACCGTTATTGGCTCAACACTGAATAATTCCGAGCCCCCTTTCCATGACTTACATATTACAGAGAGGACCTTTCCTGATACTAGAATTGCCATATCATCCGGCCATAGTCACTAACAACTTGTACACGACTAAGTCATAAAGGCGGAGAGATTACTCCTCCCTGAGGAGTTCCCCTATTCACGGTCTTTGTGAAACTATTGTGTCTAAGTGCTGCATGAATAATCTTTCTAAGATGCCATTTAAATATAACTCCGATCGCAGCAACAGGTATGATTATCAGGGCTAGCAATTGTGTGTATTTTGACTCATGAAGATTTATCGTTAAAACGAGATATAGGCAAAGCAGTACCAGATATGCAAGGAACTCTACATCTAATTCGGTTTTAATCCTACTTTTAAAATATTAAGACTCAGTGCCAGTAAAGGAATCTTTTTATTTAGATATTTGTAATATTACAATCATGTTCACTTGCATCGCCTTGCATGTGTGAGTATCTTCTCGAGAAACCACGCCTTTGCCTTATTACTCTGTGAGTTTATTTTCATATTTTCAGTCTCCCAAGCTTGTTTCTCATGACTGATCTGCGGTTCCTCTTTAATTGTTCTGTATAGTGTACAATGTACATGTGTATATCTCTGTCGACCTGTGTTTGAAAGGTTTTCGCAATTTTTTTTCTTTTGCCTTCTAATTCCGATGCATTTATGACCCAGAGCCGGACCAGTTACAAATGTGGATTCCCCGGATCTCTTGATCAGGAGATACAGGCTTTGACCATATGTTGTTGGTGATGCTTAAAATTATTTCGAGTGATTTTACCAAATTTACTGTGTTGCTATTTTGAACGTTTTTCACTCGTCTTTTTCCGATTTTGATCTCCAATTCCATTTCATATCGCTGCCAAATGCACTATTCTGAACCAAAATGCTCTTTCGATCTCGTAATTGGTCCTCATTCGAACTGTGAGGATAACCGCTGAAGGCGGCCTATAACTTTGCACTTCTTTTGTTGTCCGGTGAACAGTTTTGCAATCTCACATACTTGCCCTCTATAAGTTGATTAAGCAACATACTCGTATGTATTTGTCGCACATCTTGCTATGGGAGTTTTTGAAAAACTACATGCTCTGTAAAACTACACTTTTAACTTACACTAGTAAAATATTGTTCTGTTGATTTCTGTCGATTCCTTCAAGAGATGCTTCCTGGAAAGTATGGAGTTCTATTGTACCGCCGCGCCGATTATTTCCATTGATTAATGTTGTACTTGGGTATCCTTAAATAGTCTTCCGTCTGATGCAGTATGTAAATTGATAGCAGTTGGCATAAGATGTTGGTTTGATGTATAAAACCGTGACTTAAACCCAGGTAGACACTCTTATCTTGTTGGAGTTCTACAATTCGCAATTTTAAGCAGAGTTTGCATATGCAGTTGTCAAATTTTTCACCACCAGTGCGATATTTGTAAACCAAACAATGACCGCTCTCTAACTCTGCGCATCATTGTAATGCAGGTTGATATGGATGGGTGTTGGTACTACTATAATATAAACACATTGACCTTAATTTACAATAAATGGGAAGTCGATATTAGAACTTAACCAAAAGGAGCTCTTTGTCTAGTCAAGAATTCATCCCCCCTTCGGAGAAACATTTTTTTAAAAGACCATTATGAATACAACCCCGATCGAGTACACCACTCAACCTTTACTCTTCTCAACTATTTCCCATTTTCTTCCGCCCGACTATTTCAAAAGGGGTCAATATTCTTGTAGTGAATAAAATGACTCTCCCCAAAAAATTTCTTAAAAACTACCAAGCACAGACGTCACAAAACTTATATTCCAAACTGCCCTCTATGGCCAGACGGTGACACAAATAAATTCTAAGTGCTTAGGCCTTTTTCAATGATTTTTTCGTTACATTAATACCAATTTTTACTACAGCCTTTGTTATGCACAATAACGGAGTGAAAGTGTTATTTACTCCTGCACAAACACACATGGACTTGTATGTTCTCTTGGGTTAAACACCATAACATCTCAGTAGGTTATGCTATTAAAGTTCTTTGGACTTCAATTGCGTACGGTGTAAGAAAAGTCCTTGATATAAAGTCCAGCGTATGCAAATTAATTCATCGTTTCTATTTCATTAAATGAGAATCATGTGAGTACGAGTACTTGTACCTTATCCCATATCATGTCAAACTATTAACAACAGTCTATGAGCGCAGTAAACGAGGAATGTTTCGGATGAGTCCTAACTGAGTACGTAACATACTGGAAGTTGTATTTACATAACCTGCAACATAATATAATTTAGAATTCTTTTGCCGCAATATAAAACAAATCTCTTTCTTTTTGGGCATAAATAATCGGTGAAAGATTTAAATTCAAACGGCTTCATTTGAATGAATAAAAGAACAACCAGCCACATTCCCTACCCAGTAACCAGACTTATATGCACAGTGTTTCTGTATCCTCGAAGTACCGCTTTGCGTATACCAAAGTATTTCTGTTGATGTGCCGAAAATTCCCACAAGAATGCTCGTGCGTCTATCAATAAAAAAAAAAAAAAAAAAAAAGTAAAAGGCAAAACATCCCTAGAATGTTACTTCGTTTAAATTCTTTTGTACTCGTATTACATAATTTGTACATCGTGTATGCAAATTCAGTTCCCTGAACAATTTTTGCATTCCTTACAAGTCTCAATTGTATCAGGCAGCTTACCGTAACAGAGTTAACAATGATTTTATCCAGGAAATTTGTAAGGTACGTAAAGTACTCGTATACCAGTTGTTTTCGGTATTTGATTGAACTGAGCTCATGAAATGCAGACTAGGGCATTTCTATGAATCAAAATTGATTTGAAAGCGCTTAAACGTTCAGATGAACGTAAAAAAATATTTTGCGTTAATTTGAAATCTGTGATTAATGCCAACCATTAATTAAAGGGATACCTTCTGTTTTAAATTAAGTACAATACATACTCTGAATACTCTGGAACTGAACTGCATATCGAGCCTTCGTTGAACAGAGAGAGTACCGTGAATATCATAAAGGAGGGCTACAATAAAGGAAGATTACTCTTTCACTAAGAGCTTCCAACCTACAAGTCTGATTTCCTTTCCACTAAAGGCTAGAGGTGCCAGTATTGAGTTTGTTGCCGCCAAAACTACCTTCCCTATGCATTTACTGTTTGAAATTCAATATACTTACTTATCAATTTAAAAATTATAAGGCAATCGTTTTAAAGTTTAAGTTAGTCCTCTCATTAACAATCAGTTTGGATTTTTGGATATTTTGGTGGTAGCAGATTCCTTCCTTTTAAGGCGGCTTAAGTTCTTAGACAATAAATACAAAATAGATCACTATTCTTTCATCACGTCTGCTCTCGGAAATATGCCTAATCAACCAACCTGTTCAACTGCCTGGATCTCTAGTTAGCAGCTGACTGCACGTTGAATTGGTTAAGGTCCTCTTCTAACTACACACGCCATTTAGGTTAAGTAAAAGTGGCCGTTGGAAAGATTAGCCCGCTTAGGCCTATTGGTCCATTGTGATGCTACGTGGATCTGTGATCCTCCTACTCTTGGAACCAATTTGAGGTTATGATGCAGCGTAGGACATTGTTAACGTCTATATTCTTTAGATCGCCCAAGTCATTATAGAAGAAAGCTCAAAAGGGAAGTTTTCTTCTTTGGAAGAGAGCTAGGCATGTACAGAGTAGGTGGAGGATTGTCTCTTCCTCCTCCTTTGTAAAGGTTGACAATTATGATTGTTTTTAGATCTTTCCCATTTAGAAAGATTGAACTCTTAAAGCTATTCAGGTCTAAGTTTGGCCAGACATATTTGCTCGCTAGATATGTTGATCCAACAGTCCACTTTAGGCCTGTTCTTTTGTTATCATCCAGCTTTAATATTAATTTACACGTAGCGATTGGTATATCGATGCTACCCTTTTACGGTAGAATAGGTAGAGTGGTTCCAACTTTGAAGAGTTCGTCAGCCCCACAATTCCCTGGAATTCATCTGCCTCAGAGATGATTGGCATCGGGAGCGGTTCTAGAATTTAATGAGACTGAGTCCAGGGACTTGATAGCGGCCTGACTATCTGGCAAGATGCGGATATTCTTTGTAGATATCACTTTTCTCTTCAGCCAGGAGAGAACTTCTTTAATCGCCAAAATTTTCGCCAGGAACACACTATAGTGATTTCGAAGACGGAAGCTGCGGTCGCTGCTACTTGCCTGCTAAAGATATCGAGGGGTGTCAAGTGCAACAGAATATCCATACTTTAGCTTTCTTGACTCTTACTTGATTGTTAGGTTTCCTCTTTAGTTTTCTGTATAAAATGAGACCCAAATATTTTGCTGTATTGGAAAAACTAAAGTGGTACCGTTTATTGAGGGAGAGTCTATGTTTGGAATTTAGAATTATTTAGATTGAGCTGAAGAGTTATTTAATGGTATTAAGATGCTTACCTGAGACGACTATAATAATTTTATTCGCATAGGCCTTGCACCTTGCTACTACCCGCTTCCAGGTGCATCAGCAGTTCATTGACCACTAAGTTCCAGAGAAGACGATATAAGACACCGCCTTGAGGCGTACATCTGCTGCCACATCTTTTAGCAGAAGCCCAACCCAGTTTTGAATTCATTATCCTGCTATTTAGCATAAGACTGATCAACTCCGCAATCGATTCACCTACTTGCAGAGTTGACAGCGCAGTCGTGATTGCGGATCTGTTGAAGTTTTTAAAGGCACCCTCTATGTCCAGAAAAGCGACCATTGTGTACTATCTATATTGTAGGGATCTTTCGATGTGGCTAGTCAGTGAATGCAGAGCTGTTTCCACCGACTTTCCTTTACAGTATGCATGCTGAGCCATTGACAAAGGTATTAGATTTTTAGGTCTGAGGTCTTTTGGAACAACATAAGAACATTTTCCGGCTTTGGCAATGAAAACTATATTGAATTCTGTCCATGACAGTAAATGTGGATCAGTTCTACACAGTTTCTCATGATATTCTCCAGCGTAGACAGGATAATATCTGAGAACCTTTGTAGCTCCGAAGTTATTTATCGTCCGGTCTAGCAGACCTGTATGGTTGGAAGCTATGCACCGCCCAGAGCAGCTTATGTCTTGTAATCAGACCATGAATTTTTTTCACGGCTGCAGTAGTCCAGTTTTGGTTGCTATTGGCCGCGAATAGGGAGCTACCTGGAAAGTGTTTGTGTATTAGCAGGTTTAGTGCTTCATCATTTGATCCAAGAGCCATCGGTTTTCTTCAAACAGCTAAACACTTTGGGATTTTTAGAGCATATTTTTCTTAGCCGCCGAGCCTCAGAAGTTTCCGTTATTTTGTCACAGAATGACCTCCAGTATTGTCGATTTTCCTTCCTCAGTTCATATGCAACTTAGATATAATGTTTTTCATTCAGTTTTTCCATTTAGGAGGCTTCAAAGACTCTTCAGGAGGAAGCATTGGTGTCCATGCGCTCCACATTTTATAGACACTTCAGACGGTGTAGAAGCATTTTTTTACCCAAAATTTATATGAGCACTAACACCTTGCAACGATAAAATGACTTCGGTATCTGATCTGGTCGTAATAGTACTTATCATCCAAATCTTGTGCGAGTGTAGGCCAGGCAGTGACAATAGAAATGTCCGATTGTCTGGTCGTTACATTGACCACAGGGCTTATGCCTACCTCTTTTTACTTGCTTTTTACGGCTGAAACTTGAGCTTTCATTGCTTTCCTGCTCAAATTTGTTTGACAGCCTTCTTTAAACATGACAGTAAGTTCCTGTGTCAACATCTGTGTCAGAACGTTAAATTTTCTTTTTTTATAAAATAAAGTGGTACGTGTGCTTGACAGTTGACGTGACAGAATTTTAGAGTTCGTCGAAAGTACCGGTTTTTTTTTCTAGAAATTAGGGGTGGCCGTGGTGTTCGAATCCTGCCCATGGCAAGTCAGTTTTTCATTTGTGTAATTGGAACTCAGACAGAAAAATTCTGCGTGTGAAGGCATAACACTGACACGTAGATTTGGTTGTTGTAGAGTTTTAAGCACAGAAAAAAATACTGTGAATTATACCTCGAATTACTCTGAGTGAAGAAAAAACTCTCCGTCCTATTCGGACAATGGAAAATATTAATGACGCATTTGAGGATGTAGCGAACGTTGGTTTGGAAAGTTCCGTTCGGAAGATTTCAGCTTCGAAAATGACCCACGTGGGAAGCCGGAAACGGTAGTTGACGACGATGTTTTAAGAGTAACGGTGGATACGGACCCAACAAAATCCGTGCGGGAGATTACACAAAGCATGGAAGTATCCCCAATGGCAACAAGTCGACACCATTCTCTGATAGGAAAGGTAAAGAAACTCGATAAGGGGGTACCCCATAAACTGAACGATCCCCAAAAACTACGGCGCCTGGATATCTGCGCATAGCTTACATTAAAAAACGAAACTGAACCGTTTTTCCACCGAATAGTCAGCTGTGATGAAAAGTGGAAACTGTATGATAATCGTAAAATATCTTAGTTGTTGCATGCAGATAAAAACCCAAAACACACCCCAAGCCCGGTCTTTATGGTGACAATTTGGGGGACATCGAAAGGACCAATCCACTTTTTATTTCTTCAATTAGGAGAAACGATAAACGCTATCAAATATTGTGAGGAAATCGACACATTGTATGTAAAATTGACTGAAAAGCAAAATGTGTTGGTCAATAGGCACGGTCCGATCCTTTTGCATGACAATGCTAGACTCCATACATCACAAGTAACACTGTAAAAGCTGTTGCAGTTGGGATTTGGAATTCTTCCACATCCACCGTACTCTCCTCGGAACCCAGCGGTGATCATGAAAACCTTTGAAGATTTCATTGCCTCAAAAAGTCGGCACTTCCACGAAAAAAAGGATATTTGACCTTGTATCACGTTGAAAGAATGTCAAACAATAAATGTTTACGGAAAAATAATATTGGCTTTTAAATTTTTACTCCGTTTCATGTCGTACAACCCAATAGCTGATGAGCTCAGCCTGGAATGACCTGTTATCAATTTCTCAAGACGAAAACCATACCATATTCTTATTTATAACATTATTATCTCTATTGAAGTAATTTTTTTCGTACCCTTCTTGTGCCAGAGGTGCACTAAGCCTTTAAGTTTAAGCGACATTAATTAGTCGCAAATGATTGCCGAGTTTCGCGCTTTAGCAACCCTAAACTCACTCTATATGCAATACCGTCATCAGAATATCCACGTTAGCTTGCAACCAATACCAGGCAATTTATCTGGGTTTGTGTACGTCTGTATTGCAGTACCTACGAGTAGATAAGTGGCCCGCTTGCTAAATAGACATCATATTTATTCTGCCTAAGCCGCGTGATTTATTGTACATCAATTTAGTGTACATTCTCGTTACAAACGTAATTCGATTCGCCAACGTAGTTTGATTGCTTAGCTTGTTATCGTCGCTTAAAATATTATTTAAAAAATCATCGAAATTGCGCCTACATAGTTGATTACAGTTACATGTGCTTGCTTGCGCTCTTCATCATCAAATCAGGAGTTTCGTGTGGATGATTCGGTGAAACCCATCAAATCAATTACAATATATCTGACGGCTTCTTGGAATGGATGCTATTTTTTTTTAACTACTTCACCAGAACACAGTGATTTTGCAGGTACACACACAGGGTTAAGATGTGAGGGCAAAAGCAAGTATAATAAGAAACATGTCACTTACGAAACGGATAAATAATTACAATAGGCAGCTACGAGCATATACGTAACCTCAATATATTTAGAGATTTTGTCTACCTCGCCTCTGCTTTTAACACTGACAATTACACATCACCCCAAATCAAAGAAGACTTACACCCCAACCGCTGTTTCCTTGGACAAAGAAGGCAATTGAGTAATAAGGATTTTTTAAGAAATAATCCGGAGATTCTGTATAAAACATTAATCATCTTAGTTGTACTATTGTAGTCGTTCTGTTGCGCCTGACTTCGAGTTTTCTACAAGCTACACGGAGACATTGACCTGATCAGGAAACTGTGTATCAGTCGCCTGGGATAGCTGGGACATGTGGAGCAATGAACATTAACGCATTATCCCCAAGGGTCTTAGATTTTTACCCTCAAAGAGACGTAGTTTAGGAAGACTTTGCCGTAGGTGGCACGCGGAAGTGGAAGGAGACCTTAACCATCTCACAGTGCTTAAATGCAGGCAGTTGAAGACCAAGCCAACTGGTTAGGTTTATTACAATAGTTGAGCTGCAGGTGCTCCAGGTGCTTGAACAGGAAGGGTATTTTATGACAGATCTTTAGGTTAAAGATATTAAGCTAGGGATAAGTTGTGTTGGCATCTGTACAACATGAAAAGAAGGATGAGGGCAGATGTTGTAATCCATCCACTCAGAAGCCAAATAATTTTGGTTATAAAACCCTAATATTGGAGTAGTTTATTCTATATGCATATATCTTAGTTTTGCTAGATCCTAGACTTGTATATCAGGGCACATTTTTTAGTGTACGCATCTAGAGGAAATTGAGGTCAACTTAATTTTGCTAGCGCTCGGTGGACTTGTTATTAACGTTCTTCATTAATAGGACGTCTAAAATGGCTCAAACAATATCTAATTTGAGTTACTATTTGATTCTTATCAACAAACGGCTTCGAAGGACTTTGAATGTATTACAGTAATAATAAGGCACATTCAACCAATTTAATGAATGCAAATGCAACACTCTAAGTATCATACATGAATATATCAGGTACTCTGAATTTCGCTTAGTTCGACAAACAACAACCCCTACCAAGGAACACTATTGTCATACGTGTTAGTCTAATGTTGTCAATATTCACCATTCCTCATTGCCTTTACATTTTGAATACTATTCCTTCATACAGGGAACAATCAGAGGGCTCTGTTGTTTTATCATTTGTACAATAACCACGATAATCCATAAATCCATAGGACCCAAATTAAGTCCCTGATGATTTTTGTGGTTAACCCAAGAGGACAGAAAGAGCATATCGCATGAGAATGTAAATACCCATAGGCTTGTTGATTAGAGCCTTTAAAAATAAAAGTCCTATAATGTTTGACCCGCACAAATAATGGTTAAGGCAAATTCACACTATCCACTGTGTGAATGTAATTGAAGATGTACTATAAATGGATGTCCTTTTCATCCTCACTGTAAATAAATTGAGTAAACATTCAAATTTAACATTAAATAAAGCAGACTGTCGGTCTACATTTAATGAAATGGAAAGATGTTGAGGTGTTTTTGACTTCTGGTGAAATATTTTAAGTTGATACCCTACTTCTAAAAATATATTTAAATTACGAAAGCAAATCCTTGTTGTGATACGTACAACAAAGGTTGAATTTAATCAAAGTTTCCTAAGTTATACGATTTCGGCAGGTAATTGTTGGCTTTCGGAATAAAGGTACATAACAATATTTCGTAATGGAAAGTGAAGTTTATTATTAGTCTTGACCTTGTCTCAATGAAATCATTTTGGTAACCACGGGCATGATTGTCCTGTTGTTTCAGATTTCTCTCAGTAATCGAAAGTGTTCCGATTAAAAAGGATATCGTGTCAATATTCAATTCATGCAACAAAATGCTTTATAGATAACTTGTCCTTTCCGAAAATGGTTTATGTAAAATATGCGATTGTTATCAGATCAATTGATGTCATAAATCTTTTCTCAATAAGCTTATTTGTATTGTCCCTTAGGTACAATTCCTGTGATTTAGTTAAGGTTCTTTTTAAGGGTTTCCTCTATGATGTGAGGTTTTAAATTTATTTCATAGTACTTAAGATTGAAAATCGAATAGTTAAGATAATAGGGGTAAAGTGGCATCGGTATATACTTTTTCAAGATAGAAATCTTGGGAAAAAATTTGCGGAATGTAGCTTGAAATGAACATTATTCACTGACCTTTGTCGTCGTACATACTTGTAAATGTACATCTACATATATATTTTAGTGTTTTGGGAGTTTTGGCAATATTGCCAAATTGGTTTAAAACATGATTGGGCTGTGTGTATGGAGTAGGACTGTCATTAGACAAGTTATTTCTAAATGGAATGTTTCGTGGTATGCTGCAAATTTCTACATAACTCAGAACTGTATGATGCATTTTAGTTTAACAGTAGTATGCACCTACGAATGTATATGTATTTTCTCTTATCCAGGTATTGACTGGATCTTTTTTTGGACAACCTCTGTTAAGTGGACTTTACTTTGCCTTGTTTTTCCTTGTCTCCTTTGACTCTAGTATGTCTTTGTGCAATAGTGTATGGGTTGTTGCAATCTGTCGTAGTTCTTCCCGATTCTTTGTTAATTGCCGTGATTGTTCCTCGATTTTTTCTCCGTCGAGCCTACCAGATTCCATTGAAATATATGAAATATCTACGAACTATGTGGCCATTCCACTACCATTCTCTGGTAAATGTGTTCATTGCAGTCAGGCCAAATACATATTAAGATGTTCCACTGGCACCGGTAGACGAACATTTGCAGTTTTTTGGTTATACTGGAGATTATTTTTCACGGCTTGTAACATAAAACAGCATGGATTGCATGTTAGAATGCAAAAATAAGTGGTTGGTGCTTAGGTTTATTACATTGCCTCTTCAGATCGTAGAAAATTTTACAGACAGTATCCTGTCTGATAGCGCTGTCAGTCGAGGATATTGAAAGCTCTGCACTATCGCACTGATGATGTAATTCTGAGGCCGATAAATCTTGTTTTGCAGTGTTCATTCCCAGACCCATAACATCACATTTATTCTAAATGCAGTTCCAAACTCAAACACCTCTTCTATTTTCGCACTCCATAAGGCTTTCTTCTTTAGGAACTTGTTATTCATTCCTCTCTTCCATTCGTTGGAAAAATATTCCCAGGTTGATGAAGAAGGTCTGCTACTGTACTGAGGCGCTCCATGGGAATATCGTTAAGTCATAATGCTTTGTTGTTCTTCAGTAATATTCGCGGAGGTAGGTTCATCTTTATTGGCGATCAGATACAAATTCGAGTTGTTGTTGCTTCGTGCAAATCATGTTCCGTGCAAAATGTTCCTTCAAGTGCCAGAACGTGGTCCTCATCCAAAATATTTAGAGTACCTTTCAGTCTTTCACCAAGTGTTAGATGCAGCGATGATCTGTCAGCTCTTTGTTGATAATGTAAGCTATTGCACTACCGCATCTTCTTCTTGTGTTTCTGTAGCCAACGATTAGGTAAGGTTGAGCTTGTCATATTACACGGAGCGTTGCACTTCTCTCATCATTATGCGATTTAGGAATTCAAGTACGCTCCTCTCTAATGCTTTTCTGTAGTACTTATAAAACATGTCTTCAACGATTTCCTGGCCGTCTAGACCATTTTGAATTTGTAATTTCAATATACAATGCATAAGGGTTTATATAAGCAGTTACCACCTCGAGGAATTAAAACTAACACTTGGTCTCGAACTTGATTTGAACCCCAATAATCCTAATCCAGGTGTTGGGTGGCTAGCAGTTTCTTTATCGATCACCACTTATATTGTACAAACTTAGCACTTACATATAGGACATGAAAATGTAAATATCAGTCAAATGAACATGATAGTTCTTAGTAAGTTAGTAGCAAGACCAGAAAAATCAAGGCAGTAGAACTCTTTCTCCTATCAATATATGAAGCTAAATATTGCATATGCAGAAGTGTATATCACGAAGTCTATATCACTTCCCAAAAGTGTTTCTTTCTTTTTGGCTTGAGATTTATTTTAAAAATACACATTACGTACAATAAAATAAAAATCGCATGTTCTAACACAAATTCTTTACTAACTTTATGTGAAAAATTGGTAAAAAGAAAATAAAACAGATCACTAGTAATTTGTTTTCTCTAATATAATAATGTATTTCTCTAATAAATAAATGTATTCTTGGAACTTTTTATATGCCTCCTCATATCGCAAATTCTCGTGTTATTTCCCCAATTGTGGAAGAAATATCACACCTTGCACCAAAGTTCATTCTATGTGGAGATTTAAACATAAATCTTCTTACTTCATCTTCTAAATCTTTTAAAACATCAATGGACTCTCTTTTCTAAACGTCACTAATCCTACCCACTTTAAACCTAACTGTGTTCCGTCTTTATTAGATGTGTTTCTTGCAAATGATGAAAATCTTGTTAAGTGTTTTAGTCAATTATCTGTCCCCGTTTTCTTGTACCATGATCTTATCTTTGCTACCTTCGATTTCCATGTTCATAAAAACTCGTCTCAGTCCATCCAATATCGTGACTTCCGCAATGTAAATGTTGAAAGACTTTTTAGTGATTGTTTGTCTATTGAATGCTATTCAATCTATTTGACATCAAATGCTAACAAACAAACTGACTTCTTGACTGCCACAATTGGCTACTTATTTAATAAACATTATTTTTTATTTTTTTTTTTATTATTACTTTTTATTTTCTTTTTTTCTTTTACATTTGAATAAAATTATAAATAGTAACTTAAGAAAAGCTTACATCAATTTAACAATAAATAATAATTACAATATTACCATTAACCTTTTTTAAGTGTTTTTCATTTGATAATAAGTAAGAGAAAAAAAAAAGGCACGATCTGTTGTCTTACGACAAGTGTCGAAAGTACCAAAATATATAATTTTTCAATAATATTTAAATAGATATTTAATCAACAAGTGTTGTGGGGTAATACGTATGTCGAGTAAACAAATTCTTTTTTTTTTTTTTTTTTTTTTTTTTTTTATAAGTTGATGGAAATGATTCAAATACTACAAACTTAAACCAATATTTTGATAATATTACCGATTTCATCAAAATCGTAGTTAAAAAGCCATTTTTTTATTTTTTTATTGAATGAATGAGTCGAACGAATACTCCGTATATCAAGTGGTAATTTATTGAATAGTCTAGGTGCTACTGATGAATAAAAGTTAAGGAAGCTATTAGAATTGTGCACAGGAATGTTAGCAAGATTTCTATCGATGCTGCGTAATGAGTAAGCAGGCATATTGTGGCTTAAGAGATATCCACTTCTACAGAAAAATATTTTTAGTACTTTATAAAAATAAAGGTGCTTAAGTGGGAGAATACCCGAGCTGACAAACAACGAAAAACTATGTTCAAATCTTTTCTTCCTCCAGATGGTCCTTAAGATATGCTTTTGAGTAACTAAAAGAGGCTGTAAATAGTTTTTGTAAGTACCACCCCAGCATATTATTCCATATTGTATTTTGGATTGAACAAGTCCATAGTAAATGGTCTCCATAAGTTTCCTGCAACAAAGCTTTCTCAAGTGAAACATGACATAAGTGGTTGACAACAAATACTTTTTTAACGCTAATGTATATATTTTCCAGTTCATTTTGTTGTCAATTATTAGGCCAAGATATTTATACTCAGTTACAGGTTCGATTCGAAAACACTTAGGAGAACAATCAAAGTCTACAACATTTGTAGGGGCACTATTGGCGGTGCAGCAAGAAACGCTACTTAGCGAGAGTTTTCTACAGTCAATGCTGTGTTGAACAAGAAGTGGAGGATTCAAATCTAAAGTAACCAGATTAAAGAACATAACTCTTGTTTTTTCACTTATAACAAGCTTATGAACGCCGAACCAATGTCTAAATAACTCCAAGTCAAAATTGATATCCGAAATTAGATCTAACATTGTGGGACTAGAATAAACACATGCTATGTCATCAGCAAAACCACTTATTTTTCCTTTTAACTTAAGATTAAAAACACTGTTGATATATATGAGGAACAAAATTGGACCTAAAACAGAACCTTGAGGAACTCCTATGTTAATGTTTTCGGTTTCGCTGAATTTATCGCCTATTTTAACTCTTTGCTTCCTGTTTTTAAGGTAGGAAGAAAACCAATCAAGCATAAAACCTCTGAAGCCAGCTTTTTCTAATTTTCTCAATAAAATGACATGATCTACAGTATCGAATGCTTTCTTAATATCAATATAAAGAGCAGCAGTATACCTTTTTTGATCTATACTTTCGTAGATATGACTGCAGTGAGCTAAAAGTGCATCTTCAGTTGATTTACCAGCTCTAAATCCGTACTGATTTGAGCTGAAAAAAGAAATTTTCTCAAGATAGTTGACTACTCTACATTTGATGGTTTTTTCGAAAATTTTTCAGAAAACTGATAGCAATGATATAGGCCTATAGTTGTTTATACATTTCTTATCACCTCTTTTAAATATAGGAATTACTTCAGCTACTTTCAAACTTTGCGGGAATTCACCTTGAGCAATACTTTTGTTAAATAAATGTGTCAAAATGTCAACCACATTATGGCCAACTTTTTTGACAAAGTTGTTGGAAAAACTGTTTGACGTAGTGGAAAACGAGTTATCCAAAGCTTGTATAACCTTAAAAACTTCAAATGAAGATAACGTGTTAAATAAAAAACTATTCGGTTGAAATTCTTCATTAAAACAAAATTCTGAGCAATTAACAGAAGAGAGATTTATGCCTGCATCAGAAATAGTATTAACGGCTATTTGAGTAAAGTAGTCATTAAATATTTTGGCCATTAGAGAATGATCAACAATGTTCATAGATCCAAAAGTAAGATTAGAAGGAAAATCAAAAGAGGTGTTCCTGTTGAATAATTCATTTACTATTGACCATTCTTTTTTTTAAATCCCCTTTGGCCTCATGAAACTTGTTCATATAAAAATTTTTTTGCAAATTGGAATTTCAAGACTAATCTCTTTACACAAAGTTTTGTAATTTTTACATAATAAAACGCTATCTGGGTGTTTTTTACACTTAAGTCTTAATTTATTTTTATGATGGATTTTATTTAATAAATAGTTAGACATCCAAGGCTTG
The DNA here is from genome assembly GCA_949129095.1 of Volucella bombylans. Classification (NCBI taxonomy): domain Eukaryota; kingdom Metazoa; phylum Arthropoda; class Insecta; order Diptera; family Syrphidae; genus Volucella; species Volucella bombylans. The sequence continues at coordinate 36,359,201 of OX422141.1, read as the reverse complement.
AGTCTTTTAAATTTTCCTTCCCTGCTCACAACTACTTTTGTACTTTGATCGACATAACTTTTTAAAACTAACACAAAATTATCAAAAGCAATTGAAGGTTCATGAATAGTTAAAACTCTTGCCCAGTCTTCAAAAACCAAATTAGAATTAAGCAGTTCAAAATTAGTTCTGAAAGATTGCTTATGGAATATCTGTTTTCTCTTTTCAATATGACTAATTTCTTTAAAATTAAAACACAAGCACGTCATACAATGATCTGAAATTTTAAAATCCGATATTGAACTAGTTAGACTTAAGTTAGTTTTCATATCAATTCTAGCTAATATATGATCAATACATGTTTTGGATATTGGAGTTATTCTTGTTGGTTCATTGATACAAGATTTTAGACCAAATGCTGAGAATAACGACCTGTATTTTTCAACTATTAAAGCATCAGATAACAGATCTATATTTATATCACCAACTATAAACAAGTGGTTAGAATTGTTGTTAATCAGCAGTGAGTTGAGCTCCTCAATAAAAACCTCTTCATTTATATTGTGAAATCTGTAAAAACACATAAAAACAATTTTAATAGAATTTAAAACTAAATAAATCTCAAGCATATCAGAGCTTATTAGATTCTTGCTAACAAAATCATAATTCAAGCTTTCATCAATAAAAACAGCAGTACCACCTGACGCATAATTGTTATTGCAGTTTGCATAAAAATTAAAACCGGGAATCTTAAAAAAATCCTTTTCATGCTCATAAATCCAAATTTCAGTCAGAAAAATTATGGAAGGCTTATTAACAAACGATTCCAAATGGGCCAAGAACAAATCAAAATTTTTTCGAAGACTTCTAATATTTTGTTGGACAATAAAAAAACTATTTTTGTTATAATCGGAAAGAAAAACACTTTTACAAAATTCTCTATCAAAAAAACACTTGAAGTGCTGTGTCTGTGTGCTGTGTCTGTGCTAGACTTGAAGTCTATTAAGACTCGAGTTTTAAAGTCACAGAGTTTTCCCTGGCTTTTTTATGACATACTTAAAGCTATGAAAAGGAGAGACGTCTCGACGTTTTGCGTGTGCGGAAATGTTTAGTGACTTTAAAGCATCCCGTAACTTTGTTACTAAGCTTATTCGATCCGCTAAACTTAGTTATTATAATGACAGATTTAGTTGTGATCCTTCCTCAAAGTTTTTGTGGAAAGAAGTTTGCAATATCGGACTGAATAAGACAAGTATCTCAGTTTCGGACGACAATATAAATTTAGACGAGTTGAACCTTAAGTTCTCTACACAGATTTCACCTCATACTACTAGCCCTACGGCAGTACAACAAGACCGGCTTTTTCCCTGGCCGCAGTTGACATGTACTGCGTAGGAGACGCAGTCTTTTCAATTAAATGCAAGTCTGTTGGACTTGATAATATTCAGCCAGACTTTATAAAAAATGCTGCTTCCTCTTTTACTTCCCTACATTACCCATATATTTAACACAATCCAAAATCATCCCAATTCCAAAAAAAGGTACAAATTCTGAATATAGACCAATAGCTATCCTTCCCTTTTTATCCAAAGTTTTTGAATGTATTGTTTGCAACCAGATTAAATAATTTATAAAAGATAAACAGCTCCTTAATCCTCTCCAGTCAAGTTTCCGGTCGGGACACAGTTGCACGTCAATTTTATTAAAAGTTTGCGACGACATAAGACATGCAATTGATGTCAATTATGCTACTGTGATAACACTACTTGACTTTTCCAAAGCATTTGATTGTGTTAACCCTGAAATACTCTGTGATAAACTAGCGACATTTTTTAACTTCTCTGACACTTCTATTAAACTTATTTATTCATACTTGACTAATCGGCTGCAAGCCGTTTCATGTAATAGTAAACTGTCTTCGTTTCTTCCCGTTAAAAATGGTGTTCCTCATGGATCTATTCTTGGTCCATTACCGTTTTCCTTGTTCATTAATGACCTACCTTTTCATTTATCTCATTGTCGATTCCATATACAATATATGCTGATGACGTTCAATTATACATTAGTTTTCCTATTGGCATGGCTGAGGACGTAATAGTAAAAATGAATGACGATCTACAATCTATCTTTGAGTGGACTGCACGTAATGGCCTGACACTGAATCCCATCAAAACAAAAGAGATGCCTATCGCCAAACATCAACCGAATTTCTCTGATTCTCCTCCTATCTTTTTGAACTCTTGTCGAGTTGAATATGTCACTCACGCTAAAAATCTTGAAATCATGTTTAACAACAAATTAACGTGGGATTCTCACATAAACACTGTAATAAATAAGCTAACATATATGCTTCGCTACGAGGACTATCTATTACTAAACAAATTTTACCTATGCAAGTTAAGCTAAAATTAGTTAAAGCTCTAATAATCCCAATCATATGCTATGGATGTGAATTGTTTGCCGATCCTGACTCTCGTACACTTCAAAACCTAAAGGTTTGTATTCAATCGTCATAGGTTTTATCATATCTCATCGGATGCTATTCAAATTCTCGGATGTAAGTTGGAAGATTTTTTAAAATATCGGTGCTGTTCTCTTGTTTTCAAAATTATTCATAAGAAAGAACCAAACTGTCTGTTTAATTTAATTAATTATTGTTCTACTACTCGTAATCGCTATATAGTGTTGCGGCCTGCCAGAAACACCTGTTTAACATCACGCAGGCAATTTTTTATTTATGCTGTCAAACTATGGAATGATCTACCCAATCATGTTAGGTCTACTATCGAACACAGAAAATTGCATACACTTTTCTAATTTGAACTGATTTTGTGATTAATAATTTTCCTTGGTTGCGATCTTATCTTATTTGTATTGTTATCCTTTCTTTTATTTATTTTATATTTACTTTGCTTTAATTAATTGTAGTTTTCTTCGTATACTTTTGCACATTGTATGTAATTTAATGTTATTTTATATCCTGTACTAATTACAAGTTAATCTTCATGTACAGAGTTTTATCTGATCAATAAATACAAATAAATACAAAATACAAATTTACTTGCATACATCTCAATTAACTATTGCTAAAAGGCACATCCTTTTACAGTTAGAATCGACATAGGACCCCATATATCTGCCACTTAATGCGAGTACAATAGGGCAGTTGAATAGAAACGGAGCAGAGAAGATGTCCTTCCCATTCTTTGCTGCAGAGTATAGTATGGCCTATAGTCCGTCAGTAAAGCATAACATGTTTAACTGGTTTGTAAAAGATTATCTTGAGTATTTTTCTGAAAGATTCTGTCAATTTTTCGGTCGCATATTGTTGGTTTACTTACAGCCCACATATTTGTTTTATAACACAATCTAAACGTTAAAGAAGTCTCAAAACTATTTCGGATACAGATTTTCTCCTAAAACTTGTCTGACATGTTCATTGCATGTAATTCCAAATGCTATACGAATACTTATTCTTGTTAAATACGTAGATACTTAATTCATTCGATAAATGAGTGCAGCTTCCCAGGATTTGCTGTGTTAATAAATAACACACATTTTATGTGGCGTCTTAGATTTTATGTGGGTCCAAGATCTATTTTCCATGCAATGCAATCGTGCTAAGGAATTTTCAAGCCCTCCGACGGACCAACACTGGTACCCGGCACCAGTTCTTTAGAAATAGCATATAGTAATTTTGTAATGACAAATGCAGCTCTTGCTGAAATTAAAACTGTAATAAGGAAATTAAAACCAAAGAAGGCTCCGGGGTATGACCTTATTACCGGAGAAGTTCTGAAAATGCTACCTCAAAAAGCACTTATAAAGCTCTTACACATTATTAACGCGGCTCTGAGGCTTGAATACGTGACAAGTCAGTGGAAAGTTGCTGAAGTCATTATGGTACTAAAACCAGGAAAACCTCCAAACGATAAAAAATCATACAGACCCATTTCTCTTCTACCGATCCTGTCGAAAATCTTTGAGAGGATTTTGCTAAAACGTCTTCTCCCAATTATCGAAAACCAAAATCTTATTCCCAATCATCAATTTGCATTTCGGACTAAGCATTCAACAATTGATCAGGTGCATAGAATTACTGATGTAATTGAAAAATCCCTGGAAGAAAAAAAGATTTGTTCGAGCGTATTTCTTGACGTCTCACAAGCTTTTGACAAAGTATGGCATGAAGGTTTGAAGTTCAAACTGCGACGAATTTTGCCATTAAAGCTTTATAATATATTGACAAGCTATTTTGAAAATAGAATTTTTCGCGTTCGATACGGAAATATCCTAGCCGGAGTACCGCAGGGAAGCGTACTGGGCCCACTTTTGTACCTTTTATATACAAGAGATATACCACACGTCGAGGATACTGTTCTCGCTACTTTTGCTGACGACACCGCTATCTTAGCGGTTGGAGAATCAATAGAAGACTCAACGGCGAAACTTCAGACTGCTTTAAATAAAGTCTACGAGTGGACAAAGATCTGGCGAATTACCCTTAATGAGACAAAATCTGTACATGTTGACTTCACCTACAGAAAGATAAATCACTTGCCCATTTCTATAAACTCGGTGTGTATCCCCTTTGCAAACGAAGCTAAGTATTTGGGAATGACACTTGACGCGAAGCTTAAATGGAAAACGCATGTTAAAAAGAAACGAAAAGAACTAGAGGCCAAATACAAAGAAATGTACTGGCTACTTGGTAAATATTCCAAGCTAAGCTTAGAAAACAAGCTGCTTCTTTATAAGCAAGTGCTAAAGCCGGTGTGGACCTATGGTATACAACTCTGGGGTTGTACTAAGAAATCAAATATAAATATAATACAAACTTTTGAAAATAAAGTGCTACGACAATTTGTGCGTGCCCCATGGTTTATAAGAAATAATGACCTGCATCGAGACCTCGGAGTTCCTTTCGTGGAAGATGAAGTCAGGAACTGCGCACGAAAACATAAAGTCCGGTTAAGCGGCCATATCAACAATACAGTCCTAGAAATCTTGGACGAACGAAACATACTACGCCGTCTTCAACGAACTAAACCGTTGGACCTTGCGCGATAAATTGAAACCGCATTAAGAAAGCGGAATATGTAGGGTCTTCCATTGGAAAGTGTCCTACCAATCGTGATTAACTTATGAAATAAAAACTGCTTGATAAGTTCTACTTAGTTGCGGTATTAAAATTAACAACGAAGGGAGGTGTTTTTAGTGAGTAAGAATCTCACACTACTATGAGCACGCGCTTCTGATCCTCATAGTGTCTGATGGAAGATTTTCACCTGCCCTCGCCGGGGGAAAAAAAAAAAAAAAAAAAAATGCAATGCAACCAGTTACCTTACAGCAGAGCATTCACATTTCATTTATGGCTACTTTGTTGTACTCGGTCGATTGTCACAATTCGTACCTCAAAGCGGCGCTTTGATTGCTTGGAAAATGCGCCTCATCAGAATTCTAAAGCTCTCCGTTTTTGTCTCATTTAAGGTGCCATTACACTATCTCGCTTAGTTCAATAGTTCGGCCTGTTCTTTCAATCAATACTTCACACACGAAGACAACTTGAAATCGTTTGGGCGGCGTAGATCCAATCCAAGTTATAGCGTCATCAAAGGAAGAAATTAGGTAAGTAAAGCTATCGCTGGGATACACCTGTCTAAACTTTGATACAGATGGTAGTGAAATGTTGACCAGAAACACATTGTGTGGAACATCAAACAGATTTTTAAAATAAATTTTCCAACTTTTAACTACGTGCTGTTTTTTTCGCACGACTAATCTGAAAATATGCTATGTAAAAAGTTTAGAATTACGAGTTCACTTCGTGAATAGGTCCTGTACTTATTTCTTTTGCATTTTAGATTTACAATTTTAATTTTCGTATCATCCCCTTTTCAAATTGACAGACATACATGTTGTGTAGAATGTTCAATGAATTACTATTGTTCAACGAATTACTATTTCTAATATTCCAAGTCTACTTCCATTCGTAGTATCGACCTTGACTCTAAATTAAGAGATCGCCGATTTTATGAGTAATTACGAGAGTAAAGGCACACGAGTACAACTTCACGACTAAATAATACCGGAAGCACAATACAAAAACACAAGCTATACATTCTAAAGCCATTCTCTTGTAATCAAAACTCATAAGTTTTCGAATACGAAAACATGTGCTTGTAAGTTTGTGAAAGAAATACATCTCTTACGCATCCCACTTCAACACTTAAATTGATTTTCAACTTACGCAACAGGAGTCCCTTTGTTCGTCGAGCACCCGTACCCATAGACGAGTTACGAAAACTTCCCAAACCTTCGTATCGATGTTGGTGCATGTATTTGTACTTCTGTTTGCGTTTCTACTTAATTGTATTACGAGTATATGGCCAACATTGCGTTAGTTAAATAAAACAGCTCTGTAATCGTTTTGAATATTCACATGGATTGTATATTGAGAAAGGTGCGAGTTACTCGTATCCGTGACGTGCTACTCTTGTATAGATAGATACTCATAAACTTGTCACAAATCCAATTTTGAAATGTTCATGGAGTTATTTTATGTCAGAAGACACTTTGTTCACGCCCGTCAACAATGGACTAAGTGTTGATTAACTTAACAGTAAATTTATTAATTAAGTAATTGTCTGCCTTTGTCATTTGGAAGGTCCTTAAAATTTTAACATCTAAAGGTTCCTTGTATTGTTGTTTATATTTCAATTTATTCGAAATATAAAGCATCATTTCCAGTGATTAAACTTTGCACTTTCTGCTCTGTGTGCGGGGTTCTGACTCGTGACTTGCGACATCCTTTTATGTTAAGGTCGTCGCAAACAAATTATGAATCCTTTTAGCTTCTTACCAACATTTTTTTGGTAGCAATACCTACGCACACGGAGTATTGCAATGATATTCGCAGCCTTATATCCCTGTCTGTGAAGAGTAGCAAAGTGAAGATATCAATATTATGCCACAATGGATTAAATGCGAATACGAATATGAATAGTCACGTGATAGGGTAAAATTTTATTAAAAAATCCATCCGAATGAATAGCAAGAAAGGACCAGTTGGGATTGTATGGATTCAATACGAATATTTCTGAACGGTATTGACTGAGGCATTCCGGCATATACATATTTAAGGTAATTCTTATTTATTGAGATAGTGCTATCGGAATGCAATCGTACTCGTATATTTATTTACTCAAATGGTACCTAACGATTATCCCAACTATAAATGAATGAAAATTTGTTGAAATTTTCGTTGGACAGGATATTCAAATTGATAACATAAAAGAGTTGTATTTATTTCTGTCCTTAAAAATAAAGCCTTTGGAAGAAGACTTTCGGTTTGATTATTTGTCAATTGTAATATTTTTCATTTGTCATGTATCTAAGATAAGAACTAAGTATTTCGGAGGGTACCTTGGATTGAATTCGGCGCCTGGAGTTTAAGTTAATTTCAAATCAAATTGCATGGCCGTGGCTTAAGTTTTAGTGTATTGTCTTCCCAATCGGACGGTCCGGGATGCAATACCAACCGCGCCCGAATGACATGGTTGCCTAAAATACAACAACAAGTCAATTTACACTAATAATTTAAATAAATAAACACTGAGCCCAAACATCTTTTTCTCTCTCTCTCTCTCTCTCTCTCTATCCAATTTAAAAAAAAATTAACACGTGCTACGGCATCTTAAGAGTAGTAATACAATCTTGAATATCTCCCCATTTGAATTTGTCTTAAAAGATCGAAAAATTAGCGTTTCATTTGGGGTTCATTGTGGAATTCTTTGAGTTAACCGCTCCTACGACATAAGACATAGATAAGGTGGTCTAATTTGGTGCCTTCTTTGAAGTTACTGCCATTATCCCAGCTGCAATATTTATCATTATCATATTTGAAGGCTCTAAATTCCGCATAATCATTACAAAATCAGGAATCTCTTAAGCGAGATATTGAGGTTCAATACGGAGAACGTATGCTGAGTATCTAGACACATGGATGTCAGAGTGAAGGAGAGGGCTTACAATTTGTAGAGGAAGAAATCCGGCACAGCATATTTCACAGGCCTTTGTCCGAATTTTGAGTTATTTTCTAATTTGGACATTTGGGCTATGGTAAACATTGTTTCCCTTAAATCGAACTAAAGCAGATTGTTCGGAAAGATGATTAAGATGGGATACTAAGGAAGCTGATGGCTCTACAGGTAGCAGAAGGGCATTTCTTTTCTAAGCTTAGATACTGTGATTAAAGCTCTAATGAACATGTACATTAATGTAATGATAGTTAGTATAGATAATTTAGACATCTCTAGCATAGATGTGTAGCTTATCTGTTTTTTTTCCTGTGAACGATCGTTTCAACGTGTGAAAAAACTTCTTTAGTTTTTTGCACTCTTCGTATTGAGAGAAACTAATTCAAAGTGTTTCATTGAGTGCTGCCTGTCCTCCTCGTAGCTCTTAATTTATCTTTCTGGTAAGTCAGAATTCTTACGGCTGTACCGAATGAGAAATGCATATCTAGGTTACTATCCTATAGCTCTTCTTCGGTGTGATGTAATGTCCTGTACTTGACGAAAATTCCAAAATCCTATGAAACCATATGTCAGTACGAAAAGCCAATTAGAGCGAACTAAAATTCTTTAGCAATTGAAACCCTATGGAGAAAGCAAAACTTTAATTTCTCACCGAATTAGGAGTATCAAACCAGACGCAAACTCATTGTAAGACTTGTGCTGTACTCGTAAGTTAGCTGTCTGGATTAGAGAAGAAAAGTTGTAGTTATATGATAGGCCAATTGATTGAGAAAAACTAAATAAAATAAGCCAAATGACTCAAACAACCACACCAGACGACCAAAAATTTAGTTAAATGCCAATATAACACCCCAAAAGTAGTACAAATTTCTAATTGTTTTTAAAAAACATTTTGGTTATAAGTTCTTTGGAAAAGGCCAATTGCTCTCTCTAGGTTTTTATCTTTGCAGACTTGAGCGCATAGAATATTCAATTTCAATCAAGCCATACATCTGCAGTGATATTCCTTACACCGGCAAAACTACACCTTAAGCAGTGGCCTCTTAGTTTTCGTACCAGCATGTCTTTGGGTAGTTTAAGAGCATGTTTCACCGAAAAATGTAACTATAAACTTCAGCAATCAAAACTAAAATATTTCAAAGCCATTGTACGGAGTTTGGAATCAGCTTCTATTCGAATCTTTAAATCTCGTATACCATGTAATTCGATTAGAAATATCTTTTCAGAATGTTTAACTAAAATTGTATAGAATAGTTTTAAGTTTGGTATTAACAAAATAAATTCAAGTGTTCCCAGGGCTCAAACGGAACACTTTTTCTAATTTTCGTAAATGTTTCATAATCTGTTTCTTCTAATCCAAAGCAATCTCTGCCTTTCTAAAGGGTTTTCCAATAGGAATTTGGCAACTTTGAATTTAATTTGTGAACGAACTCTTTCATTAATCATCAAACTGTCACTGTCAATTTATTCAGTAAACTCAACATTTTCACCTTGGTAAAGTACACGAACGAGCAACGTGTGCAAATTATAAAAATTTTCTACCGAAATTCGGAGTCGGTGACTGCAACTTTAAGAGCGTTAACTCCAATTTTCGGTCGTAATTCTCGCACTAGTAGACAGGCAATAACAAGTTTAGTGCAAAAATTTGAGTCTACATATTCGTTATGTGATGTTGCTGTGTCAGTGAGACAACGGGTTGGTCGAAGTGTCGAAAATATCGCTGCCGTTCAGGAGTCCGTAGCAAACGATCCAAATCAGTCAATTCCACGGCGTTCTCAAGAATTGGGCATCGCTCAGACTACATTATGGCGTATTTTGGGCAAGGATCTTGGTTTACACCCATACATACAGATCAAGCTGACTCAAGAATTGAAGCCGATGGACCATTTGAAACGACGTTCGTTCTCCGATTGGGTTCTGTAGAAGATGCACCAAGATGATGAATTTCATCGCAAAATCATTTTCAGTGACGAAGCTCATTTTTGGCTCAATGGGTTCGTCAATAAGCAAAATATGGGTTATTGGTCGGGTGAAAATCCACATGTTCTTCATGAATCACCACTTCATCCACAAAAAATAACTGTTTGGTGCGTTTTGCATGCCGGCGGCATTATTGGGCCATATCTTTTCGTCGACGATAACGATCGTCACGTTACTGTGAATGGTCAGCGTTATTGCGCCATGATCAACGATTATTTTTGGCCCCAATTGGAAGATATGGACTTGGACGACATGTGGTTTTAACAGGATAGTGCCACAAGCCACACAGCACACGCTACAATCGATTTATTGAAGAGTAAATATGGTGAGCGTGTTATCTCAAGACATGGTCCAGTCGATTGGCCGCCTCGTTCGTGCGATTTAACACCGTTTGACTATTTTCTGTGGGGCTACGTTAAGTCATTGACTTATGCCAACACGTTGGAAGAGCTCAGAGCCAATATTGAACGCGAAATAGCTACCGTTTTGGCCGAAATGTGTGGCCGAGTCGTTGAAAATTGGGTCAAATGAATCGACCGCTGCAAACGTGCCCGCGATGGCCATATGAACGAAGTCGAGTTCCATTCATAAATGTTTTGATTGTACTTCAAGCCCATAATAAAGTTTTCAAATATCTCAAATGGTTTGCGTTTTATTTAAAAAAAAAGTTGTCAAGTCCTTATTGTAAAACCCTATATATTACCATACTCAGTTCATAGATGGATGATTAAACATTTTTGACACAATCAGTGCAAAGCCGTTTTGGATAGGCCGAAATGTAAAAAGTTTTGTATCTGAGAATATATTGTAATACAATTACGCCTTGCCACTTGAGGTAAAATGGACAGAAAGGCTTCTGAGCTGCTCAGATTTGAATGTTTTTTCCTAGAGCACCACCCGCTTCCGGAACCCATCATGTCAAACGAGATCAGATATTTTCCGAAAAATTGTTCCTTTGGAACGATCAAGGTCACTTAGCGTGTATAGGATCATTCCACTAAGGATCGACCGACGTTCTGAACAACATCCCACCGATTTGGTTGAAAAGTGGTAGAAATACTCATTGGAGTGGTACGAATCATAAGGCAAAAAAAGTTTTGCAGAATTCGATATAGTGTGCGTGTAATGGAACCTCAAAAATTGGCAAAAAATCAAAATTTAATATAAAAGAATAATTAAAAAAATCATAACTTTGGCTCTGCTCATCAGAATTTGATAAAATATACTTTGTTGAATTCAGGAAAAGGTGAACTTTCAAAGATTTGGAATAATTTTTATTTTCAAGGTCGAAGGATATTCCAGAATATCCTTTTTACATATATCCTTGAATAACTCAAAAAATGTGTTTTTTGTTTTTTTATATATCTTTCTGGTAAGTCAGAAAATAGAGAGATTGTTCCTCTATTTCCATTTCAAATGGAAGGACAAGTTGGGATCTCTATGGGTTCGGCCAAAATAATGTTTTATAGGCGGCTAAATCAAAAAACTAAATACCATATTAATTACGTTACTCCTCTTATAAGTATATAGCTGTTTTTTTTTTTAGAAAAAAAACATCACTGTGCTTGTTTTATTTCTTCAATGACTAGTAGCTGCGCATTTCCCGTTTTTGAGGATTTTAGAAGTTAGGCTTAATTTATTTGCACTCACTTGATGTCAATCTGTTGTGAGCTCGGGATTTATTTTAGATTGTATCGTAATAAGAGTTGTGAGTAATATAAATTTATAATGAGTGCTTTTGTGTGGAAAACGTGCTGCAATCCTCTGGATTTACCACCTCATCAACCCAGTGCTCGTGATTTGCGGCCTGTACGACCATGGATAGTTACGATGCAAAAAAAATTGAACACAAAGTTGGTAATTTGCTCTACGTGTAGGAAAAAATTGAGTCAGATCCGAAATTCTGATACAACGCCATCATTGCTAAAGGTTGAAGATCAAATTGAAGTTGATGAAATGTATTTCGATAAAGACATTGCATTCAATGCAATGTATATTAATGAATGCATACAGTATATTGGAGAAGATACATTCGACAAGAAAAGACTTAGTGACTTAAAATATGTGCAGTCAAATTGATAAAGTCTATGTTGAAAATTGCAGAGAAAGTTTTCTCTGTTACTATTGATAATGATGAATATAATTCCAAAGAGGAAGAATATTTCGTAGAGAAAATAAAAGAAAATTTCCATAAAACTACAAGCAAAGACACCAAACTCGTTTTGTTGTCTTTGCTTTCAAGAAAATGGAGCGTCGACAAAATTATAGAAGATTTCCAGGATCGACAAGCTATATGATCAAGAAATCTAGAAAGCTTCAAGAAGATCAAATCATTCCATCAACTTATGGGAAAAGCTTAGATGAAGATATAAAGCAATTGGTAGAAATTTTTTTCAGCCGTTTAATGCCAGGAAAAAAGACTACGTATCTATAAAGGTAACAAAAATTTATTTTCTCAGGTTCAAAACTAAGACGTTTTGCTTTTGAAAATCGGAAAAAAATATATTCAAAAACGCCTGGTTCTGACTAACCTTAGGGAGATACATTATAAGTTCAAAGAAGTTCATAATAATGTTAAGATTGGATTTTCCAAATTCGCGTCGTTAAGACCAAAGAACTGCATTTTGGCTGGGGCATCAGGAACTCATGATAGAAAACCAAGATAAGCATTTGAATGACAGCAGAGCCTGCTTAGTTTTAGTAATTTGTGACCCTCCTGGTATAAATTGTTACTTGGGCAAGTGCCTTAATTGCCCAAACTATTCTAAATTAAGGAGAATCTTTGACACTGCTTTTATTAATCACTTCATAGAAGACGTAACATACTTTCAGTGGACCCACACAGACCTATCAAAATTGGAAGTGAGAATTGAAAACTCTGAGGCTTTCATTCAGAGCTTTTTGAAACAGCTTGGTGTTTTCATTTGTCATTTTTTATAACTGATCAACAAAACAGGTACATAAAGGAAGCCAAAACTCTCTTAACGAAAACGAACATACTTGTTTTATTGGACTTTTCCGAAAATTATGGTTTTGTTGTGCAAGATGCAGTGCAGTGATACCACTAGTCTAACGAACAGGCGACGATTCACCCTTTCGCAATATATTACCGGAACCAGATGGATGATATTAAAAATGAAAGTTTTGTTATAATCAGTGACTGCTTAGAGCATGACACTATCGCAGTACACTTATTTCAGCGCTCTTAGAGTTCTTGCACAGGAAATGCCAACATTTTAAGAAAATCATTTATTTTTCCGATGGATCTGCTGCGCAGTACAAAAACAAAAAGAATTTTTTTAATTTAACATTGCATGAACAGGATTTTGGAGTGAATGCTGAATGGAAATTCTTTGCGCCCTCTTGGTAAGAGCGCATGCGATGGACTTGGTGGTACAATAAAAAGTCTGGCTGCCAGAGCTAGCCTACAAAGACCGTATAGGGAACTCATAACAACTCCCTTACAGTTATATAACTGGGCAACTGAATATATAAAGAATATGGATTTGTCCTACGTGACCACACAGGAGTATAATGAAGAAAAATTATTGATGGAATCGGGATTTTCTAATTTGTGCCGGAAACTAGAAAACTTCATCATATTTCATCTGTTTCACAAGGAGTAATTAAAGGAAAATATTTTTCCTTTTCATCGGAAGAATATTTATATACGAGTACTCTTAAAAGATAATAAATAATGATTTTTTTTAGTTTTTAAGCCCCAGTGTGACTTTTTTTTTTTAAATGAAAATATTTATTACAGAATGTTTAGCCGCCTACAAAACATTATTTTGGTCGAACCCATAGGGATCACAACTTGAAATTTGAAATGGAAATAGAGCACAAATCTCCCTATAATATATAAAAAAAAAGAAAAAACAAAATACCATTTTTTGAGTTATTCAAGGATATATGCAAAAATGATATTCTGGAATATCCTTCGTCCTTGAAAATAAAAATTATTCCAAATCTTTGAAAGTTCACCTTTTCCTGAATTCAACAAGATATATTTTATCAAATTCTGATGATCAGAGTCAAAGTTATGATTTTTTTTTAATATAAAAGAAAGCATACATTTGGTTTTTTTGCCAATTTGTGAAGTTCCGTTACACGCAAACTACTCGTATATCGAATTCTGCCTTTTTTTGCCTTATGATTCGTACCATTCCAATGAGTATTTCTACCACTTTTCAGCGTAATCGGAGGGTTGACGTTCAGAGCTCCCCATATAACTTCGGCGATTTATCGTGGAATGGCCCTATAGTCATCTTTCGTTTTCAGAAGTAATAAATAGTTAAGTGGATTTAATGAAAATCAAGTGACGTTTTGTCTAAATGCTTAATATCGGTTTTCTTTCTAGTTGACTACATGTATTTGGTACATGATCATAAGGTTCTTTTATACTCGCATATATAGGTACAAAGCTTAAGTGTGATTCTTTGTATTTATGCTGTCAAATTGAGCCTTAAATCGTTAAGGAGATAGTGAGAATAATTTTGAACTACCGAAGTGTAAGCATTTCTTCTATGGTGGATTTACCTTAGTTATTCGAACAATTTTATGAATATTGTTTATTAATTTGATTAATATGTACGTCCAGTGAAAACAAATAAGTGACTTTGGACCAGGGGTTTGGGACATTGATTATTGTTTTTTTTTTGTAAGTTTCTTTGGTGCCTTATGCCTTCAAACAATTAAATTTCTCTTCAAAATGTCCATTAAAACGCTATCAAAAATTAATCCTTTATGTAGTAGCACTTATGTACATATTTTAGTCTGATTGTATTTTCTTAACAATTTTGAAAAGTTTACGTTTCGGATTCGTAGCTGAATCTCCAGTTGTGTTTTCGTGAGCGAAAGTGATTCTATCTCTTGAAAATAGAACGTCCCCATTCATTTTATTGGATAAGCGAGCTCTATAAAATCCCATTTCCAAAACCAACTTAGAGTTGAAATTTGCTTCCTACACATTTGATAATTATCGCAAGAGTGTTAATTCACTTCTTTTCAATTGGCAATCGTGACTACTTATGCATTCATTCATGTTTACAATTATAAAGTGCCGAAGTACACAATCATGATAGTTATTGTACGAGTAGTTTAGATAATTTTAATAATAAAGTTTTTCAAGTAGCTGTACTACTGTACAACATGGAAAACTAATGCATACGCGAGTAATTGAGTTGAGATATCCTGCTGGCTAATGTCCTGGAATAGAGTTTGATGACTCTTATGTACGAGTTCTTTATTTAGTTTAAAGAGTATTATCTTTTGTGTATGGAAAAGATACGAAACAGTCTTTAAAAACAATCATTAAGGACTCTAAAGTGTTGTTTATGATATTAGTCTGTTAAAAATGACTAGAACTACGATAAAGCGTGAACTGAAATATAGATTTATAGTGAAAAATCGTTTTAAATATATTAAAAGCATTCCACTGGAATAAGGTTGATCTAGTGGTCCGCAGAGATTACGATGAGAAGCATTGCATTTCTTGTAGTCATAATAGCATGCAATGCCAAGAAGTCACTCCTGCATAACACTTCCAAAACTGGAGGTGTCAGCTGCCACGTGAATAAATTTCAATATCGACTTTCAGGGCCTCACCATTTTCACCTAGAAAGGGCTGTAGATTCTGGGCCAAACTATGAAAAGTTTTCAAAAAAGCATTTCTGACTTCAGAAAGACGTCTTCAATGCAGGTTCTAGTAATGGACCTTCAGTAATTCTAATTTGTTGCTCCTTTGTCGATTTATCGATTGAGAATTGAAAAATCTCAATACATTTACATATCGCAAAGAGTAAGTGAGATTTTACGATGTCGCTACTTTGGGACAACTCGTGAATATCAAATAGTACAACTTTCATGGTTTGACCTCGAATTTCCATAGAACTTTTGCTATTATTATCTCGGATCCAAAAGAGTGGACTCGAAGGATAAGTGCTATACAGATTCATCAAAATCATGTGCATGGTAAGCCAACAACTCAGAGTGTAATGATAATTTTGATAATCGTATATACTCGTATGTACAATGCACATATGTACACTGAGAAATAAAGTCTCTCTTGATGCCTCGGCGAGGAGATGGAAGAAATCCCGTTTTTCAGTGATTTGTATGTCCTCCATCTTTTCTTAAATTCTGATCCTGGGTATAGTCGTGATAAGAATGTGCTTCTTCTTTCTTAGTTGAATTTGTTTGATTTTATTGATAGAGTCGCCTCTGTCAGAAGCTTCTAGTATGCAACATCAAGTCAAGCAAATTATATATTGCAGTTCATTGAGGTAATAAAATAATAAAGAAAAAAAAATTAAAGCTTAAGGGGTTACATACGTTTCTCCGCTCAAAAACGGAGCGTTTTTCAAGATTTTTTTTCGCTACGATATTAAATTAATATAAAAAAAAGTAAAATATAATACATTGTGTAAAGTATTCCTTGACGAATACAAAACTTTATTGACAATTGAAGAAAAACAATTATAGAGTATACATTTCGCCCATCTCCGGAAACCTCTCTTCAAAAACGTGCTGGGCGGTACCAGGAATATCTCTGGTAGGTTTCATTTGAAACAAAAAAAAAAACTGATAAAGTAGATGAATAAAACTAGTCTCTATCATAGCCGTTTTCAAAAATTGTAATTTTTAACAAAATGGCAGCTTTTTGAACGTACGAAGCTATTTTTGACTAAAAAACGAGTCACATTTTTATTTATAACAAATCTAAAAATTAAGATATCAAAAAATCCTACGTAGGAGACTAGATAATATCCGTGCGAAATCACGGATGCATGCGAGTGGTTCAAGAGATATTCCTGGTACCGACTCGGAAAACACTGTTTCGAGAAAAACGCAAACGAAATGCAAAATCTGCAGTGTGTCTTGCCTGCGTGGCTTCGAAAGCAAAACTGAAAATGGGCTCGAGTAGTGCCTTCTGGAATATTCTGAATTCTAATATCCTTATACAAGGCTCAAATCTATTGCTAAGCAGGTATAAATATTTGCGAGGGCACTGACCCGTCATTAGAGAAGGTAGGAAGGCAGAGCAGGCACGCAGCTGCTCATGTCCCTAATTATCGCTCCGCCCGGTCCGAGGTCTAACAGTCATAACTTTCTTAATTATTGGAATTTTTGAAAAGTTCTTGCGGCATTTGAATTGCAAAAGAATATTTTTTCATGCAAAAAAAAAATCGATTGTTTTGAGCGGAGTAACGTACGAGTATGTAACCCCTTAAGTTTAAAATAACTGTTTCCCACTTGCCACTACATAAGTTTGCCATTAGTCAACATTTACAATAATGAAGCAGTTCGCTTCTTCGCACATTTCGTATACTGCCACGGCACTGTATGTTGAGCATCGGCATCAAGATAGCAAGTCCTATATTTTTGATTCACAAAGCTACATAAAATCAGCTAATGCCGATATTAAATTTATCCGAAGTTTCTTCTAGGACTTCTAAACCGTTACGACGTAGAACTCATTCGGCTCAAAAAGCTTCAAAACCATTTTTCGAACACTCAAAGGTCCTTGTTATGAAAGATTTGAAGCTGTTGTAGCTTTGCAGTGCTGACGCCGTATACTGACTCAGTATACCACATTGATCAAAAAGCTCCCGGAATAACCACCGTGTGGCTATGTACTGATTTGAGTTCTGTTTGTTTTGTTAAGTTGGTAAATCTGTTGTTGACATTCCCTCTAAATCTTAGCATCATAGCTTGACATTCGCAAAAGTTACGTTGCCACGAGTACATCTATCTTTGTGTGTGTTGGCGATTTTTACAATTTTAGAAATGGATTTAAATTGCAACAACGAACTTATATTAAATTTTGCTTAAAAAACGGATTTAATGGTGCGCGAACGTTGGAAATGTTGGAAAAGTGTTTCGGCGGTAAACGGTAAACGGTCGTTTACCAGTGGCACGAGCGGCATAAAAGTGGCCGGGAGTCAGTCGAAAATGATGAACGCAGTGGCAGACAATCGACATCGAAAACCAACGAAAACATTGATGGAGTAAAAGAAATGTTGGTCAATAACCGCAAATTAACCATCAGAGAGATGGCGAAGGACTTGAACATTGCCTATGGATCCGTTCAAGACATTTTGGTTAATGATTTGGGTTTCAGTCGTGTAGCAGCAAAGTTGGTGCCAAAAGACTTCAATTTCATGCAAAAAAGAGACCGTGTTGACGTCACAAAAGAGATGATTTGCGAGGCTGAACCCGATTCCACATTCATCAAAAGGATCGTTACTGGAGACGAGACGTGCGTTTATGTACGACACGCAATCCAGACATCAGGCAAGTGAATGGCGTTCACCAAATGAACCGAGACCAAAAAAAAACACGTCGTTTTCAGTCAAAAAAGAAGCCAGTGCTCACGGTTTTCATGGATTACAACGGTGTAGTGCATCATGAATTTTTGCCAGAAGGCCAGACAGTAATCAAAGAGTATTATTTGCGCGTTATGAGACGTTTGCGTGAAGCAATTCGCCGAAAGAGACCAGAATTGTGGGCAGAAAACTAGTGGATTTTGCACCATCATTATTCGTAATTTTTTGACGAAAAATGCAACAAATCGCATCCAACAGCCTCCGAATGTACCTGATTTGTTTCTTTCTTTCTGTTCAATCTAGTTAAAAAACCCCTACGGGGAACGCGTTTCTGCAGCCGAGAGAAAGTAATGGAAAAATCGCAGGAAGCACTGATGGACATACCGAAAACCGAATATAAAAAATGTTTCGAGGATTGGATCAAGCGCTGGCATAAGTATGTTGCAGTCGATGGGGATTACTTTGAAGAGGATAATATAGATTTAGATAAACAAACTTGTATTTTTAATTTTCTGAATGCATTCCCGGAATTTTTGATCAAGGTGGTATTTTTCGAACACTCAAAAGTCCATGTTATGAGAGATTTTTGATTTTATTTAGAGAGTTTTAGTTTGATGAGTGAAGTTATTGGAACTTTGCAGTGTTCGTATACTGATGCATTATGATTACTACGCATGCAGCTAAGGTCACGTATGCTCGTCCCATCCGTAATCTCTACCGAGCTACTTTGTTCGCCATTGTACCCAGAGAGGAGAACTTTCATAGTCATATATCTAAAATTATTTTCCAATTTTTCTCGAGTTGTTGATTTTCGTAAGTTTTTGTATTTTTCCTGACATACTCGTAGCATCTAGGCATATGAATACGCATTTTACACATCTTTCGATCCATAAGCCCATAAAGCAGTCTCTTGATCAAGACGATCCTGATTGTCCACATTGCCGAGGACACATATTCAGCCTTTCGGATGTTCACACATTTCAAGAAATTGCCTGGAACTACTACTTAGTAGTACGAGTATGACACCTAAAAGTTAGTACTATCACGTTTTATGTCAGACAGCTGCAATTCTGCATCTCTACTTTTGACCAGTGATGATGCTGAGGTTATCGGAAGAAATAGTGCTAGTTCGACGATAAATGCCACGGGCACTGGTACACCCCTGTCTGGCCAAAACGAAATAAGGACAGAAATGTACAAACTTAAATCCAACAAATTCGCAGAAGGCTGCCGTATTAGGTGAACATTTTAAATTGACCTAATAAACCTAATAAACAAATATCGGTGCAGTTTAGGATCTCAGAAACCTAGCTTCAGCTAAATATTTATTCTTTGAGATATCAAAAATTTTCAGATTGCTTATGGCAGCGTCTATAGGAACAACTCATAACTGCATGTATAGAAACATGAATCTAAATGAATCTGATTCGAGAAGATCTCGATTATAGAAACTAAGGTACTCGTAGTTAGCTCATATAGAGCTCATAGAATACAGTTCTTTAAGCCAAAGGATGTTTAATTTCGGTGCCATAACACGCTAAAGGAAGACTTTACCTTAGCCCGCAGTTGGCGCGTGAAACTGGGAAGATCGGGCAAGGAATAGAGGCGGTCCGAAAGACATAAACCTATAGGCAGACATCAAAAATAAGTAATTTACCTAAACTCGGGAATACTTGTTCCCATATCTTACAGGCGATATGTGTTGATTATGGAGATTTTTCCTATAAAAAAAATGTATATATTTTTAGATAGAAATTGCTTTAAACCCTGAAATGGGTATCAAAACGAACTTGCTATGGCAGTTTGGAGAGTGTTGTTTATTTCAGAGACTGATAGACGTACAACGCTGCTAAAAATCTACAATACATGAAGTAAATTTCAAAAAAACAATAATATCCCTATCATAATCCTCAATAATAAATGAAAGGACTACATTCCAAGTACCTAAGTCTCTGCCTTTTCGAATGGTTTCCAAATCGTATTAATGAAATCAAGGTGAGGTATGACTACAAATGGATTTAAAGTGAAATGCCCACTCTTCATGTGAGAGTGACATGTTTCGTATATGGTCCAACACCTTAGGCATCAAAAAGAAATCATACTCGTATCCATAGATCATATGTATGTATGTTGCAATTTAAGAATTATATTACTAAGGAGAGAAAGAAAGTCTACCAGAAAGGCAATTTAGACACATATCAATTACGCTTAAATTGATTTTAAAGATGAAAGACCTCCAATTCGGTGTATACACCCCCAGAGCTCATGCTGGGTTTGTTTTGAAGAATCATGCTGTTGCACTTCCTCTCTAGAACCAGCAAGCTCCCATCCAGATGTTTAGTTATCCTTGGGGAGTACAAATTATTCTACCATACTCCAAAAACTGCCCGTAGATTTTTCAGATTAATATCAGCAATTTATTTGTGTACTTGTGATTTCACGGATATTTAAATTATATTATGCTAATTTCAGCAACTCAAGTATCCTTAATATTAATGCGGTTATTTAATTGAAGTGGATAATAGCAACTTTTTTCCTTAGTGTGTAAGCTGTATGTGGATATGTATATATTTTTTTTTAAAGTTTCCATCTCTTCTGTAACGTCTATTTTCAGGATGATGCCAACAAAAATTATGTGCTCTCTGGCGGTTGGAGTTATTATCAGCTTAATCTTGATGTCGGCGACAGAGGCTGCACCAATGCCCAGGTAGTTGTATTTAAGGGCGACCTTACCCAATAATTATTGTCATAAAATAATTAATTTTTCAGTAATAAAAATGAGAATGAATAAGTAATTTCATCTGAGAGATGAGCTTATTCAATTACTTTTACTACACCCGGGTGTAGTAGTACTGGTTTATGATTTCTTTTTTTATTTATTAATGTAATTTAAATGTTTTTGAGGGCTTTACTTCCTTTCATATAAATTGTATTTTGAAGGCCTATCATCAATAAAATTTAATGGAAATCCTTTATCTGGTTCTCCTCTCTGTGCCCTATCTTATATTTTAAATGAACCGAAGAAAAATAAACTCCAATTTATTAACCAAACGAAAGCCATATAAGATTTACTCAATACAAAAGTGGAGAACGGAAAGTTATCCGCAAAAACGGAAGGTAATCTTATAGAACCAGGAAAAAACTCATTACGAAAAATATTATTTATTCTGCCTTTATCACGAGTTTCTGCCTTGGTTGACTTTAAATTTTTTTTTCTTATTTAGAAACTCAAAATTTAATTTAAATCCAACAGTAGGTTCTCAGATAAAATGAAGCTACTAACGTGGATTTTTCAAAACGTCAGGGATCTTATAATTACCAGTTATGCACTTGAACAACTAACATATGTACTTATCGAGTTTAGTGTATTACTATTGTACTTGGGCCTCACATAATCTACGCTCATAAGGTGGTTCCATCAAGAGTCTTTAAAGATTTTAAGTTTTGAAACGGAATGTTATGTTGATACCCGTGTTTTTAAAACATCCATTAAAACTGAATGCAGTCCTCATATTAAATGCTAAACTAAAGTATGGTACATTGACTCGGTTAAGCCAGCCCTTTGTTATACAAAATATCCTTACACCTAATGCGGAGGCATCAATACCAAGGAAACCTGTATGGAGCAGATTTACCATTTGGCCCTTTTAATAATTTGAGGAGCCTACGAACCGTGATTTCGAACAGTTTTCCAAGATTTGAAAAAAAGAAATCACCAAGATGAATTTTTTTTCTGATGTAGATACACAAGGTATTTGTATGTCAGGGACAGGCATATTATCAGGCCTTCATCCCTAAAGCTTCTCCAAAAATAGTTATAAGGGAAGCCCAGACGGTGGGTGGCAGGTGGTAATGTCTATTACTAAGATGACAATGACTCAAGTTTTTGTAGATAAAAGATTTTTTATGCGTTTGTGATCCAACTTTGGCCTCATCTGCATAATTAAAATAGAGTTATGCCATTTTTGGCATGTTATTTAACTTTCAGTTTCACAGAATATTACTGGACCGTACAGTAGAGCCAATGGGTAATTTGAAATTGTAGTCTCTAATTTTCATAATGACCTTTTTGCTTCTGAGTGGTTCATTCAAGGTTTGCTTTCGCATTGCTACCATATATTTCCGGCTAGAATGTCTTCTATTGTAGAATGTTTATCCGTTTGAAGCGCGATGGAGTAAATTGAGTTTTAGATGAGGTTCTATATTTTCTGTTTCTGAGATCTAATTCGGCCTTACTTGATTTGACACCCAATTCATACTTTTGAGTCTAATTGAAGACACAGCTCTGGGCATTAGGTCTCTAAGAGTATCCAGGTGTTTGCCAGTAATTTGACAACACCTTCAACCTTGGGGACGAATATGTTACATGAGCATACTTAGTTTCTTCACTGAATTTCATCTAATAGTCATTTAACTTGAGCAGCTAGTTAGAAGTGGTTGAATAAAGGGCAACAACTTTTTCATCGACATCGACTTTTCCTCGTTAGATCTAGATTTGTAATAATCCACAAAACTGTCTTTAAAGGCCTTTCTGTGTGCCAATGTCAACAATTTAACTAGACGGTACAGATCTTTCAAAGAGTTAGGAAAAGGCGATTTTTCGTCAAGGAATCCCAGTATTTGTTAGAGTTCATTCGGTTCTTGAAAATATACGGGATAATACAATAGTTATGTTGCTTAAAAAAATACAACATATCTGATCCAAAGAAAAATTGTCCAGGTATGTACAATATGTACGAGTATATCATATAAAATACTAGCTGATGTACCCGCTGTGCTGAGTAGGCACTTGCTATTATAACATATTTGTGATAATGAATAGACAGTAAATTAATATAAAATTCTTAATATTTATTATATTCGAAGCTTAAACTTAATGTATATACTCATACACGTATCCATAGAATGTAATTCAAAATCCGTTATGTCTCATATTTTGATCATAATACGTACTTACATAGATGGTATTTTTGCTGTTAGAGTACTTCTTTGTAAACAACATTTGCTGTTGTACCATTTGGTGACAATATTTGAAAATTTTTCTGCTTATATACTCGTGAGCAGGCCACGTAAAGTTGTCCATGCGAAAAGTGATAACTCAAATCAATGTCCGTAAATTTAATAGTTTGAACTTGAGCCTTATTGATGGTCATAGCAAAGCATAGTTTCATTGGGAATTGTAGTCTATCATCGGTATTCTTGGAATAAATACATCTTCACCTGTGCCTGGTCCTGTTATAATAGTAGCTAAAATTACATTAGGTCTCATATCTTTAACCAGCAATCTAGTTCCATTACACAGCTCTGGGGGATATAAGTTTCTTAATAAAATTATTGGCACTCCAACTTTTAAGAAAATTAAACGCCCTGGTAGTCCTACTGGATTTGTAGAATTTAAAAATTCTGTTGGAAAGTGTACAGAGTCATCAGTATTTACAAGGGTGTTAATGGATCTATAAATTGGTACATCACCATTAATCTTGCTAAAAGTTAATTCATTAACTTTGGACGCAGAATAATTTGGTGCAAGAATAGCTCTTTCTCTGAACCAAGAAGGAGTCTTGCTGTTTATATGTTGAACAGAAGGATATATGCAGTCCACTAATTTATTGATGTTGCTAACTTGGTTTCCAACGGAAAGAGTAATTTTACCATTTTCTGCTGGTACTGCTCCATTTTCTATTTGCAGAAGCATATTTGAAAATGTTTCAGCATCGGTGTCGTTTTGAAAATAAACTCGCATATTCTTTGAAAGATTAATCTTTTCAACAAATTACCGTATTGCAGATTTCTTCAAGCACGCGTTAACTTCGTCAGCTCGAGTACCTCGAGTTACAACTGGCAATGTTTGACGGAAGTCACCTGCTAGTAATATCGTTACACCCCCAAATGGCGCATTAATTAATCTCAAATTCCTTAAAGTTCTGTCAATAGCTTATAATGACTTTTTGTGTGACATAGTACATGCATCCCAAACAATTAGGAAGCATTTTTGTAACAATTTTGCTACTGCACTTTGCTTAGAAATATTACAAACTGCACTAGCGTTATAAGATCTGTGAGTTTCACAAATTCTACGCAAAGACTCATTCCGACCGTGCAATACAATATCCCTGCTCTCAAATTCCTATCCAGTCAATACTACTGCAACCTCATTTGTTATAGGCGCATTAAATCTACCACGATGCTCTCCACCAGAAATTATATTTGCGTGGATAACTGAACTAAGCTGCGGCAAATTTTGATTGGATTCTATTGCAGTTTTAAAAGACTTTATACTAGGTGGGGTGAAAAGTAACCTCCTTGGGAATGAAAAAAATTTTTATTTTTTTTAAATGGTTTTTTATTTTATTCAATATAGTCCCCTTTTAGCTTGATACACTTATTCCAGCGATTTTTCAACTTCTTGATCCCGTCCGAAAAGTAATTTTCCGGAAGGTCTGCAAAATACTCCTCCGTGGCGTCGATGATTTCCTCGCGTGAGCTGAATTTTTTATTGATGAGCCATCTTTTGAGGTTTGAGAAGAGATAATAGTCCGAGGGAGCCAAATCGGGCGAATACAGTGGATGCGACAGCAATTGGATCCGTAAGTCATTGATTTTAGCCGTGGTCGCGATGCTCTTGTGCGCCGGCGCATTGTCTTGCAAAAACAAAATTTTTTTTCGCTTCATGTGAGGCCGTTTTGCAGCGATTTTGGCCTTCAATCGCTCCAATAATGCACAGTAATACTCGCTGTTTATGGTTTTTTTCCTTTTTCGAGGTAGTCCACGAAGAGTATTCCATGTCAATCTCAGAAAACCGACGCCATAACCTTTCCGACCCATCGAGCCTCCCTCGGCCGCTTCGGAGCACTCGTGCCGGCTTCAGTCCATTGCCGGGCACTCATTCTGTTCTCTGCTGTGTAATAGTGGATCCAAGTTTCATCAACAGTTACCAATTGACGCCAAAAGTCCGCCCGATTCCGCATCAAAAAGTCCAAACATTCTTTCGAAGTGCTCTCGCGTTCGTGGTTTTGGTCAGGAGTGAGCATGCGCGGCACCCAGCGACAGGATAACTTTTTCATATGCAGAATATTGCCCAAAATATGGCGTGTGTGCTCAGTACTAATCTTTGTGGTATCTGCTAGCTCGCGCACCTTCACTTTCCGGTCTGCCAACACCATTTCATGTATTTTTTTGACATTGTCCTCTGTAACCGCATCGGAGGGCCTGCAGCTGCGAACTTGATCGGTAGTGGAGTGGCGGCCACCACGAACCTCTCGAAACCAATATTTGACGGTGTAATCTGACGGAGCATTAGCCCCATAACGTTTATCCAACTTTTCTTTTGTTTCCTTCGCCGTTTTGCCTCTCAAAAAATAATGTTTTGTGAGAGAACGAAAATCGTTTTTGTCCATACTCAACATGATGCCAAACACGTCAACAACAATCAGCTGTCAAAACAAAACTAAAGACAGTATCGTCGCACTAAAATTTGGCATGTCTGCCTAAATATGAACGGACTTCAAGTCACCATAACCTTTTTTGCAGTAGCAGCGCATTCTGGCGGTCAAGGAGGTTACTTTTCACCACACCTAATATTTTCGATATTTTGGGTGTAACATTCCTTGCAAGTCAGACACAATTTGTATATTTAAGCCTGGTTGTCGATCGCATTGCGTAGCTACTTGATTTTCCATGTCTTTGCTTAGCACCAACTGTAGTCATTTAGAAAGCATTATTATAAGACCGTATGGACTAAATGAATTACTTAGACGAACTATGATGCATGGATATTAGAGAATAGATCGGCTCAGGCGGATTTGCAATTTCGTCCAAATTCACCTTCCCACCTAAACAACACATTCCAATTGATTCATGCTTCCACTTTAGAGCTTCGCAGTGTTCACAAACTTATGTCATTCTCCCTAATATTACAACTGCATCATCAATATATTTTATTTTATGGTTGTAGTTCAAAGCAGATCGAACCGTTAAGGATCATAAAGCAGACACTTCATCAGAATCCTGTCGATCTTGTCTTATAATCGATGCTTGAGCTGCCCGACTTGTAGAGGCATATGCCTCATTTTATGCAGATGGATTTCTCTTGCTTCAGTTGACTCAGCAGCTAAGATCTTGGACACATTCTTACTTTAGATAAGCGAGCTGATCTTAGTGTTTCTAAGACTCGAATTTTCCGTGAGCGATCCCTCACTTGAGACGCTCCCGTTCCTGCTTAGACTTTCTGTTGCAAGGATGAACGCTGTTTTTTCGCTTTTGAAGTAAATCGAGAAAATGTACTACTTCTTCGCTTAGGCATTTTATATATAACCTAGGAAATACCCATTTATTGGAAAAAAAACTGATAAAATACACAACGCATACACAATGCTTGGATCCACAGTGAAAAATTTTATTCTATTTAATAGCGTTTTCGTTTGGGCTGTCAGAAGTCTTTTTTGTTGTGTACTCTGATTTTTATTTAAATGGAACACTAAGAACTTCTTTGGACTTTTATATTTTAACACTAGAACTACCGTTGTTAAATATATACCTAGTTTTACCGCACCCGTCAAATTGACGGATTTTTGATTATGGCTTTCATTGTAATTTTTTACTTAGTTTAGTTAAGTAAATAAAAAAATACTATTTACCAATAACAGCATTTAATATAATAATTCATTAATTATTAATAAAAATAAACAAACCAAACCAGTTTCTATTTGAATTTATAGTATAGCAAATTTGACATGTATGAAATAACTATGAGGCAAATATTTTACAAGTTCATCTTAGATGAACACTTGCTTCAAACATATTTGTTGATGCATTGCAAGTATTAAACGCTCTGTTTTTGTTGCACAATCGAATTGGCAAGATTTGCGTTCATAAGGACTTTTTTTTTAGTTTTCTGGAGTACAATCCATTGCCTGTTTTTGTTTTTGGGAGGAGGCTTCTTTTCTGCAACGACTATATTCACTGGAGAGTTCTTTGGATAATTGAAACAAAAATTGGTTTCTAGCTATATTTTCATCACAAGTCTCTTTATATAAAATCCACGCATTGATTGCTGTCAAGTGCAAAATATTATAAAATACCTGCAAATGTCATCTACGTGAGCCTGCTTTTACGCTATATTTGCGGGCCATTTGGTCAACTACATCTACTCCAAACTTGTAAAAAGATACAGTTTAAGGAATTTGTTTTCGATTACAAGCAATTTTTACCGATTTATGGTTAGTGCTAAGAAGTAGTACTTTTTTGCGAGACTTACTTTTGTAAATTGTTAGAACAATATCATTTGATTTGTAGAGCTTTGTGGAGAAAAGAGGCATGTTATCTTTTCTAACTTTAGCTATTTTCGGCAATTCTATTTTATTTTCCCGCATAGTTCCAATAAGACTTGTTTTTTTGGCCAGTAGCTTCTTTACAAGTACACTTGTAACAGAAATTGTCTGTTGTTATGTTTCTCTCACATTTTACATAGTTGTCTACAAGATTCAAAACTACAAATTCATTTAAAGGTACTCCTGATGGTTTAATTTCATCTTTGCCTAAGTAGGAAAAGCCATTTATAAGATATTTACTTCGCACGTCTGCAGCTAACCAAAACTTAATTCCGAATTTGTCCGGTTTATTGGGCACATACTGTAGAAATCTGAATCTTGCCTTTGTGGGAAACAGTTATTCATCTACGCTTATATTCTGATCTGGATTATAACAAGCTTAGCTATTATCAAGGAAGGACTTCCACATTTCGGAAACTAATCCAAATTTGTCTGTTCGTAAACGAACACTCCTCTCGCTTTTTTTGTCGAACCGAATGAATTTCATAATTTCTGAAAATCTGTTTCTACTCATAGTTTCGTGAAAGAACTTCCCCATTTTTTGGACCACAAATATGATAACTTCATGTTTCTTGCTTCGTAGGCTCCTCGAGCATATAAAATGGCTATAAAAGCATATAATTCGTCTATAGTAATTCCCTAGTCCTTCTGTAAAATGGTTTTGGCCTGTAGCTCAGTGCAGGCTTTTATGTGACTCATCATTCGATTATCAATTATAAGTCGAAATGCACTACCAACCATACCAAGCATAATTTTTCTCTTCGCATAACCCGTTGGGCCCGAAGTATCCTTGAATATAGTATGTGATGGCAATCTACCAACACAACCATTCCCTAATTCCTCCCATTCAGTATAGTCGACAGCAATGTCCTTCTCCGGTTTTTTTTCGGTTTCTGTTTGGCTATCCGATTCAGTATCTGGACAAATTCTCAATCGCTTTCTGCGTTTCTGGCTCTGTTGAGGAATTTCATCTTCACTCCCTGAATCTTCACTTTGATATTCATCTTCTTCACTTTATTTAATATCTTGCACTTCAATTTCATTTGAAGATTCTTCAGAATCTAAAAATTCAGTTTTATTTTCCACGCAAGATATGTCCAAATCATTATTAGTGTCCGAATAAGGATAAAACTAATTATCTGTCAAATCAGACATGAGCTAAGTGTTACCATTCACGAAATAAGTACTAGTTGAAAAAAAGAACGTTAGATGGCGGACCCTATATATTTACTTTTCAGATAAGAACTATTTTATATGGTTTTCCAATAAGGACTTGACAACTTCTATTTTAAATAAAACGCAAACCATTTGAAATATTTCAAAAACTTTATTATCGGCTTGAAGTACAATCAAAACATTTATGAATGGAACTCGACTTCCTTCATATGGCCACCGCGGGCACGTTTGCAGCGGTCGATTCGTTGGATCCAATTTTCAACGACTCGGCCACACATTTCGGCCGGAACGCCCGCTATTCCGCCTTCAATTTTGACTCTGAGCTCTTCCAACGTCGTCGGTGTGTTGACATAAACCAATAACTTAATGTAGCCCCACAGAAAATAGTCAAGCGGCGTTAAATCGCACGAACGAGGTGGCCAATCGACTGGCCCATATCTTGAGATAACACGCTCACCTTACTTACTCTTCAATAAATCGATTGTAGCGAGTGCTGTGTGGCTTGTGGCATCATCCTGTTGAAACCACATGTCGATATCTTCCAATTCGGGCCAAAAATAATCGGTGATCATGGCGCGATTACGCTGACCATTCACAGTAACGTGACGATCGTTATCGTCGACGAAAAAATATGGCCCAATCACGCCGCCGGCATGCAAACAGCACCAAACAGTTATTTTTTGTGGACGAAGTGGTGATTCATGAAGCACATGTGGATTTTCACTCGACCAATAACGCATATTTTGCTTATTGACGAATCCATTGAGCCAAAAATCGTCATTGAAGATGATTTTGCGATGAAATTCATCATCTTGGCGCATCTTCTCCAGAACCCAATCGGAGAACGTACGTCGCTTCAAATGGTCCAACGGCTTCAATTCTTGAGTCAGCTTGATATTGTATGAGTGTAAACCAAGATCCTTACGCAAAATACGCCATAATGTGGTCTGAGCGATGCCCAATTCTTGAGAACGCCGTGGAATTGACTGATTTGGATCGTTTGCTACGGACTCCTGAACGGCAGCGATATTTTCGACACTTCGACCAACCCGTTGTCTCACTGGCACGGCAATATCACATAACGAATATGTAGACTCAAATTTTTGCACTAAACTTGTTATTGCCTGTCTACTAGGGCGAGAATTACAACCGAAAATTTTAGTTAACGCTCTTAAAGTTGCAGTCACCGACTCCGAATTTCGGTAGAAAATTTTTATAATTTGCAGACGTTGCTCGTTCTTGTACTTTACCATGATGAAAATGTTGAGTTTACTGAATAAATTG
This sequence comes from Volucella bombylans, assembly GCA_949129095.1. Lineage (NCBI taxonomy): Eukaryota > Metazoa > Arthropoda > Insecta > Diptera > Syrphidae > Volucella > Volucella bombylans. The sequence continues at coordinate 36,329,087 of OX422141.1, read as the reverse complement.
ACAGTGACAGTTTGATGATTAGTGAAAGAGTTCGTTCACAAATTAAATTCAAAGTTGTCAAGTCCCTATTGGAAAACCCTTTACATAACCTCTTGAACAAAATTCTAAATTTAGGTAGTATATTTCAGATTACGTCCGAAAGTTTGCTTGAGGGAAACCCTGATAAGCATTTATTGGGAATCTGTATTTACAGTTGAAGGTTTAAAAGAGTGGAATGCTTCTGGCCATTTCAGTTGACTGCTGGTGGTGAAAATAGCGACGAAACATCGTTTTCGTGTTTCTATTTTCATGAACTTGCCATTTTCATGAACCAGCGTTTCTATAAAAAGAAGGGATGCAAGTGTAATAGGTCTGTAGGAGGGACGACCTAGACAAGTGTAGTTTTCAATCTATTCCGAAAGAGTACGACTGGAATAGAAATGATGATAAATTTTACGTAGTAGTTTTCACAACATGTAAGAAAACCTCTTCAGAAGAAGGAAAGATATATCATCTGACCAGCGGATTTCTATATATTTGCATATACGAGTATTACACAGCTGAAATGTCATTATAAGTTCTTAATGTATTTAACAAACGACTAAAAACTTTAACCATCTTTGGGAGACTGCGATATTTTTTGTCTCAGTTTTTGGTCGAGTTGGAATTTCTCGTGTATGTCACGAAAGACGTTTTACACATTCGTGGCTCGTTAGTCCTTTTTTCGAGTTTCCCCTTTCGGGTTCATACCATAAGATCGAAAAAACAGCCTTCTAACCCTGAAAGCCTCTTTACAGCTCGACCCGTAACACACCTTTTCTTTTAGTTTGACACTTTTCTTCCGATGAGAGATAAACGAAGTACACTTCAACTTCGTTAAGCTCATTGCTTTTATTTGCCTACAGTTAGACCTTTTCGCAGTAGACAACCATGTCATCTTCTTTTCTTCTTCTGTACTTTATGGTGCTTCCTTAAGTTGTAGCATAAAAGTATAGTTGTGGTTTCTTCAACTTTGTATATACTATAATATATGTATTGAACTGTCTGTATTTTTTTAATTTTTATCTGTGACAAATTCTACTACTGGAATACTAAAGGAGCTGTGTTTAACGTATGCAAGACGCTAAAAAGCTAAAACTTATTGGTAATCACACTCAGGCCCAATTAAATCTTCTAGTTTAGTATAGTTGAGTTTTAAATGCATTTTATTTACTTAATCATTAACTCTTACATACTAACAAAAAATGCTTAAATGGTAGCTTAAAATTACTTAACAATCTTATCCTAACTTAATGGCCCCACACAGGCACTCTAAATTCTTATAACTATGTCTTTCGACTTCATTTACATATTATTTAGGAATGCTTATTTTCTATACTTAAGGCTAGAATTAAATCTTCTATAAATAAACGTGAAGAAATACAATTCTCGATTTTCAAAGAATACTATTCTAATTTCTCAGAATAATGCTTTTGACGGCGAAATAAAGTTTCATTTATGTAACAATTTAAATTTGCTAATCGAATAGATGTGCTTAAAAAATGCTTGGAGCGGATGGTGCCAGATGCTTTCATCCACTGTTCTATCATATTGTAATAGGAAGACTAATTAACCTTTATCCCACGTCCACGTATTTAAATAAAAACCACGTCCGCAGTTTTAGGATTACAATTCATAAAGGCGGCGATTAAACATTTACTTTCGAGAAGCAACTCCAAATTTATTGAAAACTGGGAGATGAATTATAAATAGGGTTTTGTGTGAGAGATTCCAGTGGCTAGATAATAATTTATTTGGCTTTTAACAGAGTGCCGATTTCTAAGATTTTGAAAAAAATTTACTGTGACTATCACCTTTCACAAAATGATGATGCCGATGATGGTTATGATGTAAATCAAGGCGAAGATGTCATGGATGCCGATGATGTTGATGATTCCGATGATGCCAATAATGCATGTATCATATAAAAATAATGCATGTATCATATAAAAGCAATACAGTTTGTAGGCCTGTTCATTGACGATACATATTCAACGCTGCTTTTAACAAAACCAGCTTCGCTATAAATTTTAATAGCGAACGATTTATGTAACCCTACACAAAAAAATTTTCTGCGGTTTTACAAAACCAAAGTTTGTTACCAGGACAATATCTTCATTTTTATTTTATGTAAATTCTAATATCGGAAGTGGTTCCAACAAATAAATATCTGTTTATTTTCTCTGTGACCCAAACCTTTGCAACTCATATTTTCGCATATCTTCGCAGTTCAAAAAACATCCTTAAATTGAATAATAAATCCATCAAACATAATCGTTTTGTAGATTTTGAATTAGGACAACTCAGGTGGCTTATAAGAAGAAGGACAACATTTTCAAAGTTACAACTTATTTATTAATGTTAATATTATTAAACATCTTAGATTATAAGAAGGTGTATTTTCAAAAATACAAAAAATTAACAAATAGAACTGGGATCAAACAATTTCTAAAATAAAAGAAAACTGTCAAACTTTCACACAAATTAATACTTTTGTGTCTTTGCTCATGATTTATGTATGCTGTAAGAGATTATGCATTTTTATTGCGGAGCTTCATAACTTCTCCAAGAAGTTTTGTCACAAAAGATATGGAAAAAAATAAATTGCCTTACAGGCTATCGATTTTAATTTTCCTGTCTCAGTATAACTACGAGAACTGTATTATTAAAACAAAAATCTTTTATTGATACGAGTACATAGGTGTAAAAGGAGAAAGAAGCACATTTTTCGTGAATAAATCATTGGTTAAACCCTTAGGGTTTTTGGTTAGATGTTTCCTTAATTTAGTTTACTACTCGTATCAATCACTAAGAGATTTATACTATTGAATACTGATTTTGAAGTTGAGGTGAGCAGACAGGAATTGATAATATTGTAAAAAATGTGGCAAAATAAAAGCACAGGCTCATGATATTCAATATTGAAGGCATTTTGGCAAGTAATAAGTGATAGGATATAGACATATGAATATCGCTACAGAATTGCAAGCGACCTTTTGTTATCATGTGGCTTTCTTAGCTTTCTACAGTCCGTAAAAATGGAATATCTTTAGAGTTCCTGCTATTGGCTTCGGTTCAGTATTATATTCAGTCCAGTCGATCATTTATTTGGACCAGCATTTAAAATGATATTTGGTCTGTTCGATTCTTCAATGGACCTTCAGTATTAAAAAAATAAGCATCTGCAAGTTATTTGTTTGTGACAGATTTATCTACACTCAATGTATGGTCCAAGATTAAAATGAAAAGTGCCCATTGGTTGACGTAGAATAACCGTCAGATTTTTTGTAAATATTGTCCGAAGGGTGTTTTGTTTAGTCTAGGTATGACAAGACATTTTGCAGAATGCTCTCACTGCAGTTTTCATTTTTTTTGAATTGTAAGAGATTAATTTATTTCGGTACATTGTATTATTCTTATCCAGCAAATATGTCCCTAAATCAATAACTTTTTTAACATTTCTTATACCTTGATCATAATTATATTTAAATGATTATTTGTAAATTGGTTTTTCCTTGTTGTGTCGAAGCTGGGGAATGAGAACTGAGAGCCCTGATTGCTGGAATTGTGTTATCTAATCGCTCAATATAACCGTGTCAGTTTAGTCTACGTATCTTATCATTTCGAATTTAACCTGTGCCGTAATGCAACTTATTTGAATCTCCTATTTTTCATAAAATTTGTTACGCCAAAGCGAAGTTAATACTTCATCAAATTTCAACTAGGAACTCATTCATAAAGAGGTCGGTAATCTCCACTGCTGTATCAAAATTGCTGCTGTCAATGAAGATATTTTATTTTAAACGTTAGACGAATGCTTTTTTTTTATTGTTGGTAGTACATATGTAGATGTCTAGTTTTTTTTTTTTCTTTTTCATTCAATGAAAGCCGGTCTTCGATGGCTTCTTTCATACCTCTATCACGACACGTTGAACAGGACTATTAAAGACTACGTAGTGTCACAACATATTGATGTGTGTTAGTCTAAGGAACACTGAGAAACTTAACGGAGTTAAACACAACCTTTCGTGGATATGATTTATTACAGAATGCTCGAGTATTGTATTAGTAAATACATTCTAAGTATGGATTCATGATAACACTGCATAGTTTATGCAAATAACATATAGTGTACATGAAATGTAACAATGTAATAAATGATACACTAAGCAAATACATAACATCACTTCCCCTTTAAATAATTGTTTTAAATAAAATCGTGTTTAATTAAATTCATTAAGTTATAGTTCTACGAAATTCAAATGTCTGGTTTTATTATAATATAAATTCATATCTAACTTAGTTAAATTTTTCATATGATAATCTAATTGGCGGACGTCGTGCTCTTTCTGTTCTTCTTGGCATGAGTTGTGTATGTTTATGGTTTTCAACTACAGGCTCTGGTGTATCAGTTTTTGTTTCCAAATTAATTTTTGAATTATCGTCTTGTTGTTTGTCGTATAATATAGGAGGATAAGAAAACATATTTGTTGGGGTTTCACAAGTTGTTGACTCAGGAGATTGAATAACTTGTTTTTCTAAGCACGGACGCATTTGATGTTGATGAGCGATTCGAATGTTATTTTCATACTTTAAAAGATATCGATTCCCGCTTATAACTTGAAGAATTGTAGCTTTTCCCCATGTTTTTGAAATTCGCAACCACACCTTCTCTCCAATAGAGTAAATAAATTTTTTGCAAGATGATCTGTCCAAATTCTTTGTTTCAGGATTAGTATTTTGTCCAAATGTTGGTTGAATTTGACGCAAAATTGTCCGTGGCGTGGACTTAAAAACATACTCAGCTGGACACTTTCCTGTTGAAGGACATGGCGAATTTCTGTAAAGGAATAAAAAATCAGCAATGTTAGATTCTACTTCATGTTGTGAATACTGTTTTCCCTCAACAAATTTCTTTTTAAAATTTTTTTTCACCACCTGTACCAATCTTTCCGCTAAGCCATTCGCTTCTGGATAATATGGAGGACTTTTGAGAGCTTCTATTCCTCTGCTTCTCAAGAACCGAATAAAACGATCCGACGTAAATGGTGGACCATTATCAGAAACTAGTTGCTCTGGTAATCCAAATGTTGAGAACAACTGGTTTAGCATTAAAATAACAGCATCAGCTGTGGTAGAGGTCATATAATTGACATCTATCCATTTGGATGTAGCATCGACGACTAATAAAAATGTTTTTCCAATGAAGAAAAAAAAATCGATATGTATTCGAACCCAAGCTTTTTCTAATTTTGGCCAACTTAAAAAAAACTTTTCGTGGTTGTTGGCGCTCCGTTCTCTTTGGCAAGGGGTACATTCTGTGCATATTTCTGAAATATCCTCATCAATTTTTGGCCACCAGCAGATTGATCTAGCTAAAAGTTTCATTTTGACAATTCCAGGGTGCTCTTGATGTAACAGCTGTAGAATTTCAGAACGTAGAGACGTTGGAACAAGGACTCGAATTCCATATATAATACATTCTTGTTCGACTGATAATGAATATCTTCGAATAAAGTATGGTTTTAAAATGTGATCTTGAATATAATCTGGCCAACCTTTCCTTACTAATTCTAACACCTTGCACAAAACCGGATCTCTCTTCGTATGGTACGCGATATCTTCATACGATAAGGGTACATGTTCATTCTGATTAAATGAATTAATTAGTTGCTCCGTCATTTCATTTGTCCGACTTTTTTTCAGTGGCAGTCGCGACATAGCATCTGGACCTGACATTTCCTGACCCTTCTTATACCTTATCTCATAGTCAAAACCCGACAATAACAAGGACCATCTCTGAAGGCGACTTGCTGCAGTGACTGTTATTCCTTTTCTGGCATCAAAGATTATTTTCAACGGCTGATGATCTGTGTAAAGGATAAACTGTTTTCCAACCAAATATTTATGAAATTTGCGTATCCCAAAAATGATAGCAAGTGCTTCTTTTTCTACTTGAGAGTAGTTTTTCTCCGCTGAATTTAAAGTTGCAGACGCAAAAACAATAGGACATTCTTTGCGTTCTTTTATTTGACAGCCCCTACACCTTCCTTACTAGCATCACAAGATAGAATTAGCTGTTCAGAAGGATTGTAATGTTGCAAAAGTGTTTCTTCGCTCAGAACTTCTTTACTTTTTGCGAAAGCATCCTGACAAGAAGAATTCCAGACAAAAGCTGTTCCACAGCTCGTGAGCTTATACAGTGGCGCTAACAAGGACGACTGCATTGGAACGAATTTTCTATAATAATTTAGAAGTCCTAAATACGACTTAAGTTGAGTGACATTTTCAGGAACTGGTGCATTCCTAATGGCTTCTATTTTACTTGGACTTGGCTTTATACCTGCCTTCGTAATTAAATGACCTAGGTATTCAACTTCCGTTTTGAAAAATTGGCATTTGTTAAAATTGATTTTGAAATTATATTTATCAAAGGCTGATAGGACACGGTTCAAATTATGAACACATTCTTCGAAAGTGCTTCCCTTAATAAAAACATCATCGATATAGCATAGCGAATCGGTCCCTCTTAAAATTTCATCCATTGTCTTTTGAAAAATACATGGTGAACTCTTCAGGCCATATGTTAACCTATTATATCGCATTAAGCCTAGATGGGTATTTACTGTAAAAAGTTATTGTGATTCTGGTGCTATGTTCAACTGCTGAAACGCTCCAGTAAGATCAAGAACGCAGAATACTGCGCCTTTCTCCAAATATGCTAACATATCATCCACATTTGGAATTGGGTAATGCTCCATGTCAGTGACTTTGTTCAAAGAAACCTTAAAATCTGGGGTGAGTATACCATTTGCCTGAAGACGACGAAGCTCACATTCTACTTTGTTCCGAAGGGAATAAGCAACTGGGTATGCTTTACAAAAAATTGGCAATGCATTTTCCTTCAGTGCTACTGATGCTGTGTAACCTTTAATTATAGTAGACTCTTTTGAAAATACTGACGAATACGTACTTCGTAAATTTTCTACGACTTTATCAACTAAGACCGATGACTGTTCTATAAGATTTACTTGTGTTGATGGCTGACTAAAATAATCTCTCCAACTGGGAAAAAAGACGTCTAACCATTTCCTTCCGATTAAAGTTACAAATGACCGTTGACCTTCTACTACCACCCGATCCAAAACTTTTGACCTTTTTCCCCACACGACTCTAACGGTTTTCTTTCCAAGAATTTTTAGATTCTCTCCTGTCACAGAACTCAATTTTCCTATAAATTTCTTTAAATCACTTTTATCAAAATTTGTCTCAAATATGTGACTGGACATGACTGTAGCACAAGCTCCTGTGTCGATTTCCACCTCAAAAGAACGACCATCTATCATAATCCTCAACAACAAGGAACTTGTTTTGCTGACCCTTAAGCTCCCCCCACTAGGTGCAATTGTTGTATCAGAAATAATTGGAACTTGCTTACCAGGTTGACTGTCAATAGTATTAATGTAGTCAAGTGTGTCTTCTGTATACTCCTTAGACGATTCTGTAACATCTTCGACTTTGTTCACATTTCTTGAAGTTTTCCCTTTATATGACTCTTTTTTGCAGACTTTTGAAGTATGTCCCTTTTTATTGCACGTGTAACATGTCCACTCTTGTGCAGGGCAAGTCTTCGGGTTGTGTTGACGACCACATCTATAACATGATGAAGACTCTGATTTTCTATTGTGAAAGTTAGAATTGAAGCGAGGTTTTTCAAATTTTTTATTAGAACGATACTTAGCTTTCTTCTCAAATGATTTGACTGCAGAAACGGTGTCATCACTGTGCATTGCCTTCATTCCTGTCAAGGCAACTTCCATGCTTATAGCCTTTGTACATGCTGTTTCAAATGTAATGTCCTCTTTCGAAAGCAATCGCTTTTGTATATTTTCATTATATAATCCGCAAATAAGTCGATCACGTAAAGCCTCCGATAAAAAATGTCCAAACTCACATGGTCTGGCTAACTGGCTAACGGAGTTAAACACAACCTTTCGTGGATATGATTTATTACAGAATGCTCGAGTATTGTATAAGTAAATACATTCTAAGTATGGATTCATGATAACACTGCATAGTTTATGCAAATAATATATAGTGTACATGAGATGTAACAATGTAATAAATGATACACTAAGCAAATACATAACACATATAAAGGGCCCATCTCTTATTTTCCAAACCAGACCATGAATTCTATTACATTCACAATGCGATCATTCACAAATGGCTAGCATTGACTAGAATTTAATTGGTTTTCACTAGGCTTCGCTTAAGTAAACTGAATAAATTTTGGACAATGAGGAGTCATATGAATCAGAAAATAATGAAGAACCAAGACCCAATTCCGACGCCAAGCCAGTTTAACTTTCTTTTAATGTTCCCGGATATTGCTTAGATCACTGGACTTTTCGATATCTTTATGTCGAGATACCGCTTAAGACCTCTTAACTCTAAACAGAACCTTCGCATTTCTCACAGAACAGTCAAGCTCAGTAATTTGTACAGAATTCTGTCTAGAATAGGTAAGAATCAATTAGTACCGTGGTACCAAAACCCATCCTATATTGTTGAGAAAATTGAAGTGTTGTTGAATTAAAATTGTAGAATTTTACTCTGGAAACTTTGGAGAGGTCATCAAAGAAAGGTTTGCCTAGTCTGCAATGTCTTATATTGACTAATGCGGGGCATATGCAGAGGATGTGAATCAGAGTTTCGGTGTCGTTTGTATTTTTACAGATAGCTATAGCGCTGAGTGCACTTTGACTGCTATTTGTGTTCGTTTTATCTTATATAGGTTTTATCACTAAACCAGTTGCAAGACTTGGACTGTCTAACCTATTTCTCTTTTGTTGGTACTTCCACTTAAAAGATACTGGACGAATTTAGAAGACGGTAAGATCATGAGATGCTCAATACTGAATAGAAAAGAACACTTAAGTCTTATTTGAAATCCATCTTGGAGCCAGCCGTGTAAGCCAATACAAGGTACGTACTTCGAAGCCTTATTTCATATAAGATGGGTGCATTTTGCAATTGTGCCTGACTTCCTGAGAAGTAGAATCTTATAATGACCATATGGTTCGCCAAGACGTATATTTTCTAGATCTCACTGAGCTACTCGTTGCAATGTTTCTAATGTTGCGGTCAACGGTAAAATATGTAACAGAGCTTTCTGGGCATATTTTGAACTCTGTTGACTTTTATTGAGATTTTATTTAAAGAGGCTCATTAAACAAATTTCGAGATCATTGCTTGGAAACCAAAGAAAGTTAGTGCTTGCGGCAGACAATGGCAAGCCTCCGGATGTTGAAAATTTCTAAATCTCATATTCTGAAGCCGTTCGGGATCAAACTGTGTGCGGATAAGAAGGGCTTTCCTTGCTAACTCATCAGCTGGCATCCTGACTAAAACAGACTCCGGAAACTATGGTAAAATATTCAATCTCGTGGGCGGGTAATGTCAAACGTGCTTTGACATTTTTAAAATTGTCTGTGACAACTTATGAAAAGACATACCCGTATTTGTCTCTGGTATATCCATCGTTTTTCTGAATCGCGGTAATATCAGTAACGCCCCAAGGAAAATTTTCGGATGACCCTGCAATTTCTGCGAAAGTCCATATCTAATGCTAGTGGTTCTCTTATGGCTGATATCAATCGTGTGTAAAGAGCTTCCGGCCTTACTTTTGGAAAGAGTAAATTAAAATCATGATCACACATTTATTTTGAAAATTTTATCCACACAAATGGAAGCAATTTCATATCAGAACAGTGTATGAGACAGGGTGATTAACCCCTCTCCTTTGAAAACTCGGTTGAGTGTTTAAACAGTCTTTTCTCATTAAAATATGAAGATGTACGAGTATCCATCTTATGAGTTTTAAAACACAAAAAGATAATTTTCGCATAAGCCAGCATAAAGTCTACGTGAAATAAAATTGCTATCGCTACGTATGCGACACAACGTACACAAACTCGAAATGAAAAGAAATAAAATCAAACTCAAGCTTTAGTCGCCACAGGCATGAAAACTGAAATCATTTTCATACCACTAATGCCCCAAGGCACAAGTAATTTCAATTGTACATACATACGTGTACTATTCCCCACAGGTAGGAGGATTAATTAATTTTATCTCGAAATATGGTGCCCTTCTCAGCAGAATTCAGAATTTCAGAATTTGCTGAATTTTATGAGTATGTTTGATTTGGCAAATAATTTACATAATTGCTTGAATTATCTTCGATTTTAATTTAGAGAAGTATGGGTTCCCGTGATATTTTCCAGAACTGGAAACACCGTGGCCATCACCCATACTCGGTCAAGTTAGTACTTACACGGTCGATTGAATTCAGTGGCAAATTAATTAATGTGTCAATATTTGAACGATGACTCGAGTTGATTAACCTATTACATATCTAGATGGAGGAGTTTTCCTCTCCCCGTTCCAGCATGGTGGAACCAGCATTATAGTCTGACCCCTGATGCCATTGAGGAAGCCACTCGTCTCCTGAAAATCTCTGTCCACTTGAGAGCTAATTTATTTATTATTTACTGATGTGGGTGCACACATGTTGTGCTCGTTTATATTTTGCAAAAACACACACAGCATGATAGTCATTGGGAATGTTGTAGATATTCGTACATGCCTTCCGTACATGTGCTTGAAGAAGGGTAGTATTTGGAGTATCTGAAGTGAGATGTACTCAAACATTTGGTGTTCGCCATTACTAAAGAATGAACAAGTGAACAATGTGGTACTTATTTCTAATTGTTAAGTTCTTTTTGCAACTTTCTTATCTCCCATGGGAGATAGATGCAGTCCTTTTCTTTCGATGTCAGAAAGTTTATCTAACTTTTTGCGGTTAATTATTAATTTTATTAATACGATATGTATGTCTATCTGTCTTTGTTGGCGAATTCTATAACAAAGCATTTAATATCTTTTTCAGTCACAGCAATGCCTTCTACAATGATTTGGATGAAGTCCCAGATGACATTTTGATGGAATTGATGGCTCGTTTTGGACAAACCATTATGAGAGCACGAAATGATCTTGAAAAGTAAGTAGTCATTTAGTTGCACAGGCAATCCAAAGAAAAAGTTATTCTTAAAATACTCTTTCTTATATTCACTGCGCCAGGAGCTTTTGAAGGTTTGAAGTAATTTTAACACATTATATTACGCCAAATAGTTGAATGTATATTCACCGCCGTGTCGCAAAATCTTATACAATTATGCCACTATTAACTTTAACAGGCCGCTTTATAAAAGTCAATAAATTATGTCTTCTAGTACAATACGGAAGGTGCAAAACAGAGGGAAAGAAAGAAAGCGCTAGAATAATCGTATCGGGACATAGAATACGTTCCATTGCAAACAAGTTTTTCATTTGTGTAATTGGAATACAGTCAGAAAAATCTGCGTGTGAAGGCATAACACTGACATGTAGGCTGTTGTAGAGTTTCAAGAACAAAACAAGCGTGCAAATTGATAACCTTCGAATCATTCCGAGTGAAGAAAAAACTCTCCGTCCTATTCGGCCTACCACCCCCGGGAGAGCTAATATCGAAACCAAATATACCGAGTTTCAAACCACCTCATCACATTAATTTTTTTCCTTTCTTCTCCTTACATTTTTCCGCCTGCGACCGGGCAACAGTAAAAGGGTATCATAACCCCTTAGGCGCGCGTAAATTATAAAATAAAAAAAAAAACGATTAAAAGGAGATGAGCTTTAGAAGAAGTACACTGCCGAAGCACCAGGAAACGGGCTAATATTTTCAAGAGCCTAGCAAATGAAAAAAAAAATACTCACGAGAGATTCAATCACCGAATTGCCATATGACGAAAACATTTTTTCATTTACGAAAGGCGTTATATAGGGTTCCTAAAACTTTATATTGGCAGCGCTAAGATCTCGAAATAAACTTGAAACAGTGACTTAGTTCAAAGTGTGTTGGCTTTGAAAGTAATGCAAAATGATGTATTGAAGTAATACCTTCACAAGTCCGTAATGGCTTCATTTTTGTCGCTGAGGATAATGCTATCATATTGTAGACAACCACATGTCAGACACACAATAAACATTTGGTAATTGTATTATATAAGGGCACTAGAAGATGACTGGTTACGAACTTTATGTATGTTGTGTGACAGAATATCTGCAATGACATTTTTCTAAAAGCGAAAGTTCAACTCCTGGCACCTATGTATCATATTTAAAGGAAAGAATTTGTAAAACTCATTGAAACGAACTAACATAACAACATCAAGAATTTTAATTACCTAATTAATCGCGTTGTAGAACAATTTCATTCAATTTCATCTTATGGAATTTGAAGATCTCTTTGTTCCCAGTTTTTCCTCTTTGCAAACCACGTTGTTGGTATTTCCTTAGGGGCTAAGATGATCAGGCTATTGGTGTTTTGTTTGGAACGTGCCGCACAGAACTGCCATATTTGAAACAGTTCTCGCTTAAGTTGCTGCCGATAGTTCCGACCAACTCAAAAAATTCGGAGGGAAAACATGGAGAAATGGCACACACACCCAAATAATTCACTCATTATACATATAATGCGTACATCGTTTTCATCCCCCAAAGTCGGCGGCACGTAACAAAATATAGTCAGTATCTATGTGATAATGTTGAAAAGTTAAATTGAAACGAATTGGAATTCCAAATATGGTATTTACTACCACCTTGATGAAAAGTTGAAATGAAATGAAGTAAAAATATAATTTAACTATGAAAATATCCATATACTCGTAAAAGTTCATACCTTTTCAAACAAATATAAATAAATAACCATCTAAACCATCGCTCTCTGCTCGGCCTATACAATATTGTATGCATCTGTTGTCAAAACCAAAAACTGATAAGAACTACGAGTATCATCTACCGACGGATTAGACAATAAAAAGCTAAACGCTATCAGTTGCCTTTGGGTAATTAACAAAATTATATGAATGATTGAGATACAAACAACAATGTCATTTTTGAACTTATAAGCTTACGCACAAATAATTTTTTTTTTCTGTGGGCAAATTGCAAATTATTATTAGTCTATTGTACTCCTTGTAAGTTCGTTTTAATGGATAGTGGACTTCAGTGATAAAGTGTCTACAATACCAGCCCCCACCACGTCAACGCCGAGTACCAGCAGCCTGGTATCAGAGAGAAAATAACCAGTATCAACGACGAATTTGTGCCATTCTCCATTCACTTCGTAGCTTATGTCTGCAGCAACTAAATCTTGGTTGCAAAATTGCCTAAGTTTATATGGCGAAAGTGAGTTCGGCGCAAAAAGACTAGTTTTTGGTCTTTGCGATAGCTTACCATATGGTGATGTGTAACCATTTAAAAATCCGAAACCACGGATGCGTTTATTCTACACCCATGGTTCCTGGGTGGATATTATGTTTCTTTCGTTAATGTGAAATTAGATCCCAAACAGACTTTTTCTTTTCACTAGTTAGCTGTTAATAATGGAATTTTGAATAAGAGTTAAAATAATAATGTTATATGTTCATAAAACATTAAGTTTCAAGTAAATCAGATCGCGTTCAAGTTTAACAAGTGATTGAATTTCCAAAAATCATTTTTTAGTGAATTTCTAATTTATTAAACGATGCTACTATTCAAAATCCGTAATCCTAGCCTTTACCGTTTCGGAGATGATGAAACAGCCAGTCAGAACAAGTTTGTTTAAGAAAAAAAGATAACGACCAGAATTGAGTTTGAGTCAAAAATTTTGACATTATACTCGTATTTTGAATACGATTTCAAGCATATAGTTTTCTTAGCTGTTTTTGACGAGAATTCGAGGTTATATCTTACCAATAGCTTGAATATTGGCTTCCAATGCCTGAACATAGCCCCATAAGTAGCAATCGAGTGCCTCCGAATTACACGATCTCGTGTTCATTCATGTTATCTCGATTACGTGTTAGGATGGTTTATTTACAGAAGAAGATTTATCAGTCCAAAAAAACCCTGTATTTGTTTGATTGATTTCTTTTGTTTTATTTGAGATATTCCTTCTGCTTTACGTTAGGTGAAGTTAAGTGTCGTCCTTTAGTTATGCTGCATATCCGCATTTTTTTTTAGAACCTACCAATTAAGGGAATATGATTGCTATATAATGTGCTTAGTCTCTAAAAATTTGGTAGAAAGAGGAAAAAATATTTAAGCTCGAACTTCCTGTTGTACGAATCTATATTCACCAATAGCGACATATTAAATATATGGACTTAGACTTGAGCTTCGGCCACTCACCAAATTTGACGTGTAACCGGGGCTGAGGTATACTGAACCTCACTGCATTAGTTATGAGCTTGATAAGATGTACCACTGACTTACCCAAAAAACCCCACGGCAAGCTCAATGCATGGGTATCCCTCTTTTTTTTTTTATAATTTCCCTTCGCAGCACTGTGTGCAAATATTTTAGCGGGTCTACAAAATCCGTTCAGCGCGCTCTTATTATAAAAGAAAAGTGCTTGTTTTAATGAAGATACATATAATATATAAAAATGTCAACTCTCTTCGATTTCGTCCATCGGACTCAATTTAAAACTTGAAATTGAAAATCGTTCCGGGGACCCTCATGGTGCTAGGTGGGCAGTTTTCCCTTACTATGAATTCATGCCCTGTTAAGAACATATATGTCGGCCTATTAAATATTAACGTCACTTGGATCTGACAAGATCAGATTTTTCCTTAATTGGGCTCTAATTGCTTGCAAATCGTCAGCTTAGTTTTGTAAAGTATTTTCTGGAGTTCCAGACTCAATTGAAATATTTTCCAACTCAATGTGCCCTTTTTAAAACTGGCAACAACCTCATTTTAAAAATTCCTCAGTACATGCATAATCAAGGAAAATATCTAAAACCATTACGTACAGTTACACTAACAAACGCTTTGTCTAAAACAATAATACGTTTCCGCTATTGTAGTTCTATTGACTGCATTAAGAGCTAGAGATGTCTAATTTCATAAACACCTCATTATGAGATTTGGAATGTCCGTATACATACTAGTATGACATATGTTCATCATTTAATAATGTTCCAAATGAAAAAACCAACGTCGAATAAAAGCTCATTAAGGGAGTGCCACTTAATTTTAGTGATTGTACCAAGCAATTTTCTGTGTTTATTCACCAAAGTGATTTGTAAATTGATATCTCATGGTTAACAGATACCAAATATGTACCTGTAAATCCAGAAAATCTGTTTGTACATATTCTATATCTAATTAATGCCGAATAGGCTACACCTACATCATGTAGTCATTTGCAGAGAAAATCTTTAAAAGTAGGTATGATTTAAGTAAATTAGAACTATGAACTTTAATACTGTGAATGAAGTTATCTTCAAGATCGTTTGCTCCATTTCAACAGTTTTCCCTATAATAAGCAATTACAATCCAATATTGAAATCAATTGTTAAATTCAAATCTAGTTAAATAAGAAGTCCAAATGATTTATACCCTTTGAGTCTATGTATTTAATACTCTGAAACTAGATATTATTAGAATATATTAGAATACTATAAATGACTCGAATGTGTTATAAATGGAACTTGAATTGCTCGAACAGCAATTCGTAACAGACCAACAAAAATGGCAAAAGTGCAATTAAACATTTTTAGTTTTTTACAATTCCACAATAGAAGTGGATTCGACTGTTGAGTAGTTAGCAAAATACCAAGAGAGTTGGGTTTTGTTTATTTATTTCCAGAGATAACTTCGAATATTCAATACACAATTGCTTACAATTTGTTGTTGTATTCCCGAATGTAAACATTTTTTTATGGTAGATTGGAGAAGTTGCTTATTTTTGTAGACTATCTTTTCGTTTTTGCAATGATTGGGATGTAAACAAACTACATCATGTTTTAGAAAATATGAATAATGCAGGGCAAACATAGTCAACTCAGTCAAACAATGACGAGTTTGCGGTGCCAACACGTTTTATAGAAATTTTTTTTATCTCACTTACTTTCTTTCTATGCAGAATATGTAGCTGGACTGTCTGGTAAATCATGCCTAACGAATGTTTCCTCTAAAGCTCAGGTTGCTAGAGGTGACCGACGATTTGTGCATTATTTCTTTCCATACGAGATTTTTTTCCATAAGGAAGTGGACTAGTCTGACTCATCTACTGCTTGAAAGCATCACCATCTGCTTTTCCAATGAAGCATAGTATTTGAATTTCATCCTGGACAACAAATTTCTTTGGGCTAAATATATCAGGTCGAAAAATTGCAAGATATTCTCGGCTTTCTGCCTGTGTGAAGCAAGACACGTGACTTGTCATGGAGCAGAGTGCTTGGGGTATGGTTCCAAAACTAATCTAGTTTCCGGCGCTTGTGTCTCTCCTTTTTATAGATGTGCTCGGATTTGTTTTAAATAAAAAGAACTTAAGTATCATTGGTTCGAAATATAATTGATACTATACATTTGAAATATGATATCATTCAAATGTCCTCCACGGAATGACTTGCATGAATGGAAACGTTTGACCCAATTTTCCATGACTTATTTCATATTTCTTAAAAGCTGAGGCAGGCTCACAGAAAAATGATAGCCGATACATAAAGATGACCAACGAATACTTGTTTCCAAATTGCGGTGTTCCCGGAGAGTGGAGCTAGGTGTCATGCGATCAATACCTGGGATTTATTGAAAGCAGAGTCTGATGAGATGGTAGTTTAAAGATTGTGACCTATATGTGCCGAAAATGTGCCGCTCGCTTATTTCCAAATTAGTTCAAAAATTTTACCAACAAATTGCAGCTTTGTGATTGCTAGTTGCGGTGCTCATATACCCGAAATTATCTTCAAATGTTAAATGATGAAATTATGTTTCAAATAAAATCATTCTTGAGATCAAAAGCCAATGTAATGTATTTTTTTTTTAAATTAATTTTCCGGATCCTTTTAAAAAACCACGCTTTATATTGTATTTTGAAGGTACTGCAGTTCTATAAATCAGTACTGAAAATGACCACTCGTAGCAGCTTTTATTTTTTATCATATGATTTTATTACACAGTTGGCTTTTAATCTCAAAAAAAAAGTCAATTGCTATTCGAAGTAGCTGTCATTTTCGCTCACTACCTTAAAGCCATTTTGAAGACCTCTTTATTCTGGTAGACGTTTCAATAAAAGCGCACATCTGTGTGCTGCACAGATACACAGCTCTGTGTAATCTCGCCTTTAAAAAAAAAAGCGATTTCCAGGGCGTCAATCCGTACTCATAAGTACCATATACCAATCCTGTCTGTCGAATTACAAAAATCTCCTTTGAAAGCGGCCGGTTATATACCTTAGCTTAGAGTATGTGATGCCCAAAATTTTTAAGTATTTTTACAAGCTAAAAGCACATTCATTTCATGTGATGGTTTTGTAAGCAATGCTCCCTTAAATTACATATGCACGTATAGAAGCAATTCTTGGTAGTATGGCTTTGAGCTCAAGACATTTAAATTCAACTTATTCAACAACTTATATAGAAAAAACACGAAAAGTATGGATATGGATAGTATATAACGTACAGCATAATGGTAATTTAAATTACAAAAGTCTATGCATATGAATAAAATAAATAAAAAAATTAAGGATTCTAATGACCATGTTTCAAATGCAAGGCATACGTACGATGCTGTGTTTTATTTTGAACTGGGTTAAATGATTTTTTCTACACGTCTTTGTATTCTCTGGGTCCCAACAATTTTATTGTCGCATGGAAACACGTCCCATTTAAATAATCAACCTAACAGTTTTCAATGCGAATGTTGAATAATAGAATTTTCCCTGGGTTTTGTTTAAGAACTACATGCTGGTATATTTAACTGTGTTTAACATTGATGAGGCCTTGCCCTGGTATGCTCCAAGAATTCATTTTTTTTTGTGCCTATGTATGTGAGTTTGTATAATTGCCGCCTTATTGCAGACCGTGATCTCCACAGAGAAGGTTTATTTTTCTTGACCCTCTAGGCTATAAATAAAGACTGAAAAATGTATCTGCGGTTAAAACATTTACATGGTCTTTAAATTTTACTTTAGCCGACTTACATATCTGCGATTGAAGTAATGTCCCTTTGCCAATGTTGTTTTGCGTGATGTCTGGGAAGACATAATTCATTTTATTTATACCTAAGGTTACAAACTTAAAGCTAAAAAATGAGTAAGAATCTGAGAAAATGTACAACTTTCAAAGCGACCTTGTAGATGGGAAAAAAATTGCGATTTTTCACAATTAACGCAATAAGGAGAATTGACATTTCAAGCTCATAAATAAATAATGACACTTAACGAAAACATGAACATAAAACGAGGAAGTTACTGTAGTCGCAATCGCGTACCTTTATTTAATATTAATCTGCGTCTATTTGAAGGTAATTGCATCATTAAGTAATTGGTTGGAAATGAGAAAATATTATGGGAAAATGGCCCTTGGAAAAACTATAAGAATATAAAGTTAATTATCAACAGGAAAAACAAAGTTGAATACCTGTCTTCTTATATTAGGCAGACATCAAACTGTGCAGTAGTGGGTACGTGAACTGTAACTTTTATTCACTATTGTTTAAAAAAAAAAAAAAACTATAAACAGGGGGTAAACTTAAGTTGTCGTCTGATAGATATCACCACCGTCATATGTATGTATATATTATTGTCTATTTGTGTGCGTCTGAAAACACAAATGTGCCAAGAAAAAAAACAACTGCAACTACGAGTACATACTGCTTAGTTAGTAAGATATATGCTTTAGTTATTTAGGTCATGTAGCAAAATATATAATTTTGGTTAATCTTATATGATTTACGGTTCTAGAAAGTTCTTTAACTTCGAAATTCCTGTTTCTTTTCCCCTTGACCTTGGTCATTTCATCTCTATTTATCTCACAGACTCCTTTTGGAGTCTGTTTTAGAACGGACGAGTATATTAGAGAGTAGATACCATAATATATATAATCCTAGGATCGTTCCACCAGTCAATACTATTTCCGGCTTCGAATACAATCGGAAGGAACGGGGGTTAATAGACTAATAAAAGTTGTAGTATTATCATATACCTTTACTAATATGACTACCAGACGTAAGCAACGGACTGTGTTCATTATAGGTCGCAAGATAATATTCCTTAACTATATTTTGAGTTTTTCAAAAAGTAAAATGATTCTACACGACACCATATCTGGCCTTGTTGTTAAAAATCAGGAAAGTGTCGAATACGAGAAAAACCTGTATTGAAACGATGCTTTAGTGCTTCGATTTCGGACACTGTAAAAACTTGCCAAAGCTCTAACAACCGAACGAGTTTGTGTATTAGATGCAAAGAAGACCACAGTCAGACCAAATTTTTTGCTTTGCATAACTGGCTCACCGACGCAACAAATACAATAATTCAGCGATTTGGGTTTGCGGAAACGCTTCCATCTAGCAATACTCGGAGCAACCTGATTATTTTACACATATTTGCATATATAGATAATATATACCATATAGTTCTGTTATCGAAATATTCTTCGACAGACTTGTCGCCGACACTATTGCCAAGAGTCCTGTCATAATGGCAGGCGATTTCAATGCATTGACCTCAAAATGAGACAGTTCATATACAAATCGCAGAGGTACAGCTTAACTTAAGGCATTTGAACATTGATGCAAATACGTTTAGAGCACCAAGATCAGGTTTCTATCATTGCTATTACTTTTGTAATATTATTCAATATCTGTACATAATGCGTCAATGTCTAGGCTAGGTACGGGAAAACACCGCGGAACTGAGGTCGGTATGCCACCGAGCGAGAAGAACTTATCAGCGTTCCCGAACTCGGGATGTCGACGACCAGCAGGTATTTTGTACAAGTAATCCATATCGAGAATTCGATTAAAAAAAGTGATTAAGTCTAGTAAACGCCTTTGCTTTAGAGATTTTAGCGAACGACTTAATCACGAGGTACAGCTCATTAAATTGTATCAATGAGGCTGAAAGGACCCCGCGATACGTCTATAGATAGTAGAGTACTGGTTGGTCAAATTCATCTCGAGAGCTATGATTACACGCGAAGAATTGCTCAAAGCATGGAAAAAGGTGCGACATAAAAATTACCGGGACTGGATGGTGATCCAAATAAACACTTAAAGATCGCTATTAAAGCACGACCGGACTTATTTGCCGTAATGTTTAACGCGTGTCTTTAATTGGGCCATTGGAAGCGCCAACGGCTATTCTTTTGCCAAAGGCGAAAGGGAACTGAAATTATCCTTCATTCCATCGCTCTATTTGTTCACTTGACACAGTCGCAACTGAAACAGCAGGAGATCTATCGGAACACCAATATAATTTTCGTAAGTCGCGGTCAACAGTTGAGGCAACAATTACGATAATAACTAGAGCTCAAAACGTAATACAGAGAATGCGCTGGAAAGGCGGCGCCATTATCACCCTGGACATGAAGAATGCATTTAACTTGACGAACCGGCAACTGATTATGAGCTGTCTTTACCGAATAGAAATACCCAACAATCTCCGTAAAATGATAACGAAGAATTTCTCGAATACAATCCCCCTCTATAACTCTTACGATGGAGTTAAAGAGTACAAAGTCACTGGCGATATAACGCAAGGCTTAGTCTTAGGATCCATACTATGGAACCTACGAAGTGTCGATTACTACAGCAACGAAACGATCGCCGCCGGTTAACTAACAACGGTTTGGAACTCGCAGTCCATAAAACTAAAGCTGTGCTTACTACGAGTAGGAAAATTCGCAAAACGATAACGATTAGATTTGGAGGGCATGAAATTCTTTCTCAGCCGTTTCTCAAGTACCTCGAATTTGTGATTGACAGTCTACAAGTTTTAAAAATTACCTAGACCAGCTATGTGAAAAATAATCGAATACTGTAAGAGCATTTACAAGGCTGATGAGTAATATCGGAAGCCCAAAGCAGAACAAAAGACTCATTATTCCTGGAGCAGCGAGATCTATATTCATGTATGCAGCGGAAATATGATCAAATGCTGCAAATATTATGTAAGTCTTATATGAGGGGAATCAAATTTCTCCAAAGCCTTAGCGCACTGAGAGTTGAGAGTGCATTTCTAACTGTTTCGCATAATGTTATACTCGTCGTATCTTCAATACTTACTGTCGATATACTTGCTGACGAAATAGAAAAACTCACAACAACAATGAAACATATCCTTCAAATTAACATCGTCTTACACCAAGTATCGATTAATCGAAATCACGGCGAAACAAACTTCTTTTCGACTTAGTTCTTGACGGGACATGGCTGCTTCAGGTAATATCTGCTTAAACGCAAACATGAAAACATCGCAAACTGTCCATATTATGAAACTGTCTCGCCGGAAAACGCGGAACACGTGTTTTTTCACTGTCCACGGTACGAATGCAAGTGCCATTCGGTACGGTACGGATTGCCTTACGGGCACAATTTGAAGAATGGCCCACACCCGATAATACATTTGCATCTATACTTCAAAACGAGGACAATTGGGCTCTTGTTAATAAAATACCAGTGCATACACTCAACAACCTTAGATGGTTGTAGACCGTCAACGTGAAACGAAAGGGTGAAATAATCGAATCATAAAGCCTTCAAACTGAACTTCGCGAAGTAATGCCTTACGACGCGACGGTACCACTATACCAGAAATCGGTCTGTTCAGGTGGAGGTGGTTTTAGCTCACAATAATCCGGCACTACCAATGGGAGTCGGTTTATTAGAAAAAAATTGATTCGAATCTGCAGAGACAGGGCTGATGCTCTACAAAACCCTGACCTTGCCAGTTTAGACGCAAAACAGGAAATCAGACCTGAATCCGGATTATTTCTAAGGAAGAGCTCTTTATCAGATATTCGATCCTGTGTGCGAGGAGGAGAGAAGATAATTGAAGTGTAAACTCTATGATCCATTATACTAAAATATGAAGATATGTAGGTTAACAAGATAAAGCAGGGATACTACTCGGACTTTATTTCCATTCTCGGGACGACCATATATTCGATGTCGCCAAAAATGCTGCGAAATGTCTAGGTTTCCTCAAACGATGGAAGAAATACTTTTCCCCTTCTGAGCTGGCCTCAATATATAAGGCGTTCATCCGCCCAAAATTGGAGTACAATGCAAACATCAGGTGCAGGTGCGCTTAAAATATCTCTGCACCTGCCAGATAGGACTCAAAACCGTGCGATAAAACTCATAGGCAATGCTAATATCACCCAGTCAATGGACACCCTCGAACAGCGACGAAATGTTTCGTGTTTCACTTTGTTTTATCGCTATTTCCACCATCAGTGTTCTATAGAAATCGCCAGTATCCTTCCGCCCCTTCAAACCTTCAACCGCAACGCCCGTCTCGCTATGAATGGTGATCAGTATACCCTCAAGCCAACTTTGGGACATACGCTGAAATATCGTGATTCGTTCCTAAGCCGCACAACTCGCTTGTGGAATGCCCTGCCGAGCTCTCTATTTCCTAGTCATTTAAAACGTACGAGTACATCGGTACGGTGTGCAGACATTTTAAGGGTAAAAAAATCACCTTATAAAGTTAGTGGTCATTTTATTTGGTTATAATCTGAAACTGTGGTTATAATAGTTTTCTTATTTCTACTTATATAATATTATAACATTTGTTAAAGATTTTTAATCTTTTTTTTGTTTTTTTTTTTAATTCCAGCTCTAAACGTACAGTTGACTTTGGGCTAGCGCGTGGTTTCTCTGGTACACAAGAAGCCAAACATCGAATGGGATTGGCTGCAGCCAATTTCCCTGGAGGACCAGGACGAAGGCGACGATCCGAAACAGAGGCCTGAATCTTTCATTAAATTGAAAATACTGTTCCCGGAATATATTAATTTATTTTATTTATTTAACTTTTGTGTTTAATTATTTTTTTTGTGAAATGTATTTATTGTATATGTTAAAAGTGTTGTTATTCTGTTAAATGATTTATTTTAGAGATAGTTTTAATGGGAAATGTAAAAAATAGACTTAATAGTACGAGTAATATACACGCATACATACATACACACATAAATATACTTATACTTTCCTTGTTATACAATATTAAATGACAAACAAGAATGTAAACTACTTATTTATAAATAACAATGATTCCTAAAAGAGTTTGTATTGTAATTAGAAAAAAAAAAACAAAAACGAAACGTACATACATATATACATAGCATGCATTTATATATACATATTACAAAAGGATGAAAATTAAACAAAAAAAAACATTAGCAGTCCTACCGGCACAACATTTACTGGTAGTTTCATAGGTAGGTTTGTAGGTTTATTATTCAGGCCCCCGAAAAAAAAACAATAAGCTCACAAACATTCTAAGAACAGCTTAAAGTCCACAAATGCTTCACCTAACAGACGTAGAAAGTACATGCATGTGTAATATTGGCATACACATATAAATCAAGTGTAAACAAGCAACGTTTGTAAATTAAGTTGTACGAGTAGACTATCGATAATTTTACGTATGTGTATGCATATAAATATGAGAAACTCTTATCAATATGCTTAATCATTGATCTTTGTAATTTCCAGAAATCATCATTAAATAAAAACTATCTATTAAAAAGCACATATACCTTGTCTTTATCTATGTAGATGTTTGATTTAAGTTCACTACATTCTTTCAGACCCACATCTCTCTTATTTTGAAGCCAATGTACTTAGATGTCATAATTTTGGGTAAATTAATGACCGGCAAATATAGTATTAATTAAGTGATTCGTCTTCCATAGGATATGGACTATGCAACCATATGAACAGCTTTCCAACCAGAGATTTTATCCGATCTATGGAGAGTGGAAAAGCGTTAAGCAGACCATCCAGCTGGACCTAAATTTGTGACTTGAGCGTAAACCCAAGTAAAACTGAATTGTCAGCGCTATGAGAAGTCATCAATGTCTAAAGAACAGCTGAAGTTTTCTGGGAGATCAGACGAGTGGCCTCTCTTTATAAGTTGGTGGAGAAATTCTTCAGCAAGCTGTGGCTTTACCCAGTATGAAAACATGCTTCATCTTCAACAATGCCTGAAAGGAGAGGCTCTGGAGTCAGTTCGCTTTAGGCTTCTTCATCCAAATCAGGTCTAAGGTGTTATCAAAAGATTACAAAAAATATGGTCGGCCTGAATTCATTATTTAGTCGCTCTTAGAGAAGATTAGAAGGGCACCTGCGCCTAGGTATGACAAACTTTAAACGATGATTGACTTTTCACACGGGATAGACAATGCTTGAGCCTGATGGAAGTCACTAAAATGTGCGCTCATCTTAATAATCCTTGCCTTGCTATAAGAGCTAGTAGAAACGTTGCCAGTGCAAATTAGATTAACTTGGGGAAATGTACAAGCAGACGGTGTCTTTCGTCGATTTATCCGTGTTTACCGATTGGCTTTCTCAAGTAGCGAGTGCCGCGTAGGAGGTCACGTTCAAGGTCGCCCTGTCGGAACCAAGGACAAATAAAAAACGAAAGCTATCATAGCTATGCACTAAGAAGCAAGAACTCAAGTTGAAAAAAAGTACTATACGTGTAAGAACAACTGTAAAAAGCTTGCTTCATGCGAACAGTTTTCACAGATGTCTTTACAAGAAAGATGGAACCTAGTTAAACGTCTACATATTTGTGGAACGTGCTTACATTGACATGGTAGTTGTCGCTGTCTCTGATGGATGTACCTACCGGCACAACTCGCTTTTGCATAGCAATGCGGCACTGCCGAATGCAAGGCGCAATTTCAGCACGAACACAAAACAGCCAGCTACAAGTAGAGAGCTGCAAGGTGGTGGATTTTACAGTGGTACAATTCATCATCCAGATGCAGCGATTACATTTTTCAAAATTGTTCCCGTAAGCGTACACTACAACAACAAGTCAGTAGACACCTTCGCTCTCATTGGTGATGGATCATCAGTTACACCCTTTGATGAAGAATTAGCAATAGCACTCGATGCAAAAGAGGATAATGAGCCATTATGTCTTAGGTGGACGTTAAATACCCATCGCCTTGAAGAATCGTCTAAAAAGATAACCTTCAAAATATCGGCACTGGGAGTAAATCAAAGATTTTTGCTTTTAAGTGCGCATAAGGTAAGTTCTCTTGATCTTCCGAAACAATCCGTTGATGCTCGCGCTCTATTGGAAAGTTACAGGCACTTAAAAGGACTTCCAAGAAAATCCTATCGGAATGCGAAGCCTCAAATGCTGAGAGGTTTGCAACACTGGACACGAGAAGGCAATGCTTCTGAACCAGCTGCCATCAAAACCAGGTTAGGATGGGCACTCTTTGGATCTTCTTCGACGGGTACTAAACCCAACCTGAAGAAAGTCGATTGTCAAAGTAAAATCAATTTACGCATGCATGAGACAGTTATGATAGGGCTGTTCAAATACTGGAAGAGAAAGCAATTTTTTGGGGGAACAGGTATGCCGTACCTCTTCTGTGGAAATACCATAATGCACCCCTACTTAAGACAAAAGCGATGGCAGGAAAAAGATTTGACTGTCTCGAAAAGCGACTTTCAAAACCTAATTGAAACGTTGAATGGTAAAATCGAACTATACGTAAAAAAGGGATACGAAAAAAGGTTAGAGGAACATGAAGTCAACAACACTGAACCACCAATATGGTACTTACCAATTTTTCGTGTCACAAACCCAAACAAACCAGATAAGCTGCGCATAGTATGGGACGCTGCAGCGAAAGTCTAAGGAGTATTGCTTAATTCCTTTTTATTAAAAGGACCGGACAATCTACCAGAGCTTTGCTTCTCTTTCGATTTAGAGAAGTTTGCAATATCGAGAGACATACACGAGATGTTTCATCAGGAAAGAATACTAGAAGAGGATAAAAACGCTCAACGATTTTTATGGCGAAATTTAAAAACTGGAATTATTAAAGTATTTCAAATGCAGGTCATGCCTTTTGGGTCAACATGTTCACCATTTTGCGCTCAATTTATCAAGAACAAAAATGCACAGAAATGAGAGACAGTACCCAAGAGCATCAAAGGCGATTATAGAAAATCACGATGTACTCGTAGACAACTTTCTAGACAGTGTTGACACAGAGGAGGAGGCTATAAATCTGGTAAATGAGGTGATATATATTCATAAAGAAGCAAGGTTTGAGATAGGAAAGTTTATCTCAAACTCATCAAGGGTTTTAAAACCACTTCAATCGGAAACATCGGATCAAAAAAAGGTCTTTAAAGATAACACTCAAAGCGACTTTGAAAAGTTACTGGGAATGTGTTGGTCACCAACCACTGATCAATTCGCCTATACATTTAAGTCAAGTAACATGGACAATGACGTTATGAGCAGAGCGCGCATTCCTAAAAAACGCGAAGTCTTAAAGGCACTCATGTGCACCTTCGATTCCCTTGGTTTAATTGCCAATTTCACCATACATCTTAAAATCATTCTACAAGAAATCTGGTGCTATAGGGGGAGGAGATTGGGATGAAGAAATAAAAGATCGACAGTTTGATAAATGGAACAACTGGTTAAGTCTCATTCCTAAAATAAAATTATTATATATCAACAGAAGGGACTTTAACAAACTTCAACTCGGAGATGGAAGTTGTGTGCAGTTACTTGTATTCGTGGATGCGGGTGAGGATGCGTTCGCCGCAGTAGCCTATGTAAGGGCTTCAAACATGGATCAGGTGGAATGCTTACTTATAAGCGCGAAAACAAGAGTGGCTCCAATCAAAACTTTTTTAGCGGCTGGAACTGGAAGCGGCTGTTCTTAGAGTCAGACTTGCTAAGTTCATTCAAAGCAGTCACTCTATACACTTTGACAGAGTATTCTTTTGGACGGGCTCCCAAGTAGTCTTAAGATGGATAAAATGCAGTAACAAAGCATACAAAAACTTTGTGGCAGTACGAATTGGTAAGATACTCGTACTTGAGAACACCGACGAGAGTAATTGGAGATGGGTTCCTAGTAAGGACAACGTGGCAGATGACGCTACTAAATATAAGATCAACTGTGATTTCAGCTCTACGCTATGGCTTACAAGACCGAAATTTCTGCGTTAAAGTCCTCGAAGTTGTCCCAAGGATGATATTGATACTCAAGCATGTGAAATAGGTAATGAAGAAGTAGAAGAATGTTATACTTATTTATGAATGTTTATGAATATCATATAAAATTTCGTCATCTATTCAATGAGACATTGGTAAATGAGTTACGGCAGCTTTATTACATTCCAAGTCTTAAACGTGTTTTGAAGAAAATTCAAGGAAATTGTCAACACTTTAAAAATAAACGGGGTGATCCACTGCCTCCACTGATGGGACAACTAACACGAGCACGTCTGCAGCCTTTCCTGAAGCCGTTTTCCAATACAGGAACCGATTATTTCAGGCCACTTTTTATCAAAGTTGTAAGACTCAAAGAAAAGAGATGGGGAATGCTACTTACCTGCCTGACGGTACGAGCAATCTACATAGAGATGGCTCGTTATCTCACTAGTGACTGCTGCATAATGGGCTTTAAGAGATTTGTTTCGAGAAGAGGAATTCCCAAAAAAGTATATTCCGACAATGGAACGAACTTTCGCGGAGCGAGTAAGAAATTAAATCTAGCCATACGAAATCTAAACAAAAATGCATTTGCACGAGAATTCAAAGTGCAATTAAAGTGGAATTTTGTTCCCCCATTAGCGGGAGTTGAGAACGCATGGTTCGATTTGTTAAACAAACACTTGCAGAAATAACACCAACTCAGTCATCGGCTGACCTCCCAACCGTGCAGACCTATTTCTTTGGTGTATCAAAGTGCTTGCATTTTTCATAGTTTTATCACTTCCAAATATAAATTGTGAGTTTTTCCATATTTTCTCATTTTTCCTTTTCCTAATCCAATAAAAATAGATACCAAGTGAATACTTTTGTTTCTGTAATAAAACACATTTTGTCGGCATGGCTCATAAGCCTGCCCACAAATCGGGTAACCGGTTCGGCAGTCTTGATGAGTACAACCTTTCAGACCCCCTGAACCCCCTCCTATCCCCCCGAATAAAATATTGAAACCATCCAGCCGTATATTCTCCGATTTTCCCGAACTACCTACAAAAACAATTTACAAAAACCCTCGCTTTGTACACATAACCTCCAAAGACAAACCTCTTTCTTCTGTCAGTGTTTTTGTGTTAAAAAAAATCATTGATTCAATCAGCACACATTATCAAAAGATCTCCCTGCTTAGGGATGGCTCTTTATTAATTCTCACTAAAGACCAGAATATAGCTGACAAATTTATAAAATCGAAAGCCTTTCAAACCATTTGCCCAGTTGAGATAAAACTCCACGCTAAGCTCAATCACTCCAAAGGCATTGCATATGCACCCTGCCTTATAAATGTTCCCGAACCCGAAATCATGAGTGAACTTAAGTCACAAAACATAACCGACGTCTACAAATTTACCAAAATGAATTCAGACGGGAAACAAATCCCCACAGGGCTTATGATATTCACCTTCGATTTATTTCAAATTCCAAGCACAATTGAAATTGGCTGGTATAAAACCAAAATCTCAGAATAATTCCCTAACCCCATGCGGTGTCGGCAATGCCAACTTCTCGGACACACAAAAAAATGGTGCAAAAAGCCAGCTGCTTGTGAAACTCGTAATCTCCCTCCCTATGAAGACAAAAGGTGCACGCGCACCTTCTGTGCAAATTGTGCTGGGACCCACCCCGCCTCATCTAAAATATGCCCAAGATATATCCAAAGCAAAGAAATCATTGAGACAAAAACAAAAAATAAATGCTCCTTAGCTGAAGCCAGGCGCATTCATTCAGAACGGAACCCCAAAACTTTTCCCCTCTCCTCTGATCTGTATTCAACTAAACTCGAAAATCAAACCCGCGAAATAAGCAATCCCATTCCATCCACTTCTTCTTCTTCTTTCAGTCCCTGTACTGCCGCTGCCACTTCTTCTTCTTCCAGTCACTCTACAACCTCTCCCTTTTCTTCTTCCAAACACTGCACTACCACTGATAACGAAAAAAAAATCCCACTAAAACCGGTTTATTATCACAAGAAAAAAACATAACACATAACCCACTTAAACATTCAACAACACAAATTACAAACATCCAAAAACAAATAGGTGAATCTACTTCTCTTACGAGGGAAAAATATCCACCAGTCTCTGCTTCAACCTCCTATGAAGTTAAAACTAAATCCTCTCTCGATCTACCGCAATTACAACAAGCATATCTTACCAAAAATACTTCAGCATCAACACCAACAATTAATAATACCAATAACACTCAGAGTAAAATCTCTCATCAAAAACCCTCTCTTCTAACACAAAGTGCAATGATTATAGACGTAGATGACAGGCCTTAACATAATAAATACTTTATCATCAGGTGGGGGAGCGCCTTCTACAGGTACATTAAATTGTACTGGTAACAAGGTGCCTTCCACCGCCTATAACCATATAAAAATACTGCAATGGAACATGAATGGTTATTTTAATAACTATCATGAGCTTCAATTGCTTATCAAAGAAATAAAACCTTGTATTATCTCTATTCAAGAGACACATATTAAACATAATTTTCAACCGTTTCCACCAAAAGGATATTCACCAAGATTCCACAACTTACCACACATCACAAATTCCAAACAAGGTACTGGACTTCTAGTACACAAAGCAATACCCCACAAGTTCTTTCCGATTGATTCCAACATATCTGCCCTCGCTGTGGAGATAGAACTAAAATTCAAACTTACCATCATCTCAATTTATATTCCACCAGACCAAATATTTAACTCCAATGATCTCGAAAGCATTGTAAAAAACATTACAACCCCAATTTTTATAACCGGGGATTTTAATTCTTGGTCCCCCGCATGGGGTTCTCCCAGTATCAATAATCGTGGGAAGTTAGTTGAAAACTTCATCGCAAATTCCGGACTAGCAATTTTGAATGACGGGCGACCCACCCACCTATCGACCCACGGTACATACTCTCACATCGATCTTTCGCTCATCTCTCCCCACCTCACCCAAACATCTTCCTGGGAGGTCTCCGATGACTTAAATGGTAGTGATCATTTCCCGATTCTTACCAAAATATCTTTAGACACCAGTTCATTCCTACAAAAGTCACAACCGAAATTCCTTACAGACCTAGCCAACTGGGATCTCTTCCAAGCCGAACTCTCCACCCGAATCTCTGCCCAACCATCCCCAGCTAACATTAACACGAATAAAGAATCCGCTTTTATTACCAAGATAACTCGCTCTGTGGCAAATTTGGCAATCCCTCAGACCACAAATAAGACCCACCACAAAACATTTCCGTGGTGGGACCAAAATCTTAGCATCCTTCGAAAAAAAAAAACAAGATACATTCAAAAAATTCAAAAAGTTTCCAAACGATGTAAATTTAATCCTTTACCGGAAAGTCAATGCCCAATTTAAAAGAGCAGCTAAGACAGCGAAATTATCTTGCTTCACTAAATTTACTGAGGGAATAAATCAAAACTCAACCCCCAAAAAAATGTGGGCCGATATTAAAAGTTTTACAGGAAATTTTGTCCCCTACACAATTAAAATTATGAAAACCGATTCAGAAAACATCACATGCCCCTTTAAAATCAACGACTTTTTTGCCAAATGTTGGGAAAACATTCAAGATGACTCCAATTTCCACCCAAATTACGTTGCAGAGAAATACAAGTGCTTACAGGAAGTCGATCCAACGTACACTATCTCTCCTTCAACAAACTTAATAGAATCTACCATTAACATTATAGAGTTGGAAACCAGCTTGCGGTCTGCTAAAGGGAATACCCCTGGATTCGACCGAATTACTTACTCAATGCTAAAAAACAGTCCACTTTGTTTCAAAGATAGGTTATTTTAATTGTATAACAACATACTTGGTAGTGGAGTTATTCCGCAAACATCGAAAGTGGCAACCATCGTGCCGATACGGAAAACCAACAAAGACCATACTTGTATCGAAGGATACCGTCCGATCTCACTCCTGCCCTGCCTTTCAAAAATCTTAGAAAAAATAATTTCCAAGCGCTTATCCTGGTGGCTGGAAAAAAATAAGTTAATTGACACCAACCAAACTGCTTTCAAACCTGGCTGCGGGACCCTAGATTCACTTCTTCATTTAGATACTTCCATATCCTCGGCTCTCTCAGAAAAAAATCACATTTCGATTTTATCTGTGGATTTTGAACGAGCGTTTGACAGAATAGGTATCCATGTCATTTTAAACCAGTTAAAAGAATGGAAGATTGGTCCAAAAGATTTCAACTATATAAAAGCCTTCCTTACCAACCGCAAATTCCGCATTAAGACTAATAATAAAATTTACTCACAAATTCATAATTTAAAAAATGGCATTCCCCAAGGTTCCCCCCTTTCAGTAATCTTATTCAAAATAGCGTTCAATAAAATAAGTAAAATAACTCGGGCATATCCTCAAACACATCACGTCCTTTATGCAGACGATCTTATTTTGTTCACTAAATTAAAAGACTTAGCAGAAGTAACACACCTATATTTAAGAATAATTAAAAACTTGGTTAATTGGGGTGAAACCTCAGGGGCGAAGATATCTTTTTCTAAATGTGAGCTATTACATATTTGTAAAAAACATAAATGTCCAAAATTAATACAAAATGTAACATTTAATAATATAAGTATCAAAAATGTGAACTTTTCAAAAATATTAGGCATTATATTCGAATCTAATTATAGTTTTAAGCAACATTGTATTAATTTTAGGAGAAGCCTTACTACCAGGGTAAATATTATTAAGTTTCTTTCATCAAAGAAAAGTAACTGCAACGTAAACACACATGTTAAGGCTGTTCAATCTATAATTTTATCAAAAATTGATTACGGTCTACCAATTTATGGGAAAAGCTCGAAAGCATCTCTTCAACTAATTTCTACGCCATACCATGCCGCTGTAAGAACTTGCTTAGGCGCCTTCCATTCAACGCCCATCAAGAACATACTGGCCGAATCTGGACTCCCTAACCTAAAAGAAAGAATCGAGTTCTTAACTAGGAAAATCGTTCTAAAACTAAATGCATCATTCAGAACACCTATACATGATGATACAAAAATGCTACTAAGGCGGAAAAAAA
This sequence comes from Volucella bombylans, assembly GCA_949129095.1. NCBI lineage: Eukaryota > Metazoa > Arthropoda > Insecta > Diptera > Syrphidae > Volucella > Volucella bombylans. The sequence continues at coordinate 36,296,866 of OX422141.1, read as the reverse complement.
ACCCAAAATACCCATCCGTATTGAGCAAGTCACTGAAATTGGCGACAGAGCTTAAAATTCCAATTGATATAGGACACAAAACTAGCCTTAACTCCCCTCCATGGTATCTCCCAAAACAATCCATTTTAACCAACCTTTCAAATTATAATACTCGTAAATCTAATACAAACAATGATATTTACAAGGCATTGTTTAAGGAATTGAAGGAGAACCATAAAAGACTCGGATGGAATTTTCTGTTCACAGATGCTTCCAAATCAAACGATGGAACCTCATACGCTGTAGTCACGGAAGAAGACTGCGTCGTCAGTAAAGGGCTGCTCGTTTTTACATCTTCAACATTTACAGCTGAGGCTTTCGCGATACTCCAAGCTATTAAATCTGCAAAAAATAAAAAAACCCTAATATTCACCTCATCTTTAGAAGCAGTTCAAAATATCAATAACTCCAGCGACATAATAGCCGATATCCGGGACAAACTAATTACCAAAAAATAGAATATCAAACTGGCATGGGTTTCCGGGCATGTAGGCATAGTTGGAAATGAATATGCCGATTCTGAAGCTAAATTAGCTCTCAAACAACCGCTCATCTCTTTCATTCAATATAACAAAAAGGACACATTAAACTATATAAAAAACCTGTATGAAAAACAAAAATATGTATGATTGGCTCGAATATTAGCACCACTATTCAAGTATTAACTCTGGAGCTGTAAAGGCAACTTTTCCTACGGAACTACCTAGACCTATGGTAATAAAATACATCCGACTTAGATTGGGGAATACAATTACTACTCACAAACACTTAATGACGAAAGAGCCAGCACCTCATTGCAATTTCTGCAATCAAGGGGCAACGTTAAATATTTTACATATCCTTCAATGCACACACATCAATTCAACCCCTTTATCCATCGCTAATAAGACTTTCAAAGAGCTTTTAACCGTAATATCATCAAATAACATAAAATTTGTTAACGAAATAGTTTCAAGACTGAACATAATCATTTAATCTAAGATATCTCAATGAGCCAAAGGCCCTGGTAACTAGTGCTTTATTTATATAACTATTGATTTGTAATTTTATTATTTGTCAATAAAGTTTTAATAATAATAACACCAACTCAAAATCCTAGCGACGAATTGTTACTGAGCATGATGGCGGAAGCGGAGAGTATTGTGAATTCGAGGCCTCTTACCTATGTGCCAATCGATTGTGAGAATATAGAGGCAATTAACCGAGAATGCATGAGCAAGGAGTAGGTCAATGATGGCCACGCAGTTAGAAGGAGTTGGTTCGCTGCCGAAAAGTACGCCGAAGCCTTTTTGGCGTATATGGCTGCGAGAGTACTGACTCGGCGCACAAAATGGTTCACGCCACAAAAACCATTGAAGGAGGGAGACATAGTTCTTATAGTTGATCAAGGCAACCCTAAAAAACCTAGCCTAGAGGGAAGGTGCTTAAAGTACGAGTACTACCAGGAAAAGATGGAATAGCTCGCAGAGCAGTTGTTCAAACCCGGCAATTAAGCTAGCGGTGCTTAATGTCTACAAGTTCGAGGGGAGTGGTAACAGGAGCCCCTCATCAAGTTACCAGGTGGAATGTAGGCGAACTTGGATACACTACCAAGCTTGGTATTGCCGAAAAATATTTGACGAAACCAAGTGTCAAACATCCCGCCAATTGACTTTTTTGGCGGCTTCCTTCTGTAGCTTCCTTCTTTCTTTTTCACTCTGGATGGCGATAAGGCAACACCAAATTTATTTTGACTAAGAATATTAACCTACTTAAATCTATATTTTTTCTAAATAAAAAAATACCTACTAGTAGTATCATAAGATTTAAAATAAACCTAGAAATAAATGTAAGTTTCTAAGCTAAAATAATTGAAATGTGTAATAATAAATAGAATATCCTTTACAGGGATTGAATTTCAGAAACTCGATTTTTCTTTTATTTTCATTTAGTACATATATGTTAGTATTTAATTCAACACACTGTATTGGTGCAACAATGCAATATTTGTGTGGTACAACATAGACCAGAAAAAAAGAATCATTTAAAGAAGTCTTTACCATCAGAGCATATTCGGAGATGAATAACATACCAACCAGGTCATATATGTATCTTGATGATTTCTGGAGATTTATCAAAGAATTAATGGTTCTATAGGTTCAAATTGGTAATAGGAATACCGGTATAGGAATACTCCTAATACTCCTAATAGAATAACTCTTGAGAGAAAGGAAATGCACATACCAGCTTACGAGTAATTATAAATTATAAAATTATATTTAAATAATTCGTATACGCAAAATTGACAAAGCTTAGAATTTGAATGTCATATCATTATAACGATAATCCGTAAGGCATTGGTCTTCACCTAATGTGCACACCACTTTATGACTGGACTCCATCTGCTGCGCTATCTCTCCGTATTTAAAGACTTTATATAAGCGCTTAACGTATCCTAGCCTTCTTATTGAGTGCAGATGTATTTCTTGACTGATTGAAGCAGCACAGTTTTAGCTACTCCAAACCTACGATACTTCATTTAAACAAACTTTACCGAATAACATGAATGATCACAGCGATACTGTCATTAACCTGAATAAAATCCTAAGCTTTTGCATCGTAAAACATGCTCAAAAAGGACTTTGCTACTCAATTGCCTCATATACTCAAAGAAACAGATATGAACAATTCTTAGCTTATTTGTGTTCTGATTTTTTTTTAGTTAAGAAAGTTAAACCCTCAGCTTGTAGCCTCTGAAGACTGTAGACCCTGAAGAAAAAAACTCAATGGGATAAACGAATGGAAAGCAGTTACCCTGATTAACAACCCATCTTCGGTAAAGTTTTCAAATTCTGTTTGGATATTGTCATCCTAAATTTATAATAAAGAGGACCATCTAACAACCCCCAAATTATAATAAATAAGGTTACTCGTATTTCTCCACACTGTTACCATTTAATAGTACACGGAGCGATCCCTCTATTTCCTAAGCAACAATTCTATTATACTATTAAATTTTCTGGGTTATCCGTTTTCAATTTTTGTTTCGAGCCTTACAAGTACAAAGGTGTGTTGTTTCCATTAACTATTTTTGGCACTCACTAACCATGACAAAATCTGGAAGTTGACTACTTAGATTACTCCTTAAATTACTAAGTATTGTATTACTTTTATATTGTAGTATTATTTTATATTTCCCTTATTACGCATTACCCTAAAATCGGACAGGAGGTCATTGATGTCACTCTTGTTTCATACAACCTTTTCTTAGTATATGTATGCTGTTGTAACGTCGAAAGCTTTCCGCCAGAGCTAAAATAACCAGAGCAGCTTTGGACTATGAATCATTTAAAGATCACATAAAAATTGACGGCTGACAGGCTTGAAAGAAATTTCGGAGGCTCTAATGTGAAAATTGTAGGAGTCATCTAAGCCTACGCATAGTTATTATTCCCATCTAGTTGGTCCAGCCAAATCGCTCGTGGACGATTTCCAGTAAAAAAATCGATTGGCCTGAAAAATCGAGGAGAGGCTTAAGATTCAGGTAATCGAATAGGCATATTGGCTAAGGCATATATAAGTCCATAAGTTGCGATAAAAAAGAATCAATCCCTGGGTGGCCCTATACTAAACTAGTAAAGCAATAGGAGACGAAAAGAAGAATAGAACGTTGGAGCCTCAGTAGCTTAAAATTTCAGTTGTCAACTTGGGGGCTGCTCGTATAAGACACATTTTTCAACATTATAACTATACTGACATTCGTCTAGGAGCTACCTTGCATAGGACATTCGTCCATCATCAAAAATCCCTTCAAATCATCTTAAATTTAATCACAAACTCCTTAAAAACGGTCCCAACAACATCATAAATAATCGAAAACTATTTCCAATTTTAAACAATAACTCCAAAGAGTTTAATGTCCCAATTTGCTCGGTATTTAGCTATCGTGATACTATAGCTATAGTGGGTGCCCGTGGCTCAAGTGGTAGTGGTAGCAATCAGACGGTTCGGGTTTTTTCAGTTTTCAGTTTTAAATGCATTTTATTTTCTTAACACTAACTCTTACATTCTAACAAAAAATGCTTAAATGCTAGCTTACAATTAATAATCTTATGCTAACTTACTGGACCCACACAGGCAATCTAAGCTACTCTGAATAATTAAGGCTAAGAAAAAAATTTGTTTACAAAAACTTAGCAAAAACTCTTATCGCGATTTCCCACCGCCCTACTGAACCTGAGGTGATCCACACTGCTGTGTGCGACGTCACTCTCGTGGTAAAGGTAAGCCCCAGATATCAGGTTATTCGTCGAGGTCATTGCTCTTCCAATGTGCCTTCGAGTCAGCTTAATTACGAAGTTGTCCACTCGTATTAGGTTCGCCTTGTTGTAAAGGACCTCATTAGGATAAAATTTTTTATACTCCGACTCTGGTGTTCTGTACAAGCGAAGACAAGCCCTAAGGCAAGCCCTCTCAAATTTCCGAATCTTTTCCATTAAGCTTGCTCGTACATTGAACCACACGGGACAACCAAATACCAGCATGGGCCTAATAAGGGCCATGTAGCAGATTACCTTTACCCTCACATCGAGTTGGCTGCTATAAAACAGTCTCTTTGTAAGGGCAAAAGCACCTCTTGCTCTGGCCAGAGCAGCATCTACACTTTTGCCAAAATACAGAAACTGATCTAGCCAGATTCCAAGGTATCTGACTACATTTCGACAGGCAGGAGGCTGTCCGTGCTGTCCAATGATTGAGAACTTTCGCCAATTTTTTCTGGTATCCCTAGAATCTCCAGACAACGGCGTCCTAAAGAGAATGGTTTCCGACTTCTGAAAGTTGATTTACAACTTCCAGTCATCGCAAAATCGTCTTATCTTATCGAAGTCACGCTGCAAGAGAGTATTAATGACCTCGATTTTTTGACCTGTTCTGTACGCTATCAAATCGTCTGCGTACGCAATAGTATGGGGAAGTGAACCTATCAAATCACTTGTAAAAATGTTGAAAAGAATCGGTGAATTGACCGCGCCTTGCTGAAGACCATTTTTAATTTGAAATATTCCAACAGAAGTCACATCACCATTTTTCACGATGAACTGTCTGTTGGTTATCATATTATAAAGAATGTACAAGAGTGGTTTACTGATGCCCAGCCTAGTTAGCTTATAGAAAAGACCCTCTAACCATACGGTGTCGAAAGCCTTCTCCAAGTCAACAAGGCAGGCACCAGTACATTGTTTTTTGCCTTTATTCCATTGGATATCGGACACCAGTTTAGACGCGGCATGTGAGATATCATGTGCCGCCTTAAAACCGAATCGATTATCCGGAACTATATGTTTGTCCTCAACCCACCTAGACAGAGCTCTATTGATTACTTTTTCAAAAATCTTACTGATATTCGGAAGGAGACTCATCGACCGGAGATTCGCCGGATTGCATATATCCTTTCCCTTTTTGGGGATAGGTTGAACCACCGCCGTTTTCCAATGCACTGGATAATGTGCATTATTCATTGCATTATTAAACAGGGTGGTGTAGATGTCCACCGCTTCTAGAGGAAGATGTCGAAGCACGATGTTCGGAATACCATCGGTCCCCACTGATTTCTTAACTCTGATTGTGTCGAAGATCTCATGGAGTCCTTCCTTCGAAATGAACGGGGGTAGATCACCCTCTCTGGCAATGACATTATTTGCCATATTTTCATCGCTAAACCGGGGGAAACCAGAGCCGTTGGATCGCCAATTCTCTAATTCATTTCGAATGTAGCTGTTGTGCACCAAGACGCGATTGTCCAGGTCATAATTAGGGCCAATGATATCAATGGCCTTGTATACTTCCTGGAAAGTCGCCCCTATGGTCTCAACCTTCTCCTGCGGATCCTCGATCACAAAGAAGTCGTCATCGTCAGCGGCTTCATTTGGATCAATACCTGCTATTGTCAGGTCTGTTGTCCAGGCTATTTTAAGACACTGAATTTCGTTTTGATTTTTTCTCCGAAATAGTTTATTTATTTGCGGAAACATATTCGGGTTGCTGGTGTTTACAGCCCGAACCTTGTTGTTCCAATACAAACTTACAGAAATTCTGTAATTCTCTTTTATTAGCGTTTGAATATTTTTAATCGACGACTTCAGTGTCCTAATCTCCGGGTCTTGTCGGTCAGTTAACTGTCTGTACAAGTTTTTAAGTTTTGTCAGAAGTCTACTTTTCTGTCGGTGCAGTGCATCAATAGTGGGATTGCGGAACAGGTCTTCGTTTGTCCATAGTTTGTTTAATTGTCTCGTCCATTTGTTTTAGGTAATTGTCGATCTCCTTGTTTGTCAAATTCCTATTGGACGGTGGGTGGAGCGTGTTTGAGGAAAGCGCTCTTTTCAAGGTTGCAATGGTCACTGTCATACACGAATGTGCGCAGACAGTTTAATGTTTGTAAATTCGTACCTGTCAGTCGTATGCGTTCGTCGTACAGCATTAGATCCAAATAAGACCCTCCTCTGGGAAACGACGGGTTATCCGTCGCTTTAAGACCGGGTCTGTACATGACATCGTGCTGACCCCACCAATCGAGTAGTAGGTTCCCTCTAGTATTTGCTAAATTATTTCCCCAATCTCTGTGTCTAGCGTTGAAATCCCCGCCGATTATAAAATAATTCTCCCCCGATTCCAGCCTCAGAAGTCGAAAAATGAATAGCGTGGATTGTGAAGCCTCAGGTGCATAAACAGAGGCCAAGTACAGCCGCTTTCCACTGCAGAGCGGTATGTAAATGACGACTGCCTCTAACACCCGGAACCTGCGCAACATTCCCTTGTACAAATTAAAACAAGATAAACCAACTTGGTTTATTTAATTAATTAATTTTATTTGTCACTTAGGTAAAACAGAATATATTTTAATTTATTATTTGTATTTATTCCTCTATGAGGAAGCCGTCCGACCTATATGAATTCTAAGAAGCAACTACCAAACACCAAGCGAAGCGTTGGTTAAGACAACGCTTGTTGTAATTAGCTGTGGTTTGACGTTGCTTTTGACAAAAGTATTGCCAGGCTTCATAACTTACACTCTGTGAAATTTTATACCTTCTTTAATGAAGATCGCAACACCGCCTCCACGTTAGGATCTGGGCCGATTTCTTCTTCTAACAATATAATTATTGTACTCCAGTTTGTTCTTATCAGTTAGCTTGGTTTCGCTAGCGAAAAGCACATCAGGAGTTTGGTCTTGCAGCAATTTAAACATCGCGGCTCTTCGTTCGATCCTAATCAGTGAATTAATATTCACCGCAAGGACCTTCAAAGTTTGCTCCACCATGTGCGTACCCATTACGGCATGTGTTGCGTTAGGCCCGGCAGCAACGCGTAGATCTGGTCCACCCGCTTGGCCTGTTCTTGTACTTGCTGCTGCAGCTGAGCCATCTGCCCTTGGATTGCGAGCAAGATGGCCAGCATGTTAGGTGCAGCTTCCGTTGTTCTCGGTATTGGCGCCGGAAAAGCAACAGTCGCTTGCTGTACCGTAGCCCCCCTACCTGACGCCATTTGGGCGTAGGAAATTTGGGACGTGTATTACAGTGGATGGCATGGCGATCGTTCCCCAATCTCATAATTTTAAAATTATTACCAATGACCAACTTACACAGGTCCTTGGTTGCATTTACCTCGAGTTTATAGGTGTTGATCGGAGGCACCTTCTCCTTCTTCTTCTTCTGCTGCTGCTGCTGCTGCTGTTGTTGTTGTTGTTGTTGTTGTTGTTGTTGTGGCTGTTCTTGTTGTTGTTGCTGTTGTTGCTGGGATTGTTCTTCCTTCTTACCATTTGCCTTTCTTTGATGGCCACTACCCTTTCTTGTAGCATTTTGATGCTGCTACTTATGGCCTTCATCTCTTCCTCTTCATCTTCCGATTCGCTCGGTGCCAATGAAGCGAAGCTGTTCCGTTCCCTCGCTCCTCTAAGCATTTTACAGAGGAAGTTGGTAGGGAGGGACGTTGGACTAAGTTGGAAGTTGGCCTACGCTTCCTTCTCTTAGCCGTTCGTGTTTGGCCTGAACCGCTTGAGGCCTCGCCTGATAATTCAGCAGTCCCGCTATTGGAATAGCGGACCGCTCTCCACAATCCATCACATGTTTTTTTTGCTTTTTTTTACACATCACTTATTATTATTTCAATAAAAATTAGAAATAAAAACAGATTATCTACCGTTGGGAATCGGAAACCCAGGCCTCCGAATCGTCACACCAGGTATGATGTCGTCCGAGTGTTTGCCACTTCGGCTACCGGACACTTGATAATTTTTTGTTTAAACGTATACTTTGTTTATTTTCTACACTTGTGAAGCCGAACACGAACATGCGTCTGATCACCACTTAGGTCTATGAACGACTGACGGACGGTTCGGGTTTCAATACCAGATGTGCCCGAAAGTCTTTTTTTCAGGCAACTAAAATCTCGTAAGATGAATGGTTGCCTAAATAAATACAACATCAAGTGAATGTACACTAATAATTTAGTCTCCCCATTAAATGTTGGATGCCACCCATGGAGCGAAATACCCACTGAGCGCAAGCATCTTTGTCTCTCTCTCTATCCAATTTTCCGAAAAACTTAACATATGATCCGCATATGAGGGTGGCAAGCTAATAAACTTGCCAAATGTTGTATAGCCGTATATACCTATACACATATGTGTAAATTAATCTTCAAGAACATGGAGATATCAGTCGCTACATGTAAGATGCTACCAAGTTAGATACAACAGATGAGACAAATTTCAGGTAGCCATTTGGCACGACTCATTATGGGAAACTTAACCAGACAAACCTGGATCTGAGATACGCAAGGTGTCACTTATCTACGAAAAGCTTAAACATCGACATCGTATTGCTATCATAACATACGATTGGATATTTGGAGATTTCTCTCTTAAACGATATTTGCAGAAGATATAAAGAGAAAGACGAGCGAATCATTCAAATGCTTCTTTATTAACAAGGCGTTCGCTCTCATCTCTGAATATTACTATGCTTTTGTAGATTCAGTATTTTATTCGGCGGCAATTGATAAATCTGCCCTGGTTTAAGAATAACTATAAGCGGTAACTTTGATCACTTAAATTAGAGGTTTTTTACCTGCTTATCCCAACATACCCAAAGCGCACATAGAAAGTGCGTCGGAAGGAAATAAATGAATAGTTAGTTCAGTGGAAAAGGGCTATAGGTTTGCTAAATTTGTTATTTTTTTATTATGTTCTTTATATATAATTGTCATTGCGAAACAAAATTACTTTGATTTCAAGCATTCCAACTTAATATCGCTACATCAACTAACCAACGCATCTCAAATAACTCAATTACAGCGTGACATATCATTCTTCGCCCCCATAAAAGTACAATTTTCAGCCGTAATATGGCTTTAAAAAAAGCTGGCAACTGGAAAAAAAAAAATACATTAGATGCTTAACAGATTCACCTCCTTTGTTCCACACTTCACAAATCCTTGTAACAGTGTCCCATAACAAAAATTTAATTTGATTTATTTTTATTAAGAACTCGTAGTATGAGATACGAGATATGTATTGTCGTGCTGTTTTCAAGTCCTATTATCTAGCCGATATCATACCTATCACCCCTAAAATCCTTTTCAAGCTTATCGTTTATTTTACGGACAAAAAAAAAACACATTTTTAATACTTAAATTTATAACGGCCAAAATGCTCTCATTTTTCAAACTTTATTCCTATGCTAATTTGCTGCCACCTGTGCACACGCTTTATTTCCACTCAAATGAGCAAATAGCACATCCTTAATGTTTGCAATAGCTGATTAGGCTCATTCGCTAAATTATCAGCTTCTCTAACATTCCTTTACAGCCACTCTGGAACTATCCATGCATACAACAGAATCATGCCACAACAAAATAGACATTTCACGTGCTCTAAATGTGCGCTAGATACGAGTATATGGGAATCTCACGATATATTTGTATCTAACTGCTCCCAAATGCAGCATTATGATGGGCTCAAATGTCGTTTATACACGATTTATTCGTATTCTATGTACAAGTACATATTATTCGTATATTGGAATTATTTGAAACCAATTATAATCGGTTTTCATTAACGCATATATTGGTTATCCACGTGCGTAATCCCAATAGCAATTACCTGCTCTGCTGGATATCAAATTTCATATATGATACCTACTGTTGAACAACCCGAAAGTAGATGTACGGATATTCATCGAATAATAAAACCATTATTCTAATAATTTAGCGATCTATTAACTCTTTAGTAAAAAACTAATTAGAACTGGCTTCACTTATAAAAAGTAGGATATTCAAATTTTTGAAAAAGAAAATCGGTTAGCCGGGTATTGTTATTATGATTACTTTTTTTTTGTTTTTTATATAATTATATTTATGACTAAGACGTTGCAACATAAATAAAATTACAAACAGTAGAAGATACTGTACTAAATTTGACAGTCTTTCAAGGCAGCTGCACTGATCCTTGACAGGAAGTTTTGTAATGACAAAGACCTAATCCCAAGGGGGCTTTAATGCTTAAAAAGATGAAATGCGGGTGTAATTCCACCTAAATACGTAATTTTCAACGCTCAATATCTAATATATACATACATATGTTATGTATATTTCAAAAATAGTGCGCACTATTTTATTATACGAGTACAAAGTTAAAATTCATTTTATGCTGTCCCCCTGCTTCCCAAGCAATAATTCCAAACGTATTGGAATTTATATGCCAGTTATCACACCACTTTTGTTCAACAGCTGTATACGTTGGGTATCGGTACCCAAAAGCTGTTTTGGGCAAGAAAACGCAGCTCAAGCACTGGCTCCTTTGGGAACAAGTCGTATTCTGGCTGATGTCATGTCATATCATCACACACAATGTTTCCAATATGAGGGCGTGCTTTGTCATGAAAAATCTGTGGCTTACGAGTGATCAGGTCAGGACATAGATGAACTATCATAGATGTAACTTTCCAGATATTGGAAATCCAAAACCTGCTTTCCACTGATCACCTCTATCCGTGTGACCCTGTCTATGAATACGTGTGAATTGTAATTAATGTCAACTTTCCTACCATTTTACACAAAAACGTCATCCACATTATACGCACATACTGGTAGTGAACGGTACGTGCAAAATGCTCTCATTATAGCAAATTCTAGCAGTTTACAGGCTTTTACAAAAAAAAAAGGTGGCGCAAAATTAATCACCCTATCGGAAGATGGTATAATTTTTGCAAATCACGTCCTACGTCAATCATATTTGACAATTGTGTACTAGACAGCTGCAGTATACAGGATCGTGGAATAATTGTGTCAATTTTTTTAACACGATTTTGTGTCGAAAATCATCATGAGCGACGCATGAGACGCATTTCTACTTAAGGAGTTACGTGAATAAGCAAAATCTTCGTTTCTGGGGTATTGAAAATCCGCGTGTGATGTACGAAGATCCATTACATCCACTCAAAGCCTCTGTATGGTGCGGCGTGGAGGAGTGATTGGGCCGAATTTTGTTGGACGGGGCTTGGTGAACATATGGTTTCAACAAGACGGTGCGACCGCACACACAGTACGAGCCACAATAGATATTATGAAGGAAGCGCTTCCTCGTCGCGTAATCTCCCGTTTGGCGATTTGGCATGGACGGCAAGATCGCCCGATTTAACCATCCCAGACTTCTTTCTGGTGGAAAGCCGTGCAAAATGCGATAAAACGGGCACAAATGTGTATCAATACTGACGTCATCCACTTGGCGGATATCATCTTTCCACTTACCAGAAACAATTTTAAAGGTCCAAATAAAGATTTTCATAACACAAAATAATTTTTTTTATTTAGTAAAAAAGTAATTCAAAAACAAAATTGGACGATTAATTTTGCGCTACCTTGTACAATGTATTAATTTGTACTTTTGCAAAATTAATAGTAGGGTTTGCCATCTATGTTAAGTCATGTATAGGTCAGGATGTTGATATTTTTAGCCTTCCGTTAGGCGTGCATTCTCCCTTATAGCCCATCGGGACACGGAATAAATAACACCGATCGATTTCTGAACGGCTTTTGCCTCGTAAAGTTTAAATTATAATAAAGATTTTTGATCTTCAACTATTCAGAGACCAAGTACTGTTAATACTGTTTCAAGTTTCGGTTCGAAAATCAGTCACTTCACAAAGAGGTATTGAACATAGTTGAATCTCTATGTGAGAATTTTCTCCGCGAAATAAAAACTTAAAATTCTGTGTGAATAGAGTGTAAGAATGACAGGTGCTATATATAATATAGAAAAGTTGAATGAAACCAACTACGATTCCCGGTCTGTGTAGATGAAAAGTGTACTCGTACATCAGGAGCTATGGTCATGTGTGGGATCAAAATGCCCAAGTGATAACAAAAGTGAGGAATTCAACAGCTGGAATATCAACAATTAAAGGCACTTGCGGTGATAATGTGAAAACTTCGGAAATTGACCATATAAAGAAATGCAAAGCTGCATTAAGCGCATGGGAAACATTAAAGAATATACTGGCTGGTGTATATTCTTTAATGTTTCTGGTCTAACTCTGGTCTAGTTAGAAAGGTGACTCTCTTTAAAATATTGATATACATGAGAATGAGCGAAAGTTAGGGTATGCAGCAATACATTACGAATTTTGTAAGTATAACCGAACAACTATCAGAAATTGGCATCAAGAGGAGTTGTACGTAATCATGCCAAACTCATATGGAAATTTGGTAGTGGCACTAAATCACGCGATGTATTACCCAATTTTAAATGTTACCCGATTTTTCGGATTAAACTATCCGAATAGAGTGATAGGAGAAAGAAAATGAAGAACTAAAAGAAAATGAGAATACTGTACAAGCATTTTTCAGTAGGTCATCCATAGGCAAAGCAAATTACATAGAGAATTATAGCAGAAATGACCAACATAAAGGCAACGGCAACCATATCGGCAAAAAGCGAAGATATAAGCAAAAGAACGGTAACATATAGTGTTATAACTGCTGGAAAAAATGGCCACATTGCGGCGAAATGCAGGCACAAGACACATGATCAAAAAAGGAAAAGTGACGATGCAAAACTCATGGTTGATCAAAAACCTTGGTGTTTGGATAGTGGAGCTAAATAAATAAATAAATAAACTGTACGGGCTGTTTAAGAAACAAGTGTTGTGTTAAGACATTTATTTAATAAGATAGTATAATCAAAGAAATTTTAGAATCTACACACAGCGATGTTTTTGGTCCAATAAATATAAGCTCACTCAGCGGTTCGCGCTACTGTGTTACCATAGTGGACGATAAATCGAGATATGTTCATAATTACTAAAATCAGAAGTTTTAAAAGTGTTTAAGTTTTAAAAGTGGTCGAACGTCAAACGGGCAAATACATACATTTACTGCTTTATTTATAGAAGCCCCAAACTGGACAACAATTCAACCTTTAACGAGTTTGATGCGCTGTCTGACTCCATTCAAAGAATTGTATCCCTGTATCCTCATACTGAAATCGTTATTACGGGCGACTTCAATATACACAATTCTGGGTGGCTTCGACATTCTGGACAGACAACACCCGAAGGACGGTGTGTTGAGATCTTCGCTGCGAAAGACAACCTAACGCAGCTTGTAAATGAGCCCACGCGAATACCAGACGTTGATAGTCATACCGCCAACACCCTGGACTTGTTTTTAACTTCTCACCCTGATAAGTACACCATTGATGTGCTCTCCCCTCTAGGCTCGTCGGACCATTGTGTCATATCAGCTAATTTCTCGTACACTGACCACACAGTTAGAGAAAAAATTCCTAAAAGAACCGTATGGCAATACGAGAAAGCCAACTGGAGCGGTCTTAACAGCTTCTTTAGGAATTTTAACTGGTGGTTATGCTTCCTCGATAACGATGTGGATGCCGCTGCTGATATGATTACAGACACCATTCTCTTTGGAATGAGATCCTTTATTCCTCATCGGATGAAGAGTATCCAACCAAAAGAAAAGGCATGGTACGAACGAGCTGTAAAGAGGCCATCAGGGTTAGAGAAATGTTTTTTCGGTCCTACAAGACCAACCCGACAGAGGAAAACCGAAAAAAGTTCAAACGAGCCAGAAATGACTGCAACGCCTTTCTTAAGCGTGTGAAATTCCTATACGACCAAAAACTGAGGCAAAAAATACTGCAATGTCCCAAAGGCAGTAAAATTTTTTGGTCGTTCGTCAAAAACATTAGAAATTCCGCCTCATCCTCCATCCCAACGCTCATTTACAATGACATTCCAGCTGTCAGCTCTTTGGATAAGGCCAATCTTCTTGCTGCACACTTTGCGGCCAGCTCAACACTCCCAGATTGTACTTTGTCTCCGCCTACACTTGAGTGCGTCGAATCTTCAATGGTACGAATCTACTTTTGCACTCGTGTAGTAGCAAGAGTACTTAAAGATCTCAACATACATAAATCCGCTGGTCCAGATGGTATATCTCCCCTTCTTCTGAAGAGGTGTTCTTCCTCGCTGGCAAAACCACTGCGTAAGCTTTTTCATCAATCCTACACTTTAGGACTCTTCCCGAGCAGATGGAAAACAGCATTTGTCCAGCTCGTCCCTAAAAAAGGCGAATCATCTTCTCTCTCTTCCTACAAACCCATTGCACTTACGTCCCTTCTTTCCAAGGTCATGGAAACACTGATAAATCGTCAGCTCATGAAATATCTCGAAACACGAAAACTTCTCAATGACCGGCAGTACGGTTTTCGTAGCAACAGGTCCACTGGTGATTTCATGGCATGTCTCACCGAAAAGTGGAACCAAAACGTACATCAATCTGGCGAAAGCAAGATAGTTGCACTTGATATTTCTAAGGCATTTGACAGAGTTTGGCATCAGGCTCTTTTGCCGAAAATGCGTGCATTTGGGATCGACGCACGACTCTCTTCTTCAATGGATTAGAAATTACCTTTCGGAACGTTCAATTCAAGTTGTCTTGGACGGTTTCAAGTCTGATATTCACAAAATAAATGCTGGTGTGCCCCAGGGCTCTGTTCTGTCACCGACACTCTTTTTAATTTTCATTAACGATCTCTTGTCTGCTACCTCTAATCCAATATATTCCTTTGCTGATGACAGTACTCTCTGCTTTTCATATTGGTTCCCGGACTCACGGCCCTGCTCTTCGGCTGTAGTACGAGGACGGCAGCGTATGCTAAGCTCATTAAATTCCGATATCAACAGCATAACCAATTGGGCAACTATCAATAGAGTGGAATTTAATGCTTCTAAAACACAATGCTGTCTGCTGTCTTTAAAGCGAAATTTAAACACCCAGCCATTATCTATGAATGGCACTTGCTGCGAAATGTCTAGGTTTCCTCAAGCGATGTAAAAAATATTTTACCCCCTCTGATCTGGCCTCAATATATAAGGCATTCATCCGCCCAAAATTGGAGTACAACTCCCACATCTGGTCAGGTGCTCCTAAAACATCTCTGCACCTGCTAGATAGGATTCAAAACCGTGCGATAAAACTTATTGACGATACTAATATCAGTCAATCAATGGACACCCTCGAACACCGACGAAATGTCTCGTGTCTCACTTTGTTTTATCGCTACTTCCACCACCAGTGCTCCACTGAAATCGCCAGTAACATTCCGCCCATTCAAACTTTCAACCGTAACACCCGTCTCGCTATGAATGCTCATCAGTATACCCTCAAGCCCATTTTCGGACGTACTCTAAAATATCGTGATACGTTCCTAAGCCGTACAACTCGCTTATGGAATGCCCTGCCGATCTCTGTATTTCCTGGTCGTTATAACTTGTTAAACATTTAAAAACAATGTACATCGGTACCTCTCTTTTCTTCCTCCCTAAATTTCCTTTGCCCACGCTGTGTACAATCACCTTAAGGGTACTCAAACCCCTTGAGCGCGCGCTCATTATAAAAAAAAAAAAAAAAAAAACATAAAAGCTCTCCGTAGCGACAACGGAAGAGAATATGTGAATAACGAGTTTAATACATATCTAGAACAAAATGGTATTGTCAGGCAGCTCACGGTCCTCACGCACCACAGCAAAACGGAGTGGCTGAACGTATGAACCGTACGCTCGGGGAAATGGCTCGCAAATCTGGAGGAGAAATTTTGGGCAAAAGCCGTCCATTCAGCTGTTTACCTACATAACCGTTCTATTAGGAATGCTATGGCTCATGCGACACCATATGAGAGATGGTTTGGTCGCAAGCCTGCAGTCGGCCATGTTCCAATCTTGTTGGATATGCTGATACAACAAAAGCATATCGATTGTTCGAAAAATCGAGCAAAAAAATTATCGTCAGCCTTGACGTATATTTTCTTGAGTCTGCAGAAGAAACGTTTAGTATTGATTTGCACAATTTATCAAAGTGTATTAATTAGTAAGTTTGCAGAAGAACAAAGAAATCAAGAATTAATAGATAACAAACAAATCAAGACATCAAGTAGCGACGACGACCACCGCAACAGCGGCAACGGGGCAATGACGCCAAAGACAGCGAAAGGATATCAAGACAACCAAAATTGACGCCATGAATGAACAACCCGGACCTGTTAGACTCGTACGAATTGGCGAGAAATTTTGACCGAAGGCCGAAGAATCAATCCAACATGCTGAATTTAGTGAGCTATGATGATGTTAAAGTTCCAACATCAACTGAAGAAGCTCTAGCAGGTGAACAAGCAACTGAATGGTGGAAAGCTATGGTAGAAGAGTATGGCGCCTTGATGAATAACGAAAATTGGGAGCCGGTTGAGCTACCTACTAATCACAAGGCAATTGTGAACGCTTTAAATCGCGGTTTGTTGCAAAAGGCTGCGGGCAGAGATATGGCGTAAACTACTAGGAAACACTCGCACCCTTTGGCTGTTGTGAGATATGCGACTATACGTATATGCACCAACTTAATGTTTCTACTGCATACCTCAATGAGCTACAAGACGACATTTATATGAAACAACCGGCTATGTTTGAAGAACCTGGAGTTAGAACTGGTGTTCGTGTCCTCAAATTAAAGAAGTCTCTCTACGGTCTAAGATCCGACCGTATGTGGAACTTGAAGCTGGATCAGAAGTTGCGTCAAATTGGTTTCCTGCATGTCCAAGTTAACCATGCGTTTACATAAAGCACGAGCGAGGTCAAATAAATATCATAACTATATATGTTGATGATCTGATGATCTGTTCCTCAGACATAGGTGAGTTAGTAGACACTAAACACAACATTTCTTATGCATTTCAGATCGTTGACAAGGGCCCTATATATCAATTTCTCGGTATGCGAATCGAGAGGGAAGGGGCCACTGGAGCAATAACATTGGCATACAAGCATGTATACAAGCCACACCAGTGCCACTAATAAGAGGCTATCAAGTACAGTGTGAGAGTGAAAACTGTAAAATGGTTGACCAAGTAGGGTAGCACTCCCTTGTTGGGTCCTTAATGTATCTGGCAGTCACATCCCGACCTGATATATTGGATAGAATGCAGATCTTCACAAAGAACAAACGTGTTTCGGTTCTTTCTAAAGCAAAAAATAGTGAATCAGTTTCCTCCTAAGGATAATCAGTCAAAATTTAACTAGTTGACTCGGTAGCCGAACGGTCAGCGGCGTCGGTCATCGAATAGCGAGACACGAGTTCGAGCCCAGCCCAAATCCGGAACTTTTTCCTTTTTTTTCTTTTTTTTATCTCCTCAAAGTGCTGTTATCAACAAATCAAAAAAGTAAATAAGCAAATCACGTGATGGATGGTGGAGAGCGCTCCGCTCTTCCTATAACGGAAGTGGAAAAAGGCAAATATAGTGTTGCCGGTGCCGTGGCGAAAGCCGTTAAAAGGAGGAGGAGTTTGAAAACTCCTCCTATTCTCACAAAAAAGAGAATAAATGACGTTTTAACGGCTGATGAGGTCAATTACGAGGGGGGCAATAACAACTTTGCCTCTCTAGCGGCATCCGAATCGGAGGATGAGGATGAGAAAATAAACGACATCACCAGCAGCATACACAGGCTGGAAGAGGAAGTGCTTGCTATTAAGCAACGGCAAATAGCACGCAGGCAGAGGGAGCAATCGGTGATATCGAGCTCCCAACAACAAATCCAGCAGCAGCAGAAACAACAGCGGCAGCAGACACAGCAACAGCTGCAAAAACAAAAGCTGAAACCACAGCAGCAGAAAAAAAAGCAACAGCAGCACCACCAACAACAACAACAACAACAACAACAACAACAACAACAACAACAGCAGCACCAGCGAAGTGTGAAAAGCGGCAATCGATGCTGCTGAAGGGGTTGGAACCGTCTTCTGATCCTGAGGAAATCCTGGCACTGCTCAAAGAGAAGGAGTGCGAGGGACTCAAGTTTGTAGGGGTAAAGCCATTTACCACAGCTAGAGCCAGGCGGGAGAAACGGAGTCTGCCGTTCTTCCTGGTGCAGCTCAGTCCCGAAAGCCGTCTGGATAGTCTAAGGAGTATCAATGTCCTAGACTACCAGGTGGTTCACTGGGAAAAATTAAAACGGAGCGAAGGCGTTATACAATGCGTTCGCTGCCAGAGGTTCGGGCACGCCGCGTCGAACTGCCAAATGCAGCCTCGATGCGTGAAGTGCGCTAAGAACCACAGTTCCGAGGAGTGTGCTCTGGGTGTTGACGGAGCATCCGATAGGTCGCAGCTCTCGTGCGTGTTATGTGGAAACGTGGGACACACCGCAAACTATCGGGGTTGTCCTAAGTTCGCTGACATAAAGAAAGCAAAACTGGGTCGGCAGCAGAAGGTGGAGGTCAAACGTTCACCTGTGAGGTTTCAAACACCAACCGTCACGTCTCAAATTTCCTACGCCCAAATGGTGTCAGGTAGGGGGGCTACGGTACAACAAGCGACTGTTGCTGCTCCGGCGTCAATGCCAAAAACAACGGAAGCTGCACCTAACATGCTGGCCATCTTGCTCGCAATCCAAGGGCAGATGGCTCAGTTGCAGCAGCAAGTACAAGAACAGGCCAAGCGGGTGGACCAGATCTACGCGCTGCTGCCGGGCCTAACGCAACACATGATGTAATGGGTACGCACATGGTGGAGCAAACTTTGAAGGTACTTGCGGTGAATGTTAATTCACTAATTAGGATCGAACGAAGAGCCGCGATGTTTAAATTGCTACAAGACCAAACTCCTGATGTGCTTTTCGCTAGCGAAACCAAGCTAACTGATAAGCACAAACTGGAGTACAATAATTATATTGTTAGAAGAGGAAATCGGCCCAGATCCAAACGGTGTTGCGATCTTCATTAAAGAAGGCATAAAATTTCACAGAGTGTATGTTATGAAGCCTGGCAATACCTTTGTCAAAAGCAACGTCAAACCACAGCTAATTACAACAAGCGTTGTCTTAACCAACGCTTCGCTTGGTGTTTGGTAGTTGCTTCTTAGAATTCATATAGGTCGGACGGCTTCCTCATAGAGGAATAAATACAGATAATAAATTAAAAGATATTCTGTTTTACCTAAGTGACAAATAAAATTAATTAATTAAATAAACCAAGTTGGTTTATCTTGTTTTAATTCGTACAAGGGAATGTTGCGCAGGTTCCGGGTGTTGGAGGCAGTCGTCATTTACATACCGCTCTGCAGTGGAAAGCGGCTGTACTTGGCCTCTGTTTATGCACCTGACGCTTCACAATCCACGCTATTCATTTTTCGACTTCTGAGGCTGGAATCGGGAGAGAATTATTTTATAATCGCCGGGGATTTCAACGCTAGACACAGAGATTGGGGAAATAATTTAGCAAATACTAGAGGGAACCTACTACTCGATTGGTGGGGCCAGCACGATGTCATGTACAGACTCGGTCTTAAAGCGACGGATAACCCGTCGTTTCCCAGAGGAGGGTCTTATTTGGATCTACTGCTGTACGACGAACGCATACGACTGACAGGTACGAATTTACAAACGCTAAACTGTCTGCGCACATTTGTGTATGACAGCGACCATTGCGGTTTTAGCACCGAAATTACAGTTCCAACGAAATTGCGGAATTGGAGGAGTATGTCCAAAGATATTCTTACAACTACAGTAGGACTCGATGGACACGCTTCTCCACAACCTTGAAAAGAGCACTCTCCTCGAACACGAGCCACCCACCGTCCAATAGGAATTTGTCAAACGAGGAGATCGACAATTACCTAAAACAAATGGACGAGACAATTAAACAAACTATGGACACTACAATACCGCGGTATCGACGTACGACTAACGAAGACCTGTTCCGCAATCCTACTATTGACGCACTGCACCGACAGAAAAGTAGACTTCTGACAAGACTCAAAAACTTGTACAGACAGTTAACTGACCGAAAAGACCCGGAGATTAGGACACTGAAGTCGTCGATTAAAAATATCCAAACGCTAATAAAAGAAAATTACAGAATTTCTGTAAGTTTGTATTGGAACAACAAGGTTCGGGCTGTAAACACCAGCAACCCGAATATGTTTCCGCAAATAAATAAACTATTTCGGAGAAGAAATCAAAACGACCTTCAGTGTCTTAAAATAGCCCGGACAACAGACAACGAACGGTTACTGACAATAGCAGGTATTGATCCAAATGAGGCCGCTGATGATGACGTTTTTTTTGTGATCGAGGATCCACAGGAGAAGGTTGAGGCCATAGGGGCGACTTTCCAGGAAGTATACAAGGCCACTGATACCATTGGCCCTAATTACGACCTGGACAATCGCGTCTTGGTGCACGACTTCTGCATTCGAAATGAATTAGAGAATTGGCGATCCAACGGCTCTGGTTTCACTCGGTTTAGCGACGAAAATATGGCAAATAATGTCATTGCCAGAGAGGGTGACCTACCGCCGTTCATTTCGAAGGAAGGACTCCATGAGATCTTCGACACAATCAGGGCTAAGAAATCGGTCGGGACCGATGGTATTCCGAACATCGTGCTTCGACATCTTCCTCTAGAAGCGGTGGACATTTACACCACCCTGTTTAATAATGCAATGAATAATGCACATTATCCAGCGCATTGGAAAACGGCGGTGGTTCAACCTATCCCCAAAAAGGGGAAGGATATATCCAATCCGGCGAATCTCCGATCGATAAGTCTCCTTCCGAATATCAGTAAGGTTTTTGAAAAGGTAATCAATAGAGCTCTGTCTAGGTGGGTTGAGGACAAACATATAATTCCGGATAATCAATTCGGTTTTAAGGCGGGACATGATACTCGTATCTCACATGCCGCGTCTAAACTGGTGTCCGATATCCAATGGAATAAAGGCAAAAAACAATGCACTGGTGCCTGCCTTGTTGACTTGGAGAAGGTCTTTTCTATAAGCTGACTAGGCTGGGGATCAGTAAACCACTCTTGTACATTCTCTATAATATGCTAACCAACAGACAGTTCATCGTGAAAAATGGCGATGTGACTTCTGTTGGAATATTTCAAATTAAAAATGGTCTTCAGCAAGGCGCGGTCAGTTCGCCGATCCTTTTTAACATTTATACAAGCGACTTGATAGGTTCACTTTCCCATACTATTGCGTACGCAGACGATTTGGTAGCGTACAGAACAGGTCCAAAAATCGAGGTCATTAATACTCTCTTGCAGCGTGACTTCGATAAGATAAGACGATTTTGCGATGACTGGAAGTTGAAAATCAACTTTCAGAAGTCGGAAACCATTCTCTTTAGGACGCCGTTGTCTAGGGCCTCTAGGGATACCAGAAAAAATTGGAGAAAGTTCTCGATTATTGGACAACACGGACAGCCTCTTGCCTGTCGAAATGTAGTCAGATACCTTGGACAGCTGGGGACAGGCGACTCAACTACGACAGAGACGTCGCACACGGCAGTGTGGATCGCCTCAGGTTCAGTAGGGCGGTGGGGAATCGCGATAAGAGGGATGCCGTTCGGCAGCACCAGCATTTCTGGTGGTTGAATGATGGAGAAGATGTTTCGTCGTCGTTTCCGTCAATTACGGACCAGCCTCACTAATGAGGTAGAGTTGACCAATCTGTTTTCTCTGTAAACAGCGATGGCCGGCTTGCTTAGGTTTAGGTTAGCATTTAAGAAACATATACATATATCAGTGTATACAAAGGTGTATACTGATATATGTATATGATTTTGTATAACGTCTATGTGTGTTTATGTGTGTATTGTACATTTAGTTTAGGTAGGCTAAGGTTTATTTTAAGTTAGATACTAAGTTTTTATTAAAAATAAAAAATTATGTCCATATGCTAAGTTTTGTTAACAAATTTTTTTCTTAGCTTTAAGTATACAAAATAAATAGTTCTAAGAAAATGTAAATGAAGTCGAAAGACATAGTTATAAGAATTCAGATTAGCTTAGAGTGCCTGTGTGGGGCCAGTAAGTTAGTATAAGATTATTAAGTAATTGTAAGCTAGCATTTAAGCATTTTTTGTTAGTATGTAAGAGTTAGTGATTAAGAAAATAAAATGCATATAAAACTAAACTAAATTGCATTCTATTTGCAAGCTATCTCAAAGCAATATGCAGGTGCACAGCGAGCACTGGGCAGCGGCTAAACAGGTGCTAAGATATCTACACGACATCTAACATGGCCAATACTTATACTAAAACTAAAGATGCCGTGCAAGAACATGTCGATGACTGGGGTGGTAACACCACCGATCGAAAATCATATACTGGTTTTGCCTTCATCCGTGGAGGCAACGCATTTTCATGGAAAGCAGAAAACAGTCACCGGTAGCCTTAAGCAGTACTGAAGCTGAATACATGGCTCTGTACGAAGCTGCGAAAGAAGCAGTTTGTATTAGGAAATTATTAACTGAAATGAATATTTTTGTATGTGTAAAACCAATTCGAATTCACGGTGATAATTTGAGCGCAATGAATTTAGTTGAAAATCCAATGTACATATACTATCATGCTAGGAGCAAGCACATAGATATTCGTTTTCATTTTGTACGTGAAATTTACAGTAAGAATTTAATTGATTTAAAGTATTGTCCAACAAATGAATTGCTTGCAGATACCAAAAATCTATGTAAACCAAAGCATCAAAATTGTGTTAAATTGCTTAGCTTGACATTTTTATAAGTTGAAATCTTTATTAATTTTGTATTTGAAACCGATTTATGAATTTTGAATTTCTTTTAAATGTATGCTGTGTAAATCTAGATGACGCTGCTCACATTTAAATGGTTATCACAATATTAAGGGGTATTGCGGCGATTGTAAATTGAAAATGAATTTTCAAAAGTCGGAAATAATCTTGTTTAGAACTATTCAGAAATAACGGACAAAATTTGGCCATCTTTGGATAGCAGTGACTGCTGTTGGCGGTGAGAAGCGTATTGAGATATCTTGGTATCCGATTCCTTGAATATTTTTATTTAAACAAATACACATATATATGCTTGCCTCGCTAGGGTCAAGAAGGCTTTAGCCATGACAAGAAGGCTGTTTCACAGCAGTCAGTTTATCCCCAGGGTGAAGGTTATAGGCCATGTGGCCCTAATCAGGTCAATCGTCCCATATGTTTATCCCGTAGCGCCGTATTAGATGGAAAAGGTCAGGGTGTTTGAAAGCCAATGTCTTAGGCCATGTCGCTGCTTGTACAGAACACCCGGATCAGAGTAAAAAAAAACACTATCCCAACAAAGCAATTTAGGAGTTACTCAAGAGCTCGTCCATTCTAGTACCGTGATTGCGGACATGGATCGGATCGATGCTGAAAAAATAGAAGGGTGATTAAGTCTCTGCGGCGAGTATGTATAATGTCAGATATGAATTGGCCTTATGTCGCTCAGCGTTATGTCACGGCACCAGAAACACTCGACGAAACCAGCTGACCATATAAAGTCCTTAAAATCAGCAAATTATCACACAGAAACGCTCAGAAAGTCTGGTTGCACTTACATAGAGCCCAAGGATAGTAAAAACTTTCTCGTGCTCATAACGTATGAGCTGCTGCGTCTTTCGTTGACTTCCAGTCACTTTAAGCTTGTTTTGAAGAGGTTATTAACTTGAACTGACAAATATATGTATATGTAGAACCATTTCTCAGCAGCAAGATTAGTTTCGATATCGAGAATAAGTTAAGATGGCTACTCACTCGCCAAGAGGATCAGACCATAGATATTACAATATATTGCAGTTTACATAGATATCGCACGCACGACCTATAGACTTGACTTCCTGCTGCAGATCTCTAAGCTGATTGATTGAGATTAATGTGCACAAATGATCTATTACATCCATACAGACTGAGTTGCAGCCTGAATGAAAGTGTGTGAGCTGCACAGCATCATTACTGAGGTGTCTCTTGATTTACTGAAGGATACGATGACGGAGTTCTGCTAATAGACCCCGAAGGAAGAGAAGCTGCAAACTATGCTGCTGAGGGGATTAGAACCGTCTACAAATGCCCTGCCGGGCCTAACGCACCTGGCGGAGCAAACCTTGAAGATCCTTGCAGTGAGTGTTAATTCACTGATTAGATTCGAACGAAGGGCCACATTATTTAAGCTGTTTAAAAATCAAACCCCTGATGTACTTTTGGTTAGAGAAACTAAGCTTACCAAAAAACACAAAATGAGGCACAGAAGATATAAAATAGTATGAAGAAACCGACGCAACTCCATTGAAGGAGAAGGCGTTGCGATCTTTGTAAGAAAAGGACTGCCTTTCAAAAGCATATACAGTCGTGTAGTACGTAGGTTCCAGGTGCTGGAAACATGCGTCGTATATATCCAATCCACTTTATTCATCTCAGAGCCCGAGACACTTTTTCTAATACTAAGGCTGGAATTGAAAAAGAATTATTTTATTATCGGCGGAGATTTTTACTATTGTACAAACACAGAGATTGTGGAAATAATACACCAAGTACTAGAGGGAACCCACTCTTCAATTGGTAGGGTCAGCACAGTTTAAAGCTTTAAAGCGACGGATAGTCCGTCGTTTCCTAGATACGGGTCCTATTTGGATGTTCTGCTGTTTCAATTAGAACTAACAGGCACTGACCAACATACCATAAACTGTCTACGCACTTTCGTGTATGAGTTTATTGAAAGGCATTCTTACAATTATAGTAGAGTGCGTTGGACATACTTCTTCAGAACAGAAACGAACGCATTCTCCTCGAATTCACTCTACCCACCGTCCAACAGAAATCTGTCAAAGGAGGAGATTGACAGGTATCTAAAACTAATGGACGAGACAATTAAGCGAACAATAGGCAAAACTATACCTCAGTATCAACATACTGATGACAAAGGTTTATTCCGCGACGCAAGAATAGACGCATTGCATCGACATAAAAGTAGGTTGCTGTCAAGAATAAAAACCTTGTACAGACAGTTTGCTGACAGACATAAGCCAGAGATCGTGATATTGAAGTCGTCGATCAAAAACCTCCAAACATTAATAAAAAAAAATTACAGAGATTCTATAAGTTTGTATTGGAACAACAAAATTCGGACTGTAAATACCAGCAACCCGAATATGCTCCCGCAAATAAATAAAATATTTAGGAGGAAAGATCAAAACGACCTTTCGTGTCTTAAAATCGCCCGAAGGACGGACAACGGACACATACTTTTAGCAACAGACATTGATCCAAATGAGGCCGTTGATGATGATGGAGGATCCTCAGGAGAAGTTAGAGCCTATAGGAGCGACTTTCCAGGAAGTGTACAAGGCGAATGGCATCACTGGCCCGAACCACGACCTGGAAAATCGAGTCCTTGTGCACAATTTCTACCTTCGAAATGAAATAGTGAACTGACGATTCAAGAGCTCGGGTTTCACCCAGTTCAGCGACGAGAATATGGCAAATAATGTCATCACTAACGATAGGGTACTACCCCCGTTTATTTCGAGGGAAGAGCTCCAAATGATTTTCGAATCACTTAGAAGTAAGAAATCAGTGGGAACCGATGAAATACCGAACATTGTGCTTCGACTTCTCCCACTAGAACACCACCCTGTTTAATAATGCCCATTATCCAGCACATTGGAAAACTGCGGTGGTACATCCCATCCCCAAAAGGGATAAAGACACATCCAATCCGGCGAATCTCCAGTCGATCAATCTTCTTCCAAACATGAGCAAGGTTTTCGAAAAGGTGATCAATAAAGTCCTGACTAAGTGGGTTGAGGACAAACATATAGGTCTGCATAATCAATTCGGTTTCAAAGCAGGACATGATATCATTCATGCTGCGTCTAAACTGATTTCTGATATGATTTGGAAAAAGCTTTCGATACCGTAGGGTTAGAGGGACTCTTTTTCAAGTTGAGCAGTTTAGGCATTAGTAAACCACTGCTGTATATTCTTTGCAATATGTCAACATCGTAAAAAATGGCGACTTGACTTCTGCTGGAACATTTCACATTAAAAAAGGTATGCAACAAGCTGCGATAAACTCGCCGATTCTACTCAGCATTTATACAAGTGATGTGATATCTTCACTTCAACATGCCATAGCGTACGCAGACGGCTTAATCGCGTACAGATGGGGTCCAAAGATCGAGGTCATTAATACACTTTGACTTCGATAAAATTAAACGATATTGCGATGACTGGAAGTTGAAAATCAATTTTCGGAAATCGGAAAGCATTCTGATTAGGACGTCTTTGGCTGGGGCCTCTAGGAACACCAGAAAGAATTGGCGTGAGACAACATGGACAGCCACTTCCTTGTCGAAATGTAGACAGATATCTTGAGATCTGGCTAGATCAGTATCTATATTTCAACAAACATATAGATGTTGTTCTGTCCAGAACTAAAGGTGCTTTTGCCCTTACAAAGAGACTGTTTAATTGCTTCCAACTCGGTGCGAGGTGAAGGGTGATCTTCTACATGGCTCTTATCAGGCATATACTTGTCTTTGGATGTCCCGCGTGGTTCAACGTGAGAGCAAGTTTATTGGAAAAGATTCGGGTGTTTGAGAGGGCTTGTCTTCGCTTATACGAGTACATAACACCAGAGTCTGAGTACATAAAATTGTATCCTAATCAGGTTTTGTACAATAGGGCGAACCTAATAAGAGTGGACAATTTCGTCATTAAGTTAATTCGAAGATACATTGCAAGAGCAATGACCTTATCGAACAACATGATCTTCGGGGCTTACTACTACAATTATACGTATCTCGAGGCTTTATTCCTCCAGAAGGGTTCCGGGTGCGGTTAATCTTCCACGTCACTCGAAACGCTGCGGACTGGCGATTCAACTACGACAGAGATGTCGCACATGGCAGAGCAGTGCGTCTCCGGTACAGTAGGCCGGTAAGGAGTCGCGACATGAGGAATGTTGCTCTGCAGCACCAATAATTTTGGGGGCTTGTTGAAGGAGAGGAAACTTATTCGTCAAATTCCTCTAGCACAAGATAGTTTCACTAGGAAGCAAAGCCGGTCAGCCTAGTTTTTTAGCTGTGGCCGCCTTACATAGATTTAAATAGGATCAGAGTAGATATAAGAAAAAAAAGTTATAGAGCAAAAAAAAAAGATTTAAAAAAAATACAAAAAATTATTAAATAACAAGAGGTAATTCATCATATATAATTGTATGGGGTTTTCCAATAAGGACTGGACTTTTTTTTTAAATAAAATGCAAACTACTCGTATTTGAGATATTTCAAAAACTTTATTATCGGCTAGAAGTACAATCAAAACATTTATGAATGGAACTCGACCTCGTTTATATGGCCACCGCGGGCACGTTTGCAGCGCTCGATTCGTTGGACCCAATTTTCAACGACTCGGCCACACATTTCGGCCGAAACGACAGCTATTTCACGTTCAATGTTGGCTCTGAGCTCTTCCAACGTCGTCGGCGTGTTGGCATAAACCAATGACTTAATGTAGCCCCACAGAAAATAGTCAAGCGGCGTTAAATCGCACGAAAGAGGCGGCCAATCGACTGGCCCATGTCTTGAGATAACGCGCTCACCATACTTACTCTTCAATAAATCGATTGTAGCGTGTGCTGTGTGGCTTGTGGCTTGTGGCATCATTCTGTTGCAACCACTTGTCGTCCAAGTCCATATCTTCCAATTCGGGCCAAAAATAATCGGTGATCATGGCGCGATAACGCTGGCCATTCACAGTAACGTGACGATCGTTATCGTCGACAAAAAAATATGGCCCAATAATGCCGCCGGCATGCAAACCGCACCAAACAGTTATTTTTTGTGGATGAAATGGTGATTCATGAAGCACATGTGGATTTTCACCCGACCAATAACTCATATTTTGCTTATTGACGAACCCATTGAGCCAAAAATGAGCTTCGTCACTGAAGATGAGTTTGCGATGAAATTCATCATCTTGGCGTATCTTCTCCAGAACCCAATCGAAAAACGTACGTCGCTTCAAATGGTCCATCGGCTTCAATTCTTGAGTCAGCTTGATCTTGTATGGGTGGTCTGAGCGATGCCCAATTCTTGAGAACGCCGTGGAATTGACTGATTTGGATCGTTTACTACGGACGCCTGAACGGCAGCGATATTTTCGATACTTCGACCAACCCGTTGTCTCACTGACACGGCAACATCACACAGCGAATATGTAGACTCAAATTTTTGCACTAAACTTGTTATTGCCTGTCTACTAGGGCGAGAATTACGACCGAAAATTTTAGTTAACGCTCTTAAAGTTGCAGTCACCGACTCCGAATTTCGGTAGAAAATGTTTATAATCTGCAGACGTTGCTCATTCGTGTACATTACCATGATGAAAATGTTGAGTTTACTGAATAAATTGACACTGACAGTTTGATGATTAGTGAAAGAGTGCGTTCACAAATTAAATTCAAGGTTGTCAAGTCCTTATTGGAAAACCCTTTATGAAATATATTTACAATAATATTTAGAATAAGTAGGTTAAGTACATAGATTAAGATTTATTTATAAATTATTTATACATATATGTATTGTAGATACGTTGTAGATTTGAGTTTTTTGTAAAATAAAATCCCTATACTAAATTCTTCCACTTAAGAAAAATTGTTTTCTAAATGTTACTTTAAAAAAATAGAGAAAAAAAATGAACTGTAACTGACCGAAACGTCCAAAGACATAGTATAGATTTTAAATTTAACTTAGAGTGGTCGCATGGGGCCAGTGAGTTAGCATAAGGTATATTCTAAGTTAATTAAGATAATTTGTAAGCGTTTTTTTGTCTAACATGTAAGGGTTATTTAATGAATGAAAATAAAAATGCACTGAAAATGAGGTATCTCTTGAGCGTGCGTGAGGTTAAGGACGCAGGAAGGTGTCTTAGAATAAGAATAAGAATATTTCAAATGTTAAATAAGGATTAACCTTTGAATAATTGAAAGTATTTTTGATCATTGTATATGAGCAAGAGAGCTCATAAAACTATATGGTCTTCACCGATTTAAATCGAGAGATCTAATATAGACGGCGTTTAGATCTCAAAATGCTCACGAGACGTATGTATATAAGAATAGAACAATATATGTTAAAATGATAGTTGAATGCATAATGGAAATGAAATAGAAAACCAAATTTATGTTTTTATGTATTTCATGAAGGCCTCCATCTAGATTATCATTCCTCTAATTGTTCAAGATCGCCTTTAGTTTGCCATAATAGGTTGGGCACCACCTTGCATTAAATTAAGAGAAATATGCAGATATGCCAGTATGACTTTAAAATCAGTGTAATATTTGCTTTTGTGTCACAGTGACTTCTTCTTCTGGTTAATAATAAAAATGTACTATTGTGAGATAATTCAGTTTGATGTTGGCATACCATGCCCTGTTTAAGTCTAAGCTACAATATGGTATATCTTGTTGGGATAGTGCGCATTTAAGGGGCTAAGGACCCCATAATTGATCCCAAAATAGGTTTAACTTTTACATATTTTACTTTTTTAATATAGACTCAATATGAAACTAAATGCGACAAACCGCACCTTTTTCCAACCTCTAGATGTAGTTTAACATTTGAGTCAAAGTGGAGGAGCAACACATGAGACCACGATCGACGCGCTGCCCTGTGCTATCTCGCAGACCATGTATCTTATTACTTTCAATCTCTTTCGTTCCTTTCCAAGATATGGCTGTCTCTGTTCATTGAATTCATTATTTTTATTTTTTTTATTTATATATTGTATAAAAAAATGTATTATGTTGGTAGAATCATTTTACATTTTTTAAAGCACGATTCTATTTAAATTAACCCATCTAAATACTTCACAAGCACTTATTTCGAAACTCGCATATTTTTTCTGGACATTTCATCTTTATTCTTATCAGACAAACGTAAATTCTTTAACTAATTTATTTATTTTATTCCACACCGAAGTTATACTTTACACAGCTCTCAAAAATTAGCCTAGCCTGTGGGTAAAAAAAAAGTGTCACCAAGGGGCACTAAAAGCACTTTACCGAGTGTCTATAGATCCGTCTTCTGATAAACAAAATGGCTATTCCCGCATAAATGCATACCGGTCCATCACCATCTAACGGATTTTTATTCAACTATACGATATGCCGGTTCGACATAAAAATAGACGTAACAAAATGAATTTTTTGACACCGACAACTCAAAAACTCAATTTTTGCACATACCATATACCGGTTTGATTTAACAGCGACGATATATCCATTTGATGAGCTCATATTTTACTTCACTCACGAGAGTCATTTAACTTTAGTCCATGGATAAAATTAGTCTTTCTGATGAAATAGAATTTTAATAGTTTAGTCGTTTACTATGGTAAAGGCTTATGGTAAACTCTAAAGACAAAATGGTACTGAAACCAATATTTGACTTTAGAGCAGAAAATAGATTTAGGTTGTATAAAAGTCGGCATTTAAGGGCTGCCTTCGATTTAATTGTAACTTCTTTTTTTACTATATGTATACATTAGTGGACTTAATAACGTAAAAGACTGGCGTTCGATCAAAACTTTGAGTCTGTAATGGGAGCATGTCATTCGTAACCCCAGAGTCCTGGCCCTCAAACACTAATCTTTTCTTTCCATTTCCATCATAATTTAGGTTAGGCTAAATTATGTTTCAATAGCAACCTGTTTCACGTTGCTTTATTTACAATAGAAAGGCCTTTGATGGTACATCATCTCACTGTCCTCACGCATGATGTGATATTAACTTAAAAGTCAAACTGTTTGACTGTAGAGTTATCGGACAATCCTCAACGGATTTCGAAGAGGTCACCAAGAAGAGATTTTTTTCTAGTGAAAATAAACGGGGTAGTTACCTATCCTTTTTATTTCTACAGTCACTACAAAAATCGCTATAAGCTATCTTGAACATGAGTTTACATGTACATAGGAAGTGGCATCCTTTGAGAAGTTTATTCACTTTGTAGTTTCCCCTAATATCTCGGTAAACAGGTATCCAGCAAATGTCAATCTTTTTGTCCAACTCGTTGAAAAATGGGCTAGAATTTTTAACTACTATACTTATGACGTTGTTCGATTTAAGGATTTTATAATTTCTAGGATATCGGTGTTAATGAAGAGATATTAAATTCTACTTAGATCAAGATAGAGCTTTTAGTTCCCAGAATTTCCATCTGAAATGTATCACAATAGTTCCGATAGCGAAAAAAAATAAAATCTGCGTAGGTCTTCCAGAGAATACAGCTCCCAATCCCTTGATTTATTTTTATAATTTTCGAATGTATGTATGTATACAAATATATCGGGTTTTTCAATAAGGACATAATAATTTTGTATTTAACTATAACACAGAATTGTTGAGATATCGGGCTGAAATTTATTCCAGGTGTAGTTCACATATTAAGTTTATGTATGGAATTCGATCTCGTTCATAGGACCATCGCGAGCATGTTTACAACGATCGATTCTTTGGCAATTTCGAGTTCGATATTGTTCTGCTCAAACCAACGGCTTAACGTAACCCCATAAAAAGAAATCCAACGGCGTTAAGTCCCATAAGCGATGTGGCCATTCGACCGGACCTCGAGATTACACGATTACCTTCGATATTTTCGGTACTTCGACAGGTGCGTTGTCTCACTGGCACAGGAACATCCAATAGTGAATATGTTGAATCGAATTTATCCACTATAGCACGCACAGCCTGTCTGTTGGGACGATTATTATGACCGAAAATTGGAGTAAGCGCTCTTAAAGTTGCAACCACCGGCTCAGTATTTCGGTAGTAATTTTTAATAATTTTCAAACATTGCTCACTCGTGATAAAATTGTGAACCTGACTGACGTTTTGACATTAATACTCGTAGATAATAAAAAAATTAAGGGTTCGCTTGTATTAAAATACAAATTTATTATATACTGATGAATGTACGTATATATGGATGGATGATGTGTTTAAGAAAACAGTATTTAACCAGTTTTGCCTTGAAATTGTAACATTAAATTTGCTTAGAAAATGGGGGAAATTACGATATTATGGTGGGTCCATCCATATGCAGTTGATTTCTTTATGAGTGCTGATACAACTGCTATACTACATATTAATATAGGTCTAACGACCGTAAAGCAAGTGACTAGATTGAAATTGCAGTCCCCATTTCATGCCGATGGTTTTTTGTCATGTAACCAATCTAGCCTCATTCAAATGATGCCGGATATAGTCTTGCAAATCGATTAACAGTTTTGTGTCGATCTCAGAATTCTTGACTTTCTTGCAAGAACTAACATAGTTTGATTCCGGAGAAAATAAGTGCGAACTGTAGTTGGGATTCTATATTTCCTACCGAAAAGAACGTGTTCGGTTTTACTTGGGTGGACACCTTATCACACTTTTGAATTTGCTTAATATAATTCATTTTTGAAATTTTTTGCATTTTCACAATAATACCATCTGGAATGTTGCCTCCATTCTCGTAAGAGAACACTTTTTAGCATTTCCCCTTCAGAAGTCAAGGTTATTTGTCGACTCCTAAGTTCTATAACCGGGTGTAGAAAACACGTCTTTGCGTTGCGCTTCAACTGAGATGTGTTTAACCCCATCCTCTCATGTTGTCGATGAATCTTTATGTGAGAAGTTGATTAATCAACACGCTTGAAGGCTCTACTACTTTTATTGAATTTCTTCATTGTTTAGAGCGGTCTGAATGTCAAGGAACGCTGCCTCATTACATTCCTTACGACCAAAAGTCATTTTGATTATGAATACTTTTAAGTGCAGGTTGATTTACCCTTGCAGTAGGCGTGTTGAGATATCGAGAGCAAAATTGGATTTAATTCCTGGTGGAAATATGTGTCGTTCTGTTTCTCCATATTTTCAGAAGGAATGATCGCAAACTGATTAGGTCGAATGCCCTACATACGAGTAAACATGTGCCTAGGTTAGGTTAGGTAAGAGTGGCTGTTGGAGATACCAACCCACTTAGGCCTATTGGCCCATTGTGATGCCACGTGGATCTATGATCTTCTTACTACTGGAACCAGTTTGAGCTTATAATAAAGCGTAGGAGACTGTTAACGTCTATTTTTTCTAGATCGTTTAGGTCGTTGTAGAAGAAAGCTCCTAGATGAAGCTTCCTTCTCTGAGAGAGAGCTGGGCATGTGCAGAGTAGGTGGGGGATTGTCTTCTCCTCTTCCTCGTCCATGCAGCTTCTACAGAAATCGTTAGTAAAAGCGCCAAGCCTTCTTGCGTGCTTGCCTATGAGGCAGTGTCCAGTAATGACACCTATAATGGCGCTGAGATGTTTCCTATCTAAAAGGATCAGACACTTAGATCGACTCAGATCCAGCCTTGGCCAGATCTGTTTGGTCGCTAGACATGTTTGTCCAGCAGTCCACCTAAGGTCCGTTCTTTTATTGGCATCTAGCTTTAGTGTTAGTTTGCACGTAGCGATTGGTATACCTATACTACCTTTGTCCGGTAGGATAGGTAGAGTGGTTCCAATTTTGGCGAGTTCATCGGCTCTGCAGTTCCCTGGAATGTCCCTGTGGCCCGGCACCCAACAAAAGTGAATGTTGAACTGCTCTGCCATCTCCATAAGAGAAGATCGGCATTCAAGGGCGGTTTTAGAATATAATGAGACCGAGTCCAGGACATGTGCCTATTTGGAGTATAAAATCTACACTGTTCTTCCCCCTTTGCCAGGGAATTTAAGCAGACTTTGATGAGAATGAGAAGAAATCTACTCTATGTTCCCAAGATTTCTTTCGGCCTTTCCTCAGTTCTATTCTGAGCTTTTAAGAAGATCCGTTGAGGATGTTTGATAGCATTTTTCTCTTTTTTAAAGACTTACAAGTCTACCATTGTACTCGCAGATCTTGAATCGTATGAACTATTATAGAAGAAGAATGTTTTTCGCAAAGGATATAGTCTTCAAACGCTTCCCTTTATTTATTGCAGTCCATTTATCAGTCCAAGGAGGTTCATTAGAAATCGTGTTATAGCTGGGAACCTGTAGCTGATGGTTCCGACCAGGGGTTAAAGAAACTCTTTGTAGATTACAACTGTCCAGCCCCGCACCCTATCTTATGCGTTAGAAGCTTCGAGGTGCAAACCTAAATCATCTCTATCGTTATGTTTGAATCAGAAGGTCGTGATCGATCTGCATGAGATTTGATCTTTAGTAGCAGGCTCGAGTGTTTTTTTAGGCTTTTTTTTCTCCATTGAGGAGCTATTGAAATGAGTTATGGGTCTTATTATTCTTTTATTGACAATATCTAATGCTCTATATTCAGCAGGCCACTCTATTTTGGATCATCAGAGTTGTCTGATATTTTGTAGGATTGTTTTTTTTTTTTTTTTTTATTTAGTAGTTCTGATATTCTACATATACAAAGCTTTTCATGTGCTGCTATAGTGGCCCAATACGATTTCCTATCAAGAATTCCATACATAAAAAATTTATGTTGCATTGAACCACAGCACCGAAATGATTTCAAAATGATTCCAAATTTGATAAACGCAGCCAAGGGATGCATTTGCTAACCAAACTGATGAAGGATAACTTATTTTATTGCAAGTCTTTTGAAATTTAATATTCTATATATAGGTACGTGACGCATGATTGATATGAAATAGCCGAGAATCTATTCAACAAAAGTACATAAATATAACACACAATAAAGGTACCTTTCTTCATAAAAGGAAAATCAGCACAGCTATGAGTCTTCTTCTATACCTTCTCATATTAGTCTAGGAAATAAATGAAGCGAAATCCTTTGCTTTTAAAACAATATGTACGTACTACGAGTATATAGGAAAATATACACAAACAAAATAAACAAAGTTGAAGGATATTAAAATAAAATTATTTTCAAATGAGAAAAGGAGGAAGACGAAGTAGGACGCACACAATTGTCATTGTATCTGCATGTACATTTGTACATGAGCAAACATTGCCTCGTGGGTGGTTCAAAGTTAATCTCATATAGTCGAACCCTCGTCTTATGCAGAACGTTCTGAAGGTTATGTTCAATAAACTGTTTTAACAAAAATCGGAACAGAGGTGATATTAGGAAGTTGTCTTAAATTTTTCATGATCTCCTGTTTGCCTGTTTGCCTATATTCCGGTTTACGAGTTACACCATCGAAGAGTCGTAGAAGGGTTGCCATGTAAATCTGCTGTGAAGGTAAGCAGAAGTATTTCAGAGCTTTAAGAATTTGTATGGAGTGAATGGAACATGATGTATTTGATAAATCTAAGTGTAAGCCTCATTTAAAGGTTTATAGTAAAGTTGTACCAAAATGTTTGCATTCGTAAATGGTTGTTCCCCTTTTAATGTTATGGATTTTTTATCATCCTCACCGAATTTCGATCGAAGTTATCGTATAAAAAATTAGAGGAACAAAACTCGACAATGATACGTTCATCACGTAGTTATATGTGCGTTCATCTGCAAGTGGATATTAAAATTGTACGACTAAGAGCATATTAATGTTCGTATATGTTACGTAAAAAGGAGCTACCTGGAACCGGGCCTACATGGTATCAGCATATTTTGCAAATCAAATGTATAATAGAAGTTCAATATAATTAGAAATGAGTTTTAGCTGCTTCACAATTTAAATAGATATGGCATACGTTTTTAGGTCGACGAAGCAGAGCACACCACCACACTTATGGACCGTTTGCGATACCCTGCAGGTAAGATGTGTTCGTTCCTTTTATAGTCAGTAAATCCTGTCCAAATATGAAGATTCCATTAGAAGCCTGTAAATATTGAATGGTAGGGCACCAGAAAGTTGTTTAGCACTTTCGGAATTCTAATCTCCAAATATTTTATTCTCCGATTTAGTGATTCAGAGAAAGTGGGGTGCAAATTAAAAACAACTGTTAAAATTTGTTGTAAGAAAAAACAATTTAGCAAAAAATTTAATTTATTTGCCCCTTGCGGCAACCTTTATTATGAAGCTTAATGTGCTAATATTATTGAGGGTAAAATACTTCTGATCCTTATTTGTAATTATTGTAGCTTATAATGAAACTTCTGTATGATAAATATTTAACAGTAAGTTCTTTATATCGTTATCATGTTAGCATGAGCAATATTCAATAATTTGTTAATTTGAAACTTCTCTGTTCAAAAAATCTTTAGTTTGATGGTGCTGACTGTGATATTCCATTCTTTGCAATAGTTCTTCTGTAGTATGTTCTTCTTGCGGTCGTGTTGGTGTATAGACTGCGATTGATTTTGTTTTTGGAATCACAGGTATATTATGATGGAAATGATTCCTAGAATAGCAGCTATTAAAAGGTACTATAATTAATAATATTTCTTTGCTTAGCTTTATAATGGAGCTGTTAGTTTTGCCCTAAATTGCTAACATGTTTCAAATGTAATCATCAACTGTTAAATTTTTAAATAGAATGGTATTAATATTTTTCCAAGGATTTGGCATAACATTAATTGATATTCGTTTATAATGATTATAACTTTTATTCTGTGTTATGTTATGATCTTACAGTTTTCGAATCTTATAAGGTAGTTTCCTTTAATAGTAAAAATGTTAATATTACAATCATGCTGAATTTTTTGTCTAGGCGAATTTATGACAAATATATGGTTATCATCTAGTTCTACCGTTTCGGTTTAGCTATCAAATTCTACTTTGCAATGAATATTTTCGTTAAAAACGTTCCTAATACAATTATCTTCATATGCGATTAAATTTTTCTTATAATCTGTTAATTTAGTTACATTGTTTAATATTAATATTTATTTTCCTTCTATAAGTAATTGCATTTCTTTAATGTTAGGTATAGGTTGATTATATAATTTTTGATATTTTCCTTGCATGAATATGGTATTCTGACTAATATGTATAAATAATTTCCTTTAGTAAATATTCAGTATTATTTTTGACAATTTCTCATAGGTAATATTAAAATTTATAATTTCGTCATCTGTTATGTCTCTGCTTAAAATTCCATTCTGACTGGTCATAATAATTTCTTTAATTCTCAAAATATTATTTTCAATATACCTTTTTTTATGTTTTATTCAATTTTGCCCAGTCCACTGGTCTTTAAGGTCGATTATAATTGTAATATCTTTACTTTACTAGAAAACGAAACGCTCACTCGGGTGGTGTATTTTATTTCATTCTCTTTGTTCTTGATAAACACAATTACATTTGTCTTTGTCTGCTGTATATATTCATAACGTAACATACCATAGCATAACAGAACATAGCATAACATAACAACATAACACCCTCAACTTAAGTATATACTTAAGTATATATTAATTCAAAATATTTTATATTATTAATAATAAGTTAACAAATTTACATCTTTACTATAATCCAAATTCAAATCATTGTTTCCAATTGTTAAATGTACTCGTATGTTTTCATTCTTAGTATTATTTTTTTTTGATTCAAAAAATAATATTTTAAAAATTAATAATTCAAACATTTTTTTTATCTTATAACAAATATCATTATAAATTAAGCCTTTCCGGGGCTTTAATTTTATTTCTAGGTCATAAAGACCTCTTAATTAATTCCTTTCTATCGCTACTCGCATCATTGTCTCCAGGACAGTTGCTCTCAGACATCGTTGCCGAACCATCATAATCAACATTACTGTCTATACAAATATTTTAGACTTAGTTTTTATCATTAGCCGATGGTGGTGTAACAAAGCTTTGATTTGGACTTTTGTCCTTGTCCGTAACAATTGGTAGATTTAGAGATGTTTCCGAAGTCATATCTTCTACTGTCTTTCCAAAGGGTTTTAAAATAGGGACTTGACAACTAATCATCACTTTTCACTAATCATCAAACTGTTACTGTCAATTTATTCAGTAAACTCAACATTTTCATCATGGTAAAGTTCACGAACGAGCAACGTCTGCAAATTATAAAAATTTCCTACCGAAATTCGGAGTCGGTGACTGCAACTTTAAGAGCGTTAACTCCAATTTCCGGTCGTAATTCTCGCCCTAGTGGACAAGCAATAACAAGTTTAGTGCAAAAATTTGAGTCTACATATTCGTTGTGTGATGTTGCCGTATCAGTGAGACAACGGGTTGGTTGGAGTGTCGAAAATATCGCTGCCGTTCAGGCGTCCATAGCAAACGATCCAAATCAGTCAATTTCACGGCGTTCTCAAGAATTGGGCAACGCTCAGACCACATTATGGCGTATTTTGCGTAAGGATCTTGGTTTAAAGCCATACAAGATCAAGCTGACTCAAGAATTGAAGCCGATGGACCATTTGAAGTGACCTACGTTCTCCGATTGGGTTCTGGAGAAGATGCGCCAAGGTGATAAATTTCATCGCAAAATCATCTTCAGTGACGAAGCTCATTTTTGGCTCAATGGGTTCGTCAATAAGCAAAATATGCGTTATTGGTCGGGTGAAAATCTTATTATTTTTGGCCCGAATTGGAAGATACTGACTTGGACGACATGTGGTTTCAACAGGATGATGCCACAAGCACACGCTACAATCGATTTATTGAAGAGTAAGTATGGTTAACGTGTTATCTCAAGAAATGGGCCAGTAGATTGGCCGCATCGTGCGTGCGATTTAACTCCGCTTGACTATTTTCTGTGGGCTACGTTAATTCATTGGTTTATGCCAACACGCCGACGAAGTTGGAAGAGCTCAGAACCAACATTGAACGCGAAACAACGGCCGTTTCGGCCGAAATGTGTGGCCGAGTCATTGAAAATTGGGTCCAACGAATCGACCGCTGCAAACATGCCCGTCGTGGCCATATTAACCATTCATAAATGTTTTGATTGTACATCAAGCCAATAATAAAGTTTTTGAAATATCTCAAATGGTTTGCGTTTTATTTAAAAAAAAAGTTGTTAAGTCCTTATTGGAAGACCCTATATTTTGGGTTAAAATGTAGCAGTACCTTCTCGAAAATTAATGATTTCTTGCATTTATTAAAACAATCTTCACAATCTTTATTCCAATAGAATTCCTTTTCATTTTTTAATAAATTATACAACGGGTCGATTAAAGTGGACAAATTGGAAACAAACTTCCCATAACAATTGACTATACCGACAAACGCTCGCCTTGATGACAGCATCGTAGCTACTTTGTCAGGATCGTTTTTGTAGGCCCTCCTTGCTTATCATATGGCCTAAATATTTGATATGGGGCTTAAAGAAAACGCATTTTTCTTTATTTAGTTTTACGCCCGCGTTCGACAAAACACCTAAAACTTCCTTCAAATTTGCGATGTGTTCTTTTAGATTAGTTCTACATCCCATCCTCGTCGCCAATGTAATATCTTTACTTTACTAGAAAATGAAATACAAATTATACAATTACATTTATCTCTTTCTACAGTATATATATATATTAATAACGTAACATAACATAACAATAATGTTGATTAAGGTTCATAGTAATAGTTTAAATATCTTCATTGAATTTCAACATTAATATTTCTTTGTTAATTTGTTCAATAGAATTATGAATTATTTGAATTAGAAATTAATTATTTCTTTTCTACTACTACATTATTTCCTATGTGTTTTTTGACTATTGCAAATTTATACTTACGAGTAGGTTGTATTTTGTTACGTTGCGTTGTTAAATTTTAATTTTAAGTTAAATAAAAAAACAGTTATTTTTAGGCTCTCTACTTAATAATCTAAATACAATTTCTTCTTACAATACTATTTATAGCATTCTACTGTGGGAAAATACAGTTTCTAATAGCTACATTAAGTCATTATTAATATGAATTCTGAATGTGATCGTTTTAATGTAATCATTTTAATTTTCTCTTGATAGAATAATTTATTGTGGAAATGCATTTAAGGACTTATCTAATGTTTTTATGTAGAAAATATCTGGACTTGAACAAGAATATCTAGTTTCTAGGTGTTGATCCTCTTCTAATGTATTATTATTCAATTGTTGTCGTGATAAAGCATCTGCTACATGATTTCTGTTGCAGTACCTGGCTTATACAATAGATTATTTTCAGAGCATATTATTCTGTTAAGGCACTTTTCATTTTAGCATTTGGATTTCTTATTGATACTACATATGTAAGTGGTTGATGATCAGTATGAATCTCCAAATTAGTAACACCGTAAGTTAAGTTCTTTAATGACCATACGATCGCTTATAATTCCTTTTCGTTCATGCCATAATTTTGTTTAGTAGTGTTTAACGTTTTTGAAATAAACGTTATAGGTTTATTTTCTTGGGAGAAGACTGTGCCTATTGCTATATTTAAAGCGTCTGTAGGTAATATGAAATTTTTGTTAAAATCCGGTTGAGTTAGTTCAACCTATTGTGATAAAAGCAGTTTTAAATTACTCACTGCTCTTTCACCATCATCGTCTAAATCGATGATTATTTTCGAGTATTATTTTTTTATTTTATTAGATTGATTCTCAATCTCTCCGGTCTCTCTTAATAAATATTTTGTAAGGGGTTTAGTACTTTTTGAATAATCTTTTATAAATTTTCGATAATAGCTTGTTATATCGATGAAACCTTTTAGTTGTCTAAGCGTTTTAGGAATTGGATAATCATTAAACATTTCTTACGAGTTTACGTAATACGAAATATATGAAATAAAGAAATAAATAATGTTATCCATAGCCCTTTGGAATGTGTAAGGTGCGTTCGGGTGTAAACTAAATGGCATTTTAAGATATTCACGTATACAATTGTTAACTGAAAATGCAGTATTTTCTATGTTGTTTTGTGACGTAGTAGTTTGATGGAAGCTTGATTCCAGATCAATAGTGGAAACGATTTTTCCTTTTCATAAATTAGCTAATATGACATTACAGTCGGGTATTGGGTATTTGTCTAAAATTGCTATTTCATTGAGTTTTTTTTTTATAATGGATGACCATCCTCATTTTTGGTGAACCATTTTCATTAGTTCCTTTTTTTGGAACAACCCAAGTTGGTGAATTGTACGCAATTTTACTTTCCCTGATAATGCTGTCTTTAAGCTTTTATTAACGAGTTTATTCGCTGATAATGGATATGGATACTGTACTCCATATTGATTCATTTATTTTGGTACGCACATATTTCACCATGTTTTTCTTTTATTAATCTAATTATTTATTCGTGTTTGTTATCAGTTTGTACATGGTTGACCATATTTTCATTTAACATATTGTAAATAGTTTGTGTGGGTACAGTTGATAGAACTTATTCTTTTCAATACAAATTGCTTTATTCAATACAGTTAAAACAGTTTAACCATTTATCTCAATACAATCAAATTGCTCAACCGCTTATACTTTTCTTATCGTTTACTTAAACCACTTAATCACTTCCCCTAATTAACACTTCAAATTCAACTGATGTACTCATTTGCATACCTTTTGGATGCTGATATTTATACAATCCTCGGCATACAATTTTCATTTTGCTAGAAAATTCGATTTCATTTTTCATTTATCAATGTTTGAGTCTTTGTTATTTAAGTATAGAAATATTTTGCTCTTCGAGTATCGAAATCTTCTTCTATGTAATTCTAGATGAAATGGTTGTCACAATATATATAATTTTTCTTTATTTTGTCCTACGCCAGCCTTTTGTAACAGGTTTATTCCTATTAGGATGTCGCTATCTAGGGTTTTAATCTCATAAAATCGTGTATTTATATTACGAGTAAGTAGTATGAAAGTAAATCCGTTCACAGTTTTAACTATGTTATATATTTATAACTCCTTTCTATTTGCTAATATATTAGGTTTGTAGTAACAATTTGTTGATCCTGTATCAATTCAAATTTTAAGGAATTTAT
The DNA here is from genome assembly GCA_949129095.1 of Volucella bombylans. NCBI lineage: Eukaryota > Metazoa > Arthropoda > Insecta > Diptera > Syrphidae > Volucella > Volucella bombylans. Next base: position 36,254,584 of record OX422141.1, on the reverse strand, counting down.
CAGTGAGTTTTAATCGTCTGAATAAGTGTGGAAGTACATACGTGCTTTCGTCTAAGAAAGCCTATTCTTCTAGGTTATTAATTCTTTGTGTTTAATTTGAGATTGGAGAGTATTAGTAGAAGGTTTGAGTCTTTTATTGCCTTGTGGCTGAGGTTGGTTATATTGAACATTATGGTTTTGAGATCTTTGATAATTATTTTGATTAAAAGAGTTAGGTGTTAGGAAATGACTAGAATTATCTACATCCATAGAAATCGGTTTTGGCTGTTGTGGTTGCCAACAGAAAATTTTCATTATTCTGATTCTACTGTGGTTTGTTAAACCTAAGATTGTTATGGAATTGCTGATGGCTATCGTCATATTTTTATCGTTATTTATTCACTTGTAACATTTCCTGTCTAGTTGATCTTGGTTGATAGTCCTTCACAATTCTTAATCTTGCTTGATTTGATAGCATTCCTTGTGCTTTTGCTTAGGCATTAAGTAAATCAATCGGGTTCAAAAACATTATTAAATGGTTTAATGGAGAATTAAGTCCTGGTATGAATATTCGTAAGATGTCAGAACGATGTTTTTGGTAGTCACAGACGTACCCGACCTGACGTATAGATGGCGGTTGTTGTTTAAAAAGAATGACTATTGTAGAAAGTACCAACCTTATAAAGCTTACGTGGTTTAATATTTGTTCAATAGTGAACGCTCTCAATGAATTTTTAAATATGGAAAAAATTGGCCATCGTTGTGAGATACAATACTTTCATTTGAATCAATCCATACAACATCAAAACGGAACTGGATTTTACTATGGGGGTGTTTGCTCCTTCATTTACAACAATAAAATATTGGGTTGCAGAGTTTAAGCGAGGCCATGCGAGTTGCCCAAACGAACATCGCAGTGGTCGACCAAATGAGGTGAGTTCACCAGAAATGTTGAAAAAAGTTCACAAAATGGTAATGAATGACCGTCGATTGAAAGTGAGTGAACTAGCAGATATGATAAGCATTTCAAAAAGCTCACATTGGAACAAAAACAGCACTGTGAGGATGTTTCAATCGAGTGACTTAACACCCGAGACGAAGGAACAGTCAAAACAATGTATTCAAAGGGGAGAATCGGCTCCAAATAAGGCGAAGACCTTTCCACCTGCAGGCAAGGTCATGGCGTCAGTTTTTTGGGGTTCGCGTGGAATAATTTTCATTAACTATCTTCAGAAAGGAAAAAAAATATACGGCGCGTATTATACGAACTTATTGCAGCGTTTGAAGGATGAAATGAAGAAAAACGACCGCATTTGGCGAAGGAAAAAGAACCAGTTCACCCATCCGTCATCGCGATGGTCAAAATCAATGAGTTAAAGTTCGAATTGCTTCTTCATGCACCAGATTTAGCCTTCTCGGATTATTTTCTATTTCCGAACTTGGAAAAATGGCGGTAAAATATTTGCCAAGAGTAATGAGATGGAGTCAGCGTTTGACGGCCATTTTAAGGAGCTCGACGATTCTCACTATAAACAGGGTATCGAAACTATTGAACATCGCTGGAAAAAGTGTATTGAACTAAAAGGAGACTATGTCTCGTATTATATTCTTTTGTGATTTCTGAAGTATTGCCATGAGTTGTCTATTTACTGCATTGTAGTAATCTACTAGATTCATAATATTTTGTTTGATAACATTAAGTTCTTATTCTAGAATATGCAATGATCGTTTGTCAGAGTATGACTAATGATAGCATCGCAATTCAGGACTGTACCATGATTGGTGAAAGTGTCGTTAGCTTCTCCAGTTATTTTATTTTTGAGAATTATTAATGAAGCGAAATATTTCCTTCTACCTCTTGCGTATAATGACATTATATTACTGGCTGCTTCTCCCAACTAACGTAGCTTGATTTGCCATTCAATTCGCGTAAACTTTTAATTATATCTAACGTTTCGTTATAAGGTATGTTTTCGTTAATTGTCTCTGGTGCGAATTCAGTTACTGTGCTTTGAGTCGACAATGTCGTTAAGTGAGACCATTTCTTTTCGTAATATTTGTGTGCTGCACTAATACTGTTTCTGTATTCATTTTGTCTACAATCTTATTCACTATATTTACTTATAATTATTTTCCTTCTTTTCCTTCGTTGAGGGTACTTCGTGATGAGGTCTTCTATAGATATTCATGATTTCGAACGTCTTCTTTATGTTGTTGGTCGTATTGAATCTAACACCTTTATTTTTGATGAGGAGCGTTTAACCGTTTTTATTTGGATTGGCAGGAATAAATTTCCGTAGCCTTGATTCAACACTTTTTATTATGAAAATTTCACAAGTTGGCCTGCCTTTTAATATACCCAGAACTAAACTTGAACATGTGGACAAAATTGTTAATGATTCCCATTTATTACTGGCTTTCAGTTTATTGTCTTATATTGTAGTTTAATCTTTTCGCATGCCTGATAACGATCTATTTCTAACCATTGTCAGATAGTCATCGATCGCATTACCGGCTATATTACTGTGTTAAAAAACTAGAGACCAGCATTACGCTGTGATCCAGAAGCACATATAAGATAATGTATGGCTTACGTTTAAGCAATAGCTGATCAATTATGAAGATTTTTCGGAATATTGTTGAAATGTATTGCTTGAAGAAATATGTAACCATTTTCGTGTTGGTGCAAAACAAGTGATTATTGCTTCTTTCTGATATTCAAATACTATAAGTGTCACTCTTAAGTGATTTTTGGCCGTGCGCTATCATTTTCGATTTTTCTAGTAAGAAGTACCTTTCCAAACCACACAGCTACTTGCAGATGGTGATATAGAGAAAACACAGCGGACTGCTGACCCTTCAAAAGCCTCGAAAAAAAAGAGAAGTGCCGAAAAAACAAAGTACCTATTTATGAATTTATAATATTGACAACGATTTGTTAACTCGAACAAAAATTTCTTGTTGTGATATTTGCTTCCGATTGTACATATTGATGAAGAATAGAGAAAGAAAAGGAGAAGAAACAATATGCGCCTGCGCTTGTAGAGCGCATTGACACCGATGCTCAAAATGGATTGCTAGCAAGAACAAATAGAAATAACCTAACTTATGTACTATTTGCAACCACACAACTAGCGCTTATATAAAAGAGTTGCTGGCTTATAGGAAATACAACTAAGTGGGCTAAGTTAACGGCTTATGCACTGACAACGTATGATAAAATCCCTTAGAAGGGCTATAGAAATTATAGCCTATAGGGTGGCATCCAATAAATATTTGACATGTGAGGCAATTGGTACTGGGACTTCACCTAGAAGCGCTTGGTTTTGTGTTTAAAATCTCTTCGAGGTCTTCAGCCTCATTACAGTCCACCTATTTCATCTGTGCTCTTTAAATGTTGTAGTCAAAAGAATAACTTCATTCCAACCCCTGTTAACATTAACCTGACATGTACTCACACCCCCACAGAAGCAAAACGCTACAAGCTTACGACCAGACATGTAAGAAATATCTGAAGCATAACGATAGGATCGTCCTAGTTGAACTTAACGCCAAGTAAGAAAAGAGAGCATCTCTGCATCTTTCAAATTCGAAAATGGTATCAAGCTAGCCGATTTCACTGAAACTGCCAGAACCTTTTCTACTCTAATCTTTCAATACATTTTAAGAAGTCCTATGCTCCCAGCATCAAGCGCAAAAGACTAGCGGCGACATTGCTGGCAAGCCATTAGATGCATCTGATATGCTAGTTTTCACCCGACCAACACAAGGAAATATTTAGTTTCATGCAAAGCTGCAAACAAGGACGAGAGCTTGTTTCAAATTATATGAGCAAAGGCGATGGCACCAACATCAGCTTCACTGAAAGAAACGGAGAAGCGCTAGATCAGGGCCATTCAGAAGCTTTGTAGGGACATTCTATCAAAATGTGGAAAGACCTTATCAATGGCACAAATATAGAAGTAAGAATGGAAACATAATAGTAGTGCCATAGCCGGTATTGAAAATTTGAAAAGATTACTTCTTTAGAATAACGACGAAGACGACAATATTCCCCGGACAGACTGAACCATTCTACCTGGATGATGATCGACAATTATTTCGTTCACCCGACTAAGAAGAGATGTGAATAACACAATAACGTGTAAAAAAATTTATCTATCTATTAGATAGCTGATACCCTATATCACTAATCTGCTAGATTCTTATCAGTGCGACTCATCATTATCGATCAGATAATATACCTTAAGGCAGCTTTAGATAAAATCAGAAACTTTAAATCGATACTCACCACATATATATTAATTCTAAAAAATCTATATAAAGTTTTGGTATCTCTGATATCTATATCTATATAAAGGATGGTATCATAAAAACCGGTAATGGCACCACGGAGACATTTGATGTGAGAAAAGGGTTTCGACAGGTTGACTTCAGTATGACTTCTTCAACTTCATACTTGAAGGAATTGTGTGAAACTCGCAAGCCAATGTCATATGAACAGCATTTCAGAAGTTTGCAGAACTGTTGGCATACCTAGGCGAGAGTGATATTATATGACGAAATCAGCGAGCTACGAACCAAAAGTAGCGAAGACAGTTTTATTGATGAATGAGGGTTAAATAAAGTACAACCCATCGACAAGAGAAAACACCCAACACCATCGACCTGGGTAGCACACCATAATGGCTTTGCTGTAATTTCAAGCAGTGACACCTCCCTAGAGATCAAGCGAAAAATAACTTGTGTTGGTCCATCGCTGACTTTAGTGTCAGATAAAAGTATAATGTATGAATACTACCATAGTGATGGTAACCCACATTTCGATGCCAGGTGAGCCGATTAAGCAACACCTTGACTCTTCCAATCCCGCTGAAGTACGGGAAACCTAATGCTGCCGAACTGCATTTAGTTATTTGTTAACTATGGCCGAATAAAAGCACGCGCAATAAACAAAATTACAGCAGAGTTGCACGATTTAACGATTTTGGAGTAAAAAGACCCTCTTAATTGCCAGAAAAGTATGGGCCTCAAAAACATCACACATATTTTCTCATTGCATCACTCCATGACCTGCTAAATAAGAAATGGTGATTGACCAAGAAGAGACCTCATATCTAGTGAATGAAAAGTAACACTTGTATTACAATACGAGTAGTATATCAGATATTGGCTAACTTATCCAAGATCTACAAAACAGAAAAAGTGCTGATTCGAATGTGAGGGTAATTTTTTATGGAGAAACATGTTCCAAATCTTTAACTAAGTATGGGTGGGTGATAGCATCTCTCTAGATTATTTTCGAGTTCCAGTTTCTAGGAACAAATGGGCTCGTTCAAAAGAAGTTGACGTTTAGTTCAGTTATATATAAACAAGAATATGTAAATGTGTGCTTATTTTCAAATATACGAAACAAAGAGCTGTCAAAACCTACACGGCGCCACGACCATAGCGTAAAGTTCAAGTTTGCAGGTTTACCTTCCTGCACCATTTCATTTTATTTGCATATTATCTTGTAACAATTAAACCCACAACTTTGTTCCCAAAACCAGCATGTCATCCAGCAACAATGACACAATATTATTTCATATTCTTATAGTGAATCATAAAATGCATGAGGCTGAGGCATTCAGACAGTTTCATGGAAACGGATCCTATTCATTGAAATTCCAGAGTGTAAGATACATTTGGCAATGCAAAAAGTCATGTAGACAACATGACAACTGAAAGTGACATTTACTGTTGTTTGCGTTTTTCTGTTTATTAGAACATAATATGTTAAAAATATATTCTCAAAGTAAAGTTCCTGGCATTGTCAAAAAAACAAAGAGTATATCTGAATAGAAAATTTCATAATAGGTCACCCTTTAATCAGCAGCTACTTGTTAGATTTACTGGAAAAGAATCCTTTAAGAATTGTAGTTAGCCTGAAATAACATGGGCAATACAGTCAAAATCGATTATAACGAACTCGATGGGACTGGTGAATTTGTTCGTCATAACCGATTCCTAACCGATCCATTTTACAAGTGAACACATTATTGTTTTTAGTACTTTTATTTATTTATGATTGAGGTAAAAAGTAATCTGTGATTTTCTGCTGTCGACATTTTTGTTTTATGAACTTACCTTCTATTATCATCTCCATTTTGGTTAAAAATTCTTCACAACCTTGGTCAAAAATATCAAAACAAACGATTTCAAGGTATTGACAGCCTGAAGTGCATCTTCAATTTTCACTGGAATTATTTCAGTTTCTGTAAGTAAAAATGTTGCAAAATGTTTTCATACTGTCAGAGAAGCAAGACAAAAAACTCTTCTTACCTTCTTCATTGTCACTCCACATTTTCATTGTGAACAGAATCAATGATTTGTTCGTCGGTTAAGAAATCTGCAGTCACAATGTTGTCGTCCACATTAACCAAATCTTCAAAAGTGTATGAATCAAATACGTTATCATATGACTGAATATGTTTATTATTATTATTATTATTATTATTATATACTTTATTGATATGTAAAGATAAATTACAACTTCAATATGACAGAAAGAAAGCACTAGCTACCATGGCTTTCGGCTTGCTTATGTTTAAATGGTTATCTATTAAAGAGAGAACGATTAGGTAGGAACTTCTAAGATGTTTTACATGAATTAGTTAGTACTAAACATTATAATCAGTATTTGTACGAGTAATTATATATAATAATAAGAAAAGTGGCACTGTTGCTTGTTTAATAATCATAATAGTACAAACTAAGTAAAGTTTTAAATAAAGTTGACGATTTTTGTGTCGGAAAAAAGTTTAAATATAAAGTTTATATTTTTTTCTGAAGGATATTTAAGTGAGTTAAGTAGGGATTTGTTTTTTGATACTTCTTTAATCGTAGAGCATTCGTAAATGATGTGCCTTATCGATATTGTTTCGTTATTATTGCAAAGATTGCAATATGGAGGTGGATCTTTGGTTATGAGGTGGCTGTGGGTAAGGTTGGTGTGCCCTAATCGGAGTCGAGCAAATATTTTGATTTTCTTATGAGAGATGTTTGTTGGGTAAAATGATTTTGTGCCCTCCTCATTTACTTCCGTGTAATGATGAGAATATTCCTTCCAGCCTTTTAGTCTTTTGTCTTCCCCGAATTTTATGGTTTTCCTTCTAATGTCCTTATAATTCTGAACTTAAAAATTGTTAGTGGTTCAGCTATTGCGGTCTTTGCTTCTTTATCTGCTTCTTCGTTGCCTTTTATGCCAACATGTCCTGGTATCCACATGAGTTTTACTTTTTTTTGGTTCGCTATAAGTTTGTCCCTGATAAGTGATATGATTGGGTTCCTGTTCTCGATGTTGATAATAGCTTGTATTGTTGAGAGACTGTCAGTGCAAATAATGATTTTATTCTTTTTAGCTAGGTCAATTGCTTTTAAAATTCCAATTGCTTCTGCTGACAGAACGGATGAGAACTCTAGAAGAAGTCCTTTGGTAAGTATTTTGCCCACTTCATCGACCGCTGCAAAACCTGTTCCAAATTTAGATTTTGAGCCATCTGTAAAAATGAAGCTCCAGTTTAGCTTCTTTTGTGCATCTTTGATTTCGAGAAACAACTGTTTAAATTCTTCATTGCTGGTAGTTGTTTTCGAAAATGTGGAAATAAAAGTGTTGATGGAATCTCGGCATAGAGTCCAGGGTGGGTGGAGAACATCCGTGGGGGATGTCAATTTCCTTTGCAAGCACTACTGCATTGGAAATCGTGGAAGGGTATTTAAGAGTTCTTTTGCTAGAAAGAACTTTGTTGGCATATGTTTTGATTGGTGACTTTTGGACATTGGATAACTTTGTTATTACTAACGAAGTTAAAAAATCAAATCTGTGTTCTATTGAAGGAAGTTCGGCTTCAGTTAAGATATTTTTTATTGGGGTTGTTCTAAAAGCTCTTAGACTTGTTCTAACGGCCGCGTGTTTGAATCATATTTAGGGTTGATTTTGGACATTTTCCATATATACTTAATCCATAGTCTATCTTTGTAAGAATAGTTGATCTTATGATATTGATTAGAGAATTAACGTTACAAAAACTGTTTTTTGACGATAAACACCTAATGATATTCAGTCTGGTAGCTAGGCTTTTTCTAATGTACATACAGTGAGACTTAAAATTAAACTTACTATCAAAAATAATACCTAGTATGCTGAGGGCATTTACATTAATTATATTATCAAAAATAGAGTCGAGTTGCAGTATTTTATTGCAGCTAGTTTTTTTACAAATATGAAAAATTTTACTTTTTTCATTAGATATCTTAGACCCAGAGCGTTTGTCCCAATCAGTGATATCTGAAAGGATGCTTGAAAAAATATCTGCTACCTCTTTAAGGTCTTTAATTTTTGAAAATATATATAGATCATCCGCATACAAGGAATGTTCGATCTTATTGTATTTAGTTAAAATATTATTTAAATCTTCCAATGCTATTACAAACAGAATTGACGACAGTGGAGATCCTTGTGGTGTTCCGTTGCTGATTTTTTTGACGAAAGAGTAGGTGCAATTTAATTTGATACGGAATTGTCTATTAGATAGAAAGGCTTTGATGTAAAGATTTATTCGACACTGAAGAGAATCCAGAGTTCTGAATATGTTTAATCCAGTGCCTCAAAGGCCAATTGTTTTCTTCTTTGAACTCAGTTTCAATTGAATTATCATGTTCTTATGGGATAAATCCACAATTTTTAAGACAATTTTTTATAGTTGCCATAGAAACCCTCTCCCAAGATCTGGAAATCAGTAGAATGGCATCCAACAAACTCATTACATGTGGTTCATCTTGTTTCTTGAAGTTACGAATTATGTTTACTACTTGAAGCTTTCTGTAATGATCTTTTGGTGATCTGATTATACCCTGATCTATTGGTTGCAACACAGAATTTGTATCAGGCGGCAAAAACACAAGCTTCACAGAAGTAAGACCATCGACCTTTGGATGTGCAGGACAATTGTCCACTAACGACAGAATTATTTCCTTTCGGTTTGTTAACTGTCTATCCCAATTTCTTAAATGTTTTTCGAATATGTCTGATGTCATCCAGGCTCGTTTATTGAACTCATACAATGATGGAAGTTTCTTGACCCTTTTAAAGCACCTCGCGTTTTTTTGATTTTCCAATAACCAACATTGTTTAGCAGTTCCGGTCATATTACCTCCTACTGAAACCGTAATTCGTTCCTTTGATATTTTACTATTCCAGTTCCTCTCAAAAATAGAATGCGAAATGCGAAAACAAAACAGTAAAAGGGAAATCCCCAGAATTTATCATTTTAAATGCACGAAATTTGCAATGCCTACTTATTTTTTTTTTAATATTCGTTATAAGCAATAGATGTTTAAATTTTCCATTTAAAACTGTTCGTTATAAGCGATAATTCGTTATGGGTGATATCGTTAAAAGCGATATTCGGTTAGTACAATTTGTATGAACCTCGGCCGGGACTTCAAGATTAGTTCGCAATAACCGATATTTCGTTATAACCGATGTCTTTATAACCGATTTTGACTGTACTCAGTAGTTATGTCTTAAAGTCATGTACATTTCTAAGGGAGTTCTAATTATTTCATAAAAAATTTACAAATTTACTTCACAAATATAAAAGGAAACATTAAAATGAGTGTCCTAATGTTAGCCAAGATTGCAAATGTTCTAGCGACCAGCCATGATAACAAGGTTGGAAATCATGGTGCTGTTAGCGAGTTTGTCCAAAATAATCCAGGGTAGCGTTTTGTCTTATAGGATAGCTGATAGTGTTCAATTTCAAGACAGAACATCTGCGCAATAGAGAAAAACCTTACCTTAGGTGACGCACGCAAGTATAAATCTAATTTTAAGTGTACGATTAAAGATATTAGCTAAAGAACAGACTTGCAGGAGAAGTAATATTGACGTTTAATGTATGAAACCAAGGCGCCTCGATCACCACGTCATGAAAAAAATTTGGCAAAATCAGTTGAATCAACATCTGGTCATAACAGGCTCACATTCATAATCAGCAGGACTTGATTCTGACTGTAGGATGCCACTATTTTCTTAAGCTAATATAATATTACCTTCACCATCATTGGATACGTTTTCAGGATAACCTCCAGGAAGAACACGGAAAATTCTTTCCGGATTATTTTTCTAAGTACTCCTCTACTTATCATACTCTTTAAAACCTCATGTTCAAAAGTCCTTTTATGATTGACTTCAGAGGGTGCTCAATTTTGCTGGAGATACTCGTATTAGGCGTGTCCCACAAAGTGAGATCTCAGAGATTTTTTAAGCGGGACAAAAAATCTCAGCTGATTTTGCGAAGATTTCTGAGATAAAAAATTTATGGATTCATTTCCCAGTTTTCTCACAGCTACTTGTTTTGACACATCAGATTTTTGATTCCTAAGGTGCGTTTGCATATTATTTATTTAAAAAACTCATTTGTGTAAAGAAGTGAAAAAATTTGACCTGGGCTTCCAACACATACACTAAAACTAAAACTGGGTGTACCTATTATTCTCCTAAGAAACTTGAGCCCGCCGAAGTTGTGCAACGGTACCCGACTTAGAGTTACAACTTTGCAACGAAATCTGGTAGAAGCGGAAGTGGTGCCAGCGAACATGTACTTATCCCTCGAATTCCTATCATAAATAGCGTGTGCAATTTCCCATCAGCGTCTGCTTCTCGATGACGATAAATAAGGCGCAGGAACAAACACTGCGTACCGCGGGCGTGAACCTCACTATCGGCTGCTTCTCACACGGTCAATTATATGTGTCTCTTGCCTATGTCAGCGATAGTAGAAATGTATTTGTTTATGCTCCAGGCAACGCAACCTCAAACATTGTTTACAAAGAAGCTTTGTAAAACATTTTTACTATAATAAAGTATAATTGTTCATAATTTATAGTGTTGCATTTTTTATTACGTTTAATAAGATCTTAGAGCATATTGATTTCTTACAACTATGAAATCTGCACTTCAGGGCTGAAAGCTATCCATTGGACATTGATAAAATGCAATTAATCCACAAAATTTATTGTACACAACAATTTTATGGACTTAGACAAATACTTTGATGTTTTTTCACTCGATCTGATATTACATACAATTTGTATGCATGAGGAAGCCTTTAGAGGGCGAAGCAAGGCGAGTACGGGTTCAGCTAGAATTGAATATGGTCGGAAAGATTTGGAGGCAGATGGTGCACCAGTTAATTTACGAATAACTAAATATAAAAAAAAACATCAGTAAGTGCAAATAAATGATTTGATTAGTTACAAACCTCGAAACTAGCCTTTCGCATTCGAAAATGAAGACTAAATTCACCCTCGGTGTAGGTTAGGACGGCGTGAAAGTAGAAATTTGCCTCATACAGCTGATAAAACCTTACATTGGGAAAAATTCCTTCTCTGTTCCTCTGCAACTCGTCCATATAAATATCTTTTTTTAGATATAGAAACAATTTTAGATTAATACGGATAAGAATATATATGTAAATGTTTATTTGTACCTCCATCAGCATCTTCACTGTCATCACTTTCAAATAGATCTAAAAACAACTTTTCGGTTTTTTCATTCATTTCCCTTTTTTTACACTTTTGGCTGGCTGCAGCGCTTAAGATCTGTTGCACAATTTCGTTCGAAATATTTTCTATATTTTTTTTAAATATTTACATTTAAACGCGAATTCAATTCAATCCAGAGCCTAAAGACCTTTTTTTAAAAAAAACACAACATATTTTTTTGACAGACGTTATTTGCTGAGAGGCTTGTCCCACAAAAATGGATTTGCCTCTGTTAAAGTGACAGTGAGCGCTCAGTGAGATCTCACTTTGTGGGACACGCCTATTCATTCAAGGCTAGCAATATTTTGGTTTTTATTTTACAGCTCTTAATGCAAAAAAATTGCATCTCTATTGAGAGACTTACAAGAGCTCAATAAATAAAAAAACGAATAATCACTAATCAATCGAAGTAAACATGCGACCCCAATCCTCACCTCGTTAAGACGTACTCTCACCTAAATATGATGAACTCTCTATGCCTAAATCCTTAATTGAAAGTTTAGGCTTTCACACTCCGAAAAGCTGTTTCCGGGACCTAACAAGTAAGAGAAAAGGCCGGGCAAAGGTGCAATCTGGACAAATAAACTTTAAACTTATTAAAGCTAGCTCCACATATCTAAAATACAAATTTCATATCCCTCTCTATATCTCTATATAATAAAATAATTTTTTCCCTTCACCTGAATTTTTATTATATGTACTCGTATAGCCAGCTGCGAATTTTCTTTGACGTGCATTTTTTTCCTTCATTTAAAATCTTGCCTAATATATTTCCGAGAACGGTCGAAAAAAAAGTTGAGATGAAGGAACTGACAAAAAAGTAATTAAAAAAATGGAGATCAACAAATGGAGACAAATTCAAGGTCTCTGCAATCAACGACGTTCAGGAAGAAAAAAAACTTGCACGTTTTTCTTTAATTTTAGATTCATTCGGCGTCCTCGCTTCGTGGAAAATTGTAGTTTTAAGAAAAATATCTACACTTTCTGGAAATGCAACACAACTGGCAACATGATCCGGTTTAACAAAAGACTTTGACTTAATAGTGTGCTTCTAGAATGTTGGCATTCTAGAAAGTAAATATAAATTTCAGAAGCGCAAAGATTGGATTCGTTTTTTTGAGAATAGACTGTTCTACCTACACTCGATTCAGCTGCATACATTCGACATGATTTAGAAGATATTATCTGATTGTGATTCGTGTAAAATCTACTTTCTACAATATAATTCAGCAATTATATTGCTGAATCAATTTTACAGAAAACAAAAGACTTTAACAATAAAAAAGTTTTGTGATGCCTACGATCGAGAACGAAAATACCGAAATCGTTCCTTTTAAAAATTTCTGCATACTACAGTAATTTGTAATTTAGTGAGGGCTAACGCCCCCATTTGTTTCGCTTAATGCAAGCTTAAACTAACTTAAAAATTAACAAGAGTTAAGGGTTAGGAAGTAAGGGAATGGTGGAGGAGATCAAATTTAAGACGAGAAGTGCTCAGGTTAAAATCAAAAAGGGGGAGGTTTGAGTTGACCTTACGGAGCATGCAGGAGATTGGTTCGTTATAGCCATAAGAGGTGCGGTGGGTTGGGACATAGAAGAGACGAGGACAGCGTAAATTACGACGGTTAGTGTTGAAGGATATAGAATTGTAAAGGGAAGCACAGTCCACAGAACCGGAGAGCAGTCGATGAATGAAGAGAATGTCAGCTACGTCTCTGCGATTTTCGAGGGTATTCAGGTTAAGAAGTTTGAGGCGGTCGCGAAAGTAGGTAAGATAAATGGGTCACTCCAGGGTAGTCCCCGAAGAGCAAATCTAAAGAAACGACGTTGAATGTTCTCGATTCGGGATATATGAATTCGCTGAAAGGGGGACCATACTGGGCTGTAATATTTAAGAAGGGGCCGGACAAAGGTAATGTAAAGTGACCTTGTCACATAAGGGTTGCAAAATTCTTTAGACCAACGTTTGATAAAACCGAGCTATGAGTTGGCTTTACGGATTATCTCATCAATATGCGAACGGAAGTTTAACGCTCTATAGTATAAGATTCCAAGATCGCGAAGGGATTGAACCTGGGGTACAGGTTGGTCATGCAGGAAATAAAGTCGAGAGGCGGATTGATTGGACTTACGAGACAAAGTCATAGATTGGCATTTGGACACATTAAGCTCAAAGCAATTTTTTAGACACCAAGTAGAAAACTTATGGAGGTCTTCTTGAAGGAGAATAGAGTCTTGGGGTGAAGAAATAGTATTGGAGAACTTAGTGTCATCGGCGTAAATGGATACGGAGCAGTGTTTGATAATCTTCTCAAGATCATTTATAGTTAAAATGAAAAGAGGGGACCTAGATGGCTGCCTTGTGGGACACCGGAGGTGGCCAAAACGGGGTTGAGAAGGCTGGCCTAAAGCGAACGCTATAGTAACAATATCGGGTCAGAACCGAGGGAAGCCAATTGAAAAGCATCAGTTGATGTGATATTTTAGCGAAATCCGTAGCAATAACGTCAATTTCGTTGCCATTTTCTAGGGTTAGGATACGAATTCAACTAAGTTTGTAGTAGTTGATCTACCTTTTAGAAATTCATGCTAACTGGGTGATATAAGTGTCTTGCACTGAAATCTTAGAACTTCATATAAAAAACTTTCGAACATTTTAGGTATGAGAGAAAGCTTAGCAATGGGACGGTAGTTGGTTACTTCATTCTTTGATCCCTTTTTGTGAACCGGGGTTATAAAAGAGGTCTTCCAAACTTGGAGGAATTCCCTTTGTGTGAGGGACAGATGAAAGAGAGAGGAAAGTGGGTGCGAAAGATTGGAGGCACACTTTTTGAGAAATATTGCTGGGGGCATATCTGGACCGAATACAAATTCATCATTGAGATTTTGTAACTTTTCTTCGATAAGGGTGGGATCAAAAGGTTGAGAGAGAGAGGGGCCAATGGAGAAATTGGAAAGGTACTTGAAATAGATGGAGTCGGGTACGAAGAGGTTGTCTGCAAATGACTGTTTAAAAAAGTTTGCAAACTAGTTGGCAAAAATATGTGGGTCGGTCGATATATTATCGAACGAGAGAGAGGGGAGATAACCGTCTGATTTTCTTTTATAGTTGACGAATTGGTAAAATGTCTTAGGATCGTTGATAAGGTTGGTTTGCGCTGTGTCGAGAAAGCGCTGATAGAGGCAGTTATAGAGCTGTGTGAATTGCATGTAAGTTCCAAGATAGTTAGAGTAGTCATAATACAAATTGGTGCGAAGAAAAACTGCCCATAATTTCTCTCTTCTGTTTCGTAAAGAGCGAAGTCTTCTGTTGTGCTATGTTCCCCTCCATAGATGATGTTTTATGCCATGAAAAGGGGACGTAGAGAGAAATGGAATTAAATATTTCACTGTAGAAAAGGGCGACAGCATCAGATAAGGATAGGTTGGTAAAATCAAAAGAACATTTGCTAAGATAGGTATTGATATTGCGAAAATTAGCTTTATGGAAGTTGTAAGAAGAGATGGTAGATGAAGAAGTGGGCTGGGATGAAGAGTTATGGAAAAATAAGAGAAGAAGAGGGGGGTGAAAGTTGTCGACAGTTGATAAGATAAAGGGGCACATCGTTACTGTAGAGTTAATAGGATCACTAATGAAAATAAGGTCTAGTTGCCTACCGATAGAATTAAGGACGCCACATACTTGGCACAGGCTTGAGTCAGTTATGCTAACAATGAAAAGACATACATTGGAGGAACTGGCGTTTGACGCGGTAAAACAAAAAGACCATCCAATGGAATCCACTTTAACAGGGGCAGATTAAAGTCACCAAAGATAAGGATATCGTCGATGGAATCACTTAGGTCAATTAGTTGGTCAATTGCTTTAATAGCAAGGATGTAGGCAGCAGGCACCATTCAAATGTGTGCAGCGTCAACTAGATTTACATAGCAGAAGATTTCGATACTCGAAGAGCAGAAGATTTCTATACTTGAATAGCAAAGACTCAACCATTGGTTGGACAGGACAGCGGAATCGAATTTTGTAGCAAAATGGAAATTTTATGGGACGCTGGATGCCGAGTATTTTTCTCGAAATATGTTATTTGAGTATAAATACCAGCATCCCAAAGGTATGCAAGAAGTTCGTGAACAGAATTTGAAGTGTTAATTAGGAGAAGTAATTAAGTGGTTTAAGTAAAAGATAAGAAAAGTGAAAACGGTTAAAAAATTGGATTGTATTGAGATAACCGATTGAATTGTGAGTTATAACTGTATTAAAAAAAGCGATTTGTATTGAAAAGAATAAGAATTGTGTTGTAAAATGTTTGTGTGGGTACAAATTCAATGTATTGAACTTATTCTTTTCAATCCAAATCGCTTTAATCAATACAGTTACAATTCACAATTTAATCGGTTATCTCAATACAATCCAATTTCTCAACCGCTTATACTTTTCTTATCTTTTACTTAAACCACTTTATCACTTCTCCTAATTAACACTTCAAGTTCAATTTATGAACTGCCTTGCATACATTTTGGATGCTGATATTTATACTCGAATGACATAGTACGAGAACAATCCTCGCCATCCAGCGTACCATACAATTTCCATTTTGCTAGAAAATTCGATTCCATTCTCCATTCACCAATGTTTGAGTCTTTGTTATTCAAGTATAGAAATCTTCTTCTCTTCTAGTATCGAAGTCTTCTGCTATGTAAATCTAGATGACGCTGCTCACATTTAAATGGTTATCACACTGCTCCCTCCCTACAGTTGTTCGTCCCGTTGAAATGACACATTCTATCCAAATGGACCGCCTTAATTTTCCTCGATCCCCACGCTGGATCCGGTAGACAACGTCATTAATGTGGGTTATCACCTTGTATGGACCGTCCTGTTGCAATTTTGGTGATTTGCCTTTCTTACGCTGAGGATTATACAGCCAAACCAGATCTCCTTCGTTGAAACCGGAAGATTTCGCCTTGATATCGTACCTAGTTTTCATGCGGCTGCTTGCTAGCTTCATCTTTTCTCTGGTGTCTTCATGCAATTTACGAATCCTGCTGCGTAAGTCATCCACGTAGTCGTTCACCTCTTTGGGCTCCATAGGTGGGGATCCGGATTTTGCTTCACTGGCAACCGATCTGTTTGACCGAATAAGACCTCGGATGATGTGTGTCCTGTTGAACTATGGATTGCGTTTCGGTAGGCCATTAAGAAGAGGGGTATGTGTCGATCCCAATCCCGCTGTCAGTTGCTGACGACCTTATTCAAGGTGTGATTGAATCGCTCGACCATTCCATCAGATTGTGTGTGCAGTGGCGTTGTCCTTGTCTTCCTTATTCCCAAATATTGGCACACTTCCTGGAAGATTTTTGATTCAAAATTTCGTCATTGATCGGAGTGCAGCTCCATTGGGACCCCAAATGTGCTCACCCAGTTGTTGATTATCTGTTCGGTTACGGTCTTAGCTTCTTGATTTGGAATGGGAAACACTTCCGGCCACTTACTGAAGTAATCCATGACCACGAGGGTGTATCGGTTACTATTGAAGGTTTCGGGAAACGGCCCAGCGATGTCGATGGCTATTCGTTCGAATGGTGCTCCGACATTGTATTGCTGCATTTGTCCATGTGGCTTTACTTTTGTACCCTTGGTAGCCGCACCAGAGTTTGACTCCGGTCTGATATCTGCTGCCAGCTTGGACTTTCCTCGTGTTCCTTTCAGACCAATATTGGTTCGATGTCATTGTCTGCCTATTGGGAGGAACGGATTTCGTCTATACTCCAACCCTCTATTGGCTCAGTCCTGATCATTTGGATAGTGGCTTGTTCTTTCGCTTCCTTACGGTTGCAGTGTTCGCATTTTAATCCGCACGGTCGAAGAGAGAGAGCATCAGCATTTGAGTGGAGTGTTCCCTTGCGGTGTTGCACTTTAAAGTCGTAGCCCTGCAACTGCTCGATCCATCTTGCAACTTGGCCTTCAGGGTTCTTAAATTGGAGTAGCCATTTCAGAGCTGCGGGGTCTGTCCGGAGAATGAATTCTTGTCCGTAGAGGTACTCATGGAAATTCTTCATAGCCAGAATTAAAGTCAGAAGCTCGCCCTGAGTTACATAGTAGTTCCTTTCAGGTCTGGAGAGTACGTTGCTGTAATATGCGACTACTTTCTCTTGACCATCATGAACTTGTGAGATCACAGCTCCGACCACAACATTGCTAGCTTCTGCGTCCACGATGAACATTTTTCCGAGCGTGGGGTAACCCAAGATGGGAGCATTGCACGGCTGTAGCTTCAGTTCTTGAAATGCTTTTTCACATTCTCCAGACCACCTGAACTGTCGGCCTTTTTCCGTAAGTTGATGCAGGCTCTTTGCAACACCAGCAAAATCCTTTACGAACCTTCTGTAGTACGTGGTGAGTCCCAAGAAGCTCCTCAGTTGGTGTTTATTTTTTGGAGTAGGCCAACTTTTCAAGGCTTCGATATAATGTGACCCAGATATTTTACTTTGAGCTTTAAATGAGCACTTCGCAGCCTCTCAAATACTTGTTTTAGATTTCCGCCGTGCTCCTATGACGATAACGTCGTCCAAATACACTATGCAGGTTTGCCAGATGAGTCCTGGCAATGTTCGTTCCATTAGTCGCTCGAAGGTGGCCGGTGCGATGCACAGTCCAAACGGCATCACTGTAAACTGCCAAATACCGCTTCCTGTTGTGAAGGCAGTTTTCTCACGATCCGTACGATTTATCTCTACCTGCCAGTAACCGCTCTTCAAGTCAAGAGTTGAAAACTGTTACGCTCCAGAAGCATATCCAAAGTTTCATCGATTCTGGGAAGTCGGTAGCTGTCCTTTTTAGTGACATCGTTGAGACGTCGGTAGTCTGCACAAAACTTCGTGCTGCCATCTTTCTTCTTCATGAGCACCACTGGAGATGCTCACGGACTTTGCGATTCTTCAATCAGTCCCTCAGCTTTCATCTTCGACAGCTTTCGGCAACTTCTGTTTGCTTTGCCAATGGAAGACGCCTTGCAGGTTGACGAATTGGGCAAGCGTCTCCGGTGTCTATATGGTGTTGAACAATATGAGTACGTCCGTACGTCTTGTGTAGCAAATATATCAGCGTTCTCACCGATTAGTTTTTCTGCCAGGATTCGCTGATCTTCGTCCAGATTACAGAGGCTGAAAATTTTGTTCTTGATTTTTATGCTCTGAACTGTTCGTCCATTTTTAACAAAAGGAGTTGCATCATCGCAGCCATGTCACTGCCGGTACTTATCTGTTCATCCTCGTCAACGTCAAAGGAGTATGTATCAGGATCATGTCCCTCGTCCTGTCCCGCCATGTCCTCCCTCTTGAAGTCGAAGCACCAAGTCACCTTTTCCTCCACTGGCGCTGATGCTTCTCTTGTTCAACTCGGATTTGAGTTGGACGAGGGTCAACTGCAACAGTTTTCGACCCATTCAACCTGTTTCAAACAGTCACAAATTGTTAAATGTATTTTTTTTACACACATAATAAGTCCAATCCCACTTCTGATGACGCTGCTCATATTTAAATGGTTATTACAATATTGACGGGCTTCAGAATTCCATAATGATTGGCGCGTCACCATACCGTAAAACCATAGATGTGGAAGATTTTTGACTACAAATGGAAATAAATAAGCAAAATGTGTAAGCTTTTCGCTACGCCTGGTGACGGCATACTATTAATTTGACGTCGTTTTTCAACCCCAAGCTAGCTATGTTATGAGCACATAATAAACTCGAACGAATAAAATAAAACACAAACTTGTACAAAATATTTATAAATCTATATTTCTCGTTAAGTAAACAATAAACGCCGTTCAGGTCTTGAATACTAAGTTCACTCTTTCATATTGCAATCGTTTTAGTTTTCAGATTTTTGTGTTTCCTTTTTTATTTTTTTTTTAAATTCAACTTAGAAATAAAACTACCTACGATAAGTAAAATTTAAAATATAGTGGTGGGAAAACATTGACACTCTTACACTAATATTAAAGTTCTGTACTAAATACATTGGCACTGAGCAAATCTAATCATTTGTCTTACATCTAATTTCGTCTTCAATTCCACCAGACAAACTTATGAATTAAAAATAAAAACACGCAAAAGTGCATTTTATACATAAAGCGAAACCTAAAACTGAAAAAAAGGAATCAATGTTAAGGTCATATCGAAATTAAAAATACAAAAATCGTAATAGCAAAAATTATAGAAAAAAATAAAATAAATTATTTACAGTCTTAAAGATTTGTTCGTAATACAACGAGAACAAAAAAGAAATGAAGAATGGACATCGGGCATGGTTATGGGTTATGAAAGAGGAGGGATTTGAATGAATGAAATCCTTATAGATATGTTATATTAGATATTCACAGAGGAACACACAGTGCCATTCTTGACCAGCTCCATATATTGAAAGGGTACATGAAAACTTTGTCCATTGTGCTCGACTATCAAATGGCCACGACATGAAGATGCGCCCACCACTGTGACAGTATCTCCCTTTTTGAGTTGCTCTGATGGCGGATTAGTGACTGAGTCCTCGGGGAAATTCATTTTCATTATTCTATTCTGTGGATAGCCCAACTTCGAATTTCCTGTCACCGTGTACGGGCGTGAAGGCGGAACTGGCGGTGGACGTTCCTACGGGAAACGATGAAGTTTATTAAATGAACATTGCTGATGGTGATTCAGTCCACACTCCATACTCATACGAATATGTGCTGAAGCATATCACTTACCAAATCTAATCCGAAGAGACTACAAGTTTGTTGTATAATCTTTGAGTCGCATTTTTCATTTGGATCTGGTGGTGGAGTACCAGCTATTGGTTGTGGTCGTGGTCTAGCTGTTGTAGATTGAAGGTTGCTGCTGCCTTTCGATGAGACTCTTTGTGCTAAAAACGAGGGAAAAACTATGAAAGATAACAAATTTGCTTACGAAATGTGTCTAAAGAGCTTCATTCTTACCAGCATTTGGGCCTTTGATAATTTTTGCCGAATGGATTAACATGTCTCGTGGTTTCTTAATGCTTCCAATCTTCTTACGAAATTGCCATCCTCGCCAGTTGGCTTGGATCATGGTAGCACTTTTGGTTCGAATTTCCGACCGTAGATTTTCCAAATGCTGACGTATACCCTCACTGAGGAATATGTGTCTTTTGCCAGGAGCCCATGAAAGTGTTACAGAGCCATCGACTTCGGGTGGATTTTCCATGGCATACTGGAGTATGAGATTGCAGTCTTCAAGAGCCTTGTCCTCGCAACGACGTAGTAAACGAAAAGGTGCCAACATTCGGTATCGAGCGTTGAACTGTTTGAATCGCATTCTGTGGGGGAATCCCGAAGCCATGAGGTTAACAGTTTCGAGTACTTGGAGTGCACGAATTTGCTTGACGACAATCAAACGTTCAAACCGACCAGCTGCTTCAGAGGAGTTGCTTCGAATGCAGCGAACAAAGTGTGGTCGAGCATGTACCAGTGTCCGTAGAAGATTATCCAAGCGCGTGTGAAAGTCTTGTGTCAAGGTTGAAACTGGTTCATCTCCATTCAGAAGATCGGTATGCGATGTTGGGGATATACGAAAACTAAGTCCACGGGGAACACTTTGCAGAGCATAGAGTGCTTTCAATTCAGAACCAAAGAGATGAGTAGCAAATCCAAAGTTACAAGAATGCTTATAGAAAACGGCGACCAAGTCATCTGGCACTACATCACGATTTGTGTCCAGAAATTCGGTTGCATCGTATTCGACTTTGCCGGCAAAGTGTCGAATAGTAAACATGCGTGGGTCATGAGGTTCAGCGTGCTTCGTTTCCAGACGTGTGGAATTTCGGTGTTGGACTTTAATTTTGGCCACGTAACTCTCGGCAGTTCCACGAACGGAGCATTCCGCATCTAGCATACTGAGAAGACCAGTCCGCAGTGAAGATATCAAGTCAATACATGGTACATTATCTACATAGTCCACCTCAGTATCGCAAATAATACCTTCATCGCGGCAGGACTCCACGGACGACTTAAAAATGTGGGTATTGTAAAAATGTTGCATAGTTTCAGCGCACAAATTAATACAGAGATGTTCAAGTTGAGCATGCGGAGATGGTTCTTCAAATCCAAACATATCCAAAATACCAATGAATCCATCGGTTGCATGGCGAACAGCATTATTCAAAGCCGCCATCGATTTGGATCCAGAATTTCCGCCGATGGTCGATGCATGTTGACTGGCGACATCTGCTTGATTGTGAACGGATTCATTAGAATCGGAACTAAGAGTCCCCAAGGTAGATCCCAAACGCTTAAGACTGTTTGCTCTTCTTACGATTGTGGCAACGGTGCGACAGTACAGCGCTTTCGCTAGACAATCTCTGGTCATGTTTGACATGTTGGCATCACATACTGACTTAACCAGTTGCCCCCTGGCGTTATGAGTACGAGTAGTAAGGCCACGGAACAATGCTGCTGGTGGTACACCCAACAAATTGGCAACTGAATTTAATTCTGCTTCTCCTTTCACATCTACTTCAAGTCCCTAAAAAAAATGAAAATTCCGTAATTAATTTACAATAAATCACCAGTGGTATCGCTAAAATTATTTGTTATACATTTAAGCCCGAAATGACACACATTCATCTACACACACATGTATATGAAATAGTCCATTGCAATTAGATATTATCCTTAATTAGCCAAAGCACAAGTTGTTCTATTTTTCTTGTAATATAAAAACAACCCTTGACCAAACTTTTCTGCCAACTTGAACATCTAGAGAAGTCGAGTCAAAATGACAGATACAATATGTATGCAACTTGCTGGTAACTGAAAACTAGTAATACCTAACCCAGAAACGACCTACAAACCTAAAAGTAAATATAACAACAGTACCAGACAAGAGAGACTACTACAAAGACGATTATTATGTCACAATAACACAGACCCTTGTTATACTGAGAGACAGTATGAAAACCCCGAATTCTTAAAGCTATTACCCACATCTGTGTTACAGAAAAATACAATTATCGATTGCAGTTATGCAATACCTAAAAGCCGTTTAAAGTTTTGTTTTTAATTAAGCCTTGTCTGGCAAGTTCACATCAAGTGTAATTTCGGACACTATCAAGTTCAGATTCAAAGAAATCGTATGTTCCGCGTATTTGTTTGAAAAATCGACTAAACGTAATATAGTATCATACTATTGTTCTCCATGAAGGTGGCGGGCATTCCTAAGAATTTCATAACATAGGGTGACCAGATATGAACGACAGGAAAAAAAATTAAAAAAAAATAGCAACGGTGTGAGATATAAAATTGATTCTGGATTTATTTTGAGGCTATGTTCATGCCATTATGTGTGGAATAGCACATCATTCAAATGTCCGCCTCGGCTTCGCTGGGAGCGCTTCAGCGGTCGGTCCAATATTGATGAACGCTCGCCGTGTGACGACCCAGTCGCCAAATTTCTCCTTCACAACTTTGAGCGTTGCGTCGCTTGTATGCATGGAACCACAGCTCGGATATATCGATATTTTCGAGATCTGACCACAGAAAGTCGATTAACATCGATCTATACCTAAAAACATTGACGGTAAGGATGCCTCCTTCCACATTTTAAAAGAAATAAGGTTCGATGATACTGCCATGCCATAAACCGCACCAAACAGTCAATCTTTGTGGATGCATTGATGCTTGAACGAACACTTGTGGATTGTGTTCGCTCCAATAACGGCAATTTTTCCGCCGAGATGATTTTTTGGCCAAAATCCGAATTACCGGCCATCATTTCCAGCGCCCAATTGTCGAACTTACGGCATTACCTACGGTCATCTGGCTTCAATTCTTGCGTCAGGTCCAAATCGAACCGCAAAATAAGACGAGTTGACTCTCTGGCGATACCTAATTCAGCTGATCGGCGCTGAATCGACATTTCTGGGTCTTCTTCGATACTGGCCACTACGGCGGCTATATTTCTTCATTTTGCACCAATCTTTGTCTTGTTGGTAGCTTAAGATCCAAAAGAGTGTACTCACGCTCAAACTTTTCCACGGTACGATGAATTGCCTGCACTGCCGTCAATCCATGATGACGGCCGAACTCACGACGACATTCACGTTGCGTAGTTACAACTGAGCCGGAATTTCGATAATATTTTTTAATAATTTCCGCACGTTCGGCAAGCGTAAAACGATGCGTGATGAAATAGCAAACCTTACTGAATATTTTGACAGCTGCATATCATTGGTAACTTTGACAGCTGCTGACACATAACAATTGGAAAAATTATCATTGCTATCTGGTCACCCTATATAATGTTCTCGGATCAAAGTCAAACCGGATTTATTTTTAAACTACCGGAAAATCCAAATTGTAAAGGGTGTCCCAATATTCACGCGGTGAAAATTTGAATTTTGCACCATTTGTACGGTGAAGTGTTGCGAAAAAAAAGCAGTGTGAAGAGATTAATTCAAAAACTCAGGGAGCCTAGGGTTCAGAAAATCCACGAGTAATTGTTGAGAAACAACTCCGTTAAGCTATTTTCTTTGGGGTCTTTTCTAAGGTTAATGCCAACAAGCCCACGCCTTGAAGGAGCAAATAGATCGCTGTATCAACGAAATTCAGACACATTTCTGCAAACCTGTCGTAGAAAATTTCAATAAAAGAGTGCGTATGTGCCTTTAAAGCCGTGGAGGCCATTTACCCGATATGTTAATTCATACATAGCCCTATACTGGATACTTTATGAATCAATAAAAAATTTACAATTTTTAATTAAAAACCTGTATTTTCTAGCAAAATTACTTCTTATGTGAATTTTGGGACACCCGATATTTACATTGCATATGACGTCGGTTGGCATATTCAGAAGACAGAACATACTGACTTCGAAAATTTAGTGCAACCTATCAAAACAACAGGACTATAAAAGCTCAGGATGAGCACCTTGGAGTTTGGCAAATGAAGTAGTAAAATAGATTATTTTACCAAACATCTGATTTGTACGTCTTGTTATTGTCAAATAAATTCCATCGCCTATCGCCTGCATCAAGTCTCTTTACAGAACTTTCACAGTGTCAGTAGGACGAAAGCACTTTCATTGTTTTCGACTCAACGTGCTTCGACTATAGCACTTCATAATCCGGGATGAATCTTCGATATTCTTTTCATAACATAATAATATCGCCTTTTACTTAATCGCCGATTCACTTAACATTCTAGTTCACTCTGTTTTGAGGGAATTGGATGAAAGTCTATTTCAGTAATCGATCACTCTAAGTGTCCTCTGGAGTAAACGGACGATATGAGTCCACAGAAAATATGTCGACATCCCCGGCCTTTAGATACGAGAAGGTTAAAGAAATGTAAGTAAAGATTTGACCATCAAACAAGAATAACAGTGAAGACAAAACACCCCTATCAAGACATATTACCAATTAAGGGGAGGCCGTGGTGTAGTGGTACTAGCAATCGCTTTATCTCGGAGGGGTCCAGGTTCGAATCCTGCCCATGGCAATTCAGTTTTTCATTTTGTGTAATTGGAACTCAGACAGAAAAATTCTGCGTAATAACACTGACACGTAGATTTGGCTGTTGTAGAGTTTCAAGCACAGAAAAAAAAATGCTGTGAATAATACCTCGAATCACTCTGAGTGAAGAAAAAAACTCTCGGCCTATTCGGACTCCCACCCCTGGAGAGCGAATATCAAAACCAAACACACCTGTGTTTCAAACCACTACAAAACAATTTTCCTTTCTCCTCCTTCTACCTTCCCGCCCGCGCCATGGCAACAGTAAACCCCTTAGACGCGCGTACATTATAAAAAAAAAAAAAGATTCTTCCACGAATTTCATAGAAGGACGCGCATACTCCTTCTTGTGACCACACTGAATATTTTCGCAAAAGATTTTATAGCAGAATTTTTAAACGGGATATGTAACAACAATGTAAAAGGAACGTACAAAAAATGCAGAGTCCGAAAGTGATTTAAATTAGTTGCTTCTACAAACTGTTAAGACCATTAAATGTATTAGAAATTACCTTTCGGAACGTTCCATTCAAGCTGTCTTGGATGGTTTCAAGTCTGATATTCATAAAATAAATGCTTGTAAACTTTCCATTCTCGGTATGTGTGTCAGTGACAATTTACGTTAGAATGACCAAATATCCGGATGTCGTCAAAATTGCTGCGAAATTTCTAGATTTCCTCAAGCAATGTAAGACATATTTCACCCCTTCAGATTTAGCCTCAATATATAAAACATTCATCCGCCCAAAATTAGAGTACAATGCCAATATCTGGTCAAGTGCTCCTAAAACATCTCTGCACCTGCTATATAGGATTCAAAACCGTGCGATAAAACTTATTGACGATACTAATATCAGTCAATCAATTGACACGCTCGAACACCGATGTCTACTGTCTCACTTTATTCCACCGCTATTTCCACTACCAGTACTCCATTTAAATTGCCAGTAGCATTTCGCCCCTTCAAACCTTCAACTGTAACACCCGTCTCGCTATGAATGCTTCTCAGTATACGCTCAAGCCTACTTTCGGACATCCTCTAAAATAGATTCGTTCCTAAGCCGTACAACTTGCTTATGGAATACCGAGCTCTCTATTTCCTAGTTGTTATACCTTGCAAACATTTAAGGCCAATGTGCATCGAGCGATTTATAAGTAAAGTTGCTAGAATGAAAGCGATTTGCACGTAAAGATCACTATGTTGTATGTATCGTGATCGTGTGGGATGACGTTCTTTCGAGTAAAATGGACGGATTTTAGTGAAAAAAAAGGAGAGAAATTAGCATTGAAGACAATTCACAGTAGCTTTACACGTATAGAGACGATCAGTGGAAAGCGGTTTTTGGTTTTCCAAAATTAGGAAAGTTTTCCATCTATGCTAGTTCATCTACTAGGTGGGGTGAAAAGTAACCTCCTTGGGAAAGAAAAAAAATTTTTTTTTAAATGTTTTTTTTATTCTATTCAATATAGTCCCCTTTTAGCTTGATACACTTATTCCAGCGATTTTCCAACTTCCTGATCCCGTCCGAAAAGTAATTTTCCGGAAGATCTGCAAAATACTCCTCCGTGGCGTCGATGATTTTCTCGTGTGAGCTGAATTTTTCATTGATGAGCCATCGTTCGAGGTTTGGGAAGAGATAATAGTAAAAGGAAGCCGAATCGGGCGAATACGGTGGATGCGACAGCAATTGGAGCCGTAAGTCATTGATTTTAGCCAAGGTTGCGATGCTCTTATGCGCCGGCGAATTGTCTTGCAAAAACAAAATTTTTTTTCACTTCATGTGAGGCCGTTTTGCAGCGATTTCGGCGATTTCAATCGCTTCAATAATGCACAGTAATACTCGCTGTTGATGGTTTTTCCTTTTTCGAGGTAGTCCATGAAGAGTATGCCATGACAATCCCAGAAAACCGACGCCATAACCTTTCCGACCCATCGAGCCTCCCTCGGCTGTTTCGGAGCACTCGTGCCGGCTTCAGTCCATTGTATTTTTTTGACATTGTCCTCTGTAACCGCATCGGAGTTATTTGACAGTGTAATCTGAAGGAGCAGTAGCCCCATAATATTTATCCAACTTTTCTTTAGTTTCCTTCGCCGTTTTGCCTCTCAAAAAATAATGTTTTATGAGAGAACGAAAATAGTTTTTGTCCATACTCAACATGATGCCAAACACGTCAACAACAATCAGGTGTCAAAACAAAACTAAAGACAGTATCGCACTGAAATTTAGCATGTCTACCTAAATATGAACGGACTTCAAGGCACAATAACCTTCTTTGCAGTAGCAGCGCATTCTGGCGGTCAAGGAGGTTACTTTTCACCCCACCTAGTACAGTGCGTCTGTACGATGGTTAAAGGTTTGCAAAAGTATTAGTAGAGTTTGCCATTTAAGTTAGTTCACTATGGTTTCATGACTGGTTGTCGAAAATATATGACTTTGCATACGATACGACCAAAACACTCCGATTGCAACAAATATGGTATGTTTCAAACCAGCGATTTTGTCGCTTATGGCGCCGACGAAACGGAAAAACATGTCTCATTAGCTATAACTACATAACTGTAAAATTATTTTTCAGAAACAAAATTTCCTTGTTGTTGTTCTTTTTTTTTTGACTGGTGTTTATACTTATATGCATTTAAGAGTTTTCGTTGAGAATGTGTGAGGCAAACTCAGTTTTTTCTTATTCTTAACACACACCAAACGAAACAGAAAAATGAAATGATTTGTTTTGTTACCTACATTGGGTTTCGATTGGTGTGTGTTGAAATAAAAAAACGTTTTGCCTGATCCTTAAAGATGGAAAGGGACTCATTATCAATTCAATTGTTAGTTAAGGTCCACGTCACTCCGGAATTAACCTTCAGCAAACCAGTTATTCAAAATATAAACATACGAGTACAATGGTCGGAAAAAGTATTTTGACAAAAGAAAAACGCACATTTTTCTTTATATCTAGGAATTCTGCAGAAAATTTTCTTTTTTGATGCACGGTACTGAAAAGAGCTTTCATCAGTCGATAATACTTGCTGCCAAAATGATGAAGGCTTGTGTACTACAATAACTTTTTGGCAAATTCCAGACATTTGAGCTTATTTTTCTGTGAAATTTGGGGTATTGGTCTGGCTACATAAGTGGCAAAACCTTCCTCTTTTAAACGATTTCTTACCGTTTTTTCACAAATTTGAATATTATGCTGATCACTCAATTCAATTGCTGCAGCTTTTGGAGTTTTTAGCACATTTCTTTAAATTTTCCCACAACTAAACGGTCCTCTCTTTTGGTTGTCTTGCGTGGTCTGCCTGAAAGTGGCAAGTTACTTGTGGATTTATTTTTCTTTTGCTTATTTATTTCATAATACACAGTTTGACGTGGCACATTGTATAGCTGGCTTAAGTATTCCACTGAAATACCCGCATCGTACTTGATCACCATCTCATTTCTTATAGCCTGGCTTATTTCCTCCCATATTTACCAATTAAATGTTAGTGAATGTCATTAAAATTAATAAATTATATTAAAAAAAAGACTTTGTAATTAACAGGGTCCAGCTTTCATGGCACGCGAATGGAAAAAACTGAAAAGAATATGATGTCAAATTATTTTTTTCCAGATAGTTTAAGTTCAGTTCTTAAATTGCAGCTGACAGTGAAATGAATGCGTAATGTAATAAAGAAAATATTTTGCGCTCTTACAGTTAAAATCATATATTTTGTTTTGCTCATCAACAGGGAACCGTTAGTTCTCTCAATCTATCAAAACAAGCGAGATAACATTGCACACAGTTTTTTTCAAAACACTTTTTCCGACCATTGTAAAATAAAATAAAAAGCCGCCCTTCGAACAAATAGCTAATCGTAATTGTTTCAAAACAAAAAAAAGTCTTGCTCAGCACATTTATTGCAAATTTTCAACATTTAAGTTTTTCAGACGTAAATTACCCAAATGACCATCACAGCAAGATTGGCGAAATAAAAATGCGATATCCGGAGAGGCTGGATTCGAACTCACGACCCACGACTTCCCATCCGCACACATTACTACTACGCCACCAAACAACCACACGAACGAAGAACAAATACACAAGTACTCCAATCAGCATTTGTATGGTTTGGAAATAGTTAATCGAAGACACTAACCATAAATGAGTCTTTGATGAAATTCTACATGTAGATGACTCTGTATCATTAGATAAAAAATAATGCAATTTTAATTCATAAGTAAAATTGGGTTTATTCAGATTAACAGTATAAAGAGTCAATGAAGTCTTCCAAGAAACATTAAGTAGCTGCCATCGTGAGAAAACTTGAGAGAACAGTGCTGTTGACTTCGGGTTATTTGGGAAATGTTCAGATGGAAGATGAAACGACAACTAAGCTGATACGGAATTGGCGGAGGCGACTCAGATGCTTACTTATTAGCTTATATGTACATTATCTTTACCAAAATTCTGGCGACTACGAATTCAGGCAAGCACGAAAATGGAACACAGTTGGAAAAATAGCATCTCCTGCGAGACGTTTTCCTGTTTCTAAGAGTTGTAACAGCTATTTAGGTTTAGTAAACACGCAAATGTAGATCTGCGCTATCAGAAAATTAGTTAAACTAATGTAAGTATGTGGTGCCTTGTTCAAAACTGCTACTAAATATTCAATTCGAGAGAGTATGTCAGAGTGAATAGACGTGTTTAAAGTTGCTTGGCTTAGTTTATCTTTTCATATACTAATAGTGCTCCACGGTTTTTGTTTAAACTTATAATAGTGCTTATTGGGGGATGCTGATGTTTATTCTCCCCTGACATCTTTCGAGAATATTCTATACCATCCAGCGTTCCATACAAATCTTTCAATCGATATTTGAAATGCAGGAGACTGCATTCACATTTGACTCCATATGGTGGACGTTACATAAAGAATTCCAAGAAAGACCAAGCTGGCAGCAGATGTCAGACCGGAGCCAAACTCTTGCATATTGGCAAGAGTGGGACTCGCTTTGTGTGCAAGATGGATTGCTGAAGAGAAAATGGGAAAGTGCAGATGGAACAACATCTTGTATGCAGCTAATTGTGCCACGGTCCATTGTTAGCCAAGTGGTCCATGAAATACACGACGGCATCTTAGGAGATCATTTGGGAATAAACAAGACATTGGAGAAAGTAGGGGAATGCTTCTATTGGCTAAGTGCAAAACAAGATGTGGAGAATCGGTGCAAAAAGTGCATAAGATGAGTGACTACCAAGGGCCCAAAATTAAAGCCACAGGGGCGAAAGCAACAATACGAGTACAATGTCGGAGCACCATTCGAATGAATAGCCATCGACATCGCTGGGCCGTTTCCGACACCTTTACTGGCAACCGATACACCCTCGTGGTCATGGATTACTTCAGGTGGCCGGAATTGCTTGCAATCCCAAATCAAGCGCCTAAGACCGTAGCAGAAGAGATAGTCAACAACTGGGTGTGCAGATTGCACGAAAACACCCGAGAAAACAACCGCATGAAGACTAGGTACGACATCGAAGTGAAATCTTCCGGCTTCAAGAAGGAAATCTCGTGTGGCTGTATAATCATCTGCGTAAGAAAGGCAAATCACCAAAATTGCAACAGGATGAGGAAGGTCCATACAAGATGATAACCCGCATTGATGATCCAGCGTCCAGGGGATCGAGGCCAAATGAACGTGTGCCATTTGGATAGAGTGTGTCATTTGAAAGGAACGATGAATGTGCCATGTGAATTCGGAACAAACAACTTTAGGGAGGAGCAGTTTGATAAATCGCAGAAGACTCAACCATTGGGGAATGGAGACTTTTATCGAATTTTCTAGCAAAATGGAGATTTGTATTCAACACTGGATGGGACAGATAGTTCTCGAAAGATGTCAGGCTAGTTTAAATGTCAGTAACTTCGAAGATATGCAAGTTAGTTCTAAAGTGGAATTTAAAATGTGAATTACGAGTAGTGATAAAGTGGTTTAAGGAAAAGATAAAGAAAAGGAAAAATGTTTGAAATAATCTAGTAAATTATAAATTGCAATTGTATTGAAAGAAATAAGTTTTATCATTTGTACCCACGTCCCACACACACATCTTAGTAAAAGATTTTCTTTGGGTTTCTTCCGAAACAACAACAACCAACCTCCGCCAATCATTATGCAATTCGCCAGCATACGAGAGAGCGAAACTCCATTCTTCATGCAGAAACAGTGTATTGGAAAAAGACACGGAAAACTATCTGCCTCCATGATGTCGGTATTGACTCCAACGTCAGCTGCTATCTCAATGGAAATCTCGCCAAATCAAATCGTGTTCTCCTTCGAAGTGCTGTTCGCCTCAAGCGAAAGCTTAATTTTTCTTAGTATACACAAATCGTAGATCAGTGTTCGTAAAGCTTTTAGCAGAAGGCCAAAGCTTTCAGATTTTAAACTGCGATGATCTAAAAGCGATTGCCAGCAACAACAACAACACCACCAATAATAATGGAAGAGTTATTTAAAGTTTCCGTCTCCTATGGCTTACATATTTTTTTGTTGTATATTAATTGTTTCCTGTTTAATACCCTTACATTTAAATCTATTAATTCTAAACGGCGTTTTCCCTAAAATCATGTTCAAATTGTCAAATTCACACTTCTATTTGGTCTATCAGATAATTATATTCATGTTTTTCATTCCCACCTCAGTTATTATTTGACTTATTTGAATAACGATGACATGGTAAGACAGTCCCAAACCGACAATTTGTATGGATCTCTCTATAATATGATTAGGGTGCTTGGAGCTTAGAGTGACGGCATTCACATCTGTCATGCATGTATTGCCTAAAATTGACGAATTCCATTATACCTTTGTCAATTTTTGTCCCAATGCAGTGTTTGTGTCCGAAACTTAGCTGCACAGTAATATGAAAAAATAACTCTGTTCCCTTGATGACTATGAAATGTTTCAAGCTAACCGAATTAGCCGCACTGGCGTAGGTATACGAAAACCACTAAGAGGCAAAGTCATACAGGAATCACCTCCTTGGTGTCCTATTGACTATATTATTGTAAAAATTACATGTAAAACTTAAAAGTTAATACTTGGCCTGTTCTATGAGCTAAACAAATGAACAAGTTTTACTCCATTGCTACAGTACGCGAACGATCCCAACCAATGTCCGTGAAACATCGATGCTACGAGTATATATGTTTTGTCCTAGTGCTAATTTATCGTTTGCCATTTTATACGAGCGACTGTGATGAGCCTTTGAAGCAGCATCGAAATCTCGATAAACAATTCGGCTCCGAATGCGTTTGTTCGAGAACATCGGGTGATCCAATACATGGATTAAAGTCATCTTTCGTTATTTGACAAATGAAGCGCCAACTGATACTATTCACCATGAATTCATACCATGACATTTGGAGTCAGAAATCATCACGTTGGCAACTAAAGACACGAGAGTGTTTCATGTCTTGGAAAACAGCTTTAGGGCTCAGCAACATTTTTTACAAAGATATTGTGCAGATTTTTGTTGGTGGACCGATGCAAATTGTCGTAAGGGCAAAACATAAAACACCTACGGTAATTTCATTGGAAAACTTATAATGAAATTACACATCGCATAACACTGCTTAGAAGTGACGTCGGAGTTGTTTTTAATGTGAAACCATTGTGCACTAGTACTCACATCTCCCCCTTTCTTCTTTTCCCCACGACACGCTGTGCCTCGTACCCTTAAAGGGTATCAATAATCCCTTGAGCGCGCGTAAATTATTTATACAGGGCGTCCCCTAATTCATGAAGTATAATTTGTAAAACGATTCCTAGGTATATTCTATGAAAAAAAAATCATTCTACAGTATGGGTCTATCTCCAATGTTAACAGCATTTTAATCATTTTACTTTGGTGTACCCTGATCCATGTTAACGGATATTACTCTGTTAGTACTAGTGGCAGAAACTTTGTGTAGGACTTTTTAGAAGAAGTACTAGCCTTTGTAACTGCGTTTAAATAAAGTTGATACCTTGTTTAAGTCTTTAGATATCCAATTTCTAAGTCTGTTCCATTTTCCTTTCCCATACTAATTTTTAACTCTGAGGTTACTTTCCTCCAGAAAATGTTTAAGAAACATAACATTTTACTATCTTCTTCTTATGAACGTAAAAATTGTAAAAAAAATTATCAGCGAGTTTACAGAAATACCCAGAGATTTTATGATATGTAAATAGTTGGGAAAATCTGCAGCAGGTAAGATTAAAAAAAGCTTTTTTTTTGCTTTATGCTCCAAAGGCTATGAATAAAGAATGATTTTGTGTGATATTAGGTAATTTTTATTTTATGTGTGTACTAAAACGGTTATGACAGGTGCTCAAAGTGTCCTTCTTGGT
The DNA here is from genome assembly GCA_949129095.1 of Volucella bombylans. Classification (NCBI taxonomy): domain Eukaryota; kingdom Metazoa; phylum Arthropoda; class Insecta; order Diptera; family Syrphidae; genus Volucella; species Volucella bombylans. The sequence goes on along the minus strand of OX422141.1, from coordinate 36,221,114 downwards.
TTTGTATACATGCTTTAACTGCTGCCTCATTTTTGATGATACTTCGAAAATAAGCTCTTCCAATTCACTTAAATTTGCTATTTCGGTTGAATAAACAAGTTCTTTCATTCTTCTTCGTAATCCAATACTGTAAGGTCAGAAGATCTTGCAGGTCAGTGAACTGGTCTATTTCTTCCTATCCAACGATTACCGTACTCTTCATTAAGCCAATTCTTAACCTCACGACCATAGTGGGCTAAAGCACCATTCTGTTGGAAATATGATGAAGCTATTGTAGTTGAATTAATGAAATGCACTTCAATAGTTCTGGTAAATCATTTCGCAAAAACTCCTGATAGTTTGTAGAATTCTACATAGGTTCTTTCTAATTACACGTGCAAATGATTTAATTCCTTTTATGTGGATTGTCCGCAGCCCATCTATGAAGATTATGAAAATTTGTGATCCCATCTCTTGTAAATTTAAATTCGTCCGTCCAAAGAATTCTGCTAACGAAATCGTTGTCATCCAAGTTCTGCTCCAGGGATAAAGTTAATGGTATAATATCTTTGTCGCCTACCAGTTGAACTTCCACTGCACAGCCCATAAACGTAAATAATGTCTGCGTATTATTAGATTGTAAATGCAGGCATTTCAAATAAATTAAACTTATGAATTTGTTTTTTCTAATATTTTACACCATTTTTGGTTGGTAAATTTTCGAAACAGGCCTTCAAATCCCAAACCTAACTCTTTCTAAGAACTTGTAAGGAACAAGGTAAGGAAATGAGGGTTTTGGCAGGTAGTCAAATAAAAGATCACTCTTTAAAAAAAACTCTTTAATAGCTATGCAATTTTAAAAAAATATTGGAAAATTAGTAAATCTTGGAAAACCACTCTTACGAGTATTGTCGACTGTTGTTAGAAACGTTGGTAAAAAATCATAAATTCCTTTTTTTACCTGCTGCATGTTTTCCCAAGTATCATAAAGTCTATGGGTTCTTGTGCAAACTTGATGATAATTTTTTTTTTTATTATTGTTACTTTCATAAGAAAAAAATAGTAAAACGTTATGTTAAGAGGGCATTTTCTGGAGAAAAGTGACTTCAAAGTCAAAAATTAGCAAAATGTAACAGGCTTAGAAAGACTCAAACAAGATATAAACTTTATTTAAACGCCGTTACAAAGGCTAGTATTTTTTCTAAAAATAAAGTCCTACATGAAGTTTCTACCATTAGTACTAACAGAGCAATTTCCATTAACATGGGTCAGGGTACATCAAAGTAAGCCTTTTCTTCAATCCTCGATAAATGCTGTCAACATTAGAGAGAGGGTACGGGTCGTACTGTAGAACGATTTTTGTCATAGAATATACCCAGGAATTATTTCCCAAATTATAGTTGAAGAATTAGGGGACACCCTGTATATTAAAAAAAAATTTCCCAAACCTGAAGAGGGGATTTACAATACGATCGGTTGATGCAAACTATGAAATATCATCTAGCAAGGTATCGTTCGAATAAACGAAATATTCAAAACAAAAATAATTTTTTGCGGTGCTAATTACATTATGACATAATGCCCGTCCGACATGACAGCCCGTCCCTAAAAAAGGCGAATCATGTTCTCTCTCCTCCTACAGACCCATTGCACTTACCTCCCTTCTTACCAAGGTCATGGAAACGCTGATAAATCGTCAGCTCATGAAATATCTCGAAACACGAAAACTTTTCAATGACTGGCAATATGGTTTTCTTAGCAACAGGTCTACTGGTGATTTGATGGCATGTCTCACCGATAACTGGAACCAAAGCGTACATCAATCTGGCGAAAGCAAGGTAGTTGCACTTGATATTTCTAAGGCATTTGACAGAGTTTGGCATCAGGCTCTATTGTCGAAAATGCGTGCATTTGGGATCGACGACTCTCTTCTCCAATGGATTAGAAATTAGCTTTCGGAACGATCAATTTAAGTTGTCTTGGATGGTTTCAAGTCTGATATTCACAAAATAAAGGCTGGTGTGCCCCAGGGCTCTGTTCTGTCTCCGACACTCTTTTTAATTTTCATTAATGATCTCTTGTCTGCTACTTCTAATCCAATATATTCCTTGCTGACAGTACTCTCTGCTTTTCATATTCGTTTCCGGACTCACGGCCTTGCTTTTCGGCTGTAGAACGAGAACGGCAGCGTATGCTAAGTTCATTAAACTCCGATATCAACAAAACAACCAATTGGGGAACTATCAACAGAGTGGAATTTAATGCTTCCAAAACACAATGCTGTCTGCTGTTGTTAAAGCGAAATGTAAACACCCAGCCATTACCCATGAATGACACTTGCATCGTTGAAACAGAAAAATTATCCATTCTCGGTATGTGTGTCAATGACAACTTACGTTGGAATGACCACATATTTGATATCGCCAAAAATGCTGCGAAATGTCTAGGTTTCCCCTAACGATGTAAGAAATAATTTACTCCCTCTGATCTGGCCTTAATATATAAGGCATTCATCCGCCTAAAATTGGAGTACAATGCCCACATCTGGTCAGGTGCTCCTAAAACATCTCTGCACCTGCTAGATAGGATTCAAAGCCGTGCGATAAAACTTATTGACGATACTAATATCAGTCAATCAATTGACACGCTCGAACACCGACGTAATGTCTGCTGTCTCACTTTGTTTTATCGCTATTTCCACTACCAGTGCTCCACTGAAATCACCAGTAGCATTACGCCCATTCAAACTTTCAACCGTAACATCCGTCTCGCTATGAATGCTCATCAGTATACCCTCAAGCCCATTCTCTAAAATATCGTGATTCGTTCCTAAGCCATACAACTCGCTTATGGAATGCCCTGCCGATCTCTGTATTTCCTGGTCGTTATAACTTGCAAACATTTAAAAACAATGTACATCGGTACCTCTCTTTTCTTCCTCCCTAAATATCCTTTGCCCGCGCTGTGAACAATCACCTTAAGGGTACACAAACCCCTTGAGCGCGCGATCATTATAAAAAAAAAAAAAACTCTGTCAATTCATGGGAACACACTTAAAAAAGAAAGGTATTGTATTTAAGTATTGGCACAAAAAGTGGCACAGACTAGCGTTCAACAGATGGAGGCACCACGAGCACGATGGGAAATTTCTTCGCGATAATAAACCATTCTATCCCCTTATATTCGTATGGTCATGGGAACTCAATTACTGCGATAATTGGAAAGTCGTGCCGGCATTGAATCATTGATTCTTATAGAATAGTCTGGATTTACCGGTTATAGTAGTTAAGGAATTATTCCATGCAAATGAAGGTCAACATGAAGTAAACCTATATTTACAGGTTCCTTTGCTATCGAGTATCATTAACGCTGTAGCTGTACGAGTAGAAATAACTAAAAAATTAGTAAAATAGGAAACAAAGGGATTCATTGGAACACCAGGCTGTGTTGTCTTCACAGAACTTGCAAATATTCTAAAAATCTAACTCTCCGATCTCTACCGGGTTTGAAGATCCTGATATTGACAATTTCTAGATAATAACCTTTGAATGTAAGAGCTAATATGCATATTAGATACCCACGCACTGGTTTCTGAGAAGCAAGTTACGTTAATTGAGAAAATCACTTTCGCAACTCTCTAACTAATATAAGATAACCCTTAGCCTAGCTAAAAAGGTTAAATTAATTTTAGACTAAAAAAAATCTGAATTAAACTTAGGAAATATTGTACATCTCGTAAGTATGATCTTGTGTAATAAAACGAAGTTTCTCTTACCTGACCATCAATAAACTGGACATTCCCCAACAGCAACACTGCAGCCAAAACTCGAACAACATCTAAGAATGGTATTCCCAAAATACCAAGACATGCTTTCCATGCTTGAAACCTACACGAGTCTTCCTGTTCCTTCTGCGTTATATCGCCATGTTGAAGATATCTTAAATTCGCAGGGGAATACCCCTCTAAATTTAGTTTAGCTCTCTCCTCTCGATTTAGACCCGCAAGCATCTGATAAAAAATGTGGTAATTTTTCTCATTGGGTAATGGTCGAATGACACGGGTTTGATCTAGGAAGTAACAATGAATCTTCGTCCTGTACAGAGCACCATCAGTAACTTGGACTTCAATAAACTGTCCAATGCGACTTGATTCGGAATTGGTAGTTGTTTTTGCTGAACCAAGCGAACGAAGAACTGTAAAAGCTGCTGCCAAATGTTTAAAAGCATCCGTTTCGGGACCACCGCCAGCAACTGCAAATAGTTGTCTTAGCAGCAACATAGAACAGTGAGTTTTACCAGCTCCAGATGTGCCGGATAGAATAATTGCTTGAGGATATCCAGTTTCTGCTTGTTGTCTGACGGCTTCTTGAACAATTTTCTTTAACTGTGGAGCAAGTGGTAGAGAACGTGTTGATGATAGCGTCAATGGGTTGCCAACATCCAAATATGGATTAATTGAAAGCAAGATTGGTCCAACGTTTGTCTAAAATCAGAAAAAAAAGTTTAGTTATTATTTTCAAAAACAAAATGCAATAATTCAAAAGTAGTATGAAAAAGAAAATTGGAAAAACTTGAAAATTCGGTCTACCGACAATCCGCAAACCTACCGATACTGAAGCGAAACTAGTACGTTTCAAATAGTGTATTAAGAAAGCATTTGCAAACTTCCCGCAATACATTGGACAGTATCAAATAAACCACGTTCGTCGGGGATGGAACGACAACTCAATAAGACATAAGATCAGTTCAATGCATTCGCAGAGAGTGACAGTTTGGTGCGTATTTTGTAGTGGTGGCATCATTGACCTCAAACCTCGCTTTGATCAACGGTGAGCGCTACAAAACCATGATTGCCGAATTCTTGTGGGCTGAAATTGAAGACATGGACTTGAAATGCCACACATTCCATTAGACAATCGATCTTTTGCGCGCTAAATTCAGTAAACGTATAATAAAATCATTGTTGAGCAGACAATCCAGAAACTATTCCAGCCTTTAAACCGAATATCGTCCCACCCATTCTTGAGATAGAGCCAGAAACAGTCAACAAGGTCTTGAAAAAGTTATTTGACGGAATGCGCTACTGCGAAACCAGCCACAGGAACGAAATTGTGCTCCATAACTAATGGAAAAGTTCCATCTTTCTAATAAAGCCATAACATTCCGAAAATAATTGATTTTTGTTAATCTTATTTTATTTTTAAAAAGAAATTTGTATTTGGACCACGCTGTACATATGTATGTGTATAGAGCTGATACCTACTCCAATTTGGAGGCATGGTTATATCTACTTACAATTGGTTGATGAGTTAACCCGTAGGAAGAGATAAGCTGTAAAGACTGTTGAAAATGAAGATCCTAATTTTTCTTTCTTACTTGACCATAGATAAACTAAACTAGATGTCAAACTCTACTAATACTTTTGCAAACCCTTAACTTTCGCACAGACACACTGTAAGTGAATTCCAACACTTTTGCATCTCTATAACTTTGTCAAAATTTGCTAGAATGAGAGCAATTTACAAGTAAAATTGCTTAAATGAGAGCGATTTGCACGAGTGTGTGTAATGTGGATGACGTTTTTTGGTTCAAATGGGCGTAGTTTGTATAAAAAAGGAGATAAATTGCCATTGATCACGATTCACACGTATTCAAAGACAGAGTCTCACCCGGTTTTGATTTTCCAATATCTGGAAAGTTTGATATCTAGGTATAGTTAATCTATGTGTGAAGCCCTGGTCGCAAGGAAAGGAAAACCACGTCAAAATCCGTTTTTCGAAGTAGCAGCGGTAAATGCAAAAAATTGGGTAAGTGTTTCAACTGCAAGAAAACAGGCCATTGGAAAGCGGAATGTCCTACAAAGCAGAAAGAAAAGACAAATTTAAAACAGGGGAAGCATTTATATCTCAAACTGCTTTTGCCAAAACGTCGGAAAGGGATAGTTGGTTTCTCGATTCGGGTGCAAGTGATCACATGACATCTAGAAAAGACTGGTTTATTTCTTTCAAGAAATTTGAGAAACCGGTAAATATTCGCGTTGGAAACGGTGAAGTCATTTATGCATACGGTTCTGGAGATATCAACATTCTGGCATATAATAAAATTGGCTGGAAAGAGCAGCACACGAGTATGTCAAACGTGCTTTATGTTCCAGATATAAAACTAAATTTGTTTTCAGCGGGCTGTGCTATTGATAAAGGACTAGTCATGAGATCAAATAAAAAGGAATGTGAGGTGCTTAAGGATGATGAAGTTGTTGCTGTTGGTGTACGCGAAAATAAAATGTTCAAGCTTTTGTTTCAAGTGTTAATGGTGGGTGAACCTCATGTGAACAGTGCTGTTCAGAATTCCAGTCACATGTCTGGTAATGACCTCCAATTAAGGCATGAGCGACTCTGTCACCAAACCATAATTTACGTAAAAGAATTCCTTAAATCAAACAATATTAAATACTCAGGAGTTTCTTCATTATTTTGTGCTGCTTGTGCTATGGGAAAAAGCCATAGGTTGCCGTTCATCAGAAATGCGAAGAAAGCGTCTGTGCCTAGTGAGCTAGTGCACTGTGATCTTTGCGGCCCCATGCATGAAACATCTTACGGAGGATCCAGGTACTTCCTTTTAATGAAAGATGATTTTTCTAATTTTCGTTATGTTTATTTTCTTAAGGTAACTAAACAGCTGCAGGTATATCTCGAGCAGGTCAAGATTGATACAGGTCGCTCTGTTAAAATCCTCCGTACCGATAATGGATTAGAATAGGAATCTCAAGGTAAATCTCAAGGTAAAGCTGTGGGCTGAAGCCGTAAATACCGCAGTTTATGTTTTGAATAGGAGCTGTCCAAGCCAAATAAAAGGGAAATCTCCATTTGAACTATGGTTCAATAAAAAGTGTGAAATGTTCGAGTATAAAGTATTTAGCTGTGAAGTTTTTATCCACATTCCGAGTCAAAAAACTGAGAAATGGGATAAGAAAGCTAAAAAAGGGATTTGGTTTGGCTATGCTGATAACACAAAGTGTTATCGAATTCTTTTAGAAGGCAGCAACAGAGTAGACATATCGAGAGATATAATATTTAATAAATTCTTTGCTAATTTTAAAGAAAATATTGACATATCAGATTACACGTATGTTAAAATGTTCGACGACGAGAAAAAGGATGACGTGAGAGATGCCAATTCCAGTAAGACCATCATGGATCAAACTCATAGAAACGATGGAGATGGAGGAGAAGACCACCTGCATGATGATGATTTCGAGAGTCCGGATGGCAGCGAGAACGGAGGTGATGGTTCGCAAATGAGTGTGTGCAGTGGCGAAGGAATTTGGAATACCGATAATGTTAAGGAGCAACAAAAAAGCGAAAATTGTTCAGGTGAGACAGATGACCTTTCTGATAATATTAAATTTAGATTAGCGAGGTAGAAAGCAAACCAATTTTGTTATGTCTGAGGGATTTGCTTTTGTTGCCGAAATGATCGAACCTCCTAGTTATCAGAAAGCAGTACAGTCTCCGCGAGCAGACAGATGGAAGCGTGCTATGGATGAGGAAATCTCGAGTTTACTGCAAAATAACACATGGCAACTTATAGATTTACGCAAAGAAGGGCAGGTAATTGGTAATAAATGGGTTTACAAGGTCAAACTATCAACAGATGGTAAAGTGAGTCGATATAAGGCCCGCCTAGTTATCAAGGGGTACAGCCAGAAATACGGTCTGGATTATTTGGAAACTTTCAGTCCTGTTGTAAAATTTACATCCATTAGAACAATTTTAACTAAAGCTGCAGCTAAGAATTTAAAATTGTTTCAATTTGATATTAAAACCGCCTTTTTAAATGGCGATGTGTCTGAAGGCATTTATATGCGACAACCTGAAGGGTACGATAATGGAAGCGGAAAAGTCTGCAAATTAAAAAGGAGTCTTTATGGACTAAAGCAATCTTCCAGATGCTGGAACAAGAAGTTCTCCGGCTTTCTTCAAAAATTTGATTTCAAAATAAGTTTATATGATCCTATTCATTAGCTCTTCCAAGGGAAAGAAAATTTTGCTTGCCGTCTATATCGATGACGGCTTGGTAGCAGCATCAAGCAGAGAAGACGTGGACCATCTTCTCAAGTGGATAAAACAAGAGTTTGAAGTAACGTATGGTGATGCCGACTATTGTCTTGGACTAGAAATTTTGCGAAGGAAGGATGATTCAACAAGCGGCGTATGCAAGGCGGCTTTTAAAGAAATTCAACATGGACGAATCAAAACCAGTTTCAACCCCATCTGAGAAGATATCAAGTGCCGTCGTCAGAGGTGTTTATGGAGGACAATTCCCTTTCCGCGAGGCAGTAGGATCACTTACATATGTATTTGGCTGTTGCAACGAGGCCTGACATCTGTTTCGCCATCAGTTCAGTTAGCAGACACTTGAAGAATCCCGATGAGACCGATATATGCGCAGTGAAGCGTATATTTAAATACATCAAAGGAACTTTTAATCATGGTATAATTTATAATAATACTAATAATTTGCATTGTTTCAACGATGCTGATTACGCGGGGGATGTTGAGACAAGAAGGTCGACGAGAGGTGCTGTTGTGATACTGAGTGGTGGGGCGATTTCTTGGCAGTCCCAGAGGCAGAAATGTGTATCGCTATCCACAACCGAATCCGAATACACCGCTGCATCGGAGGCTGCAAAAGACTTGTTGTGGTTGCAGAAACTTTTTCGTGAGCTGACCAATGAAACTAGAGCCTGTTCTTCTTTAGATTTTTATAACCAAAGTGCTATTAGATTAATTAAAAATCCTGAATTTCATAAACGCACAAAACATATAGATGTGCGATATAATTTTATTAGAGAAAACTATGAAGATAATTTGTTTAATTTAAAATATGTTACTAGTGAAGAACAAGCTGCTGATTTGTTAACTAAACCTTTGGCTAAAGAAAAATTTCAAAAGTTAAAATTAACTTTAAATTTATATTCATTTACTCATTTTAAGTAATTTTTTTGAACTCACAACATTGTACTAAGACTGAATTATTACTGTATGAAGTTTAAAATGAATTGTTTTGGGATTTTGAAAAATGTATGACACAAGTGGAAGTGTTGAAAATTGAAATTTGCTATGTGTCAACATATGTATGTACTATGTAGATCCTAATTTTTCTTCCTTACTTGACATACCTCTTTGTTACTCTCGTATCGAAAGGTTGCTTTTCTCTTTTTTTGCTCTAAGTTTCACAAAGACATCAGATCTGGATTACTGAACGAACTATCTTTTCACAAATACATACATAGATACGAGACCTCCGATATACAAAACTTTACTCTGGAAAATAAATACATACCTGATGTTGATGTATCTGAACCCGAGATGGGGTAGCTTAAGTACATCAAAGTCTCATATCTTCAATTTCACCCACAGCGACATTCGAGAGAAGGATAACAAAAGTCACTGTAGCGTAGAAAGAAAGGACAACTAGATGCTGCCTACTTAAATGACAACGACAAAACCGCGATTAAACTTATGATGGCCAAACACGACCTATTGACGAAAACGGAATGATAACGTTTACCATTTTGTGAACTTCTGCAGCATAAATGGTCTTGCTATTGGAGGCATCATGTTTAAATGCAATTACTTGATAAGTAGTGCACGTCGCATTAGATTTACCACTTGGCGATTAGCCAACAAGGGTCTCAAATTGCATTCCAATGTTCCATGAAATGTAAAAAGGTACAATGTAACAAACGAAACCTCATCAGCGTTCTTGTGGGACAAGTGGAGGAAGCAGTTAGTTGATGTCAGATACGATAACAGGGCTATAGATATGTAGATAGTAGACGTGATAGCAGAGCTGTCTCTAGAATCACAAACGAGCTAGAACTGTGTAGACAAAAGAATCACTTTTTACTTTTTTATAGAATCCGTTCTCCCGATTTCGCTCTTAAGCTTTCAGAAAACTGAGATCAGAGGGCACAATAAAAGCACTGAAGAAGGCAATTAAGTTTGATAGGATTGCTGTGGGGATAAATTTTGCTCATGCAATAAAGAACATGGCGTTTTTCTATAAGCTTCAGGAATTCGTATTCCCAGTTCATTTAGGTCCAATGACGAGCCAAATCGCAGGAAAAACGATACTTCGGAAAGAAAGAAAGTGCTTCACTCACTGCAATTAAAGCAGATTTATATACTGATGGGTTTTTCAAAAATACCAACTTGTCATACGCAGTAATGAAACCAAAATCCGACGGGGAAACAAAACAATACTCGTAGATCAACAACTACTACCCGAACTGACTTGTGGTTACGCATTTATTGGAATTACCAGAACCAGTTGAGGTAGGTCAAATTGCGTGTGACAAAAAAATTCTAAATTGGAGAACGAAAAGTTACACTGTCGCCATGCAATGCTGTCTTCAAACCCGAAGATTTCAACTGAGGAGATTGCGGATAGAAACTTGGATTCATTTCCAAGCTCGACACGTAGGTGCCGCATTGTTTTACGAAAAAAAATTGGTTGGATCGCGTCTCCTTGGCCATATGTCTGCTTAGACGCCATGAAAACGAACCTTTTTTGGATCGAGTCGTAACAGGTAACGAGAAGTGGATTCTGTACAACAACGTGCAACGAAAAAGGAGCTGGAAACAAGCGGGTAAAGGTGCACGTGAACCTGGCTTGCATTCAATGAAGGTACTATTATCTGTTTGATGGGATTCCAGGGATATATGTATTTTTTTCGAGCTTCTTTCACCTGGCGAAACAATTACAGCGAATAAGTACTGTGAGCAACTCTCCAAGCTTAATTAAGTTCAAGAAAATCGTTCGGTTTTGGCTAACCGAAAAGGCGTTATCTTCCATCATGATAACGCCAGATAACATATAGCCCAACAAACGCTGTAAAAACTGAAGAAGTTAAAATAGGAAATCTTTCAGTACCTACCGTATTCCCCAGACTTTGCTCCTTCAGATTATCATCTGTTTCGGTCCCGTCAAAACGGTCTGGATGGAAAGAAATTTGGTTCCGCCGAAGCTGTTGAAAGCTACCTTACGACGTTTTTTGAAGGAAAACCACACAGTTTCTATGAAAACGGAATCCGCAAGCTTGTAAAACGTTGGGAGACAGTTGTATAATATAAAATAACGGAGACTATATAATTGAATAACCAAATTGTTTTCTTTAAAGTGTAATTGGCTGTGTTTCATTTCCAAATCGTGCACAAATTTTTGCAATGATCCAATATATTAAATAGCGATAGATGAATAGATAAGAGGAACTATTAGTTCGACCTTGGAACACATTAAAAGTGTACTAAACTCCAAAAAATATATCGTTTTGGGTAGGTGCCTTGGCACATAGGCATTAAAGGCAATGCAGATGCTGACGCGGCATATAAATAAGCATTCACCTTTCCTTTTGCAGTGAAACATCTATGCGCACATACCACATCCATCATATAAGTACTACATGCACTGTAAGCCCCATAAGAGAAAATGTTATTAGGTTTTTGTTCATGAAGCTGGACAAAACGCTTTTTATCAGAAGACATTATAGTTATGATCAGTGACGTGCCTCCTTCAGGACAATGACAACATATCTGAAACATCTAGATTACGCCGATGGCGTTTGCCCGTTTTCACGGAAAATAATAGACCAACACCAAATGGTCCTAAACTTAGAGGCAAAGGCATATAAATTCACACTCGAAATGAATATGAAATGAATTTTAGTCTCCAACTGTCAACATTGCCGGACAACAAGTCGAGGAGGTAATCAACTCAACAGCTAAAATCTGTGAAAAGCAATGTTTTCAGCACTAAAACTCAGCTTAGACTGTTTCGATCCAACGCAGAAACTGCGGTACTATATGGATACATTACCATGACGATGACTAACACTGTCACAAGGAAACCCCAAATTTTCATTAATAAATGCCTACTCCTCATCTTTTAAGGGTCTTCTGGCCACTTACCCAAACAGGTGGAGAAGAACAATTGAGGAGGAATCACGAATACTGGGGTTAAACTGGAGAGAATTTAAGTGCAATGCAGAACTCAGAACAAGATGAGTCGCGGGCTTTAAGTCCCATGAGGACTTTGAGGAACTAAACTAAACAAATTATTTTGATAAATAGGTGGGCAGATTCGCCGATGCTCTGCCTCGCAAGGGTGTCTGGATTCAAAACGGTCAATACCACAAAGTAGAAGAAGTTATCTACTTATCGAACATTAACGGGTCAATAAAAGTGACCTATCACAATCCCAGATTAAGCGATTTGTTTTACACAAAGTTTTGATAAAACACATAGCCCGTTTCCTGGAAATTTCAGCCTTGAATTTAAATGGCATATACGAGTACGTAGGTTCTTTATGGAACTCATTATGAGGAATGCGCCAACTTATTCCATGTAAAAAACATGACACAGTATAGATAGAAAAGCACTCTAAAATCTGGGTTAAAAATAGAAACCTAAAATTCAATTTAAATAACTTGGTCTACAATTAAAATAAAATAACATTTAAATTTCCTTCAAAAATAAAACTTTTCTCTGAAACCCATTTCATAAACATTTAAACCTCCAAACAGGTGACTTATTACTGAACAATCTTCTTGTGACATTTTCCTTTTTTCAAGTGAAAAAGGCTACAGCACCGAAAAGGTACGTACAACGTACAACAACCACTTCAGACTTTCTTAACCTGCACGGAACACCAAAAGAGCCGCATGTCGTATTATAATAAAACTAGTTTTCTCCGACAGACAAAAACTGGTCACTAAAGACCTAGCCCATAAAAAATAATACTTTACCTCACCAACTCTTAATCCAATCAACTCCAGTTTAAGCTCAAGCTCAATTTCAAATCGTTGCTTTTGGAGAAGTTCAATGAAACACCCCTAGGCAGCACCTTAAACAGCACGTGTGCTCTACACGTTCCATGGCTTACAAATACTCAATCTCTCATCTAATTTGCTCAACATGATATTTCAGTTCAGTGCGCAGGCATTAAGTGCAAAATATTTAAATTCCGTTTCATCAATCATTTCCCAACACCAGACGGAACTAGTCCCCACCGACAGTAGAAAAGTCCTAAAGTTCTAGTCAAACAAGTTGGACTTCAACAAATTGTACAGCTCATCTTTGATGCAATAATTTATTTACCGCACCTCACTGACCAGAGCCATAAAATGCAAAGAAAAAAAAATCTAAAAAATAAAGATATACGAGTAAGCACAAAAATTTGAAGAGAAAAAAGTGGAAAACACACTCATCGTCATCGTGCGTCGGTCTGGGTAGACACTAAGTAAACTTTTTCATGACAGGTTACCTGTGCAGGTTACAGGCCCGCAGCCAGTCAGCAGTCAGGCCACATGGTTGACGCTGACGCTGATGCCGACCGAATGTATGGACGCACTTCAATCTCTCCAAATGAGGCCAAGACACGTAAACTTGTTTCTTTCCCTCGAAATTCTGGTCGTGAATGGTGATGCTAATTGCATTTTCAATTTCCTGAAACACGCCTAAATTATATTTTATTTCTAATCATTTTCTTCGAATCACTCCTGCTTGCCCCAGTAGCTTTTCACGACCAGAATTGAGAAGAGTTATTCAACCCAAAAATTTCAAAAAGAAACCTCCGAAAAATGATATCACTTCATTCGGTATCGGATCGTACGTAACTCGAGGTTGAATTTAAGTTTGAGGTGATGTTACACTTTTATAACCACTAACATGGAATCGGTGTATGCAGTGGATTGCTGCTGCATGGGTACATTGATACACTGGTACACTAGTAGACTCGTATAAGGTGTATCTGAAGAAAGCCAGATACAAGATACCCGTCCATACTCGTACTCGTCGTAGTCATGCCATTATAATTTACACGCAAAGATAACAAGAATTAATGACATTGCTCATACTTACGAAATAAAGATTCTCGTTGAACCTGGCTTGGAGGGTTCTCATGACTGCATCCTCAGTTAAAGGGCCTGGCAAGTGTATTAGATCTTCCATCTCGCTTGGTTGTTTACGCTGTCCATTTCTAATTATGGTGGAATTTTGCGGGAACGTATTAATACCATTGCAAGGATTAAAATTCTTTTGGACAACCGGAATGAAAGGAAGGTTCAGTAGTCCGGGCACCGATCGCATTGGTAACGTGTCACTAAAGTGTTGATTACCTGAAAGACAAATTTACGTTTCTTCATTCATTCATAAGATTCCCAAATGATTACGGTTAAAAATAGATACAAGTTGGAAATAGAATTCCAATGAGCAAGAGACATGTACTCGTAACATATGTACAGAGAGTGGACGAACTTACATACCTGTAATTGAATCGTTTATATGCTGTGGCAACGGATGTGGAATGGATGTGTTTCTTGGTGATACTCCTGTATTTGTGGATTGTAAACATGAACTTATAATATGCTGATTCTGGAAATAATATATAAATAATCATAAGCTGTACGAGTCGTTAATATTCTATTATGTACTCATAAAATATAACAATATCCTGTTAAATACTTCTAAATCGTCTGAAACCAGGTTTTTTAAAAAAAGGTGGTTAGCAATGCTACGCTGAGTTATTGACACGTCTAGTATATCATATTCTTCTAGTTTACAGCAGACGGAATGGTACTTTATTCATAGCTGTCGCAAAGCAACAAAGATCGTATTTTTGTCTTATGAAATACTTGCAGAGATCCGTCTTTTGTGGAAAACGGGTTACAAGACCCTCCCTCTCGCAATGTGTACCATATATCGGCCTTTCACCAAGGACGGTGTCATCCTTTGGGAAACACATCAGAAAACTTGGCATGAATTACGTGGGAAGATCGTTGGTTACACTGGATAACTCAAATTTAGGTAGACTGAGAAGATGATCTTCTGAATTTACTGATGGGCAGATCAAATATGCTATTGGATTTTGGTTAGCAGAGGAGCTTGACTGCTATTACATCGCTTCAGCTCCAGATACGTCTTCAACCCGTTAACCAAGGTGCGAAGAGATGGAGGATGAAAAATTGTGATATCATCTATATTAATTGCTATACCTTCCGACATGTGAGCGAGCGTCTTATGGCAATCAACATCAAGGCTAAATTCGGTAACATATCCCTAATATGCGCCCTCGCCCCTACAGAAGATAAGTACGACGCACGTCACCAAAAAATACATGCTGACGCATTATAAACTCATTTGAGTTTTAAGTTCTTTAAAAAAGAAAAAAACCAAACACGACGGAGAACGGTCACTGCTCAGTCAAGGTCGGTAACGACTTAACCGAGGTGTCAAAAACAGTTTTAGACAAGGTGACGCGCTGTCATGCAACTTCTTTAATATCATAATTGAAAGCGCACCAGCGATAAATGAGGGCAAAACCAAACATATGCTGTCAACAATAAGGGCACACAAGATAGATGAATTGAACAGAACATCACAGTGGACAGCTATAATTTCGAAAAAAGTAAGCGGCTTTGTCTACCTTGGATCTGCTGTTAATTCTGCCAACAACACCAAACTAGAAATGAATCGAAGAATCACTCTTGCCAATCGCTGTTTCTTTGGCTTAAGAATGCCGTATCCCGAACAACTAAGGTTACTCTATATAAGACCTTGATCACCCTAGTCCTATTTTATGGCACTGAAGCATGAACTCTATCGAAAGATATCATCGGTCGTTTCGGGAGAAAAACTATTCGTAAAATATTCTGCCCCATTTGCGTTGACAGGCTATAGGAGATACGATTCAAAAATGCTCCGGCCAACAGAGTTTTTGAATCCAACTCGGAGGGACAACGTAGTTGAGAAAGATCTCATCTTAGGTGATACGCATAAGTTTTATAGAAGGGGAACTTTGAACGAGTTGGAGTGTGCAACTGGAGACAGTTAGCTAGGGCAAACTGGAGAGACTTGTTAGTTTAGGCCCAGGTTCACCCCGAACTGCATACCATAGTATGCAAGTAAGTAAGTAAAGTTGATAACCTCGAGTTTTAAAACTAGACTTCTTATATTGTCCCCTGGATAGGTAGCTAATAGTAAATTAACACTGAGATATGCTGGATAAATTAATTACATAAATTTTAATGCCCATGTGACCTATCAAGGATATGTTAATTTAAAAATACCGCAAGATGGTGTTGTCAATCAGACTCCTGGAAGGGAAATCGGATCCGTTTACAAGTATACACAGAATCCAATCTATGTATAAGCCATCTTACTCTACCATCAAACCACAATAGTTATTGTTAAACAAGCTGGATTACAACAGTTAAAATAATTGTAAATAGTAAATTAAATTGGAAACGAAACATCCAGCAATTCGTTATTACATCTGGCACTATTCTCGTGCACAAAAATCTAAAACAAAAATTAGCGAATACAAGCTGAGATTGGGTCATTAGATCATCTATTTCTCCTTCGGAAACTTTGAATAGCTGCCCAAAATAAAACTGAGAATGCTACTCAGCTCATCAACTCAGCAAATCTTGTATAAGTCATCCCAATAAAGGCCTGATTTACACATTAACTGCGAGGACATGAAGTGGCAACTGAAACTTAATCTAGTCAAACCTAAGACTTCATATAACAATGCCTACAAAGACGACTTGTATAATTTATCTGTCACTATAGAATGGCAAAAAAACAACGTTCACTGCTACCCAAGGCATCTTATTTAATATCAAGTTTCAACAAATAGTGCGAAGGCACAGTCGTTCAAAGTTCTGTTGGGCAACTGGACTATGCGAAAAACATTGAAGTTTTTGAAAAATCAAATCGAGCGAATGCAGCAAAGTAAGTTTACCATTGAGCGAAGATGATGACTTTGGCAAAACGTTACAATTAACAACTTCGAGGCAGAAAGTACTTTGGCTAACTCTGCTCTGCAATTAGTACTCTACTCGTATAAGACCTTAATCATCCCACGTTAATCTACATTTCATGGACTTAGACACTGATAAAGCCGGTTGCAAATTTAATTATGTCGTTGATTAGACAAAAAAAAAATATTCGAGTGATTTTCGGTTCTGTCTGAATTAACGGTAAATAAACTTTACGGTCCAAGTTCAAGTCCTTACCAGAATGAAGAAGCAGCAGAAGAACTAATGTTTAAGCTTGCCCCAATCAATTTGCAATGCACAATTATGTATGTATGGACGACTGCTAGTAATCGAGCAAATCGTAAAGTGAATCCTTACTTTCAACAGAAACAAATGAAACTGCCATGGTAAGAGCGATTCTCAGCTACGGCACGTGGCTTGATAACTTTCAACATAGGAAGTTCGGCTGTTCACGCCTCGCTATCTTAAGGACACATAATAACTACTCTTAGAGGTTGAGAGACACTCTCATTCCGTAATTGTCACCCACAGTTTCAGAGTAAGCGTTCATTTCTTTGAAATAAAATACATGCACCGAAGTCCTTTATTAAATGCATATGCACTATCCGCGCATCACATTTGGCTCTAGACAATGAAGTCGTTACCTATTCATACTTATTCAAACCTTATTCAAACCCTTGGCGCTGTATCTTAGGTTAGAATTCAGCAACTGTGTGTAGTCTATAAAAATTATAAAACTGAAAAAAAACAAAAAGAGAGTTTTATGAAAAAACAAAATTGTACTCAACGTCCTCAATGTAACCTTTCAAAGAATGGCAAAGAAGATTCATAGTAAAGTTTAGACAAATCGATTGAGGCATTTTATCTACTCGTAAGAGAAATTATCTCAAGGTGTTACAAGAAATATTGGGTACATTATAGACGAGTACGTATTTTCAGTTGTTCAGCAAGTTTACCTGGGTTTAAGTACGAGTATAAAGAAATTTAAGAAATTTGCAATTTTCCACTTAGGAAACGTATGATACTACTAGCTTATTAATGCACAGATAAAGAACTTGATATCAACCTTTTTAAATCAAACATAAGTTGCACAGAAACAGAAAAGTATTTTTTTCCCCTTTTAATTCAAAAACTTTCAGGGGTGACTTCAAAAAGTGGGAAAGCCGTAAGCAAATGGGTAAATTAGCCAAGTAGGCGTATGTAGCTCTATAAATAATATATTCCAGCAACCAAAGGTTCAGTTGTTTTTTGAGCTATCAGCAAACGACAGAACAATAAATATTTAACACAAACATTATATGGCCGGGAACAACTGCTTGTAGGATGAGCAAGTTGAATTTCCGAGGCACCATGACACCACACAAATGAAGGCTTTTAGCCTTTCGATCTCAATTGAAATTCCGTCAGTAAAAAAGAAAGTGTTACGTTTCAATCAACATCCTTCTGACCATCTTACAATTTGGCAAAAGATTGGAAATCAATCAATTTCAAATAAAACTAGGTATTAAGAAAAATTGTCTATTGTATCACAAAGGGGGACAATTATTTTATTGATATACTGATACTTGATACAGCACTCGTATCATGCAGAAAGGGTCGAACATTGCGTTTGTAAAACTTTGCCGCCAACTTCAGAAACGTGGGAGGAAGATTATATTGTGTACGATACATCCTCCAATTAATTCCTGAAATTAGCTACAAGCTTCTTTATGAATTCTTAATGGACACTGTGCAATGAAAAACTGTAACGAAACATAACTATAAGTTTAAGGGATGTATAGATCAATTGCTTAATGAGGGTCCGAGTCTCACAAGATCAGAAATATTCTTTTGATGTTATTGACGAACTCAACCATTGCATGCAGTTAAAGACATAATTGAAATTCATAATCAAATTTAAGTGATTTTCACTTTTTATTAAAGACGGACAACAGAACCACATTGTTGGGCACAATACCTATACCTATGCGATCTTTTGCTCTCAGGAAAACTTATTCGAGGAATTCTACACTTTTTCTCAAAGTTTAGCTTAACATTTACATAAACATCATTATTTATTAAAGTTGAATGATAACTTTAATATTAGTTAGTTAACAATTACAATAGCTTACCTTACTATTGTTGGTAATCGGTTTTGGTGGATTACCATTGGAAGGTGAATGTTGCAGATTATTTCCTGCTATAATACCGGTTTGTACTGTAGTTGGTGCATTGATAATATTTGCTGACTGATTTGATATCAAGCAATTTGGATTATTTGGTGATACCAAGCTTCCATTTGGATTTGGGTTAGCTACATTCACAGTGCTATTTGCACCCGAGGTTTGTGTTTGTCCAACATGCAGGCGATTACGAAGTGTTACTAGTTCCGTACTTAAGCACTTTAAACGCTGTTGCAGATGAACAGCTTCATTTGATGATGATGCGTCTGCAAAAAAGAACAAAAACAAAACATAGTGAATATTAAATGAGAAATTAATTCATCAATTTTGAAGGTTTTAGCCTATTTAACTTATTTTTTTGTTTTGATTTTTGTTAAAAGAGTGCTGAATTTATTTTATACATCCTCTATACCACTTGTATCACACTGAGTTTTGTGGAGTTTTGTTGTAGTAGTAGAAGTAGTGTAGCAGAAAGGTGATATTGTACAAGGTTAGGTGAACACAAATATTGTCTAGCATATCATTGATGTATGTGTGGTTCCCAGGCAGAGGGGATGAAGACCAGCAGAGGGTCTACTAGCACAATATGTTTTGAGCGCTCCACGCAAATTTTCTTACAATAATTGATACCATAATACTATAATAATAATAATACTAGTTACCCAAGTAACTCAATAATGACATAATGACAATAATGACGTGTTGGTATTACTTTAGGCATTCGATTTCTCGCCGCCATGAACAATATTTTGACCATTGACAACGTCTTTCTAGTTTATTAGAACTCGATGAACTCATTAGCTGCTCTCGGTGGATAAGATGTGAATTCCAATTAAATGGATGGGGATTATTTCGTATTTACAATTACGCAATATGACAAAGGAATGAATCGCGACACAAAAAATCGTAGGTTTGATAACGTAGCAATGATTTCAGACTGTCAGTATATACACCAATAATTGCCTACTTTGGGTTAGATAATCTATTGATTTTCAAAGTCTTACAGTAAATTCCAGTTTTAGTTGGCACAAAAAACAAGGTTTTATTTACTAGTTTCCTTTTATTGCGGTTTATTTCAGGCAAGCAAATTTTCAGAGCCTTTGCTGGCCAAGAGTTCTATAGTATTGAAGGCCAAAATTATATATTGAAAATCAGTGGCAGCGCTGCAAAAATACCATCAGTTATACTCAACAAGCACAGGTGACGAGACTAGCATTGGCTATTGAAAGTGAATGTTTAGAAATGCAATCGCAGGAACTAGGTAAAACTGACCATATCAATCGTACAAAGCTCTGACAAGGCGACCAAAGTAATAATATGGCGACGGTGATCAAAATTCCTCAAAACTACAATTGAATATGAAGTTTCGCTTACCCAACAAAATAAAGATAGCCATATAAGCAAAGCAACCGGAGATAATTTGGTAAGGAGCCTACCCCAACTCATCTACAAAATATGATCGAACGAAACTATAACTGTTTGCCTCATCTTCAAGAAAGGAGAACTTTTTACTTGCGCCAACTAATAGGTACAAATCTCTTCAACATAACAAGAATACAGAAGATGTTATCTATTCCTAAAGCTCTATTTCAACCTGCTTATGAGTCCGTATAAGTGTAGCCTTAGGCCAGGAAAGCCCGCAATAGACCCAATCCTGGACTTAAGATCGATGGTCATCACCTTTTTATTGCATTTATAAAGACCAGCTAACAAGACAAATGTCTTATTTTAGCTTCCCGTCCTATCTCGTCCGATTGCGAAGGATAGCAACTCTACTAACATCGATAAGGAGCTAACCAAGACCTTTGATGTCAAAAAAAGGTCCACGCACTGTTTTGTGATTTCTTTAACATTTTTTTTTTTAATTTACAAAACTCACACACTAATACTAAGAACTTAATATTTTAAGAGTTTTTTTAAATTATGGTATATTTGGAAGAGTTCAGCGTAATGTCATTAACATTTTCGTAAGTATCGCTTTTGAAGCGGTGAAGATTGGTCTAGCGGTCAACGAGATGCGGAAAATAGGACAAGCTGATAAGCTTTATTAGCTGGTGGAATTCTTGATTAAATGGCGTACAGATGTTGTAAGTAATAATTCCTCAAAACATAATTTAAACTGCATTAAAATTTTCTACAAAAAATCAATTTAAGGAAATTTCTATATCCTACCTATACGAGTAATAGAACAATATCAAACAAATATCTCGGTTAATTTTTTTGTATAACTTGACACAGTACTCATTATCAGATGAAAAAACAACTCTTTTCCTTCTTTTCACTTCCTTATTGAATAGAAAGCGTGTTGGAAAACCACTTCAAAGATAAAAACCTTGCTTACAGCACTATCATTCTTTTATAGCCTTCCAGTAGATCTCTTAGATATTGACGTGACAGAATATCTTGAAACCTTCGAGCTTAAGTGTACCTCACTCATCTCCCTTTACTGGCATGTACGAGTATACGGGCATGATCAATCAAATTCTGAGTTCAGTGACACCATGAAAAAAGTATACTCATAGTCGGACACTTAAAACATTGAAAGAGAAGAAAATGAAACTAAGATACGATAATAAATAAAGATGAAGGCGAACACGGCAACCATCTGATATTCCCAACAAAAAATACCATAATGCTCTGGGAAAAAATAAAAAAACATGTTCAGCCTTTCAGCCAGTTTACAAGATCCAAACACATGTAAATTAGAAGGCTTACAAAGTATGCCTAAATAACGGTAATCATTGCCATGGCCGTGCCACCACGGGGTGGCCGTGGTGTAGTGGTAGTAGCAAACGCTTCTCACTCGGAGGGTCCAGGTTCGAATCCTGCCCATGGCAAAATCAGTTTTTCATTGTATAATTGGAACTCAGACAAAAAAATTCTGCGTGTGAAGGCATAACACTGACACGTAGATTTGGCTGTTATAAGAGTTTCAAGCAATGAAAAAAATACTGGGGATTATATCTCGAATCCACTCTGAGTGAAGAAAAAATTCTCCGTCCTATTCGGACTCCCACCCCTGGAGAGCAAACATAGAAACCAAACACACCTGAGTTTCAAACCACTACAAAAAAAAACAATTTTCCTTTCTCCTCCTTCTATCTTTCCGCCCGCGCCCTGGCAACAGAAAAAGGGTATCAACCCCTTAGGCGCGCGTTAATTATAAAAAAAAAAAAAAAAAAAAAAATATGTGTGGTCAGTGATTGCCAATATAATTATTAAAGTCGATCGTTAAGCTCTGAAGATAAATTCAATCCTGCAATGCCTCCCTATAATGCATCAGATTGATGCATTAAAATTTTGGGAAAAAAAACTTTATAATTGAGTTTAAAGTCCTAAGAAAGGATAGAAATATTTAAGCATATATCAACGAAAAGGACAATTATTTGATCATTTTCCGTATAACCAAACTTATCTAATGTTTAATGACGACGACCGTTACATGCCGATCACTCTAGGCTCAAGAAAAACTATTTATGGTCCTTACTTCAAAACTGACACTGACATAAATAGATATGATGAAAAAGTTTTTTACAAAATAAAAAAGCTGACATGCGAACTGGCTGAAATCAGTACTTTAATTTGAATTTTTCTTCGATTCTATAACATAAAAGTCCACAACAATTGTTATTTTATTTATATTAAAATTTTGTTACAGGAGCAGAGATATCGATATCGCTTATGCAACAACGGCTTACGATAGGGATTTTATCATTTCTGAATTA
The DNA here is from genome assembly GCA_949129095.1 of Volucella bombylans. Lineage (NCBI taxonomy): Eukaryota > Metazoa > Arthropoda > Insecta > Diptera > Syrphidae > Volucella > Volucella bombylans. The sequence goes on along the minus strand of OX422141.1, from coordinate 36,198,405 downwards.
AGCGAAAATCTCAATTATGCATTCAATTTATAAATAATTGGGCCAGTAGTTGAAGTCTGAGATGTCAAAAACAGTGATCATTCTTTTAACTAAAGGAACCTAAAGAACCAAATATATAACAAGCTGTATTAACACCTACGTTCCTCCTCCTCTATTTTTTATTAATCATTGAAATATGTAACGCGTATGACTACATGTGAGTGGTGGTGACTCAGCTGGTAGTGTATAGGCTTCCCAATCGGACGGTTCGGGATTTAATCCAACTATGGCCGATAGCCATTCTTTTTTTCAGGCAACTAAAATCTCGTGAGATGAGTGGTTTCTAAAATACATCAACAAGTCAATTTAGACTAATAAATTAGTTTCCCCATTAAATGTTGGATGCCACCCACGAAGCGAAATAACCACTGAGTCCAAACATCTTTTTCTCTCTCTTTATCCAATTTGCTAAAAAACTTAACACGAGCTCCGGCATTTTAAGAGTAGTAATACCCTCTTAAATGTTAGGTTATTTAAAAAAAATTTAACGCTAAATATTTCTTCTTCAATTACAGAAAAGTCTTAAGCAGCATATACGAGTAGTATAGGGTTTTCCAATAAGGACTTGACAACTTTTTTTATTTAAATAAAACGCAAACCATTTGAGATATTTCAAAAACTTTATTATCGGCTTGAAGTACAATCAAAACATTTATGAATGGAACTCGACTTCGTTCATATAGCCACCGCGGGCACGTTTGCAGCAGTCGATTCATCGGACCCAATTTTCAACGACTCGGCCACACATTTCGGCCGAAACGACAGCTATTTCGCGTTCAATATTGGCTCTGAGCTCTTCCAACATCGTCGGCGTATTGGCATAAACCAATGACTTAACGTAGCCCCACAGAAAATAGTCAAGCGGCGTTAAATAGTACGAACGAGGCGGCCAATCGACTGGCCCATTTCTTGAGACAACACGCTCACCATACTTACTCTTCAATAAATCGATTGTAGCATGTGCTGTGTGGCTTGTGGCACCATCCTGTTGAAACCACATGTCGTCCAAGTCCATATCTTCCAATTCGGGCCAAAAATAATCGGTGATCATGGCGCGATAACGCTGACCATTCATAGTAACGTGACGATCGTTATCGTCGACAAAAAAATATGGCCCAATAACGCCGCCGGCATGCAAACCGCACCACACAGTTATTTTTTGTGGATGAAGTGGTGATTCATGAAGCAAATGTGGATTTTCACCCGACCAATAACACATATTTTGCTTATTGAGTAACCCATTGAGCCAAAAATGAGCTTCGTCACTGAAGATGAGTTTGCGATGAAATTCATCATCTTGGCGCATCTTCTCCAGAACCCAATCGGAAAACGTACGTCGCTTCAAATGGTCCATCGGCTTCAATTTTTGAGTCAGCTTGATCTTGTATGGGTGTAAACCGTGATCCTTACGCAAAATACGCCACAATGTGGTCTGAGCGATGCCCAATTCTTGAGAACGCCGTGGAATTGACTGATTTGGATCGTTTGCTACGGACGCCTGAACGGCAGCGATATTTTCGACACTTCGACCAACCCGTTGTCTCACTGACACGGCAACATCACACAACGAATATGTAGACTCAAATTTTTGCACTAAACTCGTTATTGACTGTCTACTTGGGCGAGAATTACGACCAAAAATTGAAGTTAACACTCTTAAAGTTGCAGTCACCGACTCCGAATTTCGGTAGAAAATTTTTATAATTTGCAGACGTCGCTCATTCGTGTACTTTACCATGATGAAAATGTTGGGTTTACTGAATAAATTGACAGTGACTGTTTGATAATTAGTGAAAGAGTGCGTTCACAAATTAAATTCAAAGTTGTCAAGTGCCTATTGGAAAATCCTTTATAAAACACCGTGTTTTCCTTTTATTAAATCCAAATGTATGACTCGAAATTCCATCTATTTAAATTTGTGGTTTTATTCAGAGAAAAACTTTTACCGGTACCTTATCTCGCAAGAAAACTCAGAGCGAGATGGAAATTTCTACTCAAATAACACGGGGTCTTATTGTAGAATTCCGTTAGACTGACGAAAGAGGGATTGCGATTATCAGCGACTTACGAGCATGCCTTCATCCTACCCAATCTGTCAACAATAAATTTTCTTTCCCACTATCAGAATTTCCGATAGAACTGAATGGAAAAATCAAAAACCACAATATAAGATGGTGGTTGGCATGGAGCCTGGGCTCATTATTCAACACTACGAGTCAAATTTTCCTTTATAATTGAAATGATTGTAGTGTGTTCCAAGATCAGATAATAGCCATTATTCAGGCTGTAAAAACCATTGACGAGAAATATATTGTTGGAAAAGTTGTTACTGTGTACATAGATAGCCAAGCAGCCACTAAGATTCTGGACCCACAGTAATATGATGAAGGTCAGTGAATAAAAGTAGAGGACATCTTAATGAAATTTCGATACACAGTACCCTGACTCCATGCTGGGTACCAGGCGGAAGAACTCTCAAGAAAATAGTTCGCAAAATAGAATTTGTTGGTCACCCAATGTGGAACTGTCTTAATTTTGACGGCAGAATTTTTAGTTTCTTTCTTTTTTTAAATAGAACCGCACAACGGGAAAAGGAAACAAACAAGATGAAATTTGTCACATTGACTTCAAATCAGTTCCAGGTAACCGCAAGTATTGGTCCAAAACAACTGAAGGGTTATTGACATTTTTGAAGAAACCTTATTTATCAGAGAAACACTTTTATTGTCAAATACAAAATGATTTCATATCTACTTTTAACAAACAACATTATTTTCGTGTATACTGATGGGGCATTGAGCCGTAAACATAGAGTTTACATACATACTGGTATATGGACCATAAATTTGGATCCAAACTTTACAGCATACCTTACAACAAACCAAAAAATAGCACATCGATACTGTCTATCGTTTTATTGGTTTTAAGATTACTTGTTTCATCGCGCAATAATGCCGAATTCCTAAATTCGGTTTTATTTCGTTTTTATAAAGTGAAATAACGCCGACTATTGCTTGTGGAATAAAGCCGAATTCAGGGTTTGAAGAAGGTGGCTCGTTTCGCTCGCTAACAGGATTTCACCCTTTTCTTCGCAGGGTTTAGACTCTCACGGAGTTCGCTTCGATCTGCCGTGGCGTTAAGACGTGTCTTTTACAGTGCGTTATCTCTTTTCCAATGACCCATTCAAAAGCGGCTTTGACCGCGAACAATTAATTACCCTTGTAACCTTTGATAGTGGTAAATAGTGCAAATTTAAACTCAAATATTCCACCTCCTACGCTGCAATATACTCGTAAAAATTGTGTAAAAATCGTTTAAACACATGTGCTCTGATTTGCAATATTAACTTAGGCAATTCACCAACACGTGCTAGTGTAAGCATCTCTGTAGGCGCAGATTTGTTCCGCGCTCAACCTTATCTGCTTCAAAAATCTGACATCTCACAAACATATACAGAAAAACACTCAAACGAAACTCAATATCAAGTAATGGATGGGATCGACGACTCTCCCGAGCAAACGGAGTGGACAACTGTGATAAGGAATCTTAAGCGTTCTGCAAGTAATTTCCAATCTAATCCTGGGAAAAAATATAAACACTCAAAAGCTAACCCATCACTTGATTTAAATGAGTACCGACATTTATCCAACAATTCCTATGCTCCTTTATTGAACCTTGAAGCTCTGCCAGATTCACCTACTAACAATAAAATTAATGAAATACCTACTAACAAATCTCTTTACGTTACTTCAAACACATCACTAAATGAAAGTAACCATTGTAGTTTAAAAAAAATGTATTATTTTGCCAGCAAATTTTTATTTTTGGTGCAAATTGTGAGCTTATAAGTCAAGGTTAGGGCTTGCTGCTGTAGAATGTAAGATTTCTGATCTCAAATACAAATTTATTAATTTAGGCTATAAAAGGACAAAAGTATATGTGAACAACTCAAATGTCCATAAAATAATAATTCAAAAAATACGCGGAACTGGTATCGGTGCATTCTCGTTCTCTTCGAAAAAGAGCAAACGCACTTCAATTTTGCTGAAAGGTCTCGATGGGGACACTCCTATAGAGACAATGAAACAAGCTCTAGATGCTGCTGTTCCAAATATTAAAACTTTTAAAATTGCTCCATTTTCCACAGCTAGAACTAGGGAAAATAATGTTAAACTGAACATTTTCACTGTACAGCTAGAACCAGGTGATTCCGCTAAAGATTTAACAGGCATTAAGTAACTTACTCTTTCAGCGTATATACTGAGAAAAAAGACACGGTTAAGTCCGTTATAAGATGCTTCGCTGCTGTACGGTGGCGTACTTTGTGGAGAACAGCACGATTCTGAAGTCTATATAGCAGCTCACAAAAGCCTGAACAAAGCCAATGAAAAAATATCTCCACCGAGGTGTGTTAATTGTGACCAACCAGGCCATGCAGCTAGTTATTTGGGTTGACCGGCGTATTTAAGGTACAAAGATAAAAAAGACAAAAGCCTCACCCAGGAAAACAGAATGGCTGTACACAACAGTATAAAACGTTTCACAAATGCAAACATCTCCTATGCTGATATGGCCGAAACATCCCTTAATCCCTGCAAACCTAGAGAAAAAAAAATATTTTAAATCCGAAAAGCTCTCCATCTGGAGATCTTAGTAATTTCTTAAATGAATCACAAAACCTTTTTAATATCTCATTCCAAGAGCTCTTAGTAGAAATTCGTAAATTTTGACCTAAATACCAATTAAAAACCAAAGAAGAGAAAATGTTTGCATATCTCAACTTTCTTGCTTCTATAGTAGTATGATGGACCCTATAAAAATGAAAATAATATCAGCGAATTTTAATTCAATTATCTCTCATGATAGAAGACTGGCACTTTATAACGTGCTTAACATGAAAAAACCACAAATATGTTTCATATCGGAAACAAGATTAAGTCCTAACCACAAACCAGTATTTAATGGGTATATAGTGTATATAGTATATAGTGCGGAATGAATCTGGAAGAGGGACAGCAATCATCCTTGAACAAAAATACGAATATACCGAACTAAAATTTTCCAGTGAAATACTATCTGTAGCTTTACCAACATTAAGTTGCAACAATGCCTTTGATTAAAGCTTCTTATTGGAAGCATATACATATATTCCCTCCAATGCTGGCGCTAGATTAGGTAGAGAATTACAAAGACTTTATGATCTAATTGAAACATTTGATAGCGCTATAATTGGTGGTGACTTCAACGCACGCCACTTAGTATGGGGCGATTCTAAGAATAACAGCAATGGGAAGATGCTCCACGATTGGTTTTTCGATGGTCCATTCCTAAATTTAGATTTAATATCCCCATTTAGCCCTACTTTTCCAAGATCGTCGTCAGTCCTAGATTATTTTCTGGTATCTACAAGCCTAGCGTACGCACATCCTTCCGCATGCTCCACTTTCCCTACTATATCCGATCATTTTAGAATTTCACTTGAATTGAACTTTAGGGATTTCGCACCGCTCGTACAAACCCCTCCAACATATAGAAGTTTTAGAAATACAAACTGGGAAAGATTCCGATTTGATCTTCATAACGCTGTGTCTAGGATTAATACTCTTAATGAAAGAAATATCTCTAATTCTGAAATAGATTCACTGATATGCCAGGTTAATGAAACAATTTCCGAATGCACAGAAAGAAACTCTGAAATTTGCCAGACCAAAAATCTCCGATATCATAACATACCTGATTATAGAAAATAACTTCTTAAACTAAAAAACATATGTTTAAGGCAACTAAAGAGACTGTTTCATCGACATTGTAATAGAGTCGGTTCGGAATATCAACATTTGCACTCTAGGATAAATTGTTTAAATAAAATCATAAAAGATAGGGTAAGGATAGAACTTAATGAACACATAAAAAAGAGACTGAGGAATATTAAACCATCTTCCCAAGCATTTAGAAAGATCGATAGTATTACTGGCAGGAAGTGCTTCAGCACAGACATCCAAAAAGTTGTTATTAGTAACAACGGTATTGTTTGGAAACTATTGACCAAAAATTAGAAGCATTTAACAACTTCTATTCAGAGTTATATTCACTAAAAACACCTATACGGTTGAATGAAGTCAGAGTTAAGATATCCGAATTTCACCAAACACAAACAGACCAACTTTTAAGGACCTTCACCCCACTTCATAATACAACAAATTCGAATGAATCGCCGTTTAAATGTCCAAATGTACAAGTAATGTCCAAATTTTAAGATATAACCGTAACAAAAAAAAATCGGCGGGAGTGGACGAAATATCCAACCTTGTGCTAAAAAGATGCCCATTCTCTCTTGATATAGCCTTGACATCGATATTTAACCATTGCATTAATAATTTTTACTTCCCCAAGTTATGGAAAGTTGCAAAATTAATCCCAATACAGAAAATTAAAAATGCAAAGGATGTTAGGGATTTTCTTCTAATATCATTACTCGCGAATATTGGAAAATTGTTCGAAAGAGTTTTGGCAGACCATATTAACAATGTATGTGAAGACCTAAATATTATTCCTGATAATCAATTTGGATTCAAAGGTTACTCCACAGAACACGCCCTTTTGGTTTTACATAAGAAAATAATTCAGAACTTGAGAAGGAAAAAAGTTACACTCTGCCTAGATATAGACCTCGAAAAGGCATTTGATAACGTTTGGCACGAGGGTTTATTATTCAAACTTATCACCTTACATTTTCCAAATTGGTTAACTAAAATTATCCAAAGTTTCTTAACAGACAGATTCACCTCTGTTTATATAGGATCGGATTCCTCCGAACAAATTCCAGTTCTTTCGGGCGTAGCGCAAGGGTCGATTCTGGGCCCATTATTATTTAATATTTTTCTGCACGATTTTACTTTCGCAAATTTAACGACGCAAAAACCTTCTGGTCTGCTATATGTTGATAATATTGTACCACTCTCTTGGCCAATGACAAAAACCCAGGTATTGCGCTGTCGAAAATAAAAGATAACATTCCCACATTAGAAAGATATTTTGGAAGATGGGGTTTAAAAATAAATTCAGAAAAGTGTAGCTTAACTTCTTTCAGAAATTCAAGCGGAAAAGGTCTTTATCTTGCTGTGAAAGAAAGTAAAGTTTTGCCACTGCGAATTAGGTTTTCTATTTCGCTAACTTTGAAAAAACTTTGATAAAAAGATTTTAAGATACTGCAGTGGAAAGTTTCGAAGACCTGACAAAAAATGTTTCTCAAACAAAATTTTATATGAAGCAACAAATTTATCACCCTTAATCCTGTACCAAATTCAATTGTTATTGAAAAGATTACAATGTTGTAGTTTGCATTCTAACCCTTTAGTGAAAGCCGTTTTCGATTAAAACATTAGTGAGAGTATAAATGACGTCTATTATCTTTCTCCATTCAATCTTTTGAATAACGCGTCTGAGACCAGAAACAAATACAAACCTTACCGTTCCTTTTTACGACAGGTCAACGCCTGGCAATCTTAGAGGATAGATATAATCTTAACTCAAAGTACATAACAATCTGACGTTGGTTTTTTTTTTCTTTTTCCTCATCTGTTTTTGTTTATATAATTCGGTAAGCAGATGAGCGGGAGAGTAATATGCTTAAATGTACTTATCTTCCTGATGGGTAATAGTTGACCACTTCGTCACAGTAGTATTTTTAGTTTTAATTAGTTTTAAGTATTAGTTTTAAGTGCTCAATAGAATCTTAATTGAGGTTGTATGCCGGTAGCAAGCAAACACATAAATCAAGTTTAATTTAATAACTTTATGTATCTAATGTAAAATTAAACGTTTATAAAATGTCTATATTTCTCGTATATCACTTCAGCCAGACATACCTTGAAAGTCGGCCACTTTATAGTCGTAAGTTTAATCAAATGTACTGTCTTTAATGTCTTAATAAATTTGAATTCAATTGAATTGTTTAGACGCTCACGCGACATCGTCACTCCGCTAAGGGAATGTCAAAGACTGTCAAGCAGGCCCCTATAACTTCTTAGCAATTGTATTTTAGTTGGTCAACGGTCATGGACATGGTACCGTTTATTTTAATCATCTTTAGCATAATATGATGGCGATTGATTTATTTTAAAGCAAAATTAAAAACAATGCAAAGTGAAATAATGCCAAATAAAGCCAAACGTTAAAATTTGGCCTTATTTCGCTTTCTAAAAGTGAAATAAGGCCAAATATTAAAACTTGGCCTTATATCTCTGCACCTTTCGGCATAAATCAAGATAAATCTACAATAGCTAGCTTCGGCACCATCGCAAAATAACAAGAAAAAAATTACTCTGCTCCAATAAAATTGACAAAAAGTGCACAATCCGGTTTTATGCTAAGATAAAGACAATGCGATGCACTATTATGCACGTCATTCTTGAAATTATTGTAATAAACTCACTGCAACACTCTTTTTCAATAAGTACCCTTGTTTTTTTTTTTTTTTTTTTTTATATAATTTACGCGCGCCTAAGAGGTTGATACCCTTTTACTGTTGCCAGGGCGCGGGCGGAAAGTTCGAAGGAGAAGAAAGGAAAATTGTCTTTGTAGTGGTTTGAAACTCAGGTGTGTTTGGTTTCTATGTTTGCTCTCCAGGGGTGGGAGTCCGAATAGGACGGAGAGTTTTTCTTCACTCAGAGTGATTCGAGATATAATTCCCAGTATTTTTTTTCATTGCTTGAGACTCTTATAACAGTTTTTTGAATCTCTTATGACAAAATCACTAAGAAAAACCAATAGATTTGCCAAATTAAATTCCAAGTATACCGTCCACAATTCAATAGCAAATATGGACTAGGGTGTCGATCCAATGCAAAGGTGCGCCAAACTATTAACAACGTGAAAATCGACTTTGCATGACTTTTCACGACTTAAGTATCATAGATAATTACGGAGAGTATTTTCCTTAAACACTTTTTCAAAACGCTTTCATCCTACGCTCATAATATGTCTTTACATTTATTTACAAAATATTAATTCTGACTCATAGTATTCATCAACTGAAGCTCTATAGGCCGATGGATACGAAGGATCCACGATCCCACATATTTAACTAGCCCAAACCAAAAGTTAGAAAAAAAGGCAATAGTTAGGAATTGCCTACATGGCGATGGCATTCATCAGTGGGCTAACCCTTGCAATGCTACTCGTAGAGTACGTCCATAGTTAGCTACACGACTTAGTTCATGCACGGGTCCTTCGGAATACTATGAGTAACGGTAAGAATTGGCATTTTTACGTTTCTCAATGTTTCTCATTTGTGTCTTTCTGGTAGATGGGGCTGCTTGTCAGAGTGCATATGTATTATGTTTTTTTAAATATTATACGAGTACTCCGCATTAATGAGTATGATATACCATATTTACATGATGCTTAAAGTTATTTAAGGACATGATCGAATCCGAGATTTTTTTCCTATTGATCATATAACCTGTTCTGTTATTTCCGAAGTTAAAAAAAAACTGAGGAATGTAATTCGTCAATATCAGTGGATGGTAAAAATCAGCAAGTTTGCCTTAAGTTGTTTCAACCATATCCCAGTCATTTCAGATCCCTTGATTTCTAGACGTATTAACTTAGATACTGATCCCATTTCCCGAGTGTTCAAATCTATATTTTGGACAACCGCTGTTATATAAATTGACATGTATTAGATTAAGAAAAATGTTAATTCAAATTAAAAAGTTCAAGAGCCTTTCTCAACTTGAAAGCTCAGTTTTGAGCTGACTTCCGACGAGTGCATTCGTGACACCAGTGCACGTAAAATTCACTGTCTGTGCAAAATAATAAAACCAGCACATTACAACATAATACTCAGTAAATCAGAAAAAGAAAAAAAATAGCAATCATAGTGCACAAGCCTGCCCCTCACTTCTTTTCATTTTGAATGCATTTTTATTTACCTCATAAATTTATTCTTATATGGTAGACAAAAAAACGCTTAAAAAATTAGCTTAAATAACCTAAAATTATCTTATTCTAATCTACTAGCCCTATGCGAGCACTCTATGTTAAACCTAATACTTATACATTTTGAACATACAATGTCTATTACTATTTATATATACAATATAATTAAAGATAAGAAAACATTTTTCAATAGCAAAAAAATTAGTAAACCTATTTTTTTTTAATTTGTTATGAAACTTAAATCCAAAACTTGCAAACTATCTACATATAAATAAATCTTAACCTACTTATACTAGCTTATTGTATATATCATATAATTTTTTTTTTGATTAACTAACCCTTCTTTTTGTATTTTCTTTTAATTTTTTTTCTTATATCTACCCTAATCCTTCCTAAATTTATGTAAGCCGACCACGGCTTCAAAACTGGGCTGAACGACTTTGCTTCCTCGTGAAGCTATCTTGTACTAGAGCAATTCGACGAAGAAGCTTCCTCTCCTTCAACAAGCCGCCAAAATTGTTGGTGCTGTCTAACAACATCCCTCATATCGCGACTCCCTACCACCTTACTGAATCGTCTCTATCGCAGTTGAGTCGCTGGTCCGCAGCCATTCGAGCGACATGGATGATTAGCGATACCGCTAATCTGTCCCGGATCAGACCTTTCATATCGAGGTAGAGGAACGCTTCTGGAGGGATAAAGCCGTCAAAACGTTCTCTTTCACGATGCATATAATTGGGGCAGTAAGCCCCTGAGATCAGATAGTTCGACGAGGTCATTGCTCTTGCAATGTGACCGAAAGACTTTTTTTCAGGCAACTAAAATGTCGTGAGATGGTTGGTTGCCTAAATACAACATCAAGTCAATTTATATTAATAATTTAGTCTCCCCATTAAATGTTGGATGCCACCCATGGCCATGGAGCGAAATTGCCTCTAGGCCCAAACATCTTTCTTTCTATCCCATTATCGGAAAAACTTAACACGTTCTCAGGCACTTTAAATGTAGTCATACCCAAGGGTTCTTAAAAAAAAAAACAAAAGCAGAAGTCACATCGCCATTTTCACGATCATACGACAAAAATAATGACTGAGTGCATGTGACAACCAATGGATGACGGGTTGTGAGTGTGAATTTGGTTGGTGCACAGTTTCTTATTGTTGTAGGGGCATAAGACCTACAATTTGATTTGGTAAACCAACGTCTGTGAATTTAGAGTGGACAACAAATATACGCCGGCTAAAAACTGTCCACGTCTGTCAATACAGACCAGCTATTTTGGCACTTAGTGAAACACAGGTAGATCCCCGCCTACACTTCTCAGATCACACTGATCTGAAGCTGCCTGGCTACCAGCAAGTGCCACTATTCTTTTCCCACCACGGTCTCTCTATTTACATGTGTAGTGATGTAGCAACAAGAGTACTTAAACATCTTATCATACAGAAATTCGATAGTCCAGATGATATGTCTCCCCTTCTTCTGAAGAGGAGCTCTTAAACGCTGGCAAAACCGAAAGATTTTTCATCAATCCTACTCTTTAGAGCATTTGTCCAGCCCGTCCCTAACAAAGGCGAATATTCTTCTCTCTCCTCCTACAGACGCATTGCACTTACATACGTCCCTCCTTCCAAGGTTATGTAAATGCTGACAAATCAATGACCATTCGTATGGTTTCCAGAGCAACAGGTCCACTGGTGACTGGATGGCATGTCTTACCGAAAAGTGAAACCAAAGTCCACACCAATCTGGTGAAAGCAAGATACGAGTTGTTGCACTTGATATTTAACAGAGTTTGGAGTCAGGCTCTTTTGTTGAAAATGCGTGCATTTGGTGTCGCCGACTCTCTTCTTCAATGGATTAGAAACTACCTTTCAAGTATAATATTCACAAAATAAATGCTGGTGTGCCCCAAGGGTTCCGTCCTGTCTCCGACACTCTTTTTAATTTTTATGAATGATCTTTTGTCTGCCACTTCTGATGCAATATATTCCTTTGCTGATGACAGTACTCTCTATTAGGTTGTACCACATGAAATGTCAGATTTTATAGTAAAAATTTAAAAGCCAATATTTTCTTTACCTTTCCTATAAAAGAAAGGTGTCGACTTATTATCATTGGGGATAATCCCATGCATTGTGCAATCTCCCGCACCGATTTCGATTTCGAGGCTGAAATCTCCCGAACGGAACTTTCCAAACCAACGTGGTACAGTGTGTTCGTTTACCGCTACATTCTCAAATGCATCATTAATGTTTTTCATTGCCAATGACGCATTAGCTCCCATTTTAAAATCCTAAAGGAAGAGGGTCATTATAACCTTCAAACATTTAAAACCAGCGTCCACCAGTGCCTCTCTTTCCATCCTCCCTGATTTTCCTTCGCTCACGCTGTGTACAAACATTTTAAAGGTACATAAATCCCTTGAGCGCGAAGGGTTCGAATTTGAACTGCCTACAGCATGATAAATAATGCCTAGAAAAAAAATAACTGTACGAACCATAACCACTTTATTTTATAAAAAAAGAAAACTTCACGGTCTGGCACAGATTCTCGGTATGTGTGTCAATGACAACTTACGTTGGAAGGACCACATATTCGATGTCGCAAAAAATGCTGCGAAATGTATAAGTTTCCTCAAGCGATGTGAGAAATATTTCACCCTCTCTGACCTCAATTATAAAGCGTTTATCCGCCCAAAATTGGAGAACAGCATACACATCTGGTCAACTTTTTGCACTTACTAGATAGGATCATCATGCGGTGAAACTCATAGCTAATGCCAATAAATCGAAATGTATTGTCATATCAAGGAAAAGTATAAGCACCTCATCCTTTCCACCCATCTATACCTTAATGATGGTCCGATCGTATACGTCGACACCGCAAAAAACTTGGGTATCACATTAACTTAACAGTTGGAAAAGTTTATGGTATTCTACGTTCTTTTTGGGCGACTCAATACTTTACTCCCATAAAAATGCGAGTCCTGTTAGCTAAGACATTAATTGTGAAGTTTTCGGAAAGTGCGACTCGATTAGTAGCCGTAAAATAAATGTCGCTTATGATAATGCAGCTCGATACATCTTCAGTCTTCGAAGATTCGACCATATTTCACATTTCTCTTACCGGATCTGCAACATCACGTTCGAAAGACTCTTACTGTACCGTAAGACACTAATTTTATATAACATAATTTGTACAAGTCAACCCCGCAACCTCTTTAACCGACTAACGTTCTGTGTATCCATCAGGACTTTTATCCCCGCGCTATTCTTGCCTACCGTCTGAACGTCAATTTTTTGTTAACGTCACTAGACTCTGGAATTCTATCCCTCGTCAAACCAGAGAAATAAGACAGAAAAAGAAATTGTTAACGGCCTTAAGATCCTACTTCTCCACCAATTGAAAAAATAAAAACAAAATATATATATATATTATTACGCGCCCATGTACCTACTTCTTATTTTATAAGTAAATTTAATTTTAAATCATTTATATGTTTCATTTTCCATATAATTAATTTGTATCCCTCTCGTTAAATGCTAACCCTCATTGTTTCTTTTCAATAAATTGTTTACCATATCACTATTTTAAAAGATAACATAATATGTATATTATCTTAATGGCTTACACATTATAACTATCTCCTTAAATAAAAAAAAATTATATTACACAGTCATTCGACACCCTCGAACACCGGCGTAACATCTTCTGTCTCACCTTGTTGTATTGCTACTTTTACCATCAGTGCTCCACCGAAATTGCCATTAGCATTCCGCCCCTTCAAACTTTTAACCGTAACACCCGTCTCGCTATCAATGCTCATCAGTACATCCTCAAGTCCACTTTCGGACGTATTCTGTAATATGATTCTTTCCTAATGTGCAATGTGATTCTTTCTTAAGCCCTACAAATCACTTATGGAATGCCCTGACGATTTCTTTGTTTCCTAGTCACTATTTCTTGCAAACATTTAAAACCAACGCACATCGGTATCTCTCTTTTTCCCCTCGCTAATTTCCCTTCGCTTCACTCGTCTCGTGCAATGTGCATACATCTTAAGGGTACATAAAATTCCTTTTGCGCGCGCAAATTTTTATTTGGCATTTTCAACCGAAAATATTTTGATTACTTATTATTGGTAATTAACTGATGAGATACTTTAATAATCCAACCTATCGAGGTAATAAGCACCAACTCGGTACTAGGAACCAGTTCTGATTTCAATTCGACAAAAAGAGATTATTCGACCCCTTTCCTTTCCCTTTGCTTTATCGAGCCAGACGCTCTGTTATTATTTATGTCTAGGGTTAGCCATTTATGCCTTATGTATGCATAATTCATATACTTAAAGATACAGTCTTTTAGTTGTGTGTCTTTAACCAATTAGCACGTGTAGATTTTGGTTTGCGGTTTCATCAACTGGTTGGTTGACTTAAGAAAAGGGAAAAAGAAATTGAGTGCAAAAACCTTAAAGAAGTTATGTGTTATTTTTCATACAATTTTCATATGTTTTACTTTGTGTTACTATATATTGTAGAAGATCAATTGGCAGAAGTTGCATATATCCATGATTTCATACCTCTGCAGATAAAGAAGAATTACAAGAATTCTATAGAATACTATAGAAATTACTACAATCCTATGATCAGGATGTCTTTCCAGAACTTCGGCAAATATGTTACCACAGAAACCAGTAAAATGCAAACCACTCTAATTATTCTTTCTGATTGAAACAACCAACAATAAATGAAAAACCCCGCGTTTTTAATGATAAAAATGTAAACATGTTTCTTCTTTCAAATTTTTTTTATTTAGTTATGTAGGACTCATTTCCACCTAAATATTTATTGACTCAACCTAAATGATCTTCATCTTGAAATCATTGTTATTTCCATTTAGGCCATTGCCTCAGAGACTAGATTGATTGATTTAGTAAATACATAGAAATGTAAAAATGGAATTGTGTATCGATTAGCGTCCATACGTACACTTGCAAATGCCAGACCGTAAAATCGACATCGAAAATATAGAAAAATGAATATGCAAATCATTTGTCAAATCTGATAACATGAAATTAAATTCAAAAACAAGGTCTAACTAATAATAAGAAAGGAGAAAAAAGAGAAAAACTGCCTGTTATTATTTCTTTCACCACCATTAATTAAGATCTAAAAAAAAAATGGGAAAAAATCTTCGGATGCGAATGCTGACAGACACAACCCATTTTCAGTTCAATTTATTTATGTGATTGATTTTAAAATAAAAATAAATTAATATACAGGTGTGGTTTTGAAGGGAGAATTTTAAGAATTGTTTTAATAATTTTGTAAAATGAATAAACTATTCCATAGAAATTTAAATAACATGGCCTTGTCTTAGACCTGGTTAAAGTAAAATTTCGAAAATTTCACTCTATCCATATTAATGGGTAAAGAGAATTAAACTGACCAGGTGGATAATGAGTTTATTACTCCGAAGTAGATTTAAAGAAACGGAAACAGTGTAGCGTTTTTTTTTATTGTCACACGTTTCCTGATCTTCTCCAAATATCATTTTAATATGTGGGGAAGGTGTACTGCTCGTACAATAATCGTTTCGATACCTACCAAATTTTACTTAAATAATTGATAACGCAAAATGAGTCTTAAGACTAGTTCAGTACAGCAAACCGAATCATTTTGCAGAAAAGGATCGCGACTTCTTGAAATGTCCGAACAAAATTATCTTAGGAGATATTCTGAAGATCGAGAGTGAGCAAAAACCATTATAAGGAGCTAACCGAATAAAAGTGAGTTAACGTTAGATCACCAAAGATAATTGAGAAAACCCGAGCGGTTTCCGACACGCCTAAATCATAAATCATTTTCGATTGAAGGTCAGCGATCAGGGGCAGATGGTCGTTTATTATGACAAGAGTACTAGTGTGAACTGCAACGCAGTTGCTTGGAAATATATTTCATGGATACCGGGAACACGTATCCTGTATCCCGTTCGAACCCTTCTCTATGAATGAAATACTCGAAATCAGCAAATTCAATATCCTTCACTTTGCACTCACAATTGGAAGATCGTAAACCTGAAAAAGCAAAGATATGCACTTATTGTCATCAACTCTTCCCCTCTTAGGAAGACTAACGGTAACTAAAAGGATAAATTCCTCAAAGTAAGCTTTTAACTCTAAGCTTGATGTCCCAAACCGAATTTTATGACTGAAGAATCAGTTCCCTTTTCATGTCCAGACCTTTTCGTCCAATACCGTCTGATTACAAATTCCAAGAATTTATTTTTAATCAAGACTGCATTTCTAATTCATTAAAACACGTAAAAGAAATTACTTAATATAAATTTATTATAAATACCCATTGAGCAATTCACGATATTTTTTTAATTTCTAAAAGCAAAAACTAAACTGCTAATAACTATATTAACTGACTAGGAAAAAATTTGTGTGTAATTGCACACGTCAGATAAAATTTTTTGAGTATTGTATTAAAACACAATATGCGAAGCTACTCGTATATATTTTACCGAATAGAGCAAATTAAACAAGGTTCGGCAGAAATCAATTAATGCAACAGATATTAAATTATTTCAACATTTAGAACCCAAAAACCGTCGATCTAAGCAAATGGGTGCGAAAGACTTTATGAGTGAATTTCTTTCAAGTGAAGAAGGCTCCGGAATTGAAAGGTCTAGAAAACAATTTGTAGCAGAATTCTCTGTCTGATTGTAATAAAAATGCTGCAGTTAATTTTCTTCAATTATCTCAATGAACCCAATCTCATGTGCGATTTAAGATCTTTTTATTCATTCAGTTTGAAATGTCCTGCTACCGAAATAAGTATTTAAAGTTTTTTCACTAAAATGTGTATAGCTGATTTCTTAAAATGTTCAATATTGGGTGTATTTTTTTGCTAGCATCTCACATTCGGGTTTCGCCTATTTGACTGTAAGGTCGACTAACTACATTGGCTTTAAAGATTTGTGTGTAACATATCATATTTTTGCTGACAACCTTCTGTATTTTTCTGTTATATGTATGCCAATATTATCAGTTTCACTAGTCAAAGTAATTAATAATAATTTTTTTTTCGAAATTTTTTCTTTCAATGTTTTTACAATCTTGTGCAAGAAGAGTTCAAGGTCTTTGGCGATTATTACATGAAAACACTTTTAATACTTATATCTTAACGCATTAAATATAATTGCGAATTTTTGCTTATGACTTTACCACGTCGAAGGCTATTGTTGTACTTTTTGATTCGAACTACGTGTGTGAGAATTTAACTTTATTGTGTTGCTAATGTTAACGATGATTATTATCATTTGTTTAGGAATTTGATGAAGAGTTCTTTGATATGGTATCTACTGGCGAGTTATGGTTACATAAATAAAGTTGAGCCCCTACTCTCCAAAACTTGAAGTTTTTAAGCAATGTAAAGACGAAATAGGGGTCTTGCACTAGAAAACTTAACCTATACAAATTACAGCGATCTCAATCCATCCCATATGGAGAACATGTGGCGTTGAAAGAAATAAAACAGAATGATGCATGGATAGAAAAAAGTTTAACCTTCCATGCCATACCAACTGGAAATGGAGACAAGTCATCATCAAACTCTATTTTGAAAAATACAATACCTGACATTCTATTCGAGTAAAGTTTATCTGCCTTCGCAAGATGTGGACAATAGATGAATATAAAGGATGCATTCAAAATAATATGAATATTATACAAACATGTGGACAAAATAAACGTATTTTAATATTTGAAGTATTTTACACAAGCATATTTAGTTTTTCATGTCTGTTGCCCTAGGCAAACGTGGCAGGCCAGTTTACAAGTTGTCGAAATCACTTGAAATTAGCTTGTGATAGGTAAAACAACCAAAGCTGGAAAATGTTCTCATGTGGTCCCAAAGGACCTCAGACCTATAAGTCTATCATCATTCCTTCTGAAAACTTTAGAACGACTGATTGATATCCATATTCGAGCTAAAGTTGATCCAAGACTTCTGTCTGCGGCTCAACATGCCTACTGTAAAGGAAAGTCGGTGGAAACGGCTTTGCACTCTCTGACTAGCCACATCGAACGATCCCTACAATATAAGGAGTACACAATGGTTGCTTTCCTAGACATAGAGGGCGCCTTTAACAACGTCAACACATCCGCAATCACGACTGCGCTGTCAACTCTGCAGGTAGACGCCTCACTTGGGGAGCTGATTAATCTAATGCTAACAAGCAGGATAATCAACTCCAAACTGGGTGAGACTTCTGCTAAAAGATATGTCAGTAGGGGTACGCCCTAAGGCGGTGTCCTCTCCCCCTTCTCTGGAACTTAGTGGTTAACGAACTACTGATATACCTGGAAGCGGGTGGTAGCAGAGTGATTGCCTATGCGGATGACGTTGCCATAGCCGTCTCAGGAAAACATTTAAATACCATTAAAGAACTCCTCCAAGTAAATCTTAACAGATTAACCTGCTGGGCAGATCGCTGTGGATTGGGAATAAACCCCCATAAAACTGATCTTGTCCTCTTTTCTAGGAAATATAAAATTCCAATCATAGACCCTCCTTCAATAAACGGTACCAGTTTAGCTTTCTCCGATACAGCAAAATATCTGGGTCTCATTTTTGACAGGAAACTAAACTGGAAACCTAACATTCAAGAAAGAGTCAATAAAGCTACAATAGCTTTATTCTCTTGCAAGAAAGCCATTGGGAACAAATGGGGCCTTCAACCTCGCATAACCCACTGGCTACACATCTCGGTCATAATACCGATACTTACTTACGGGGTGGTTGTCTGGTGGACGGCCTTGGAAAATGCAGTCAACCGCATTAAATTAAGCGGAGTCCAAAGAACAGCATGTCTATGCACAAGCGGAGCTTTGCGGTCTACCCCCTCTGCGGCATTAGATATTCTGCTTCACTTGACACCCCTCGACATTTTTAGCAAGCAAGTAGCTGCGACTGCAGCTATTCGCCTTAAAGCGACTAAACAGTGGACAAATAATTCATTTGGCCACGCCAACATTCTTAATACATTAGGAATCCTCACAGAGAACACCGATTACACCATACCTGAACTTTGGATTGACAAAAACTTCCATGTAAGCTTCCCCTCTAGATCATTCTGGGAGGAGGATGCTTTCATGGAGGACAAGTCAATCCATCTCTACACAGATGGATCTAAAACCGACAGCGGAGTTGGTGGCGGTGTTTTCTCAGATAAGCTAAATCTATGCCTCTCTTTCCGCCTTCCAAATCACTGTAGCGTGTTCCAGGCGGAAATTTTGGCGATTAAAGAAGCTCTGTCCTGGCTGAAGAAAAACGTGATATCTGCAAAGGATGTCCGCATATTTTCGGATAGTCAGGCCGCCATCAAGTCCCTGGACTCGGTCTCATTGTGTTCTAAAACTGCCCTTGAATGCCGATCATCTCTCATGGAGATGGCAGAGCAGTTCAACATTCACCTCTGTTGGGTGCCGGGCCACAGAGACATTCACGGGAACTGCAGAGCCGATGAACTCGCCAAAATTGGAACCACTCTACCTATCCTACCAGACAAAGGTAGTATAGGTATACCAATCGCTACGTGCAAACTAACACTAAAGCTAGATGCCAATAAAAGAACGGACCTTAGGTGGACTGCTGGACAAACATGTCTAGCGACCAAACAGATCTGGCCAAGGCTGGATCTGAGTCGATCTAAGTGTCTGATCCTTTTAGATAGGAAACATCTCAGCGCCATAATAGGTGTCATTACCGGACACTGCCTCATAGGCAAGCACGCAAGAAGGCTTGGCGCTTTTACTAACGATTTCTGTAGAAGCTGCATGGACGAGAAAGAGGAGGAGACAATCCCCCACTTACTCTGCACATGCCCAGCTCTCTCTCAGAGAAGGAAGCTTCACCTAGGAGCTTTCTTCTACAACGACCTAAACGATCTAGAAAAAATAGACGTTAACAGTCTCCTACGCTTTATTAAAAGCTCAAACTGGTTCCAGTAGTAAGAAGATCACAGATCCACGTGGCATCACAATGGGCCAATAGGCCTAAGTGGGTTGGTATTTCCAACAGCCACTCTTACCTAACCTAACCTAACCTAGGTAAAACAACTTCGAACAAAATATACTCCAATCGGGGGCCTAAATAGATAACCACATAATAAATAAAAAAAATAATAATACCATTCACGTGCTTTAAACACTTTTAATACTTTTTGAAATCTTTCAATTCTGGCTAACAAGAATAGTGTATACATTGCCGGCTCTAAACATACTATACTAACCTAATTCAAAAAATCTTTTTTAGAAAAGCTAAACCAAATGTCATAATGTGAATAATATTTTGTTGGGTCATTAAGATTGGAAGAATCAGTACGAACTAGATGTCTCACTAGAAGCGGTGGACGTAGACCTGTACACCTCCTCGTTTAATAATGCATAGAATTATCAGCATTATCAAGCCTTATGTAAAACAACAGTGTTGCATCTCATTGTCTAAAGACTTAACCACACATCAAATTAAAAATGATCAAGCTACGGGTAATTGCGCGTCTAGTTGAATAATTGCACAATAAGAATATGATCACTCCACCATGTCATAGCGTACAGAGTCTTGATTGAGTAAAGCTGAGCTGCAAAAATCAAGGATATTATGATTCACTTGCAATGTGACTTCGGTAAGACTACAAAGACTGGAGATCAAATTTCAAAAGTTGAAAAGTATCCTCTTCAGGATGCCCTTACCCAGGTCAAAAGAAATTATAAACATTTTTGATCTTGTGACCAAACGTTCAGTCAGATACTTTTTAATATACGAGTATTACTTCGGTTGCATCCCGTTTTTGCAAGTTACAAGACGCATTCCGTAAAGAACGCTCTGTTTTAGACGGTTTTATTTTTTGTTGCATATCCAACATATGTTACGGCTGCAACTAAGTATCTCCAAAAGTCAGACAGTTTTGTGGGGAAGCTAGTAAACAATTTAATGAAAATGATAGCGCTGAAGATTTGCCTGAATGAGAAAAAATGACGACCATCTCAAAAGCCATTGAAAACAAATGCTTAAAGTTTTGAGGTAAGTCTCAAAAATTCAAGGTAAATATTTTTAGACGTCACGAGGTTTTTATCTCCAGTATTCGCAAAATTATTTTTTTGGAAAACAAGAACGATTTTCTTAATTTTAATTAAATAAATATATTAAATTATGCTACGATTGACATACATAGATGAAATGTTAAATTTAGCTTAGAAAGTACTTCTGAAGCCAGTAAATAAAAGCAAGGTAATTTAAGTTAGTTAAGCTAATTTTTAAGCATGTTTTGTCTATTATTTAATGAATTTCATAAGAATGCAAAAGTTCACTCAAAAGGAAAGAAAAATCTACAGCTGATACTGTATTTTTAGATTCATGACTTTCTACAAATTAGTTTTTACCAAAATTCAGTCGTCTTTGCAAACACATAGTATATTTTGAGTTATTTTGCCAGGAAATCAACTATTTACGGCTTAATGAAAACTGACCTTATAAATCTATAAATCTTGAAATTTCGAGTCTAAGATGGTTTCAGAAATTTTCAACAGTTTGCATGTCAACTCTTTTGTTTTGAATGGACAAATTTCTTACTAATTGTTTTTGTTTTTTTCATATTTCTTTACTTCTTAAGGTTTGCAATGATTTTGAAAGGAAAAGTGAATATAACAAGTTAGGAGTAATTTTACGAAAACTAATTTACACATTTCTGGTCATCCGAAAATGCCGCTTAGAAAAACCTGGTATTGCGGTACTTAAACAAAATCAGTAATCAGCGTAATAAAAATTATCTGCAGCAGACCGAGAAAGAAGAATATCGCCTTACATCGTATTAGCCATCCTATAGCCATCATAATAGCTTCAGTAAATGTCCTAGAGCAAAACCAGCTGAGCAAGTGCATTGACTTAATTGGTATAGCGAATGTCGATTCTGGAAATGCATTAAGCGCCCCGGTTAACTTAATTCAAAAGTGTCTAGATGTAACATAAACATGACTCATGACGACATTACTCATACTTCATGCTATATGAACACTATAAAAAGTGTATCAGCTGGAAAAATAACAAAAACAAATAACAGCAACGCGAAAGAAGCCTTCGATAAACATTGTCTGTGTGAAGCTAAAGTTACTGGAGCTAAAATAAAGCATTTGAACTAAAAAGAGGAAGATAAAATTAACCTCACGTATGTTGCGATGCCAGTGGTGATAAGCCGATTTTTATTAATCAGAGTCTAACTCTCATTCAATAGAGCGTTATTTAAAAAAAGCGAAACAAATTCAAAAACACCATAATTTCGTTCATTTGCGTGTTAGTAATTGGGTTATTCTTAAGAAAAAAAATAACTGTGAATAATAATTGTGCACTATTGATGCACAATACGTAGCTTTTATTGGCTCTTATACGAGTACGCTTCATAATAAAAGTAAAGATGCTTTTGTTGATCAGCTACTCTCCTTGCTGTTAAGAATCTTTTTATTGTTGATGTTGTGTTATATGTTAACAGTAAAATGCAAAAAGCATCCAAATAATGTAAACATTCGTAATGTCTATGACAAAATTTGCAAAGAAATCGCTCTTGAAATTCTAATTTGCTAAGAGAATTTCTATATCAAAAAATTCCACAATGCATGATAAAATGTAAAGAAAAACTGAATGGGAAATCGTCAATGAACCTTTTAATAGGAATACCATCTCGTATAATTCATAATTATCGCAATATTTCGAAGAACACAGAAATTTTAATAATATCTGATGCAGGGCTCAACTTTTGCGCCACTCTATATAAAAATGAATGTTTTAACAAGGAAAGGGCAGTGGCTCACAGCTTTTCTAGGAATTCATTTTACCCTACGAGGTTTTTAATAAAATTATTTCACTGAATAACTCGAATTAAGTTCCCATAATTCATACTCAAATCTATTTATTAAAAGTATCGCCCCCTACCATCCATAGCGAAAGTTTTGGCTCACTTATTTAACAAAACCATCTTCAGTGGCGAGTTGCCTTATGTACTTAAAATTGCAGAAGTCATACCTATCTTCGAGATAGAAGAAGAACTGATATGTGATTATAGGCCCAACACTCCTCTTTTTTTCAAAAGTATTTTAAAAACTTATTAGAAGGAGAATTGTGGCATATTTCGATTCCATTTCCTGGTATGGATTCAGAGCTGGTAGATGAACCGAAGATGCCTTCCTAAGCTTTCGCAACTGGATATATGCTAATATTAACAACGAGAACAACAGCTGCTCTCTTTGTTGATATAAGGAATGCTTTTGATACTGTTGGCCATAATATATTATATTGCAAGGTATGGCAATATAACTTCCTTATTTGAAATGAGCGCTCTGAAGCTGATAGGAGTCCCAAGCGACTGTGCGTGGTCTCGTTCGAAAGAGGGAATCCCAAAGTGAAGTTGTATTTTAGTCATCGTCATGCGTTGGTGTAACGAGCAGCGTGCGTTTGCCTTAGAGCCCATTGTGTTCTGTCCCCGAACGAAAATTAATTCTTTTGTGGGTTACAACGTTCAAGGAAACTTATTCTGTACAAAAAAGAAGACTGTGGTTTTTGGAGGAAAATGAGCAGACAATCACATCCAATTCAAACCGTTATGTGAATATGATCGAGCAGTTTTTTTTTGCCACGACTTAATGAAATGGGTTTAGAGGACACGTGGTTTCAAGAGGACGGAGCAACGGCCCATACTTCAAGAGCATTGATTGCTGTGTTGCGAGAGCAATTCACCCGATTTGAATCCTTGTGAATTTTTGTGGGGGTATTTCAAATCCCATGTCTATACCAACCGCCCGCAGATTCTGGACGACCAGAAAAGAAACATTCTTGCTGGAGAGAGTGATAAGGAACAGCAGAATTCGGTTCAATCAGTGTATCGACAATGGGGTGGCGTCACTTACCCGATATGATCCCTAAAACAATGTAAACCACAACTTAAAAAAATTTAAAATATATCTTTACTGCATTATGAAATAAGGGAGTTATCCTGCCACACATTGTACTAAATAAAGTAAAAAAACAGGATTCAGAGCATTTATACTTAAATGGTTCGAATCTTTCCTTACAAAGAGAAAACAAATGGTTAAAATAGGAGGAACATTGGTATTCCATAGGGCTCCGCTGTTGATCCATTTTGGTTTTTAGTATATACTCGTACATATAAATTCTAAATTCACCCTGAATATGAAAGATAGCTTTCTCTTAAACCTCTCAGCTGATATTTAGCACTATTTAGAAAAGTTGAGACATTGGTTTTATTTTTTACATTATTTTGCAACGGTTAGTTAGAATTATTTGGGAAAAAGAGGATATGAGCATAGTTTCCCACTATGTTTGAGCTCCTCCATATTGCCGCTGAAACATCTTTCCTTGTATAAAGTTATAAAAATATTTTTCCTAAGAAGTGGATACTCGCTCCATCATGATCCTGACGCCTATGATCTTCGTAGATCTGACTATAATATTGCTTCTATTCGCCCTCATAATACACAACTCTTTTTAAGTTATTATTCTTCTATAGCACCGCTTATGTTTAATAGGCGTTCTCGTAATATACCTTTATTCAACGATAAGTCCAACAAGTTGCTGCATGATTATGACTTTAGTGAGATTGAAGATTTATTAATTATAATTTATTAATTATTACGACAATAGCCAATGAAGAATTTATACGGGTCTCTGCTGCCCTCTGAAGACAACCCATTAAGGAACTGAATTTTGAACAAAATTTTGACTAGTTAACCGAAGCCTAAAATCCCAAAATTCGCATCGCATCTCCCTGTAAGTGTCAAATTGTTGCGGCGATTACAACACTCGCGGAAGTCTACAAAGTTTCATCTGGAGTAATTGCACAGTAACGGCCAGCATTGTCCTCGAAAATATTTCAAAACATCTCGAGAATGAACAAGAAGATTTTTATACTGAAGTCATTCTACGAAAAGCAGTTCGACTCTGTAAGTGGACTGTTCATATAGCGTACAATCCCAAATATGTTGGTGGCTATTACTAAAGAAAGAATTGTCCGGTGTTGCATACAGATTAATTTATTGGAAGAATTCGGGGTTTCGTAGTTGCAGCCAATACCGCATTCTATCACCACTTATCTTTTTGGTGGTAATTAGTGGTACTTTTCGGAGCGCTTTGTGGGTAAGAAATTAGGAATCCAATGAAACCCCATATTTACGTACTGACGCACCAAAATCATAAAGCTCTACCAAATGATTGCCGATTTGCATATTCAGAAAGCTTAGTCATCCTCATTGCAAGACAACAGATCACAGAGCACTTCAAATCAGTCAAACTTCTTTTACCTTGAAGTATTGCCTCTAGAGACAATGGCACTGAATTATATACTGATATACTCGTACAATCGTATATCGAATGTTAGGGTATATTTTCAAAGTTATGCACAAGCAGCACAATTACCTTAAACACCAGGTTGGGATAGTTACGCTTCAAAATAGGGTTTGTGCAGTTATTTGGCTGCAGTACCTATGAAGCGACCGTCACACATTGGGGCCGCTTGTATGGGAAGAATGCCCAAAAACTCAAAATTTAAAATGAAAACTGTTATATTGTTATTTTTTTTCCGTTATTATAGATTCTCTTACTTCATTTGGTAAGTATCACATCATTTTAGTATCAACTACTGTGTGCAATCAACGTGTTCAAAGTTGTCAACTTAGGTACTGTGAAGAGAAAGTGGTGTGATATTGAAGTTATTCTAATAATTTTTTTGAGTGTATTTTTTTTATTTATAAAAAAAGCAAAGTTAATTGGCAATGGACCGAGGTAAGAGGAATGTTTTATACAGTTTATAGAAAATATGTTGAACCTAAAACGGGATGTATTGAAGATTGAAGTAAACAGTAGCCAATTTTAATACAAAGCAGTTTATTTTAAAATAGCGCAACAGGCTTTTGAAACTGTTTATGCTAATTGATGCATAAAGTAAAAGCCTGTTGCGAGAATTTTTTTTAAACAATTTTCGGATTTTGTTCCAGAATCTGACGTAATATTGAAGATTAATAGAAAAACGCTATTCGAAGTGTTCTGCAAGAGCAATAAAAAGACTTTCTAGTGCATGTTCAATGATACAATTGAGTTTTTGGCCGAAAAAATGATTTGTTTAACAGCAAACAGGAACATTTTATCAAAGGAGTTGCGAAATCTCAAAGGTCAATTAAAATCGAAATGGCTCAAGCATGGGAGGCATCATGAGAGACTTTTATCAAATGAATATTCATGGCTATTCACAATCCACGCGGTTAAGAAAGGCGGTAGGCCCTCGAGCTCATTTAACAATAACAGCGAAAATTCGAAACGCAGAAAAACTGTAGATATTCGTTCCGAACTCAATGCCGATGTTTTGGCATATAAATTTAAGGGCTGAAAGTAAAATAGCTGCATCAAATGCCGTTAAAAAAGCCATGAATGTTTCAACAAATGCTAAAGACTGCATGGATTTAAGCTCTTCTGTCAAAGGAGTGAAAATTTCACCCCGTGAGGTATTTTCAATTATAATTGAAGCTAAACTGAGTAGAAATCAGTATAATATAATCAGGAATTACACCAAAGATATTTTTCTATCTTATAAATTGGTACAAGATAAATAAAATAAATAACTAAACATCTTCATGACACAGAATCTAAGGCCGAAATACCTCTGCAATCAATTTTAGACCACACAGCTATGCGCTTGTTGCAAAGCCAAAAAACAGTGATTCAATAAAAACTGACCGATAGATCTAATAATATGGTCTTATTTTCTAAATAGGAATTTGATGGCAGTTCGAGTCATACTCAATATAAACAGAAATTCTTGTCTGAAGTGCCAGATGATAAGTATATATTTTTGGCTTGTCTTGTTCCATTACGTCTAACAAATGGAGAAATTTTAGTTTTGTGACAAAACCCCAAACCATTTTCCCCAAGATTTTGTCGGCCAATGAATACCAAAAAGAAACAGCTGAATTAACAATGGCCAAAAAAGAAAATGTAGACCATCAATGGGACTGACACCAACAGAAATAACTTTAGATGGTCAAAATTTTTTTTTTGTTACACATCAAACTATGTTTACTATGGTAGATGGAAAGATATGTAACACACTTTCTCAAACAAAATCTAGTATGAAATGTTACTTTTGCGACGCAACAGACGCAACAAAAGATTTTAATGATCTCGAAAGCATTTGCCAGAGACCTATCAAAACCAATTATGTTTCATTTGGTATTTCTATATTACATGCCTGGATAAGACTGTTTGAGTCATTGCTACACTTGAGCTATAAATTACCAACTCTCACTTGGCGCTTATCAAAAGAAAATAAAGATTTAGTTGAGAAAACAAAGAAGAATATTCAAGAACAATTTAAGAACCAACTTTCACTAATTATAGACAAACCAAAGCCGGGCTTTGGAAAATCTAATGACGGCAATGTAGCTCGAAAGTTTTTCCAAAACCATATTGTTTCTTCTCATATAAAAAATATCGATCCAGAACTCATTAGAAGAATTTACATAATCCTTCAAGCCATTTCAACCGGATATAAGATAAATTCAGAAAAACATGAACAGTATTGTTTTGAGACGGCTTGATTGTATGTGAAGCTATATCCTTGGACGCCTATGACACCAAATCTTCACAAGATACTTATTCATGGATCTGTTATAGTTCGAGAGGTGTTATTACCTATCGGCATGCTAAGAAGAAGCCCAAGAAGCCCACAATAAAGACTTCAAATCATATAGGGATTTTTTCGCCAGCAAAACGATAAGAACTGACAACATCACTGATATTATGAATCATCGGACCCATTCACCAGCCTAATGCGAAAATTACCAGTAAACGACAAAAAAATGTTTGATAGTGAAGTCATTAATATGTTTGAAGTTGAAATACAAAATATAAAATATCTTTACACATTTATCTTTCATTTTAATACATAAAACAATACTTTATTAGTTTTGGGCATGTTTGCCTTACTTTGGCCCCAGTGTGCGTCAGCTTCACAAGTAAGTTGTAGTTGTTTTGTAATCGATACCTGAAAAAAATTCTGCGAGTTTACTGGCCAATTAACGGAAGTAGTTTGGTTATGCCGGCGCTTTGTAAAGCAGAAATCCTGCAAAGGGAGATTGCAACATCAAGAACACAATGGCGTATATGGATGGTTGATGCCTAAGACGTAGGATATAAGTAAGTTTGTAATGAAAGATAAAGTTGATTTCTTTTTCATTCGAAAGCATTTTAATAATATTTTAATCAATTATCAAATGGCCAATATAATCATAATACAATCTGTTCCGGCTATTTTTCATTCTGTTTGGTGTGACAAATGCAATACAATAAAATTGAATGGCCATTTGAAAGGACGTAAGTCGGTATTCAATTTGTTTAATTTAAAGGAAAGGGAACTCTGTCGAAGAAGGGGTGTGTTATACCAATGATCGCACCTTGATTTACGAGTATTATAACGACAAAATCACCAACAACTTTTTTTCTATTCTTTTTTTAACAGTTCATGCATCTAAAGGGCAACCATAGTTAAATTCTTTTGGAAATTCTTTTCTCAATTTGGTCAGTGTTAGTGTCTGTAAGGACATCGATTTTTTAACATATGCATGCATGCATACACATATGTACATATGTATGTAGTAATTAAGCACAAATTCTATAAATGTCGAGCTCAACTAAGTGTTGCATACAATACCAAAACTTGTGATTAAGTAGACATTACTAAAACTCAGACCAAAGTTGTTGATCCCATACTAAGGCCATGACCAAAACATTTGCTACCAATGCAAGACCAAGACTACGGTTTTACATTTGCTTTCCACCATATAAGTATGTAGAGTACATATATGATGCAAATGAAGGTGCTAATTGATAAAATCATTTTTGATTTACTTGATATTCGGGCTAACATAGACTATTTAAAGGATCAATTGATAACATGTACTGCAAGGTTTTTTCCTCTGAGTTAAACTACGAGTACTGTTTACTTATTTGTTTGCAGTATATCATAACCTTTTTGGGATATCCAATCAAAAGTTTTAACATATCTATGAAACAAAACTACATCTTGCGATTCTAAACTAAAACGTTTTGTGTATAGTATTATATATACTCGTAACAATGCACGCAAAGCAGATATTGAGAAATTTTCCAGCTTTTTTAAGGTACACAAATCCTATGAAATAGACTCTCTAGCCTGGTCCAAAACCTGTTTATCTCGAAAAAACCTTCACCCACGGTTGCCTTCTCTGTAGCCGTTGTTGTCCGTTGTTCGTTGTCCGTTGTCGTTGTCATGAAAGCACGCTGCAACGCTAAATTCAAACTAAAATGGCTACCAAAAGTTTACATAGACAATAGCAAAAGAGAAATAGAAATATATACGGTACCTTGGATCTTTTGGTCTCTACCACTATCTCTGGACCATACCAAAAAATATCTAACAAAAGAGCCTTCAAATAAATCAACTAAATGGCAATTGCATGCCAACACCAAATTGTTTCGAGTACCTAATCTTATTTGTATCATACATAGGAGATTTAGAAATTTGTGAACATACCCTGTAACTTCTTTTCGGTTTCCCAAAATTTTTGTAATTCTGTAAAATATTTATCCAGGATGAAAACTTTTGAAAGGCCTAATGTGGCCATCGTTTACATTGGTATCCAAAGTTTGTTTACAACTAGGAAGATGCAATCATTTACGAAAGAAAAACCAAAAATCAAATCTCTAGAATATAAAACTATGAGATTTTTTTTACACAACACATAGATACACAACCAAAATAGATACTTTTTGAAAATATTTGTATCTCTTAAATAAAACCGATATACTGGTATGGAATGAAGGAAAGAAAAACTTTTCCAATTCTTTGGAATCTAATTTGAATTCACGTTTCGCACTATTATTCGTACAAGTAAGGCTGCAATAGTAACGCAAACACTCGTTCGTTGTTGTTGGTGTTGTTGTTGTAAAGTTGATGAAATTTCCAATACAAAAGTAGAATACACAAACACAGGTGAAGGTGTAGTTAGTAAAAAACCAAACAAATCACTTTCATACCAAAACAAAACTCAAACAAAAAATATATTTTATTATTTATATTTCATTTTTTTTTAGCTTTTATTCTCTCTTCTCTTTTGCTTTTGCCCTCTTCAACTCTTTTTACTTCTCAACACTATAATCACGTACAAAACATTTATTGTTTTGCCATATATTCATAGAAACACACATAGCTTCGTACGCGTACTCGTGTAGATACAAGATTGAACGATCGCATTGAATATGCACGAGTATACTCGCCGTAGGAAGGCAGCCGCATACATACATGCAATACAAATGTATTCGTATATAATGTACGAGTATCTTAAAAATTCGTATATCCCTTTTTGATTAAAAACTCGAAAACGAAGCGAAACGAAATTGCAATCGGAGTGAATTTTTTGAAAACTTATTAAAATTCTCCTTGAATTTTTTTAACATTTTTTAAAAAAAAAATTTTTTTTTTTTTTTTTTTATTATTTATATTTTATTTTATTTTTTACTCGCACACACCACCGTTCAACTTCACGAATTAGAGACTTGGTCAAAAGTCTTAAACCAAACTTGATAAAGGTTTACTCAAAACTGAGCCAATCATGCATCTAACGAATAACAAAAGGCCCGAGCCGAATTCCCAATTGCCAGTCTCCATCTTACCAGCACCACAATCACAATCACAGTCAAAGTCTCAATCTCAATCTCAATCCCAGTTCCAGATACAAGTTTAAATTCTCTCTTTCTCGTTCGGCCTGTCGATGGCGCAGTGTTGTTGCTATTACGATTCATGATGCTGCTTCAGTATGGATTGGAGCGAAACAAAGCAAAAATGCAGAACCATAGCTGGCCAACTATCACCCATACACGGATACCTGTACTCGGGTAAAAGGTTCCACTCCTATCCTATCATCTTCAACTTCCAAATCCATTCAAATTTGACTCAAGGCAGAGCGTTGTGCATTGGAAATGGATAGGGTGGTTATAATGGTAGTGGTGTTGATAGTGCTGTAGACAGGTAGGTATTAAAATACACATATCTGCATCTGTGTACCTTGCCACCTATACGAATTAATTCAGCAGGTAGAACTACAATAAAATGAGTAAGAGGTAAAATGACAACAACTGCAGACATAGAGCTACAGCTACTACACAGCAACTGAAGAGTGTTACATTAACGGCGAGGTTCAAATTTGGATACTGACTCAGGGACGGGTTTCACATTCTACTGCGATCATTTTTTTAAAATCTTTTTCTTACCTCTTTTCCCTTGTTCGCTTTATTGGTAAAAATTATGTGTGCGATTTTTATGCAACATATCTCTTAGTATCTCAATATCATAAAGGAACTCTCATGATGCGATTTTAATAAGTTAATAAGATGGCCAGATCTTCTGTACCTAAAGTTTCAAACATTGAATAAATTAGTACTATTTTATTGTAAAAAGCCAATAACGTTGCTATCCTAAACAATAACTGTTCAATAAAAAGTTGCAGAAGGAAGATACTTTTTTTTTTTAAATAACCTCTCAAGGGACTATAACCAACCTAAAAATGTTTGCACACAACTGAACTGAAGGAATATAAGAGAGGAAAGAGTGATACCGATGCACATTGGTTTTTAATTTGTACAGTTTATAGTGAACAGGAAATAAAGGGTTCAGCTTTGCATTCCATAAGCGAGATGTATGGGTAAACAAAGAATCAAGGCATTATAAAGTACGTCAGAGATGTAGCGAGACGAGTCTTGACAATTTCAATTGTGCACTAGTAAACCATGTTAAGCAGGAAACACTACGTCGATAGTGTACATAGTTTGCCAATTGCGTAACATATACGTTTTATTGCACTTTTCCGAATCCATGAAAAATTTGTTGCCAATAGTGGCCCTAACTAACTAATTCTTTTGTTAGTGAAATGATCAGAAATAATCATGAAACTATTAGTGGCAATGTTTTGTCTAATGTAGTGCATTTGTTTTATTGTGCATTCTTTCTTTGGTTCAATCATACTGTGGTTGACTGTTTTCAGTTTTTATTAACTTATGAATGCAGCAGCAAAATTTTAGTAGCACAATTGTTTAAGCTTAGATGATTATGACATGCTAAATCGTATATGATAAGATTTTCCCTCGATCAATAGTGCATAATAAAGATGGAAATTTAAACGTTTTTCTCTTCTTTATTGTAATTGAACTTGTACTATGAGAGAACCCCTAAATCCGTATCCTGAGCACAAAATCAAACAAGTTTTCTGGCCGAAAAAATCGTCCAAAAACAAAACCATTAAGTGCCACTGAGTAAAAATGCTAAAATGCACACAAAATAGATGCCAGTTGCCATTTAATAAGTAGTGTGAAGAGAACCTGTTTTGAAATGTTTCTCTTTTCAATTACCTACTACAGAACTGGCCTGGTCTGTCTTCGTATCCGAAAGATACGATAGTTGGCTCTGCACTGGGGGCTATAAAAATAGAAAGAAAAAATACAAAAACGAAGAACGTCGTTCCTCGATGATGCATTTGTATGGGTGACCCTTGCCTCTAGAGTTAAATACTAAACAAATGGTTTCCAAGAAATTGTCTATTCATTTTTCGGTTTCAATTTAGACTTAGATTCACATACAAAAGAGAAAAGGAATTTCCTGTCTTCACCTATGTTCCATTTGTTTAAAATAATTGTAACAGCAAATAGTGATGCCTTTTGCTAAGTTTGTGTAACTAAGTTTGTCAATTCAAAACTTAGTGAAATATGAGATGCATGATATTATTATTTATCAGATAATTTGAATAAACATTCCTCTACATGCTGCCACTTAGCTGTTATGCATGAGTATTATAAAGATTGCGCCATATAATTTCTACATGTCCCTGACAACCATATCTTTTATTCTGCTATTAACACTGTAATTCGTTGCTGCATACCACCAGGCTGAAAAGAAAATTCAAATCGCAAATTACAAACGGTTTGGGTCCGAGAAATATTATTCTATTGTATGTATACCAAAAGTATATTATCTCCCGCTTATATATATGCAGGTATATATCTATATCTATACATATATATAGGGTTTTCCAATAAGGGCTTGACAACTTTTTTTTAAATAAAACACAAACCATTTGAGATATTTCAAAAACTTTATTATCGGCTTGAGGTACGATCAAAACATTTATGAATGGAACTCGACTTCGTTCATATGGCCACCGCGAGCATGTTTGCTCTGAGCTCTTCCAACGTCGTCGGCGTGTTGGCATAAACCAATGACTTAACGTAGCCCCACAGAAAATAGTCAAGCGGCGTTAAATCGCACGAACGAGGCGGCCAATCGACTGGCCCATTTCTTGAGATAACACGCTTACCATATTTACTCTTCAATAAATCGATTGTAGAGTGTGCTGTGTGGCTTGTGGCATCATCATGTTGAAACCACATGTCGTCCAAGTCCATATCTTCCAATTCGGGCCAACAATAATCGGTGATCATGGCGCGGTAACGCTGACTATTCACATAGTCAACGAAAAAATATGGCCCAATAACGCCGCCGGCATGCAAACCGCACCAAACAGTTATTTTTAGTGGATGAAGTGGTGATTCATGAAGCACATGTGGATTTTCACCCGACCAATAACACATATTTTATATATTATTGACGAACCCATTGAGCCAAAAATGAGCTTCGTCACTGAAGATGATTTTGCGATGAAATTCATCATCTTGGCGCATCTTCTCCAGAACCCAATCGGAGAACGTACCTCGCTTCAAATGGACCATCGGCTTCAATTCTGGAGTCAGCTTGATCTTGTATGGGTATAAACCAAGATCCTTACGCAAAATACCCCATAATGTGGTCTGAGCGATGCCCAATTCTTGAGAACACCGTGGAATTGACTGATTTGGATCGTTTGCTACGGACGTCTGAATGGCAGCGATATTTTCGACACTTCGCCCAACCCGTTATCTCACTGACACGGCAACATCACACAACGAATATGTAGACTCAAATTTTTGCACTAAACTTGTTATTGCCTGCCTACTAGGGCGAGAATTACGACCGAAAATTGGAGTTAACGCTCTTAAAGTTGCAGTCACCGACTCCGAATTTGGGTAGAAAATTTTTATAATTTTCAGACGTTGCTCGTTCGTGTACTTTACCATGATGAAAATGTTGAGTTTACTGAATAAATTGACAGTGACAGTTTGATGATTAGTGAAAGAGTGCGTTCAAAAATTAAAATCAAAGTTGTCAAGTCCCTATTGGAAAACCCTTTATAAACCTATATCGACCTGCATATACATACGTATATGTATATGTATAATATCAGACATTGATTTGAATTTCTACTTCTCCACATTTTTTGGATAGTTATATCTCCATGCCGATACAGGTAACTGCAATAAAAAGAATTTCCAACGCACAAATCTACAGTACGGGCAGTGCTGCCAATCGATGGCCGGTGGGGCACATTACGAGTATGCCCATCATCGTTATCTTTACTTTCTTCCTCCCTTCACCCGCGCTGTGTGAAAAAGTTTTAAGGGTATATTAACCCCTTGAGCGCGAGCTAATTTAAAAAAAAAATCAGCAAGTGGACACAATTTTACAGCATTTTACTTTCATACAAAAATCATTTACTTTTCGACCGCATTTTACCTACAAATCCATGCACGTAATTTGTAAATTTTTTTTATCTGGGGTTGAATTTGCTTCCAATACAGTGGAAATCAGAATTGGAAATATCATTTCACTAGAATAAACTATTCGTTCACTATTCGCTTGGTTTCTGTATTTGATCTGTTATACTTTATTATCTGTTTTGTTTTTACAAATGAAAAATAAAAGCTGCGATAATCGTCAAGAATGTGTTTGGTAGAGAACGTTAAAGAGATTTAATTCAACCTCTTAAAGAGAATCAAGTCAACGGTATTATTATAAAATGTTTGTTTGGGTACAAATGATAGAACTTATTCCTTTCAATAGAATCAATTTATTTAATACAGTTACAATTTGCAATCCAATCCTTTTTCTCAACCACTTTTACTTTTCTTTATCTTTTACTTAAACCACTTTAACACTACTGGTAATTCACATTTCAAATTCCACTTTAGAACTAACTTGCATATCTTGAGGGACGTTGATATCTATTCTCTCCTTACATCTTTCGAGAATATTCTGTGCCATTTTGCTAGAAATTTCGATTGCATCCTCCATTTTCTAATGGTTCAGTCTTCTGCTATTCAAATATGGAAATCTTCTGCACTTCATATATAGATGACGCTGCTCAAATTCAAATGGAAAAACCAACTGAAAGAGCTGACTAGAATTATAATTAATGGCAAAATTAAAATGCATATTTTGCCTTGATTGAAGTTGAAGATTCCACTGCTGAAAGGCTTTAAAAATCCATTGTGCAGTTTTTCGAAGAAAACAAAATGGAATACAAAAAAACATCTTATTGGGCTTGCACCAAACTTATTGTAAAATGTTTGTGTGGGTACAAATAATAGAACTTATTCTTTTCAATACAAATCGTTTATTCAGTACAGGTACAATTCACTATTTAATTCTTTCTCTCAGTACAATCCAATTTCTCAACCACTTATATTTTTCTTATCTTTTACTTAAACCACTTAATCACTTCTCCTAATTAACACTTCAAATTACACTTTAGAACTGATTTGCATACCTTGGGGATGCTGGTATTTATACTCGAATGACATACTTCGAGAACAATCCTCGCCATCCAGCGTCCCATACAATTTCCAATTTGCTAGAAAATTCGATTCCACTCTCCAGTCGAGACTTAGTTATTCCAGTATCGAAATCTTCTGGTCTTCGACATTTTCTGCTAGATGTCGCTGCTCACATTTAAGTGGTTATCACATTGCTCCCTCCCTACAGTTGTTCGTCCCGAACAACTTCGTCATTCAGCATCCCGTTGAAATGACACATTCTATCCAAATGGACCACTTTCAATTTTCCTCGATCCCCACGCTGGATCCGGTAGACAACGTCATTAATGCGGGTTATCACCTTGTATGGACCTTCCCAGTCCTTCTTACGCTGAGGATTATACAGCCAAACCAGATCTCCTTCGTTGAAACCGGAAGATTTCCCCTTGATATCGTACCTAGTTTTCATGCGGCTGCTTGCTAGCTTCATCTTTTCTCTGGTGTCTTCATGCAATTTACGAATCCTGCTGCGTAAGTCATTCACGTAATCGTTCACCTCTTTGGGCTCCGTCGGTGGGGATCCGAATTTTGCTTCACTTGGCAACCGAAACGTTTGACCAAATAAGATCTCGGATGGTGTGTGCCCTGTTGAGCTATGGACCGCGTTTCGGTAGGCCATTAAGAAGAGGGGTATGTGTCGATCCCAATCCCGCTGGCAGTTGCTGATAACCTTAGATAGATGCTCATTCAAGGTCCGATTGAATCGCTCGACCATTCCATCAGATTGAGGGTGTAGTGGTGTTGTCCTTGTCTTTCTTATTCCCAAATATTGGCATATTTCCTGGAAGACTTTTGATTCAAAGTTTCGCCCTTGATCAGAGTGCAGCTCCATTGGGACCCCAAATCTGCTCACCCAGTTGTTGACTATCTGTTCGGCTACGGTCTTAGCCTCTTGATTTGGGATGGCAAACACTTCCGGCCACTTACTGAAGTAATCCATGACTACGAGAGTATATCGGTTTCCATTAAAGGTTTCGGGAAACGGCCCAGCGATGTCGATGGCTATTCGTTCGAAAGGTGCTCCGACATTGTATTGTTGCATTTGTCCATGTGGCTTTACTTTTGGACCCTTGGTAGCCGCACACCTTATGCACTTTTTGTACCAATTCTCGACATCTTGTTTAGCGCTTAGCCAATAGAAACGTTCCCTTACCTTTTCCAACGTCTTGTTTATTCCCAAATGGCCTCCTGAGATTCCGTCATGTATTTCATGGAGCACTTGGTTGACTCTGGACCGTGGCACAATTAGCTGCATACGAGATGTTGTCCCATCTGCACTTTCCCATTTTCTCTTCAGCAATCCATCTTGCACAAAAAGCGAGTCCCACTGTGCCCAGTATGCCTTCAGAGTTTGGCTCCGATCTGATATCTGCTGCCAGCTTGGTCTTTCCTCGTGTTCTTTCCAGAACATATGAAAGTCAAGTGCTTCAGAAAGGG
The DNA here is from genome assembly GCA_949129095.1 of Volucella bombylans. Classification (NCBI taxonomy): domain Eukaryota; kingdom Metazoa; phylum Arthropoda; class Insecta; order Diptera; family Syrphidae; genus Volucella; species Volucella bombylans. Next base: position 36,161,143 of record OX422141.1, on the reverse strand, counting down.
TTCTTTTCCCGGCCATCCTTACCTGGGATAGCCTGCGGTGGGATATGACAAATGTGCCAGTCTACTCACGTCTGCTTGGAGCTGTTGCAGTGTTTCTCCTCGTTGCTGCATACGGCCTTGCAATTGAACCTTGTAAACTTCCCGCATGTGGCTATCCCCAAACCGTTTGTCGATAGCCTGCACTAAAGCCATATAGTCTCTATTCTTTTCGATGTCTACTGTTTGCAACAATTCTGCTGCAGGACCGTGCAAGGCCATTGTTAGGGCAAAGCACTTTTCCTCATTGTCCCATTCTTTTACACAGGCAGCCATTTCAAACTGCTTCTTATAAGTAGACCATGAGGTCTGACCATCGAATTAGGGAGGTTTCAAATCTTTTCTCCTTGGACATCAACATGTCCTCAATGAAGAAACCCCGCGACGACTCGGCTTCTCGGAGTGCTAAATTTAAAAGGAATTCACGAGCAAATTATTGGAGTCCACTTCAATGCCATCCAGACAGTGATATGGACGACATTGAATCGAGTGATATTGTTATCGACCCGGATAATGACCCTAAAAAAAAACTTCATGTTCCCACCATCAAGCTATTACACAAAAATCCCGAGTTTGTGCATACTTTGATGAAATCATCTAACATTAGTGACTAATCTATTACAAAACTTTCTATCGGTATCAAGTTAGAGTCATATAGAGAAGTGTTAAACTCTTTAAAGCAACGGAATTGCTAATATTTTTCGCATGACATTAAGAGTGTAAAACTATTTAAAGTGGTCTTATTTGGGCTAGAAAATATTGAAGTTGATACTCTTAAAAATGAACTTTGTACTCGCGGCTTAAAATGTGTTGAAGTAAAGAAAATTATAAAAAAATACGATCACTACGTTGACACTATCTACGAGTATCTGGTGTCACTAGAAAATGGTTCTGTTAAATTAGCGGAGCTTAAGAAAAACTACCGATCATTGTTCTATACACAGATAAGTTGGAGTTCCCAAAGAAAATTGAAAGGTAAACTCACTCAATGCTATAATTGCCAAATGTATGGCCACGGGGAAAAAAATTGTCAGGTTAAGACCTACTGCGCTAATTGCACCGGCTCTCACAAAACGAGTGAATGTCAAAACTCACTCACCATAAAGTGTGCAAACTGCAATGGAGATCACAAATCTACCGATCTAAGATGCTCTTCAAGAACCAAATATATGGAAATTAGAGAAAAATCCCTTAAGCGAGAAACTTCTACATTGTTCACACGTAAAAGCTTCTCGAAAATCCCATCTATTGAAAGTTCTCAAAAGTTCAAAGCTTTTACAACAACGCTACTCACGGCTCAAACTAACGGGCCAAACGTTTCAATAAGTTCCATGACGGAGTTTCCCCCCTTGCCACGGCACGTAGCAATGAGCGAAAATGAACAAATTTTGTCTACGTCAGTTCCTCTGAAAAAACGCACAGTGGCATCGGTCGTAAGCAACAACTTCATCAATGATTCCAGCAGCAATCTTTTTTCTTTTGAGGAAATCAACGATTTAGTTATGGACTTATTGTCTGATCTATCCAAATGTACTTCGAGAACTGATCAATTCAGGGTTATTGCACATTTAGCTATTAAGTATCTTTTTACTAATGTTAAATAATATGACTAATACCAATCTCAGAATTATTAATTGGAATGCTAGGGGTGTTAACAACAAAAGAATTGAATTTTTGAACTTTTTATTTGATAATAATATTGATATCGGCCTTATTACTGAAACTGGCCTTAAATCAAATAGTAATAATTTATCTAACTCTGTTTACTTAAGTTATCGTGTTGACAGAATTAATAGAAGGGGAGGAGTAGTTGCTATTCTTGTTCGTAGATCAGTTCAACATTCGCTGCTACCAGTCATTCGAACTCGTCTTATTGAAAATGTGGGTATAGAACTCAAATATAATAATAGAACAGTTAAAATCTACTGCGTATATTTTCCTGGCGCAAGTTCATCGGCCGAAAATTAAAGGCTCTTTAAAAGGCTCTATTAACAGGCGATGATGTCATTCTTGCTGGTGATTTTAACTGTCGTCATCGTGAATGGGGATGTATACGCGCAAATACATGAGGTAATATACTCTCTAGTATGTTATCTTATTCAGTGTATTCCATTCTTTTTTCCCCAAACCCTACCTATGTACCTGCAGATCTGCGTAAAAGTCCTTCTGTTCTTGACGTTTTTATTACCAATCGTGTGAGTTTACTGTCTCAACCCGTCGCTGTCAATGATCTATATTCTGATCACTATTCTTTTTTTTGTAAAATGTATTTTTCAAAAAAGATTAACCAAGCCTCGTCCTATGATTTTAAAAATGCAAACTGGCGTGGATTCAGTTCAAATATTAATTCGGGGCTTAGAAGTATTACAGGAAATTTGGATTCAGTTTCAAGCAAAGATGATGTGGATGCTATCGTTGATAAGTTCACAAAACTTATCAATGATGCTATTGAAAAAAATGTTCCAAAAATAACAAGATGTAATTCTCCAGTTCGGCTTCCAAATCATATCCTTGATCACATAAAAATTCGTAATACCTTAAGACGCAATTGGCAAAGATACCGTCAGCCTAATCTCAAATTACAAACTTATTCTACAGTTTCGTAACCACAGATGGAATCAAAAACTAGAATCTTTAGACAAAAATTGTAAGCCTTTTTGGAATATAGTCAAAGTGATCAAGAATAAAAATAGACTAATACCAACACTCCGAAATGATGATGAATATATTTTTACTGACAAAGAGAAAGCAGATTCTCTCTCTGAATTTTTCTCTAAAAGTCATTCTTTATCTCAAAATTTAGGAGATAATGAAACCAACACCTTGGTTGAACAAAAAATTATGACTTTTAACAACAATATTTGTAACACCCCAACAAACGCCTTTGTTTCTGTAGCCACTGTTACAAACATCATAAAATCTCTTAAAGTTAATAAAACGGGTGGGTTAGATGGAATAAGAAACAATTACCTGAAGCATTTATCCTTTTTGGGTGTAAGACATTTAACTTTTCTAGTCAACGCGTGTCTAAAATTGCAATATTTTCCGCAAAAACGGAAAATGGCTAAAGTTGTCCCTCTATTAAAAGCTGGAAAGCCTGCAGAGTCTGTCACCAGTTATAGACCAATAAGTTTACTCAGCAGCCTAAGCAAAATCTTGGAAAAGGTAATAAAAAATCATATTCTAGAGTTTAGTAGTGATAATTATGTATTCCCTAATATTCAGTTTGGATTTAGGCAATTTCATAATACATCGCATCAAGCTCTTAGAATACGAGTACCTAACCATATTAAATCTAATCGGTCACAAGGGAAATCAACTGGTATGATCCTACTTGATGTTGAGAAGGCGTTCGACACCGTCTGGCATAACGGCCTAATATATAAAATGATTAACTTTAGCTATCCATTGTATCTAATTAAAATTGTCCGAAGTTTTCTGTCAAGTCGTAGTTTTCTAGTCCATGTTAATACGAGTACCTGTTTGTCTAAGTCCACTAATTTCAACATGGGCGTCCCACAAGGGTCAGTATTGGGTCCTATCTTATATAATATATTTACATCTGACTTTCCTAGTCTGCCAGATTGTCAAGCTGCAATCTTTGCTGACGATACTGCAATTTACACATCGCATACGTTCGCTCTTAACATCGAGAGGACACTTATAGATGCTAGTGAGATAGTAGGAAAGTTTTGCAGTAAATGGAAAATAAAAATTAATAGTGAGAAAATCCAAGCCATCTTTTTCAGTAGAAAAAGAAAAACTTGCTTCCTTCCACAACATCCGATTCTTATTTATGGAAATGAAATAAGTTGCGACCCTTCAGTGAAATATCTTGGCATACACTTAGACTCAAAACTGACATTTAGTGAACACATCACACAGACTTTGAGAAAGATAAACATTGCGACTGCCTTATTATACCCATTTACTTTGAAAATGATTCTTAACTTACCTTGGCGTTTTTCAACTAGAGATCTGCACTTAAGGGCAGATGTTGAACTGATATGCGAACGTATTTACAAGTTAAACGAAAAATTCATCACTCGTTGTTCTTTTGCTGACAATCCTCTTGTAAACAGTCTTTATACTTAAAAATAAAGGTAATATAACTGTTCTATTTATTTGTTTACTTACTTATTTTTATACATGTCTTTTTGTTTGTTTATTTGTTTGTTTCTTTATTTATTTATTTATTTATACATTTGTACATGTATATATCTACTTAACAATTTTTTGTTATTAATTTTTATGTTAATTTATTTATTTCTCTACTTTCTTATGTGAATATTAATATTATTATGAACGTTTCTGTGATTATGCATCTATGCACACTTTTTCAAAAATTTCTTAGTATATAATAATATATATACATAAATATATGCCATGTACCAATAAATATATTGTATATACGAGTATATATATATATATATTTTTTTTTCTTTTTTGCATGGAGGTTTTTGTAGCAAGTTTCCTCCGCTTGTACGCTTTATGCTTATTCTTTTCCTTCTGTATCAAAAACTTTTCCTTTTTTAGTAGTAAGGTAACAAATGTACCAAATCTCTAAATGTAAAATGTGCAATACCAAATGTGGGTTATATTATGCAAAAATAAAAATATCTATCTATCAAGAAAAATCGGCTTTGTACTTGAGGAACAAAATAATAAAACCCTCCACTATTTAACAGTGCCAAAAATACTAGTCATGGATAGTGAGAGTAGTTTTATAAGTCCCATTGTTTCGAATTACATCAAAACGCTAGGACTTCATATATATTTAACACCTACTCAAACAAGTGAAGCCAATATCACAATTGAAAGAGTCCATTCAACAATAATTGAGATGATCAGATGCTAACGCACGGAGTACCCAGACTTTACTACAAAAGAACTGATTAACATATGTTAGCAGTCCATTGCTGTAACAACTCTATACATTCTGTCACAAACAAGAAGACAAGTGACATATTTCTGGGCAAAATCCAAAGGATGAATTACAGAAATCTATTGGATTTTCAAGAAAAAGTAAATGAAGATTTAATGGAACTTAATCGTAAAAATCAAATAAAGAAAATCAGTAAAAGAAACCGGAACAGAACCAAACCTAAGACTTATCAAGAAGGTGAAACAGTTTTTGCTGCCGTCAAACATCTGGACAGAAAACAAAAACCATAGTTCAAAAACGAAAAAGCTCAGAAAGATAGTCGCGTAACAATTACAACAGAAACTGGGAAAAGAATTCATAAACCACAGATTAAAACCACAAAGCAGTAACAATATCATTTTTTCTTCCCGTTCTAGATATATAGGATTGTCCTTAGAAATCATATACATTTTCGAATATAATACACCATTAATAACTACAAAACATGGAAGCGGACGAATCAACTGTAATTTTAAAATGATCCACATTATAAATCTTACATTGTAAAATGAAATAGTCAGCGCCTCTATTTCTACAATTGAACAACAAATAGACATTAAAGAAATTACTCGGCAAAAGACTAAGGTTAGCCAGATCAATAAACTGGCTTGGATCTGCATAGAAATAGATCGTCGGAACACCGGATGCCACCGATTGGGATAGCCTTCTGTAAACTCAGAACATAATTATTGAAAACAACAATTAATAACCGCATTACCAAAGTAACTCAAGGAATTTTCAGATGTCCTTTCGATCTACTCCTTTTTTTATTCCTTCTTCGTTTTTTTTCAACCTTGCACAGACAACGTGTGCCCTTACTTTTTAAAATATAATAAACTTAATCTTGTTTTTAAAGTGACATCATAGTGTTTTATTTAAAAATCATTGTGGTACAATTTATCCCACAATTTGGTGACCCCGAAAAAAGAAATATTATCATCATTCCAATGCCAGGAGACGAGCTAACGGTGAAAGAACCATCCACATCGCTGGAAACTGCAACCTCTTCAGACCGGAATGGTGTTTCTAATCCAGGTAACATACTCGTAGTTCCAACATCTAACCAGCATTTATCTCTAACCAACTTTGCTTCGAACATAAATACCCTCGAGAAAGTCATGGCTCCTCCGTTCTGGATAAAGGAACCAGAGCTGTGGTTTGCTGCCATTGAAGTCCAGTTCCAGATAAATCGGATACTATCAGACACATCAAAATTCAACGCCGTCATATCCAAATTGGAACCAGACCTTTTGTCGCTCATCAAAGAACATGTTTTACACCCTCCACAGAATCAAAAGCATGAAACCATAAAGCACGCTCTTCTCAATAGGTTTTGCCAAACCCAAGAACAAAAATCCAGAAAATTAGTTTCCGGTATTCAGCTTGATGGCAGAAAACCTTCGTTCCTTCTCGCCGAAATGGAAGCTTTAAACGAGGGAAAACTAGACGCACGTTTCATACGGACACTGTGGTACGATCAGTTGAAGATTGAAGATCGCCATTGCTGCTGGGGATTGCCTTTCCAACAAAGCACTAGCTAAGCTTGCGGACAACGTGTGGGATATCATGGACAACATTTTCTCGTCGACACTAGAGCAGATCTTTCTATCATCCCTCCGACACGTATCGAGAGATCTAGACCATCAAGCCTTAAACCCTGCCCCGCATAGCGAACTCCGATTGACTACCGACGCATCCGGAAAAGCCGTTGGAGCTGTGCTAGAGCAACGTAATGGTAGCATCTGGGAACCAGTTGGCAACTTTTCGAAAAAACTAACCAAAGCAGAGATTAACTATAGTGTCTACGACAAGGAATTGACAGCAATTTATCACGCAGTCAAGTTTTTCAGACCTTGGGTGGAAGGATATAATCTGAATGTTAGAACAGACCACAAGCCACTAACACATGCCTTCCAACAGCGTTCTGAAAAAGCCTCGCCTCGTCAACTCAGGCACCTTAACTTTATAAGTCAATTCACAACAACAATTGTATCAGTTAAGGGACTCGACAATGTTGTTGCAGACACCCTGTCCAGAGTCGATGCCGCAACAAGCGCACACAAATTTAGAAGCTTTAGCGAATGCTCAGGTGAGTGACAGTGAACTACAAAATCTTTTAAAAAACAAAACAACTGCCCTAAAAATTCAAAAATTATCCATGGGTCCGAATCTTAAGGAAGTTTAGTGCGATGTGTCACAACACAACATTCGACCATTCGTACCCAAAACATTTAGACAAACAGTTTTTCTAAACTTTCACTATTTGTCTCATCCTGGAAGCAAAGGTACCTGTAAATTAATCTGTACACGCATTGTCTGGGCGTCAATGAAGAAGGATATCACTCAATGGGTTCGTCAATGTATACCCTGTCAACGGTCTAAGGTTGGGCGGCACGTACATTTGCAGCCTTTAAGATTTAATGAAGCAGATCAGCGATTTGACCACATCCATCTGGACATCGTTGGGCCGTTGCCTGAATCAAATGGATACAGATACTGTCTAACGATGATCGACCGATTTTCCAGATGGCCGGAAGCAATTCCCATCAAGGAGATGACTGCTGAAACCGTAGCCAAAGAGTTCTTCGTCAATTGGTTCGCACGTTTCGGTTGCCCAAAAACGATTACAACTGATCAGGGATCACAGTTTGAATCCGCTCTTTTCAAAGCGATGACCCAACTGATCGGAAGCAAACGTGTTCGCACAACTGCGTATCATCCAGCTGCAAACGGGATGGTAGAGCGATGGCATCGTGTGTTAAAGGCTCCTATCCGCTGTCACCAAACAAATCGCTGGACCGAAACCCTCCCCGTGATTCTCCTCGGTCTCCGTTTCTGCTACAAAGAAGACCTGAAAGCATCCGTAGCAGAATATATGTACGGCACAGCACTCCGGATCACAGGTGAGTTGAAAATCCTCCAAGCAATCCCAATATCTTTTTGGAAGAGTTCCGTGTGCACATGCGAAACCTTAAACCAATACCAGCCACGCACTATTACAATAATAGAAATATATTTTGTTTTAAAGATCTGTATTCATGTAGCCACATGCTCCAAAGCAGGGACTGGACCAGCCATACTCGGGAACACATAAAGTCATCGACCGAATCAGTGACAGACTTTTTGCTATCGACATCAACGGCAAAACGACGAATGTTAACATCGAGCGGCTGAAACCAGCATACTTGGCAGCAGCAGAAATCCAAGATTTTGATCCATTGAGAACATCTCCACAATCTTCAACAATAAAAACACAACACCAGTCATCCTCACAACAGCAACAAGTCCATCAGAGTTCTCCAGCAGCAAAAACTTATCCCGGAAAGAAAAAAGTGAAATTTTCGATTTGACAACAAAATTTATTTATTTTTTTCATTTGTCAAGTCAGCTGTCACTTGGGGAGGAGTACTGTAGCAGTGTAGCAGTTCGACACTAGCGCCTCTAGTTGTCATCTTCGCATCTCATCAGATGTCCTTTCGATCCACTCCTTTTTTTATTCCTTCTTCGTTTTTTTTCAACTTTGCACAGACAACGTGTGCCCTTACTTTTTAAAATACATATAATAAACTTAATCTTGTTTTTAAAGTGACATCATAGTTTTTTATTTAAAAGTAATTGTGGTACAATTTATCCCACAAATAATGAAGTCGAAGCTATCGAGTATGCAGAACCAATAGTGCTACAAAAAGATTCAATTATACTTTATGCTATTTCCTTACCGAAAACAAAACCAAAAAATTTTAATCATCTTCTAATTAGAACTTCAGTTAAAGACAACCGACGAATATACTTAGAAACAAACCAACAATTTGGAATCAACAACAGTGCAGAGAAATTAATTAGACATACTACATAGTATGCAACAGCAAACAACTTCAAAGACTATCCGCAGACCATTGCATCAGTCAGCTGCACTTCTTCAGGCCAATTTAACAGTAAAAGAAATAAGACTAGATCTAGAGTATCTACACAGTTTACACATAGATAATATTAAGAAGTTGCAAAAATTTGCACTAATCAACCATTTCTCAGTCGTTTCAGATGTCATTATCTATTTTGTTCTGATAATCATTATAACTGTACTTATTAGATGCAGATGCGAGAAAAAGCAAACTCCATTTCAAATTAAACTATCAACAGCTGTTCCACAAGTCAATGACCTGTCGGCAAAAGCCATCCGATTTAATTTTTGAGCCATGAGTCACGGACCTAAGGAGGGAAGAGGTATCACACACAAACCAGCTTCGTCAGCACACGCGCCAACCACCTGCATTCTTATCCAGCGGATATGGATTAGATATCTTTATGGAATATTTTTGTACTTTATGTATTAATGCTGACTTCATGTAATTATCAAAAATTGTATTTTCCCACAGTAAAATATTATAAATAGTACGAGTACTGTAAGACAAAATTGTATTCAGATTATTAAGTAGAATGAATAAAGCGAGATACTCGTATCTGTCAGAAAATAACTTTTTCTTATTTAATTTAAAACTAAAAGTTAATAACTGTATGGTAGACACTTAATTGCTTTATTAAAATTTGCCAAAACAAAGAAGAAAATGGCGTAGACTCTGCTCAGCTGGTATTAAGTAATATTTTGCAGAAAATATAACATGTTTGGTACCCTTGGAAAGGTCTAGAAATAAAGTTTCGAAATACTCTAAAAAAATAATTTTTTTTCTTAAAATTATTAGCACATTTTTCAAAAATTGATCGCATGTATCTTCTGTAATCCTTTCCAGTAGTTTCCGCCAGAAACTGCTTTCAATTTTTACTCCTGATATACTGGAGAGTATGGATATTTTTTTTTTTTAGAAAATCGGCGGTAAGTACTTTTCGGAATTTTAACCGAAAATTAAAATAATTAGCCAGAGGAAGTTAGTGGGTGGAAGATGAAAAGGGCAGAGGAAGTGCGGTTAAGGGCGTGTTAAAATTATTTAAAAGTTCTTTCACTTATCGGCCCACTTCTTCCGGCAGCAACTCCAAATTTTCAAAAAACATCATCTATTGGAGATAATTATGAATTATTTTAATTTTCAAAGCAAAAAACCTATGCGAAATAATGATGTCCGCGCCCAACTCTCAATATATGTATACTCTTGTTCAGGATGGCGAATACTACAGCATACTAAAATTTGAGGGACATTGGAGCTGTGAGGGTTCAATGACACCAAAATCACCTTTACGGTTCTAGGGTATCAATATTATATATATCATAACTTTTAATAATATATCTAGAATAGTGTTTTATCCAACTTACCTGTCGATGTAGATATGCTTCCCATTTTTCTCACCTTCGCAACTGGTAACGTGTAAATTGCTGTTGCTTTACTAAATCTCTGCATTACAGCTGAAGATTTTTTCTTTGGAATTCCCAAACTATCCACCTGCGGATCATCTTCTTTGGGGCTTTGTGATTTAGAATTTGGAGAAGACAAGCCAGAACTGGAATCAAAACATTTGTTCAACGTAAACACTAAATAAAATACTCAGTGCCACCTCACCTGAAAGCTTTTTGAAATTTACAAAAAAAGTCCGGTCGTATACGATACCGGCAAAGGAACTCTTCGCATTCTCTAAGAACATCAGAACTATTCGTAGGTGATTGAATACCATTGCTATCACTTTGAATTTCAGATGCATTGCAATGATCAACGCGGCGTTTTCTTACAAATGCAAACGGAGGAAATGATTCTCCAATATAATCTGGAATATTATTGAAAAAATCCGAAGTCTTATCATAGCTACCACTTCTTGATACTGAACGTTTTGTTGTTGTCGATGTTGTGTTACTTAAATCTTTCTTCGTCTCCGTTTTCTTTTTAGCCACACTAGTACCGCTAATGGATTTTTCATTTTTTTTCTCATTTATATCGTTTGCTGCTGTTTCAACTTTCGTTATTATAACTGGATTAATCTCATGCTCGTATATTTCGTCTGGCAGCAACATATCGCCATGATTGCGGTATCTGTAGAGCAACCTTCAAAAGTAGTTGAAAGTGAGTATCTGCAAAAAAAAACAGGGAACGCTTATCAGTTTTTATAAAAATTTTGTTTGCTAGCCTAAACAAGCTGAACGAAACTAGGGCATGCGATTAAGATTTTGTTTTTTTTTTTTTTAGAATAAATGGAAATATTTTCAGGATAACAATATACAGAGACAGACCAACAAAAGTACTTGCAATTTGATTCGGGGTAACTGTTACGCATACCTTTATAATAAAGGGAATTTGAAATATGATGTAGTAAAAGATGCAAATTCGAACCCTCTTCCTTTACGAATTTAAAATGGGACATAATGCGTCATAGGCAATGGAAAACATTAATGACGCATTTGAGGATGTAGGTATAGTGCTATACGACGTTGGATTGGTAAGTTCCGTTCGAGAGATTTCAGCCTCGAAAATGAACCACGTGGGAAGCCGGAAACGTTAGTTGACGACGATTTTTAAGAGCAGCGGTGGATGCGGACCCAACGAAATCAGATTGGAGATGGGAGTATCCCCAATGACAATAAGTTGAGACCTTTCTCTCATAGGAAAGATAAAGAAACTCGATAAGTGGATACCCCCTGAACTGAACGAATCCCAAAAACTACGCCGGGAAATCTTCGCATCGCTAACATTAAGAAACCAAACTGAACCGTTTCTGCACCGGATAGCCAACTGTGATGAAAAGTGCATACTGTATGATAGTCGAAAAAGATCTGGGCAATGGCTGGATGCAGGTGAAAAACCAAAGTGCACCCCCAAGCCCGAACTTCATCCAAAATAGGTTATGGTGACAATTTGGTGGACATCATTTCTTCAAATAGGAAAAACGATAAACGCTATCAAATATTGTGGGGAAATCGACATATTGCATGCCACACTGGCTGAAAAGCAACCTGTGTTGGTCAATAGGCATGGTCCGATACTTTTGTATTACAGTGCTACACCCCATACATCACAAGTAACAGTGCAATAACTGTTGCAGTTGGGATTTGAAATTCTTCCTCATCCACCGTATTCTCCTGATTTCCCCTACGGATTACCATATTTTCTTCCGGAACCGAGCAGAGGTAATAAAGGCAGGCCTTTGAAGATTTCATTGCCTCAAAAGGTCAGCACTTCTACGAAAAAGGAATTTTTGACCTTGTATCACGTTGGAAGAATGTCATAGACGCCAACTTCCCCTTTTAACCAGTCAGCTAAGATTCAAAGCCGTGGACTTTGCCAAGCCGATGTCAAAATGCTAAGATGGCATAACTATGTCCGATGGCATAACTATGTTTTCCTTCTCAAATATTCTACGCCATATGTGTTTAGAGCGACTGCAAGTTTCCTTAAGTGGATTGCCACAATGAAAGAAGATAAAAATGTTCGAAGGGTTTCGAAAGAACATTGTCATTGCATCATACGCTATTAACGCTGTCCATGGTCTTTTATAATGTGGGATTTTCATCGATACTTGTAAGAACGATTCGTGGGCAGGTGGGTGGCTGGAGCTCAAGTGGTAGTGTATTGGAATTAGACGGACAGCCACTTGATTGTCAAAAAGTAATTAGAGTTAGTTGGTTTAAGTAAGCTAAGTGGGTTAAGATTTATTTTTAGGTTTAAACTTTAAGTTTTATAATACATATAATAAAAAAGAAGTACTAAGTTTTTTGCTAATAAAAACCAATTTAATGGTAATATTATTCAACACATTATGCCAGCGCTTGATCCAATCCTCGAAACATATTTTATATTCGGTTTTCGGTATGTCCATCAGTGCTTCCTGCGATTTTTCCATTAATTCTTCTCGGCTGCTGAAACGCGTTCCCCGTAGTGGTTTTTTAACTCGATTGAACAGAAGGGATCGATTGACAGGGAGCCAAATCAGGTGAATTCGGTGGTGTTGAATGGTATTTGTTGCATTTTTCGTTAAAAAATCACAAATAATAATGGCACTATGCGATGGTGCGTTAACATGGTGCAAAATCCATGAGTTTTCTGCCCGCAATTCTGGTCTCTTTCGGCGAATTGCTTCACGCAAACGCCTCATAACGCCCAAATAATACTCTTTGTTTACTGTCTGGCCGTGAGCATTGCCTTCTTTTTTGACTGAAAACGACGTGGTTTTTTTGGTCTCGGCTCATTTGGTGAACGCCTTTCACTTGCCTGATGTCTGGATTGCGTGTCGTACTCATAAACCCACGTCTTATCTCCAGTATCCTTTTGATGAATGTGGGATCGGATACAGCCTCGCAAATTGTCTCTTTTGCGACGTCAACACTGTCTCCTTTTTGCATGAAATTGAGGTCTTTTGGCACCAACTTTGCTGCTACACGACTGAAACCCAAATCATTAACCAAAATGTCTTGGACGGATCCATAGGCAATGTTCAACTCCTCCGCTCTATCTCTGATGGTTAATTTGTGGTTATTGACCAACATTTCTTTTACTCCATCAATGTTTTCGTCGGTTTTCGGTGTCGATGGTCTGACACTGCGTTCATCATCTTCGATTAGCTCACGACCACTTTTGAACCGCTCGTGCCACTGGTAAACGACCGTTTTCTTTAGAGAGTCGTTACCGAAACACTTTTCCAACATTTCCAACGTTCGCCCACCATTAAATCCGTTTTTTACGCAAAATTTAATGCAAGTTCGTTGTTGCAAATTTAAATCCATTTCTAAAAAATCGCCAACTCACCCATAGATAGATGTAATCTTGACTACGTAACTTCTGCAAATGTCAAGCTATGACGCTAAGATTTAAAGGGAATGTCAACAACAGATTTACCAGCTTAACAAAAAAACAGAACTCAAATCGGAACAATGGGAGCGTAACACAGGAACTTTTTGATCAAGTACGTACAACAAGCTTTTGTTTTCAATGCTCTCTGGTGTATCATCGGCTTCAATGATCTTCGCTGGGTTGTATTATAATTAGATTTTATAAGATAAATAAATCTAATAATATTAACCGTTTGGGGTAACGTATATGAATTGGCGATACTTTAAATTTTTTGTTATGTCTAGCACTTTACAGCGAATTGAAAGTTAATTAAACCCGATAACACCTCACACGATTTTCGTTGCCTGCACAATGTTTATCCTTCAGGCCCCGGATTAAACACTGGACAGTCCAATACACTGCCACTTGTGCCAAAACCATCCACTAAAATTCTTATTTATTAAAAGCCTATGCAATATTGTAAAGTCTATATAACATTCGCCACATTGTTGGTCAACCGTCAGAGACATTTTATCAATTATTTCCTATACCAACGCGAACGAAGTGAGTTAGTTACAATAAGATAATTTTTAAGGGTTTTTTTATCTAGCATGCTCTTACATGTATGAATGAAGGATTAAAAATAAAAATGCATTTAAAATGAAAATTAAATTAATGTATTGGCTTTCAAATCAGAAGGTTAGGTCAAATCCCAACCGGTCCAGAAAGACATTCCCTTTTTTCAGCCAACTGAGAACCATGTGAAGATGAGTAGTTGCTGAGAACACAACAACAAGTCCAATTACACTAATAATATTTAATCTCTCCATTAAATGCTGGATACTACCTATGGAGTGAAATAGCCACTAAGTCCAAAAATCTTTCATTCTCTCTCTTAACACATGCTTACGCATTTTTATACCGACTTGAGTGTTAAGTTCTTTAAAAAAAAAAAAAAATTGCGAATGCTGACCCCTTAGCCCTTTCGCTCATTGTCATTGTCGAATATCACTCATTGTTCTAATTGCACAAAGGCTGAATGCAAACGAGAACTTCCTACTTGCTTCCCTAGTCCTTAGTTGGTTAAGCTGAATTGAGCCAACACCTTTGAATTGTAGAGTTCTTTAGATGAATCCAGTCCCACCGTTGAAAAGCGACGACTCTGAGTGCAGTTTAAAGTTCTCTGAACTTGAATACTCTACAATCTCTCGGTTGGTTATCAGGGTAGTTTCGTTGTTCTGGACAGCTATTTCTAGGCCTGTAGACTCAAGTCAATTTTCGATTAAGACGACCACGTTAACCATGCCAATACCATCCCAAAATTGTCCTGTTGGTGAAGGAGCTATCACTAGTATTTCCGATATAATATATATACATACTCTCTCCCTCGTATTGTTTCAGCCACTATATCTACTACCACCTTTACAGCGTTAACGGTAGAGTGCATTTTTGCAAATGGCAAACTTCTGAAATTAAAATCAACTGCCCATGAAAAAGTTGTTCACTCTTTCGCCATTCACAGTCAGTAAAAATCGTAGATCAGATCTCACTAAGAACAAAATGACAAGAATAGTACATTGAGTAGGAAAGATTAAGTTTTGCTTCACATCAGACTGAGCTTATTCGTGGTGAGAAGATGCTTCTCAGATATTTCTTTACCATCCTTTTTACCAATCCTCAGAGGTCTAAGTTTGTTTTGTCATATAGCAATATCGACTATTTTTCCTTCATTGTCGGTGATAGCAAATGTTTAAGGTTGAATTGCACAAGTACCATCACGATTTATTTTGAGACCTCTCTAGAATACAAAGCAATCGGTACTACCGTTTTATTTTGCATAAAAAACATAGAAAGTCCTTTATGCAACTTTTGCTTATATGACTCACTACCTACTTCACTGCTAAAAACAGACATGCTCCCGCATGCAGTGGGGTACTGTGGGGCACTGTGTGGCTTCGTTGCCTCCGTTGGCTACATTGACTCCGCGGAAATAAATACGAAAACACGGATCCATATCCAGAGTAGTACTTATCTTAAGCTAATCTAATCTGTATCGCACATCCAATCTCCAGCTAGCCCACCATGCCCTCAGAGAAAAACAAAACTCAGTGAATTCAGTACTCCGACTGTGTTGAAGACTCGGCAAGGTCCAAAGCGGAATTTTCCTGTCACTGCAGGCGCAGATATTTTGACCCTATTACTGCAATAGTTATTTTAAAAAGATTAGTTTGTATGGCGTAAGTATGTTCTTTCAAGACGTATTTCCGTCCATGGAAAATCGCCAATATTTGTTTTATTCGATAGATGTTGAACAGATCTAATTTTGGATACAACAAAAGTTGGTTTGTTATATTCGTCCAACGTTATAGGTACATTCATAATACCACTCCCTAAAAATACCTACTCTTTGGAACATTTGAGTGCCAGCTACGATTCGACAGACAATTCAGCTGCATTCACAGGACGTTGTCACCATATGCCTGCGTAAACGCTGATAATATTGAGAGTGTCACGCAAAAAATTAACCAACATTCACCATAGCAGTGAAAACATGACACCGCACTGCCAAGAGCTGCTATTCACCCGCGCCATCCCATATCTATGCCAATCAAACTCCGCAACTATTGTTACAATATGTTCACTGGAATTGTTTTTTTATTCACAAAGGTAGTGGTTTACCATCGCCGTGCTGTCTGTTCAAGTTGCACCCATCGTCAAATATTGTCAGCAATAAATGCTATCCCTCACTGGTTTCCTTGACAGTTTATTGCCTTGAAATGTCATCACACATATGATTTAACAGCATTTAAAATGACAGTGACAGCATAGATGTATCCTCATGCCAGTTTGACAAGCTGACGGATCTCTTGTCGGAGATTTCAGATTCCAGTCACAAACATAAACAATTTCAAAATATCCGTCTGAGATGAAATAACTTCAACTACGAAAATGGCCCATTCCGGAATTTCGTTACAAACTTATAAAACCGATTAAATCGAAACTGAATGAAAAAGAAGAATTCTTTTTGATTTTTTTGCGGCCATCCTGAGTTATGTCTTCCTCCAGCCACTCATCAACGTTACAAGTATCGAAAGAATGCGCACGCATTCTCTCTGCAGCTCAAAAGTTCCAGTAGACATACGGTAGTTATTAAATTAAATTATTGTCGTGTTGCGTTATAAATCTTCTTCACGTGTAGCTTCTAGATTACGTAAGACCCCTGCGGTTAACCAACGTTTAACTGCCACCCTTTCGCCAGCTATCCGTACAGCTAGTACAGATACAGATACTCTTCATACCGAATGGCTGCTTCTGATACCACTCTTGCTTTAGCACATACGAATAGCGCAGGAGATCTCGCTATTGAATGCATGTAAATCACTTGTAACTTACTCTCGTGCTGCTAACAATTTAACAATATTTTATTGCTGGTATTTATTACACCTGCCGATTCGCGACGCCGCTACCACCGCCGGTATTGCTCATGTGCTCGCACAATCGTACGCTCACATTCGAACCGTACTCAATATAGTAAACTTTAAGTCCCAACAATCGGCTAATAAAGACGCTGATTTTATTGATCTCGAAACGTGTTCATTTGCTGGAGTACACGCGTACTGCTTCAGTATGGCTCCAGCTACGTTTCGGATTGCATTACATTTTTAACTGGACTGCGAGCAATACCACATATGTACCTACCGTTTACTTCCCAGTACAGCACCGCTCCAATCGCCGGAGATCACTAGCATCAATGTCGTATAAAGTGGGCATTATCGCACATAATTTATATCGAATGGCCGCCAAAGTGAAAACTTATTTGCGCCAAAAGCAATAATTGTACACGTGAGATCACATATTAATGGAAACAATTAAAATGCATGGTTTAGAGTCCAATGGCCACACAGGAAGAAGAGAGATTCCACCTAGATAAATATGTCAGTTGCTGCCATTTGAGCTGTTACACAAGAAATAAACATAAGCAATTGATTCCTCTACCAAAGAGGAGAATAAAGGCCGCAAAAAGCAGGGGAAGAACTCGTTTTCTGCGAGATAATTTGTAATGATGTTAAAAGGTGGCTAACTTTGGCACGGTTAAGGATTACTTTAATTATAAATTAATTGTCATTCCATTTTGAGTTTATGAAGGGTAGATCCACTTGTTCCGGTGGTGGTATAAATTCTCCAAATGTGGCCACACGTAAACACAATTAAGGAGTACTAGGAATCATCTAGTTGTATTATGTAAATTAATATCACTAAAATAAAGACTGTAGAGAGTTAGAGGGGAAAATCATTAAAATAGCATCACCGGCCGTATTTCATAATACTAAGGTTGATTGTACAATCTTAATACAACTCTGACCTCTGCGTAAGAAATACTAGCGGAAATTCGGGGTATTTAGATAGATAGATAGATAAATAGATATTTTTATTTTTGCATAATATAACTTACATTTGGTATTGCACATTTTGCATTTAGAGATTTGGTACATTTGTTACCTTACTACTAAAAAAAGGAAAAGTTGTTGATACAGAAGGAAAAGAATAAGCATAAAGAGTACAAGCGGAGGAAACTTGCTACAAAAACCTCCATGCAAAAAAAAAATATATATATACTCGTATATATATACAATATATTTATTGGTACATAGCATATATTTATGTATATATATTATTATATACTAAGAAATTTTTGAAAAAGTGTGCATAGATGCATAATCACAGAAACGTACATAATAATATTAATATTCACATAAGAAAGTAGAGAAATAAATAAATTAACATAAAAATTAATAACAAAAAATTGTTAAGTAGATATATACATGTACAAATGTATAAATAAATAAATAAATAAATAAACAAACAAATAAACAAACAAAAAGACATGTATAAAAATAAGTAAGTAAACAAATAAATAGAACAGTTATATTACCTTTATTTTTAAGTATAAAGACTGTTTACAAGAGGATTGTCAGCAAAAGAACAACGAGTGATGAATTTTTCGTTTAACTTGTAAATACGTTCGCATATCAGTTCAACATCTGCCCTTAAGTGCAGATCTCTAGTTGAAAAACGCCAAGGTATGTTAAGAATCATTTTCAAAGTAAATGGGTATAATAAGGCAGTCGCAATGTTTATCTTTCTCAAAGTCTGTGTGATGTGTTCACTAAATGTCAGTTTTGAGTCTAAGTGTATGCCAAGATATTTCACTGAAGGGTCGCAACTTATTTCATTTCCATAAATAAGAATCGGATGTTGTGGAAGGAAGCAAGTTTTTCTTTTTCTACTGAAAAAGATGGCTTGGGTTTTCTCACTATTAATTTTAATTTTCCATTTACTGCAAAACTTTCCTACTATCTCACTAGCATCTATAAGTGTCCTCTCGATGTTAAGAGCGAACGTATGCGATGTGTAAATTGCAGTATCGTCAGTAAAGATTGCAGCTTGACAATCTGGCAGACTAGGAAAGTCAGATGTAAATATATTATATAAGATAGGACCCAATACTGACCCTTGTGGGACGCCCATGTTGAAATTAGTGGACTTAGACAAACAGGTACTCGTATTAACATGGACTAGAAAACTACGACTTGACAGAAAACTTCGGACAATTTTAATTAGATACAATGGATAGCTAAAGTTAATCATTTTATATATTAGGCCGTTATGCCAGACGGTGTCGAACGCCTTCTCAACATCAAGTAGGATCATACTAGTTTATTTCCCTTGTGACCGATTAGATTTAATATGGTTAGGTATTCTAAGAGCTTGATGCGATGTATTATGAAATTGCCTAAATCCAAACTGAATATTAGGGAATACATAATTATCACTACTAAACTCTAGAATATGATTTTTTATTACCTTTTCCAAGATTTTGCTTAGGCTGCTGAGTGAACTTATTGGTCTATAACTGGTGACAGACTCTGCAAGCTTTCCAGCTTTTAATAGAGGGACAACTTTAGCCATTTTCCGTTTTTGCGGAAAATATTGCAATTTTAGACACGCGTTGACTAGAAAAGTTAAATGTCTTACACCCAAAAAGGATAAATGCTTCAGGTAATTGTTTCTTATTCAATCTAACCCACCCGTTTTATTAACTTTAAGAGATTTTATGATGTTTGTAACAGTGGCTACAGAAACAAAGGCGTTTGTTGGGGTGTTACAAATATTGTTGTTAAATGTCATAATTTTTTGTTCAACCAAGGTGTTGGTTTCATTATCTCCTAAATTTTGAGATAAAGAATGACTTTTAGAGAAAAATTCAGAGAGAGAATCAGCTTTCTCTTTGTCAGTAAAAATATATTCATCATCATTTCTGAGTGTTGGTATTAGTCTATTTTTATTCTTGATCACTTTGACTATATTCCAAAAAGGCTTACAATTTTTGTCTAAAGATTCTAGTTTTTGATTCCATCTGTAGTTACGAAACTGTAGAATAAGTTTTTTGATCAAAATGTTTAAGTAATGGAGCTGTAATTTGAGATTAGGCTGACTGTATCTTTGCCAATTGCGTCTTAAGGTATTACGAATTTTTATGTGTTCAAGGATATAATTTGGAAGCTGAACTGGAGAATTACATCTTGTTATTTTTGGAACATTTTTTTCAATAGCATCATTGATAAGTTTTGTGAACTTATCAACGATAGCATCCACATCATCTTTGCTTGAAACTGAATCCAAATTTCCTGTAATACTTCTAAGCCCCGAATTAATATTTGAACTGAATCCACGCCAGTTTGCATTTTTAAAATCATAGGACGAGGCTTGGTTAATCTTTTTTGAAAAATACAGCTTCCAAAAAACAGGATAGTGATCAGAATATAGATCATTGACAGCGACGGGTTGAGACAGTAAACTCACACGATTGGTAATAAAAACGTCAAGAACAGAAGGACTTTTACGCAGATCTGCAGGTACATAGGTAGGGTTTGGGGAAAAAAGAATGGAATACACTGAATAAGATAACATACTAGAGAGTATATTACCCCATGTATTTGCGCGTATACATCCCCATTCACGATGACGACAGTTAAAATCACCAGCAAGAATGACATCATCGCCTGTTAATAGAAGGCAACGCAAGTCCCTTTTAAAGAGCCTTTTATTTTCGGCCGATGAACTTGCGCCAGGAAAATATACGCAGTAGATTTTAACTGTTCTATTATTATATTTGAGTTCTATACCCACACTATCAATAAGACAAGTTCGAATGACTATTAGCAGCGAATGTTGAACTGATCTACGAACAAGAATAGCAACTACTCCTCCCCTTCTATTAATTCTGTCAACACGATAACTTAAGTAAACAGAGTTAGATAAATTATTACTATTTGATTTAAGGCCAGTTTCAGTAATAAGGCCGATATCAATATTATTATCAAATAAAAAGTTCAAAAATTCAATTCTTTTGTTGTTAACACCCCTAGCATTTCAATTAATAATTCTGAGATTGGTATTAGTCATATTATTTAACATTAGTAAAAAGATACTTAATAGCTAAATGTGCAATAACCCTGAATTGATCAGTTCTCGAAGTACATTTGGATAGATCAGACAATAAGTCCATAACTAAATCGTTGATTTCCTCAAAAGAAAAAAGATTGCTGCTGGAATCATTGATGAAGTTGCTGCTTACGACCGACGCCACTGTGCGTTTCTTCAGAGGAACTGACGTAGCCAAAATTTGTTCATTTTCACTCATTGCTACGTGCCGCGGCAAGGGGGAAAACTCCGTCATGGAACTTATTGAAACGTTTGGCCCGTTAGTTTGAGCCGTGCGTGGCGTTGTTGTAAAAACTTTGAACTTTTGGGAACTTTCAATAGATGGGATTTTCGAGAAGCTTTTACGTGTGAACAATGTAGAAGTTTCTCGCTTAAGGGATTTTTCTCTAATTTCCATATATTTGGTTCTTGAAGAGCATCTTAGATCGGTAGATTTGTGATCTCCATTGCAGTTTGCACACTTTATGGTGAGTGAGTTTTGGCATTCACTCGTTTTGTGAAAGCCGGTGCAATTAGCGCAGTAGGTCTTAACCTGACAATTTTTTCCCCGTGGCCAAACATTTGGCAATTATAGCATTGAGTGAGTTTACCTTTCAATTTTCTTTGGAAACTCCAACTTATCTGTGTATAGAACAATGATCGGTAGTTTTTCTTAAGCTCCGCTAATTTAACAGAACCATTTTCTAGTGACACCAGATAGATAGTGTCAACGTAGTGATCGTATTTTTTTATAATTTTCTTTATTTCAACACATTTTAAGCCGCGAGTACAAAGTAACTTCAATATTTTCTAGCCCAAATAAGACCACTTTAAATAGTTTTACACTCTTAACGTCATGCGAAAAATATTGGCAATTCCGTTGCTTTAAAGAGTTTAACACTTCTCTATATGACTTTAACGATTCACTGGCAATTTTGATACCGATAGATAGTTTTTTAATAGAGTAGTCACTAATGTTAGATGATTTCATCAAAGTATGCACAAACTCGGGATTTTTGTGTAATAGCTTGATGGTGGGAACATGAATTTTTTTTTTGGGTCATTATCCGGGTCGATAACAATATCACTCGAGTCAATGTCGTCCATATCACTGTCTGGATGACATTGAAGTGGACTCCAATAATTTGCTCGTGAATTCTTTTTAAATTTAGCACTCCGAGAAGCCGAGTTGGCGCGGGGTTTCTTGATTGAGGACATGTTGATGTCCTCAGGGTCGAGAGATCTAACGCGTTTAATAGTTCTAAGTACGTTAAACTTTATAGGCGAAAAGATAATACTCGAGACCGTCGACTTTGAAAGCTCGCAGAGAACTGACGGGGTATTTAGATAAGGCACGAAGTTGATGAGTAAAGTCGCAATGCCATTTATGACTATTGTAGATCCGGAAATTATGCGACTCTGCTCCCTACTTCCTACGGTTTTGGTTCACAACAGTGTCATACAAGTGGGCCAAAGCGACGTCAGTTTCTAAGCCAAGATGTTGGAGTGCCCCTACCGACCGCTGTAAGACCAGATAGTGGTAGAGGAGATCCCATTGGAGAACTATCGGGTGCAGAGGGTTTTTTTTCGGCTAATAGACCGAAAAAAGCTTTTGAAAATCGGTCTTCAATTTGTGAAACGTATAGAAGATTACGTAATTTTGTTGGTCCTCATAACCCACCAACTGAGTAACTCATATTCTTTACATAACCCACAGCCAACTGAGCTTGCTATTCGTCATGTTGTGCATAATTATACACTCTACATAAGTAGTTGACAACAAGTCAAGACCATGTGCGTACAGAAGAAGCTAGGCTGCTGTGAGTAAAATCGCAGCGGAACATCCGGAATTGTCACTCCAGCTTTGATTGCAATACTCGTAATTTATGGAAAATTTTGTCAAAAGGCGTAAGCAAACACCCGCACAAGAGCAATGTGGTACATGTATGACCGATATCGATCCGGACGCGACGTATTTGCAGCAGGATGGCAATTGCTGTTATTGTTTCAAGAAAAAGTTCCATAGCTCTTAAAACAACACTCTTTATAAGTTTATCATTCCAATAAGTCGCCTCTGTCAGAATGAACTTCTTTCTCGTGGGACTAAAAATTATTACAAATACCAACCAGACATAAGCGAAAAACGAATACAGCACAGAGGCAGACCTAGGTTCCTCTATTGGTTCCGCTATTAGGTTTCAGTCAATATACCATTTTCGCTCCATTTCCCCCTCCCCCTATTTCTGTACCCGGGCACCAGTACTCCAGAGTAACTTACAATGAACCTATCTTAGCCAACGACAACTTTTCAAAATCAATGGCCAATGATTCCAGTCATATTGTTCAAAAGCCATCTATTAGTTTCGATTTTCGGATTGAGGACACCCGCCATGGTGCCCTAAAGCCAACTATTAAGACAGAACTCATAATATAACAAGAATTCTGCGCCATCATACTAAAGACAAAGTACTTAAGTGCGATGTTAATTCTTAATAAGTTCCTTTTCAAGCGGTCCAACAAAATATCCAGCATGCAGAAACCAGAGAAGAAGTGAAAATAGGTGTCAATATGAGACTTCTTCGATTTAGTGAGGGAGCATCTTCAAGTTGCCATCGTTGAGAAGCTCTAAAAAAATAGTATTACAAGTAGGTAATGCAGCACCATCCAAGATGGTGGTAGAAAATATGTTCACCAACAGAAGGGGCTTTATGCATGACATCAGATACTCAAACCTGTGAACAATAATAACGAATAATTGACATTGTTGGATAGTTCTAAAGCTTTTATTTTGGAATGTGAATGTCTTGCAGGCACTTATAGGGACACGGATTTATGGTAATTAATTCCCAATCAAAAATGCATTTCTTGCAAATATTTCCGCAATAATTGAGTTAACTCAAACATAGAGTCAGGCACTCTAATAACAAAGCGGGTTTCTGTCTGTACGTATAGTGGTTTATCTTTTATTTCTGTAAAATCTGACGATTAACACTTGTTCGCTAAATGGCTTGCAAGATATGAAGAGTTTTTGAGTTCTACTGGCGTTAACATCAGTCGGTCGTGCACGTGATTCGTTTGGTTTTTTTAGAGAAATGACAGTGATTTGATTAAACAAGAGAAATTCGACCAAGTTCCAAGGTTTTCATTTTTCTTGGTTAAATTCCCTCCTCGGCTGGAGGAAACTACCGTATTGAGAATTTTCGTCCCTTAATGCATCAATTAGAATCCCATTGCCATGTATATATTAAATAGAAACTACTTTAATATATAATTTATTTTGAAATTGCCTTTGCAGTGTCCAGTTACATATTATTTAATAAATTGTAAATAAAAATTCAAACTAAATGCGCATTGTGACTGCACCTCACATCTGTCATTCCTTTCCTTTTTAAACTGCAGCCTCGTTGTAATTAAGTGTAAAATCTCGCTTTTTGTTCATTGATTTCTGCATATAAATAATTATAATAATATAATTGAATGCTTTTATTTATTTAAAAGAAAACTTACTTCTCGGAATTCGCCATTATACTTCAGATTGCATAAACCACACAAACAACTGTCATTTTCATCGTACTAGTTCACGATGCACTGGTTGTTTTTCCTTGTGCAGTATATAAATTCACAATGAATTTCGGAACGTACTTCGTTCTGTCACCAGTTTGGGTTTGCATTTCGGAATGGTTGCTGATGCAAAAAGCAGGCAGTACTGCATTTTGGAAAGCAGCCTTATTCTTTAAATTTTGAATATATTGTAGGATGGATTGATATGATTCGAATGATAATGGATGATAGGATTGAAGAAAAGAACGTTGTTTACGTGAATAGTTATTGATAACTTCAATATACTCGTGTCACTTTTTAAGGTATAAAAACACACATTCTATGAGGAATCTTAGATATAACGAAAACTGACTGATTACTACTGATTACTTAACTGCAGTTAAGATACCAGCTTGAGGTGGAATAGTAGTGTTGTCATAATTGTTTGGATAAAAAAAAAAACCTACTCCAGTGCATATACTCGTATAATCATAAGTATTTATTTTTTTCAATTTCGATTTATTTTATTACAATTATTATAGTACATTAATATATAGATCTTCTATAGTACTTAGATTTATCAAAATTCAACATTACGAAATAAATAAACAAACAAATAAAAAATTTAAAACAAATAATATAAGATCTTCATTAAGATTGCTCATCAGTTCAGCTATATATTTAATAAGTTTTGCGTCATGTAGCTGGACATCATCTGCATAAAGGTGGATAGAGAAGTGCTTAGAAACATAAGGAAGGTCATTGACGAAGATACAGAAGAGAATCGGACCAAGAATTGATCCTTGCGGCACACCTAGATTTACTGGCAAAAGTGCTGAGGAGGAATCATGTAGTCATGTAATAGTGGATATGTATGTATATAGTACATAAAATTGCCGCAGACGACAGTCAAATCACTTTAACTGCCGTTTGATGACCGATTTTCTTTCTCGTGAAATAACATATAAGGACCATATACGTATACTTCCATTGAAACTCCCTTATTATACAAGGTGTTCCGGATAATGTGTCAAAAACTTTAATGGGAGATCCCTTGACATATTTCAAGAAAAAAAATCGTATGGCTGAGGGAAGGTCGAAAATGCATTCCCTTCGAGAAACAGATATTCTAAGCAAAGCCTCCTGCCTGTTTTGACTCCTATTGAAAATAAAATCTTTCAAATTTATGCGTGTCTGGTAACAAGTAGGGTAATTGAATTATTTTCCCAAGACTTCGATTTACACCTTGACGATGGTCTAGATAAAGAGGAGAATTTATATGGCCGTGGTGTACTTCTAGCTATACACTCTCGTCTCGAGTCTAGACCCTTTAAAAAATCGTCCACTGCATTCTTCGAATTCGTTTGCGATAGAATTCCTATTTGCAAACGCAACCTATATATTTGTTGCTGCTATATTCGTCCCTCTCAACCAATTCAAGGTTACCAGCTAGCTGTTGATGCAATCGACTGCATTTTTAATGCTGCTGATCCCAATGACGTTGTTATTTTTTTGGGTGATTTTAATCTACCTAAGCTTCTATGGACTCAGACTGATCAGTGCTACTATACTGCAACAAATCCTACCTCTGATAAAGAGAATCTTTTCATCGACTGCCTAACTGACTCTGGTCTATATCAATTAAGTGGTGTCACCAATAACATCGGCAGACAACTCGACCTAGTCTTCGCCACTGATACAGATAACTGCGTCGTTTTAGAAAGTAAACATCTGCTTTCTAAGTTGGATAGTTACCACCCTCCCCTTTCTCTTACGCTGACATATGACAATGGTCTTAATCCCGTTTCCTATGAATATTCTTACAGTTTTAATTTTCATATGGCTAACTACGCCAAACTGAACAACCTCGTCAGTATGGTCAATTTTAACTTTCTCTACAATAACCCTAACCTTACGGTTAACGATGCTCTCGCATCCTTTTATACCGAAATTTTAAAATGTCTCTCCCAATCTGTGCCTTTTTTACCCAAAAGGAATCCCTCATCGTCACCACCGTGGTATAATAAAGAGCTGCGATCTCTTCGTAACAAGAGAAATAAGCTCTGGTATTCTTACTTAAAATCGCGTTCCGACACCGATTTCTTCTACTACCAGTCTGCCCAAATAAATTTCTCTGTACTTTGCCAAACTCTCTATAACAACTATTTAAACCGAATGGACCACACACTCATTTCCGACCCCAAAAGATTCTTTCAGTTCTTCAAAACTAAAAGCAAATCGGATAACTATCCATCATCCCTAAATTTTCTTGATAGGTCCTCGGGCGATCCCCAAATTATTGCAAACCTCTTCGCAATCTTTTTTGGCCAAGCGTACGCCATCCATTCCCAAGAGCCAGACCATTCTTACTTTTCCTACTTAAACAGCTGCCCACAAACAACTTTGGAATCGGTGTCTATAACTTTAGAGCAAGTTAGAGATAAAATAATAAAACTCAAAGATGATTATTCTGCTGGCCCTGATGACCTTCCCCCTATATTTTTAAAGAAATGTCAAATGCATCTAGCCCAACCTCTTACAGCTCTCTTTCAGCTTTCTATCACCCAGGGATTATTTCCATCAACCTGGAAAAGGTCGTTTATTATTCCCCTACATAAAAAAGGTAGAAAAGACGATATTTCCAACTATCGACCAATTGCTAAGTTGTCCTGCATACCTAAGCTTTTTGAGAGCATTATCTATGACATAATGCTTTTCCATTGTAAATCTATTGTTTCCCAAAACCAGCACGGATTTTTCAAAGGCAGATCTACGACCACCAACTTAACGGAATTCGTATCAAGCACTTTATGTGCACTGGAATCTGGAAATGAAGTTGATGTGATTGCCACCTATTTCACCAAAGCCTTTGATAGAATTGCTCATGATATAATCCTTCTAAAATTAAAGGCTCTTGGTTTCCAGATAAACTTTATAACTTGGGTTCAATCCTATTTAAATGAACGACTTTACTATGTTCTATTTAGGTCCATGGTTTCTGACCCAATTAAAGCCTCCTCTGGTGTACCCCAAGGCAGCCACCTTGGTCCCTTATTATTTATTCTGACCATTAATGATGTTGCTTGTATCATTAAAAATTCATACATATCTGTTTATAGAAGCTGTTCAACGCAGGTTTTTATGCTTTGCTTTACGTGGTCTTCCCTGGGATGATAGCCAAAACTTACCACCTTACACTGACCGGCTGAAACTTATTAATTTACAACCCCTTTCTATACGCCGAAAAGTTGCCAACATTCTCTTTATTCATCAAATTTTAGTAGGTAATATCGACTGTCCTTCCTTACTTCAAATTATTTCTTTTAACACCAATCCCCGCAATCTTAGGTCTGTGCCACTTTTCCGGCTCAATCTTCACAGAACGAATTACGGACACCTGGAGCCAATGTCTAGGATGCTTCGCGAAGTTAACGATGTACTGCCTCTCTTCTACTACCATCTCAGCAAACTCTCCCTCAAGAACATACTTATTTCCACCTATGCCTCACGTCCTTATTTTCTTTAACCGCTCCCACCCTTTAGTTTTTAAGTGAAAATGTTAGTTTTAAGTATATGTTTGCTTGCAATAAGCCTAATAAATCTGTCCGGGATTGACCCGGGCCGCAAAATCAAAAAATCAAAATCAAAAATGTTGAATTCGTAATTAGGAGTGCTTTAATTGTTTCAAAGTAAAACTAATGCGTCAAAATTTATTGATAAAAAACTTAAACTGAATAATACAAAATTGCAAATTTGTGAGAATATTTAACTTTTCGTTTCACCAAAAGTTATTTATAGCTCTAATTTACAAGTCGAAAATTTGTGAAAATGTGACTTATTTGTAAGTTTACGATTCACCAAAGAAAATGGATTTACAACTTTTGTTTAATATGCTTTTTTTTCCTGAGCGAAAAGGCCCAAACCAGGACTTGGTTTGTTAATTCATGGTAAAGAACATATTTTTCGTAAATAAGCTAACCTAGAGCGGTACTAACGTAAAATGAAAATACCATACTAGGTTCGTATCTGTTGTAGCATCAGAAGCGCAGATCATTACACATTACAACGGGCCACCATATTATTGGTCTATGAATACTATAGCTGTTCTATACTATATAGCTGTTCAACACAAATTAGATTATATCCACAGAAAAGATTCCTGACTAGAACAAACCACATGCCTACATATAATCTCACTTAAACAATGTATAGAATTATTTGAACCCAAATCAAAGTAAAATCTCGGATCTATGGTTAAAAAGTATCCTGGCACTGTAGGTATGATAAGTAATGAAAATTTCTTGATCAGATTATGGAATACAGTTTGAATCTTTCAATGGCAACCATTTATGAAAGGTACATACAGTTTTACATTTGGATTTCTCATAACACTAAGCAACCATGGATATGTACATATTGTATATGTCACTTCATCTGAGATCCACAAAGTAAAAGAAAAATCCGCAGCCTCTAAACAAATCAATTGAACTATTATTTCCAACTAATTGCATTCATATGTACTGGTATATACGAATATCCATGAACAATAATATCGATGTGAAGATGTGAGTAAAGGCAATCCGAAGAAAGGACTAGTAAACAATTGTGGACGACATCTTAACAAATTCACTATTAGATGCTATTTGCTAGCCACCCGGCATCAGCACAGTAATCGTAAATATTTCATTTCTACATAAACTCCTAGTGTTGATATTTCCACTCGTTTCCAAATCAGACAAGACTTCTAGACCATCGAAGGCTTAGCTGCCGTTGACTCCACTTTTAGAAGCTATGAGGCAACCGCAAAGTTCCTGCGGTTGAGATTCAATGTTTTGCTTCCCATTGTTTTCCACTTGCCTGACTACGAGTATCAAACTGACTGAATGAATAAGATTCTTTGCACCACTCACTGGAAGACACGACAACGATGTCTCGAGCTTCAAATGATTGATATATAAAATTTGCAGATTGACATTGAGTTGCAAGCGGCAATGGTACTATTTCTTGAGCTGCCTCTACCTCCTCTTCGATTTCTTACGAGTATTCCGCGAAAATTCATACAGCAGATATACGGACGTTTATACAATACATATACGTCAGTATCTTCTCCTATTAACACACCATCATTTCACTGAACGTAAATAATTGCTTTTGTCTGAGAATGCCCGTTATTATCATACATGTTTGGGAAAAGCACAATATTTATCTTAATCTGAACAAGTATCTCACTTAGTAAAGGGCTTAACCATAAGCTGGCTATCTAAGTTGAACCTCAGGCTTAAATTGTGTTCAATTCACTTGAACTGCTTGAACTATCCGTTTGGTGGAGAGATTTTTTTAGAACACTTTATGAGAATTAAGTGATTTCCAAACAGTCAATTTGTTACGGGTTACGGGGCTACAAATAAGCCAGGCTCCGGTATGTGGTACTTTTCTGGTCATTCCATTTGCTTGCATACACTCGCGCACAACACATAAATTCCTTGCAAAAGCAAATTTGCGATCAATTGATTGAAATTATTCACGATCCAAGAATAAGAAAAAGAAAAAGAAGACCAAGGCAAAGGCAACGACGAAGACGAAACTGAATGATTTTTTGTTGCAAATTATTTGGATGGCCCGAAGATCTATAGAACCATGGATAATCATGTAATTTTGTTGCGGTGCTTTGTTCCGCACGCTGTTGTTGCCGGTGGTTAAACATGAAAATTTCAAGAGACTTACCAATCAACCACGTATAAACTATTCATGAATTTTTCAAGGGAACATACCATTAAATCAATCAATCGGGGTACAGTCCAAGATGCTATGTATTGACGTATATATCCATAAGAACGTTACCCGCACTCGTATACTCGTGCTGTATCTTTTTGCATTGAACGGTTTGGATATGAGTATTTTCTTTTCGTTCTTGAATGGTGTCTAGTTTTTGTTTTGTATTCCTTAATCATGGTTAACACCCACTTACTATTCAATGGTAATGAAATCTTTACCCATACATGAATGAAACCGTTTCGATATCTCTATGATTGAGATTATATTTTCTTTTCATTTTTAATCTACGAGATATAGAATATTGTAACTGTTAAACTAAACCGAGAAACTTGCAGTACACTAAGTCTGGCCGACGGTGTAAACGAAACTGAACACTCAGCCCTACGCAAGCACAATTAGGAGAATTTCGATGCATAACCAGACCCAACACGTTATAGACCTTTCGACAAAGGTATTTCCTTTGATGGAAGCAAATCATTTGAGCTAGTTCAAGAACAACCTGGTACTATACGCTACGAATATTCGCATCCTTAACAAAGCCCATGTATCCAAGTAATATGCAGAAGCCGCAAGTAGAATCATATAACATTTCCACCCAAGAACTTCGATGGATTTCTTTCTTACTTATTTACTTAATTAATTGTCCCGACAGTTTGCGGTGAACCTGGGCCTCAATTAATAAGCCTGTCCAGTTAGCCCGGTCTTAAGCTATCTGCCTCCAGTTGCGCACTCCAAGTCGGTTGAGGTCCCCTTCTACTTATGCGCACCACCAAAGTTCAGATCTCCCTCTACTGCGTTGCCCCTCCGGGTTAGATTCGAAGACTCTGTGGACCGAAACATTGGTACCCATTCGCTCTAAATGTCCTACTCATCTCAGGTGACAAATGTACAGTTTTCTGACTAGGTCGATGTCGCTGTACGGATCGTATAGTTCGTCGTTGAATCTTCTCCTCCAAAGCCCGTCAACTCAAATGGGACCGAATATTTTTTTTCTCGAAACGAAGGAGGATACTCGTATCTTCATCATCACTATCGGGCGGTCCAATATCTCACAACTTACTCACAACTTGGCCACAACCAGTAAAATATGGCAACCAACTTCGGGGTGGAGGACTTACACAAATTTGATTGTTGCGCTGCTAACCCAATCCAAGTTAAAGGACAGTCAGCAGTTTTACGATCAATCGTCACGCAGGTCCTGTCTTCAACGGATTAATCTAAATAAAGGAAGGTTACGTAATTGTGGCATCTACTAGGCTTACTACTCCAGTGAGAAGAAGAAGGATACTTGGATACGGACTCGTCATCACAGGAATGCTTAAACAAACTCACAAGTATAGGATCGATTTTCTAAACATTTACAGAAGAGAAAGACAATTGCTTTTAAAAGATCAGCGACAAAACATATGAACAATTTTATCGGCATGGTAAAAAATATGACCTATACCACACAAACTTTGAAAATATATTTGTCATTACAGCTAGCATATTTTTCTCACACTCTAACGTCTACAAGCTACCTGTCAGTCTTCTGATCGAAAAACCGCCCATCACAAAACTTGCATTGCGATCGACACGAATCATTGGACTGGTATTCTGAATAGTTTCGAGGAACCAAGGATTTAAAAGATAGCTAATACAATCCAGGTTGACTTCAGGTATCTAAGCGACTAAAAACCAGCACACAATAAAAGCCCTTGGTATGCCAGTGACGCGGTGCAGGGCAAAATAGGAGCACCAAGGGAAAAGTATCGAGATAGAATATTGACGAAAAATAAAAGACAATAGTAAAGCGAAGAAAGCCTACGTAACCACCCAGCTCAAGGATATCGAAAAGTGCCGTGATAAGACCAACATTTTTGTTCAACGCTGAGCAACTGGCGACTAGTTTCAAACCCGAAACCCAGACTGTTCGAAGCAGTGAAGGAAACCTGCTGTTTTTAAGCAGCACTTTCAACAGTAACTTAATCAATTAGGGATATAGAGAAAAGAGAACCGCTTTCAGCTCGCTTATAAAAAAGCTGAAGAACAACACTGCCACCGACTCGGATGTTATACCAGCGCATGGAAGTGATGTTTTGATATGGTGCATGCGCCAAACCATATGAAATTCTTTCAAACATATTGTGTGAACGAAAGTCTTAAGCTATTTGCAACATAATAATCGGCACGTACCAATCTTGCTTCGGACCGGAACATAGACTATAAACAAAATTTGTACGCAAAGATAAATACCGGAGAAAGCCAACGAATTTCAAGTCGAGACTCACCATCTCTTCATTGACTTCAAAGCCAGATATATCAGCATTCATCGTATTGAGCTCTACAAGCTGATGACCGAATTCGGGATCTAGATGTATTAACAGGGAAGGTACTATCTTCAACAAATCTGTCCAGCTGGTAGCTTCGAGAGTACCATCATACATTTAGGGGGTGGACGTGGTGTAGTGGTACTAGCAATCACTTCTCATTCGGAGTGACAAGGTTCGAATCCTACTCATGACAAGTTTTTCATTTGTGTGATTGGAACTCAGTCAGAA
Organism: Volucella bombylans; assembly: GCA_949129095.1. Classification (NCBI taxonomy): domain Eukaryota; kingdom Metazoa; phylum Arthropoda; class Insecta; order Diptera; family Syrphidae; genus Volucella; species Volucella bombylans. The sequence goes on along the minus strand of OX422141.1, from coordinate 36,128,138 downwards.
AAATCTGCGTATGAAGGCATAACACTGACATGTAGATTTGGCTGTTGTAGAGTTTCAGGCGCACAACAAGCGTGAAAATTTATAACTTTCGAATCATTCCGATTGAAGAAAAAACTCTCCATCCTATTCGGACTCCCACCCCCCCGAGAGCTAATATCGAAACCACTACATTACAAAAATGTTTTCCTTTCTCCTCCTTCTAACTTTCCTCCCGCGCCATGCTAACAGTAAAAGGGTATCTAACCACTTAGGCGCGCGTAAATTATAAAAAAAAATAAACAGAGACAAAACCTAGTTGATGTTAAAAAGCAAATAAATATACTAGTTAATGATGTCCTTTGGGCGGACCTCAGAAAAGCGAACGCTAACCCCGAGATTGGCCCAACTTTGTAAGTCGAACAGTTATAACAACCAATTTGATACGTGAACAAAGTATTTATTCCCGTCTATTCATCTAGACGTCAACCTTAAGACTAAGTTAATTAGAATTATCAGATCCCCTTCGAGTAGGCACCGCTCCCATTGCTCCTCTTGCACCGATTTGCTGTGCATCTGTTAGGCGCATGAACGATGTGCGGCATGTTAACTATACTATATGTCCACCCCCTCGGACAAATCATCACTTTTGATAATAGTAAATTCGAAGTGGATAAGTTGCTTAACTATATGGAGATTTTACGATGATTTACTCTGGAAAAACGCTGCCACGTCGGTTTGGCGAAACTGTCAACTCGGAACACGAAATGCATAGTCTACAAAACATTAATCCTGCCAATTCTATTATACGGAGCCAAGTGCTGGAAGGAAAGCAGAGCAAATATTGAACACTTCGCCGAATATTTGGTCCCTTTGCGACAATGGGAAATGGAGGAGAAGGTCAACCATGAACTCTATGAACTGTATCAAGATGTGCCAAAATACGTTGCAAGAGCAAAAAGAAGCTTCAAATCACGACCCGCGGGTTCGAGACGACAAGTAAGGTCGAACCTCCGTTTTAAGGACCAACCTATCGCATATGCCAGAGCCGAGTCTATTTGGAGGAACCGGTGGAGCATATAGGGTAAAGTCTCAGAAGGCCATCAACTGGTTTGTAGCCAGGACGATCCTTGTTCCTCTTCAAACCTAGCCGACACACAGCCTCCACGAGGTATCTCTGGATAGCTATTCTAACATACGTTGAGTAGTGAGCTAATGTGTGAGGCAAATCAATCCTTCATCTGAGATGATATGTAGGATTCGGAACTCACAACGTAAAGTGATTCAGCGAGAGAATTTGGGAGTGGCACTGGAAAAGACCTGTGAAAACTATGAGGCGGGATAGCTCGATGCTACAGGAAGGCTACTTGTTGGGCATTAAGGCTGAGCCCAGTAAGGTCTTAATTACGGTATACCCGACCATTAAATTTTGATTTTATTGCCGTTGGCTCACGGTTGTAGTATTATGTTACCTTACGTTACATTAACCGCCCCCATTAAAACCCTGGCAGCCCTCGTAGTACGTCCTCCATCAGGTCGCCATTAAGTTGGGGGTATATGTTCAGATGTAACATTCCTGATTACTACCGATCTGACTATGACACAGACACCCATAAGGCCCTGCACTATGCTTATGCTATCACCACCAAAAGTGAACACAGAGAATACGCATCCAGCTCAAAAAACCATGAAGAAGGATATCGAAATCCCCAAAAAAGGGAAGACAAGAGAACAGCAGTCACCAATGATGTAAAAATTGGAAATGATCCTGGAAGAAGACTCTAGGAAGAAAAATTAAAGACTTGAAGAGATTCTACAAGTGTGACAATAATGTTAATCGTAAGATCAGAAGGCTTACAGAAGCTTACAACAAGTTAGTCGATAACGCAAGCGTAAAGAGAAAAGAAACTGTACTCCCAAAAATTGCGACAAAGACGACATAAGCGAAAAAGATTCTAATCAGCATCCTTGTATATATTTAAGATTACTACCAAAAGGAAGAGGGATACTACACCGAATAGCTCAGCGCCCTCGTCTTTGCCGTCCAAACAACTCCTACCATCCAAAAAGAGAAAACCATCGACCAACCATCGGAAGAAAGTAGGAAAACTACACCTGGCTGGATTGAACACTATCGGAGAAAAAAAAATCTGCCATCGGATGGGTTAGTCTTAAAAACAAAGGGAAGCTTGCATATGCAAAGATGCTCCGAAAAATCAAAAGCGATCCCGAATTAAAAGAACTTGGAGAAAATGTTACCCGCTTATCGTGCTAACTCACAAGCTACACAAATTGAGAATAAGGTAAAAGTGCCCTAGTTGAACAAGCACAACACAAGTTGTGTTGAGATAGTTTTAAGTGAAAGTACAATACAATCTATAAACGAAATATGGAAAAAATCGGTCGGCGTACTTGTGAAAACTTCCCCAATAAATTTTGTTATGTGTGTGGCCGATATATGGTACTTTAAAGGCCCAAGGAAGGCGTGTAACTGAAAAAGTAAAGCAGGCTTATCAACTTTATTTTAATCGTTCTATAAAAAAAAAGACAAACAATGCATTCCGAAATTGTTCTGTATCTCGTGTTATATTGCGCTTATCGAATGGTTTGCTATTCCCTTTAACTAAAGTCAAAGGGTTTTCAAAAAAAAATTAAAAACAAAATAGAATACCCTAACGTAGATTCTGCTGTCCATGAGTATACCTCATAGTCAAGAATTTCCTGTGCCCACCCCAAGAACATAAGAACCATGTGCAAAGTCAAGTGATGCGGATGAACGTGAAGAAAATTATGCGCTAGAGAAGGAAATATCCAAATATGTACCTCCCAGACGTTCATTGAAGGAACCAGACATGATTCAGCAGCAAGAGTTGAATTATTTGTTCCGTGACTTAAATTTATCCATCAGACAGTCTGAAATTCTCGGTTCTAGACTACAAGAATGGAATATGTTATCACCAGAAACTAAGATACCTTTACCAAGGAAAACGAACAAACATTTAGCTGCCTTCTTCACACAGAATGAATCCAAATGCTAGTGTAACTACATTAACGGATTGATGAATGAATTACGGATCACTTACAGAACAAATGATTGGCGTCTCTTTATTGATGGATCTAAAACGTTTATTCTAAATAATGGGAGCAAATATCGATATATACCTGTAGCATATTCAATCACTTTAAAAGAAACATACGATACTACGCAATTTATATTAAACTTAATAAAGAATAGAGACTCAAGTTGGAAAGTTTGTGCTGACTTAAAAGTGTTAGCCTTGTTACCAGGATTACGGAGTGGATTTACAAAGTATTGCTTCTTTTTGTATATGTGGGACAGTCGAGCTGCAGAGAAACACTACTTGGTTAAGGATTCGCCGATGCCACAAAATGTTCTTCTTCCACCTTTACACATAAAGCTGGGTTTAATAAAGAATTTCGTAAAAGCTATGGACAAAACTGGTGAAGTATTTTTACATTTAAAATCTGTATTCCCTAAATTAAGTGATGCTTAACTTAAAGATGGTATATTTGTTGGACCGCAAATACAAAAGCTTATGAACGATATCAATTTTGACCTTAAACTAAACACAAATGAAATAGCAGATGGGACATCATTTAAAGCTGTAATAAACGGGTTTTTAGAAAATCATCGAGCCGACAATTCTAAAATGTTAGTCGCAAAGTTGTTAAAAACTTACGAGTATAAGGATTTAAGCTGCAGAATTTCATTGAAAATACAATTCTTGCATTCGCATTTTGATTTTTTTTCCACAAAAAACCTTGGAGCGGTGAGTGACGAATAAGGAGAACATAGGACATAAAGAAGATCGAAGAACGTAATCCAGGTCAGTGGGGTGTTAGGGGATTACTGTTGGTGTTTAATGCGAGAAGATTTAACAAGTCACAAACGTAAAAGCTGAATCACAAAATACATGTTTTATAATTGTTAATTGTTGTTCTTGTTTTATTTCAAACATATTTATAACTGAAGTATTTTTTCCTGAACTTTGTATGTAAAATTCTTAGAGCAATTATTTTTAAAACAAGCATGTTTATTGTGAGTAAAAGAAATATTGTTGAAAATCTAGTATTAAGTCCATGAGGATTCCGGCGAATGATACTCTGGAAGAGGATTCGAAGTTTGTTTGTAAAACCGTCCAGCCGTTTGTTGAGACCTAATAATAAAAATTTGAATTTATAAAGTTTTTTAAAAAATAGTAGTTTTTCTTCTGAATATAAACCATCGGACAAATCGGGAAGACATTTTTTATAGTCGAAAGGTCGCAAAAACTATTGCGATTAAACAATAATAAATAAGAATTACAAATATTTATATTTTAGAATAAATTAAATGAGTTCACTTTTTTGAATTTTTAAACGTTTTGTCACTTCTAATTTTGAATGTATTTTGATATTAATTCTCATTGCTATGTCCTTAAATAGAATTCCCAACTGATAAAGAAATACCTTATTTTACTAATATACACAAAACAAAAATTGTAACTTGTCACGCAGTGTTATTGGTACTATTATTAAAAAAGAGTAAAAAAGAGATTTTGGGACCAAATTTTCCCGTCAACCGTCAACAATTCGGTGCGGGGTCTACTCTTATGGCAGCCTTCAGTACTTATTTCGTATTCCAGTATGTACAATAGGAAGAATTGTGAAAGAAGTCTGCCCAGCAATTTTCAACAGTTTAAATGATAAATATTTGAAGGTAAAAACAAAAAAAAGAATTATTATTCATATTAAAATAAACAAAATGCATAATTCAAGAAATATAATATGTGAATTTTTAAAAATTATCAAATTCGACATAATCTCCTGCAGTTTGAGAAATAATCGATTGTCCTTGTGATAAGTTTACTATATGTTCGAAAAGTTAAATTGATCTCCAGAAACAGATAAAGAATTATCATTTGTTAGCAAAGATGTACGAGTAGAGTATTGTGAAAATGAGTCGTCTTTATTAGCTACACGTACTACAGACTTACGAATATCACTTTCAAGCTTTCGTTTATTGACGTCAACCCGTAAACTGCGTAATTCTTGAGCAACATACGCTCAGTAGTAATGGTAGTAGACCCATCAATTTTTTCCTGACAATCCTTTTCCTTAGTCTGAAAAAAGAACAGTCATATCAAATAAATTTATGTTTATCTACCTATAGATTAGGTTAGGTAAGGTGGCTGTATTGGCAAGAGTCGGGACACACTTAGACCAAGAGTAGGTCCATTATGATGCGACATTTAAGAAGACCGGAGGAAATCACCGAGTACTCGGGAAGCTTACCTATCTCAGACGAGTTGTGGCTGAGATTTAATTGTACCAGAAATGGCTCAGTAGAGTGACTGACTCAGTCGACCCTGACTATCGAGATGGACCGCTACGAGAGGGGGTGCAAACAAGTATTGGGGATGATTGTGGAAGCTGTTATTATAATTATAAAGAATTCCATGGCATCGTTTTGATGGCAGTTGTTGATGCCAACTACAAGTTTATATATATCGATGTTGGATGGAATGGACACATCTCTGATGGAGGAGTATTTTTTAATACTCCTTTGCACGACGGATTAATATAAAACACCATTATTTTGCCTGATCAAAACCCACTTTCCGGTAGAAATCCCGTACTGTTTTGTGGCTGATGATGCTTTTGCAATGATTAACTTTATTTTAAAGCCATATCCGTTTCGTAACTATCCGTTGAGTAGAGCACGAAGAATAGTTCAAAACGTATTTGGAATCATTGCCAACTGTTCTAGGGTACTCAGAAAACCAATAAATCTTAATCCTGACGGAGTAAAAGCTGTGGTTATGGCTATCTTTACCGTTCATAATTTTTTGCTATCGAAAAATCAGCCTTATTGCTTAAACATGGGAATGGTTGATTTCGAATATACAGAAACTCACGATTTATGGAATGGCAGCTGGCAATTAGAGACGAAATTGGAAAATAATTTTTTTGATCTTGAAAATGGAACAAGGCACAACTACAATATAATGATTGGGACGAATTCAAAAATTGCTTTAAGACCCCACAATGTGAAGTTCCATGTCAGTACAGACACGTCACAGTTGGGTACATATTATAGAAGCGAAACATAGTGAAAAACTACTTCCGACAGAGAGTGTTACTATACCAAACAGACGGTGGTTTGATGGAGTACACGGTCACAGGAGGAGTACCCCAAGGTCCTAGGGCCAGTACTATGGAGTACAATGTGCGATGGCATTCTTCGTCTTGATCTACCAGGCGCAGCTAAAATCGTATGTTTTGCGGACGACATCGCTCTCGTCGTAACAGCAACACTTTCAGAAGAAGTTGTTCAACTAGACAACAACACAATTTCAATTGTACGCCTACAGCTGGCACCATCTGGTCTCACACTAGCTATTCAGCTACTAATCAGGACAAAAGCTATGAATCAAAGCAGCGAATAGGTTTTGTGCAGTCAGAGTGATCAGCTCATTCCGTACAATGTCGGGCGAGGTGGCGTGCGTTATCCCAAGAACGCTTCTAATTTTTACACTTGCAGAAGAGCAGCAGGGTAGGTTCATAAAGAACAGACAAGAGGAGCTTCTCCTGCATGAAGACACCGACGCAACGGAAAGTAACAGTTTAAGACAGTGGCAACAATAGCCCGATGAACTTTTCGGCCTGTTCCGATTATGAAGGCTTGGATAAACAGCAAACATGGACAATTTAATTTCTACATAACATAACTGCTAAGGAGACATGACTGTTTCCGGTTTCGAAAATGAACACAATCATTTCCCTTGCTGTAACCATTCAAAAGCTGTAGTATTTTAAGTAACTACACATCGAAATCAGAGGTGTCTCATTTCAACGGAGTTCACAAATCTCCAGTTACCAGATTGTTCTCCTTAATTGAAACACCTTGTATATAATATATCACTCGGTCTATATAGATACTCCAGATGTCGTATGTGACTTTAATACTTTGTGATGTAAGCCGAATAACTAAAACTATTATACATACATAATACATACGAAATACATACTCAGTATTCTAACAGAAAAGTTGAATCTTGTTTGAAAGTTGAATTCAAAAATGCGAAAGAGGTTTGCCAGCCAGAGTAAGAGACTCAAGAACTTCCTTAATAAACAGAAAGCTTGCTTAAGATTTGAAGTTTATGTCACAACAGCGGCTTGACTTAGTGCGACTTAATGGCTACACAAATCGTAAAAGTCGTGTCCTTCGAAGTGGCTCTAACAATTTCTGTTTACATAAATACACGTACAGAGTTCAAAAATAAAGTTTTCAGAATTAACTTTTGAGTGTTTTACTATTTTCTAGCTCGTAGCTAGGCCATTGGCAGTAGACTTCTCCTTTTTATCAGAAATAATACTCGTTTTTCCCATTCTCATTATCTAAAGTTCCATTGAATCGAAAGTTGGTCCACCAGATATAAAAAATATGGTACAGCACCGGATACCCCCATTTAATAATCTTGTTAACTTCAACAACCATCTCTTCATTAAAATAGAGTATCGTCCTCATATAAAAAATATAAAAATAAATTTCGGGGAACTTTATACGTGCGTATTTATTAGTGGACCTCTAGAGCCAGATCCTACTCGAGATTCAAGAAGATTACACGTACTCTGAGATGACTTTTTTTTAAAGCAAAGTGTGCTCTTTTCTCTTATAGCAGATATGTGATGTTGGCTGATGATTAATAGCTCGAAATGAACTCCTTGTGCGATACATGCCCACAAGCCAGTAGAACAAATTATGAAAGAGTCGAGAAGGAATGCCACAAAGCCAAAACTAAACGCACAAAGTTTCATCTTTGTCTTTTTCTCATGATTCAAAGCCGACCATTCTAAGTCGGTAAGTCTGTAACCTACCATATAGCACGCTGACTCCAACTCCGACTACGACGTTTAATTTTTATGCGAATAAAAATAATAATGATGGTTTCGGGATGAAAGGAGGAAACGGCAACAGCAACATGTGGCCAATTCGCCTCAGAACACAGACGAAGATCACTATTGAGATTCGTATGGTATGGTTTGGTTTGGTTTGGTTAAAGGGTGCAGATCTTACCTACATGGCACTACATGTTGCCAGCTCTCAGCCCGCAGCCGCCAGATCTCAGCTCACAGGCAATTTGATATTAGCTCCTTTCGCGGCTGTTAACTGCGGTAGAGGAAGATGTATAAATACATTCCGACGAACAAAACAGAATAATTGCACCGGCACGAATTTTATCAGTGAACATCACAGCATACTGTGAACTGAGTCATCTCATGTATACAAGTCAAGTATTTTCTTTACCTGTTTCCAACTCCCCCTCGTCAGCCATTCAGACATTCGCGGGGAATAGAGTGGGAGATGAAGAAAAAGAAGATCTTGAAGGTGGTTTCCGTACAAGAAATGTACGGTAAAGATATGACCTATAGCGTTGGAAACGCCAAGGCGTTGTTAAGCCACTTTGCCCGCCTGCCTGATCTCATGATAATATGAACTTTGTCTTTCTCTTTAACCATTTAGCCATTCTATTCCTTTCCTATACCAACCGACCATCCAACCAACCATTCAAACAATCGCAATAAACAAGCGCTAAGCCCTTGGAATTCTAATCAAAAGGGAAATGTTAAATAGACCGAGAATCTACGAGTATATGCAAGTACACCTACACATATGTACGAGTACGTTTCGGTAAAAGATACACCTTTTCGCTTAAATGATTCTCACCAAGTTAAGTTTGTAATTAACAAGCGGAAAAAAATGGAGGAAAATGAAACGTTCGGCGTTACAAGCTGTGCATGATGAATGATCACTTAAGGTTATCAAATGAAACACGACTCACGATCGACTTAAATAAAGAACCTTGGCATTAAATCAACTATTATTTCAATAAGACCGTTCATTTAAAAAGAATCGATGATTGCTTAGTACGAATAATGTCGTTTCGGATACGCTTTTGTTGAATATATCTTTAAGATGTTGAGATGGAGGTAGTAAAATTTGCTTTATTATGTCTGTTATCTATGATAGATACTAAAAATGCTCACAAGTTTTAATTGTATTTGACCATCAAGCGCTAGCATTTTTAAAATGTTAACTGAGTATGGTTAGAATACTTTATTAGACAGATTCACGGGTAAGGCGTCCTATTTAACTATAGTTACGCATGTACTTTATAATATAATCAAATAAGAAAGGCTTTTACAACATCGATACCAACTGCGTACTCTAAGTGCCCAAAACAAAAATCACTGTATCACTGTCATGGGAAACTTAAAAGTTATTTTCTACAATACCTCTTACAGCCTTCTTTCTTAGTCTCCTTAGATCATTAGCATTCGGTTTCCAGTTTGTCACCTTCAGTTTTTTTTCTTTCCCATTTATTCAGTGAGCCGCAGATTCGACCTACCTTCTCTTCCCTAAAGTTTTGTAGCAGGGAATGTGATTTGACTCAAATATAGCGTCCCTGACAATTTGCTCAAAGTAGCTGAGCTAGTTTAGCTTTTTCATTTTAACTTTTTGGACGAAATCCATATTTTGATACAAAGATTGAGATCGCTGCTGCGCGTATACTCCATTCAATCTTCTCGGACACAGGTCTTCAAAAACAATCAAATATCTTTCATTTGAAGAACCATAGTATAAGATCCGCAATTCTGCTTCTTGTCGAACACTCGATATCCTGCGAAGGAGAGTGCGAAGGATATTCTTGAACCTCTTAACTATTCGTACTTCAAAACTATGGCTGGTTTCATGGTTAGTTATCTAGCAATGAAGTTTTGCTCGAGATGATGAGGAACTATTGTAATTGTTTGTTTGAGAACAGCACACATTTTGTTTTGTACTCATTCATTTCAGACCTACTGTTTTCACCTATCTTCACCCAATACTTGTTTCGGCACTGAATTGAAAAAGTCACACAATAGCGCATCTACGAGTACTTAACAAATCTGCTGCTTGCACGAAATTCCCTTCCGAGATGTCACTCCCACACTTTGATTCAAATTCTAAACCACTTCTAGACGACATAACAAGGCGCGGTTTACTGCAATCAGTTCCGTATTGAGTCAGCATTAAAAAAGTGAAATGAAAAAAAAATAGATTTTGGTGTCAATTTGAAGGTCCTTACCCCTTAAGCAAAGACTTAATTGTTCCAAATGTTGCCCTAAAAATCAAAAGTGTTTTTTTTTTCTTTTTTTTATTGTAGAAAAACTTAAGATTTTGATTTTATCATAATTTTTGTGGAAAGATATCTTATTAACCCCGAATGTTTGCAACTTTAAAACGTGTTAATAGTATTTACAAAGCAAAAAAACTCAAATCATTTCATTTCGAGCCAGTGACCCAGCTTTTTGAAGCAAGTAAAATATTAAATTAAAACGTGTTAAAAATATTGATTGCACATAATTTTCCCATCAAACCTTACTATATATCATGTCAAGGTGCAAGTCATTGCTTTGTATACCACCTTGATCAAAAAGTTCCACACCATCGTGTGCTGCTCCTATTATTCCGATTTTAGTTCTGTTTTTTTTTTGTTGAGTTGGTAAATCTGTTGTTGACATTCCCTCTAAATCTTAGCCTCATAGCTTGACATTTGCAAAAGTTACGTAGCCAAGAGTACATCTATCTCTAAATGTGTTGGCGATTATCAGTCGTTCGCAGATCTCCGCAGAGAATAGATGTGTCTCGGCTTAGTGAAAAAATACTAATTCAGTTTTATTTATAAAGACAATTAGGCGCATTAATTGACAGTTGACTCGGTAGCCAGGCGGTTAGCGACGTCGGTCAGTGTGTTCGGCCGACGAATCGTGGCTTCGAATCCCCTGTTAGTGACACTTTTTTTATATATATATATTTTTTTTTTGTTTTGTTAAATAAAACAGTTTATTCTAACTGTAAATACGTGTTCAACATCACGCGATGGAGTGTGGAGAGCGGCCCGCTATGCAAATAGCGGGATCTGCTGAGAAATCGGGTGAGGCATCAAGTGGTTCAAGCCAAACGCCAGCAGTCTCAGAACCAAAGACTAAGAGAAGGAGGAAACAAGGGAAAATCCCCAACTCGGTACAACGTCCCAACGTGCTGGGCGGAGTGGGGGATGGGGCGCTTTTAACGCCATCTCCAGCAGCAAATAAACGGCAAATTACTGACGACAACCCAAATGTCTCAGATGGTGGTGAAAGCCACTATCTGAGAGAGAACACCTTCGCTTCCTTGGCTGCAACCGAATGGGAAGACGAAGAGGAAGAAATGCAGTCTCTAAATAGCAGCATCAAAATGATGCAACAAAGAGTTCTTGCTTTAAAGGAACTGCAAATGCTTAGAAGGAAGAGGGAAGAGAACGAGCATTCCCTACAACAACAGCAGACGCAGCTAGATCAAAAACACAAAACAAAAACAATAACACAAGTGATAGAGCAACAACAAAAAATACTTATTAAACACCAGCAACAACAACAAGTGCAGCCACAACAAGTGCAACGGCAAAAACAGCAGCTACAAAAACAGCAGCAGCTACAAAGACAGCAGCAGCCACAACAACAGCAGCAGAAACAACAACAACAGCAACAAAAACAACAAAGGGTTCCACCTATAAACACATTTAAGATGGAGCTGAAGGAAACAATAGAACTATGTAAGTTGGCCATAGGCAATAATTTTTATATTAAAAGACTTAGCTTAGATAGACACGCGATCCACTGTAACACAGTGGAGCGCTATTACACAATTAAAAAATTACTGAAGGATTCGACGACGGAGTTCTTTTCCTACACCCCGAAAGGGGATAAGCTGCAAACAATGTTGCTGAGGGGATTAGAATCGTCGACTGATCCGGAGGAGCTCCTTGCACTGCTGAAAGAGAAGAAGTGCGAAGGGCTCCAATTCGTGGGGATTAAGCCATTCACCACAGCCAGAGCCAAAAGGGAGAAGCGGCAACTGCCGATTTTCCTGGTCCAACTAAGTCCCACCAGCAATCTGGATGGTCTAAGGAGTATTAAAGTCCTAGACTACCAGGTTGTACATTGGGAGAAATTAAAGAGGAGCGAAAACATTCTACAATGTGTTCGCTGCCAAAGGTTCGGGCACGCCGCGTCGAACTGCGAAATGCAGCCTCGATGCGTGAAGTGCGGAAAGAACCACAAGTCCGAGGAATGCCCTCTGGGTAAGGACGGAGCGTCTGAAAAAAGCCAACTCTCTTGTGCTTTATGTAGGAACATGGGACACACCGCAAATTATCGGGGTTGTCCCAAATTCCAGTACATCAAAAGAATAAATCTGGCCCGGCAGCAGAAAGTGGAAGTTAAACGTCCACCCGTGCATTTGCAAACTCCAGCCGTTACTCCCCATATTACCTACGCCCAAATGGCGGCAAGTAGGGGAAATACGGTACAGCAAGCGAAGGTTGCTTCTCAGGCCCCAGCGCCCAGAGCACCTGAACCAGTACCTGACATGCTAGCTATTTTGCTCTCTATCCAAGGGCAGATGGCTCAGCTACAACGTCATTTAACTGAACAGACCGCGCGGGTGGATCAAGTATACGCACTGCTGCCTGGCCTAACGCACCTTTTGCCGTAATGGGTACGTACGTGGCGGAGCAAACCCTGAAGGTCCTTGCTGTGAATGTGAATTCACTGATCAGGCTCGAACGACGAGCCGCACTATTTAAGTTGCTTAAAGACCAAGCCCCTGATGTGCTCTTGGTTAGCGAAACTAAGCTCACCAAGAGACACAAAATGAGGCACAGAAGATACAAAATAGTACGGAGAAACCGACCCAACTCCATTCAGGGAGGAGGCGTTGCGATTTTCGTACGAAAAGGTATTCGTTTTAAAAGAGTATACAGTCGTGTAGTACGTAGGTTTCAGGTGCTGGAAGCATGCATCGTGTATATCCCTCTACGTAGTGGAAAGCGGTTGTACATGGTGTCTGTCTATGCACCTAAGGCTACTCAATCCACCTTATTTATCTCAGAGCTCGAGACACTTTTTCAATTCCTGAGGCTGGAATTGGAAGACAACTATTTTATTATCGGCGGAGATTTCAATGCCAAACATAGTGATTGGGGAAATAATACACCAAATACTAGAGGGAACCTACTATTTAATTGGTGGGGTCAGCACAGCGTGATGTATCGACTCGGGCTTAAGGCGACGGATAGTCCGTCGTTTCCCAGACACGGGTCCTATTTGGATCTTCTGCTATTCGACTCACGAATACAACTGACATGCACAAACCAACAAACTACAAACTGTCTACGCACTTTCGTGTATGACAGTGACCATTGCGGTATCAGCACCGAAATAACTGTTCCAAACGAAATTGCGGAATTGGATGAGTTTGTCCAAAGGCATTCCTACAATTATAGTAGGGTACGTTGGACAAACTTCACCAGAACACTGACTAGAGCACTCTCCTCGAATTCGCTCTACCCACCGTCCAACAGAAATCTATCAAACGAGGAGATTGACAGGTATCTGAGACTAATGGACGAGACAATCAAACGAACAATGGACAAAACGATACCTCGGTACCAACGCACTGACGAAGAAGACTTATTCCGCAACGCAACTATTGACGCACTGCACCGACATAAAAGTAGACTTCTGACAAGACTTAAAAACTTGTACAGACAGTTTACTGACAGACATAACCCGGAGATCATGACACTGAAGTCGTCGATTAAAAACCTCCAAACATTAATAACTGAAAATTACAGAGCATCTGTAAGTTTGTATTGGAACAACAAAATTCGGGCTGTAAACACCAGCAACCCGAATATGTTCCCGCAAATAAATAAAATATTTCGGAGAAATAATCAGAACGACCTTCCATGTCTTAAAATCGCCCGAACGACGAACAACGAACAAATACTGTTAGCAGCGGGTATAGATCCAAATGAGGCTGTTGATGATGACAACTTCTTTGTGATCGAGGATCCGCAGGAGCAGGTAGAGGCTATAGGAGCGACTTTCCAGGAAGTGTACAAGGCGGATGTTATCATTGGCCCGAACCACGATCTGGGGAATCGAGTCCTTGTGCACAATTTCTACCTTCGAAATGAAATTGTGAATTGGCGATTCGAGAGCTCGGGTTTCACCCAGTTCAGTGACGAGAATATGGCAAATAATGTCATCACCAACGATAGGGTACTACCCCCGTTCATTTCGAAGGAGGAGCTCCAAACGATCTTCGAATCACTTAGAAGTAAGAAATCAGTGGGAACCGATGAAATACCGAACATTGTGCTTCGACATCTCCCTCTAGAAGCGGTGAACATTTATACCACCCTGTTTAATAATGCAATGAATAATGCACATTATCCAGCGCATTGGAAAACTGCGGTGGTACATCCCATCCCCAAAAGGGATAAAGACACTTCCAATCCGGCGAATCTCCGATCGATCAGTCTTCTTCCAAACATCAGTAAGGTGTTCGAGAAGGTGATCAATAGAGTCCTGACTAAGTGGGTTGAGGACAAACATATAGTTCCGGATAATCAATTCGGTTTCAAAGCGGGGCATGATATCATTCATGCTGCGTCGAAACTGGTTTCTGATATCCAATGGAACAAAGCCAAGAACCAGTGCACTGGTGCCTGCCTGATTGACTTGGAGAAAGCCTTCGATACCGTATGGTTAGAAGGACTCTTTTTCAAGCTGGACAGGTTGGGCATTAGTAAACCACTGCTGTATATTCTTTTCGATATGCTCTCCAATAGACAGTTCATCGTGAAGAATGGCGATGTGACTTCTGCTGGAACATTTAACATTAAAAACGGTCTCCAACAAGGTGCGGTAAATTCGCCGATCCTGTTCAACATTTATACGAGTGATCTGATAGGTTCACTTCACCATGCCATAGCGTATGCAGACGACATAATCGCGTACAGATCGGGTCCAAAGATTGAGGTCATTAATATACTTTTGCAACGTGACTTCGACAAAATTAAGCGATATTGCGATGACTGGAAGTTGAAAATCAACTTTCAGAAGTCGGAAACCATTCTGTTTAGGACGCCTTTGTCTGGGGCCTCTAGGGATACCAGAAAGAATTGGCGAAAGTTCTCGATCGTGGGGCAGCACGGACAGCCACTTGCTTGTCGAAATGTAGTCAGATACCTTGGGATCTGGCTAGATCAATTTCTGTATTTTAACAAACATATAGATGTTGCTCTGGCCAGAGCCAAAGGTGCTTTTGCCCTTACAAAGAGACTGTTTTATAACAGCCAACTCGATGCGAGGGTGAAGGTAATCTGCTACATGGCCCTTATCAGGCCCATGCTTGTATTTGGATGTCCCGTGTGGTTCAACGTGAGAGCAAGTTTATTGGAAAAGATTCGGGTGTTTGAGAGGGCTTGTCTTAGGACTTGTCTTCGCTTATACAGAACACCAGAGTCTCAGTACATCAAATTCTATCCCAATGAGGTCTTGTATAACAGGGCGAACCTAATAAGAGTGGACAATTTCGCCATTAAGTTGACTCGAAGGCACGTTGCAAGAGCAATGGCCTCATCAAACAACCTGATCTCCGGGGCTCACTACCCCAATTATATGTATCACGAGAGAGTTCGCTTTGACGGCTTTATTCCTCCAGAAGCGTTCGTCTATTTAGATAGCAAAGGTCTGATCCAGGACAGATTGGCCGTGCCGCTAATCTTCCACGTCGCTCGAACAGCTGCGGACAGGCGACTCAACTACGACAGAGACGTCGCACATGGCAGTGCGGAGCGTCTCCGGTTCAGTAGGGCGGTAGGGAGTCGCGACAAGAGGGATGTTGCTCAGCAGCACCAACAATTTTGGTGGCTTTTTGAAGGGGAGGATGCTTCGTCGTCGAACTCCTCCAGTGATAGTTAGCTTCATGTGAAGCAAGGTGGGCCAGCCTATTGTTTTTTTTTTTTTAGCCATGGCCGGCTTACATAGTTTTAGGTAGGTTTAAGTTAGATTTTAAGAAAAAAATATCTATGAAAACAAAAAAAAAATAATATAAAAAAAAAAATTAAAAAAAAAATATATATATATACATACATATATTTATATATTATGTATATATATATTATGTGTGTATATATATGTATGTATGTATGCATTAGATGTAAGTAGGTTAAGATTTATTGTTAGGTAGATTGTAGGCTTTTAGTTTTAAGTTTTATAAAAAATTAAAAAAAAAAAGTCCAGATACTAAGTTTTTTTTTGATTAAAATGTATTTTCTTAGTTGTAGTATTAATAAATGTAAAAATAAAATAAAATTAGACTGTAAGATTCGTCGAAAGACATAGTTTAAGTGTTAGGTTTAACTTAGAGTGCCCGCATGGGGCCAGTAAGTTAGAATAAGATTATTTGTAAGTTATTTAAGCTAATTTTTAAGCATTTTTTTGTCTAGCATTTAAGAGTAATCTAAGTATATAAATAAAAATGCATTTAAACTGAAAAAAAAACTGAAAAACTGTGTTGGCGATTATTTACAATTTTAGAAATGGATTTAAATTTGCAACAACGAACTTGTATTAAATTTTGCGCAAAAAACGGATTTAATGGTACGCGAATGTTGGATATGTTGGAAAAGTGTTTCGGTAACGATTCTCTAAAGAAAACGGTGACACGAGCGGCTCAAAAGTGGTCGCGGTGGTAGACCATCGACTTCGAGAACCGACGAAAACATTGATGGAGTAAAAGAAATGTTGATCAATAACCACAAATTAACCATCAGACATATAGCGAAAGACTTGAACATTGCCTATGGATCCGTCCAAGACATTTTGGTTAATGATTTGGGTTTCCGTCGTGTAACAGCAAAGTTGGTGCCAAAAGAGCTGAATTTCATGCAAAAAAGAGACCGTGTTGATGTCGCAAAAGAGATGATTTGCGAGGCTGAACCCTATCCCACATTCATCAAAAGGATCATTACTGGAGACGAGACGTGGGTTTATGAGTATTACACGAAATCCAGACATCAGGCAAATGAATGGCGTTCACCAAATGAGCCGAGACCAAAAAAACTACGTCGTTTTCAGTCAAAAAAGAAGGCAATGCTCACGGTTTTCAGGGATTACAACGGTGTAGTGCTTAATGAATTTTTGCCAGAAGACGATACAGTAAACAAGGAGTATTATTTGGGCATTATGAGACGTTTGCGTGAAGCAATTCGCCGAAAGAGAACAGAATTGGGGGCAGAAAACTCGTGGATTTTGCGCAATGATAACGCACCGTCGCACAGTGCCATCATTATTCGTAATTTTTTGACGAAAAATGCAACAAATACGATCCAACAGCCACCGAATTCACCTGATTTGGCTATCTGTGACTTCTTTCTGTTCGAGTTCGAGTTAAAAAACCACTACGACATACCGAAAACCGAATATAAAAAATGTTTCGAGGATTAGATCAAGCGCTGGCATAAGCGTGTTGCAGTACATGGAGATTACTTTGAAGGGGATAAATAGATTTAGATGTATTTTTAATTTTCTGAATAAATTCCGGGAACGTTTTGATCAAGGTGGTATGTAGTTAATGTGTGCCCGTTGAAATAAAAAAATTCGAACACTTTCTACTACTGGTTATTATAAAATTTCACTTGATGGCGTACGTAGTTCGACTGACTGTACCTGTAACACTGCCGGATAGTTGTCTCGTTTGTTTCTCTCTCTCTGTTTTTTTTTATTTTTTTGTTTTTTTCTTGGTTGCGCCAATGGATGTGGTAATCTTCAGAGATGCGGTAGCCCGTGCCATCAACATGCAACACCCGAGTGTTCGATTTCAGGAGTGCGCCTACGTACTAATCCACTCCCCTACGACCTTCAACCACTCTCCCCGCGGAACTGCCGTTAGGTATTACTTCGCGGGGCTGGTAAGCAATTATGCTTTATTCTACGAGGCCGCCTCTTGAGCTCTTCTTAGGGCTTCTGCTCTTCGCAGCGCGTGCTGCACGCGCACTATAAATGAACAGATCTCCATCCACTTGTCCTCTGACTGCGTCATGTGACTTATGAGATGTTCTGGACTTGACAGATTTACTCTTTCTTCTGCAAAGCGTCTGCAGTAGAACACTGCATACAACGCATCCTCTTCCTCATTTTAGCATTCTGCATACTGGGGCGAACTATCGTGTCCAAATCTATGGAGGTATTTCCGGTAACCGCAGTGCCCAGACAGGAACTGTGTGATGTGGTAGTAATAGTCCCCCATGATCTCTTTGTCCATGTTTCTATGATGCGAATGAGCTTGTATGTCCACCTGCCTTTTGTGGAGTAGTCCCACCTGGTTTGCCACAGCATTGCGGATGCTGCCTTTTCTTCTTCCTTAACCCTCTTTGCCTCTTGCCGGTTCGATGGTCGCCTAAGTAACACCCTCTTCATCTCATCTGCGAGGATGTCTATTGGGATCATTCCAGCTAAAACGCAGGCTGCATCATCGGAGATTGTACGGAATCCACTGATCACTCTGATTGCACAGAGCCTGTGACCTGATAATAACTCTCACCTACACCCATTTGTCGCCAGTGCACCCGCCCATATAGGAGCAGCGTATAGAAGTACCGAGCTGACTACTCTGGTCAGCAAGATCCTTCGGGCGTGTCCAGGTCCGCCGATGTTCTGTAGCATTCGGGAGAGTGCCGCCTGCATCATCTATGCTTTCTTGGTAGCGTTCTCGACGGTGTTTTGAAGCGCAGCCGATTGTCGATCATGACTCCAAAGTACCTTAGGAATATTTTGGATCTAATTGTTTGGTTTCCGACGCGGAAATTCGCGTATTCCACCGCCTTGCGAATTGTTATTAGGACAGCTTCAGTCTTGTGTGCAGCTACTTCCAGACCCGTAGACTCCAGCCATTCCTTTATCTTTACAACTGCCTCGTCTGTGGCAGAATCCACCTCGTGAATGTGCTTGACTACTCTAACCACTGCTATGTCGTCAGCGAAGCCAATAACCTTGACTCCCTCAGACATGGTTAGTCGCAGAACTCCGTCGTACATAATATTCCATAGGAGAGGTCCAAGGACCGACCCTTGCGGGACTCCCGCGGAAACACTGTAGGGATTAGCGCCATCATCCGTATGATACTTTAACCTCCTGTTACTGAAGTAGCCCGTGACTATCCTCAGGAGGTAGTACGGTGTATCCATCCTGGCCAAGGATCTCCTAATAAACGACCAGCTCGCCGAGTTGAACGCGTTTTTAATGTCGAGCGTTACTACTGCGCAGTATCTTTTTGCCCCCCATTTCCATCTTTTCCATTGTATTGCTTTAGTTGCTGTATCTACTACCGCCTTTATTGCACCGATGGTAGAACCAGATTTTCTGAAGCCGTACTGGTGGTCTGACAGCGCTCCGTTTTCCTCCGCCACCGCCAGCAGTCTGTTACATAGATACAATAGACATATTGGGCGATACGATGATGGTTCTCCGGGTGGCTTATTGCCCTTTGGAAGCAGCACTAGATTTTGCAGCTTCCATGGCGTAGGGAATATCCCTTCCTCTAGACACCTTTGCATCGTCACTAAGTCTCGTCTTAATAGCCATCTTTAATGCCTTATTCGGGATGCCATCCGGTCCGGGTGCTTTGGTGTCTCAAATTTTTTTTTCATGCAGCAAAAAGTTCTTCCGAAATGATGGCCATCTTCCACATTGATCCCCTTGTGATGGTGACCATAGTAGTTGGTCTATTCCGGAATAGATGCTCTACTATAGTCCTTAGCATTGCAGGGCAGGTTAGTTGTGGGAACCTGTTGCTTTTGAGCTTCTTCATCTCCACTCTATACGCTAAGCCCCAGGTGTCTAGGTTTGCCTCCTCGCAGAGCTGTCTAAAACTCCTTGACTTACTCTCTTTAATTGCACTTTGCAGTTCCCGTCTCGCCAGTTTAAAGTTGGTTAACCGTTCTTGGAAATCTTGCCTTCCTCTGGATCTCTGAGATCTCCGTCGTGTTGTAGGCGCTTCGCCCTAAGCCGTTTAATCTCGTCGGTCCACCAGTAGCAGGGCTTGCCTTTTTTACTGACATTGATGCGTCTGACACTGCAGTAATGGTCTGGATTAGCTGATGCGAAAGGGCTTCAGCCGATCCATTGTTCGTTGTGGCGCTGGTGTTTAGCATTTCCTTGAACATATCTTTGTCAAGCAGCGTGTCCTTCCACTTTGGCCCTGTTAGGGTGGGGCACAGTCTGCGTTTCTCTTTGCCGACATTAAATAAGATAGCGTGGTGATCACTATGGGTATATTCTTCATTGACTCGCCATTTGGTTTTCCGCAGGAGTGAGTTGCTCATGTATGAGATGTCGATGATTGACCCTCTGCCTGCCTTTCGTACCGTATCCGTTATATCCATTTCTGCGAAGGATTCGAGGAGAACTCTCCCTCTTACGTCTGTGGTTTTACTTCCCCAATCAGTAGCCCAGGCGTTGAAATCCCCAGCAATAATAACTGGGTGTTTTCCTCGTGCGTCAGCTACAATGTCGTCCAACAGCTTCATATAATCCGCCAATGATAGACAGGGGGGCGCATAGCAACTATAAAAATGTACACCATTTATCTTAGCAGATAGAAGTGGTCTCTCCGGTGGCCGACTGACTTCAGGGCATGGTTCCCACAGGTCCATATTGCAGCCTTTTTTGTGTTGTCACCTGTCCAGCTGCTTCCGTCTATGGGTTTAAACGGTTCGCTTATTAGACCTACGTCGATTCTTTTCTCCCTTACTGTTTGCGCCAGAAGGTCCTGCGCGGCTGCGCAGTGGTTTAGATTTATCTGGACAACATTCATCATATTAATTTGGCCAGTGCCTTCTTGAGTACTGGGCACTTGCTACTACCAGCCACGTGTCCAGCGTTTTCTGGCGTAACCATCTTACACCAGAAGCATAATGCGTCCTCTTTACATTCTTTGGCTATGTGACCTTCTTCTCCACAGTTTCTGCACTGCTTGGATTGGTCATGCTTGCACTGGTGCGCCGTATAGCCAAACTCCAGACACCTGAAGCATTTGGTGAGGGCCTTTCGAACGCGAATACGGCAATTTACCCAGCCGACTTTCATTTTACCGGATTCCAGTAATTTGTTCGCCATCTCTACTGGTAGGCCAACTATCGCGATCTGCGTGCCACCATAGCCCTTCCTAAGGCTGAGCACATTTCCTTCGGCAACTCCAATGTTGTACTGCGCTTTGATTGCATCGCAGATGTCACTCCTGGTGGTGACTTCTTCAAGGTCTTTGATTTCTATCGTGGATCTCTGGACTAAAGTGCGGATTTCCGCCTCTGCGCCAAGAGTTTCACCAATTTTACTCCTGAATTCTTCGATTCTGTCACCAGATTTTTCTGGGTTCTCCTAATCTTTGTAACTGCTTCACCCAGGAGTTTGGGGTCCCCCTTTACCCTGCGAAGTATTTCGGCGTATGAAAGTTCGCCCTTGCTGGCAACCACGATTGCGTCAGGTCGTGCTTTTTCGCGCGCAGGCTTGCTTGGCTTCTTTTTGGGAACCTTTACCAGGTGCTGTTGTTGCCCTTGGCCTGTTCTTTGCTCGCCATCCTAGCGGTTATTTATACATTGTCGATTTGGAGGGCTTCTTGGGATGGGCCTTGCTCTTTCCGGCATTGCTTTGTTTTTGGCGTTTCGAGCTCGGCGACTGTATAGACTCTAGCCTTCGTTTGGGCCCCGAATTCACCTTATGCCATGGGGATGTTTGGGAGGTGTTGTCTTTGCTGATAACTTCCTTGGGCTTGCAATCACGCATCTCGTTCGCCGAGAGCTCATAAAGCGATTTGATGCTTTCTACTGCGTCCCGCATTGGTTGGTGAATTGATCGCCTTTTACCATCCTCCAACATTTCCACTAGGGCTTTTATTTGTTCCCCTAATTTGTGAAACACGGAGGGCTGGTTATTTGGATCCAGCACCGTCCACGTACTTCTTTGAGGCGCCGCTTCTCCATCAGGACTCCTCTGGGGCGATGGCGGCTCTATAGCCAGAGATCTTCTCACCATCGAGCTCTTCCGAAATGGGTTCTCTCCGTTGATCTCATTCTCCTCGTTTTGTTGATGTTGTTTAGTTGGGTTTATTTATTTTGGGTCCCCACTCAAAGCCGCTGTCAATGCTCGAGTGTGCCATGGTTATCTATGCATGGAGTGAGGCCATGCAAGGATTGACACAGACCCTTAAGGGGCTATGTGCCAGAGCCGAATCGGTGCTAACCAGGAATGTTACATCTGGACCAACACCACCAACTTAATGGCGACGAAACATTGAACGTACTTTGAGACCTGCCAAGGTTTTAACGGAACGGGGGCGTTCACAGCATTAGCCTGAAAGCCATTTCAACAGGATTTTGCTCCTGCTTACTCAGGTAACAGAATACTGCAAACGTCAGCCCATATGTCAGTCATTCTAAAAGTTTGATTAAAGTATACCATAATTACGACCTTACTGGGCTCAGTCGTAATGTCTTAAATGCAGTGATGGAGTCGAAGTGTCCACTGGTAAGTACCAGTGGAGCTATGGTTTGCCACGGTGCCACCTCTTTACCCGAGAGCTAGGAGATGGGTTAGCACATAGTTGAAGACGGTGCCGACTCGTCTTGTCGCAGAAAGTTCTTAGGGGTTCCTGTGGCCTTTTCAGCCGCGCCCTTCTTTTCTGCCGCTCTTGGTCGGGGACTATTTATTTGTTATTCGCAGCTAACCTGCATATCTGCAGGCCGATCACCATCCGTCACCTGTGTGGCCGCCACATATGTATCTCCCCGTCTTAGTAAAAAATGAAATTGAAGAAAGTTGTAAGAAATATCTGTTTGATTGAAAGAAGAAAAAAAAATTACAATATTTATGAATGAAAATTGGAAATTTAAAGTAAAAGGAAACTATGGTGGTATGTTGAATCGGACTGTTCTTGGGTTTCCGGTTGCAGAGGATGTGGAGGCTTCTGTTTCGCTGCGCATCATTGTATCGTCTGCTCCCTGTTGCAGGTCTTCGTCAACCATGAATGCCGGTTTCAGCCTATCAATAGAGATCGTTGTGCTTTTTCCTCTGACTAGAACCACAAAGTACTTTTCGTGTTTTTCCATCGTATGGCGTAGCGAATGACTGACGTATGTTATCATGACGAACAAAAACATGTGAAGTGTTCCGGAGGTTTTTTAAAAATGAATGTGGAGCGCTTTCCATGGTAAAACATTTCTTGAGGTTCTAGATTCTTGAAATGCGTTTGCAGGATTTGCACTAACACTGGAGATGAAGTGTTTCCGCTTGATGGACGCAGAAATTCTCCTGGTAAACGAATTGGTTCACCAACGATAAGCTCAGCAGGTGTTACTTGAAGATCCTCCTTGAATGGCGCTCGAAGTCCAAGGAGCACTATGGGAAGAGTTGAAGGCCAAGTATCAACGTTGCAAAAGAGTGCTGCTTTAAATTGTCGGTGAAAGCATTTGACTGCGTGTGATAGGGCGTCGGCATTTAGGCATTTAAACAGGTCAGATTCGAACTCTCCTTAGTCCGAGGTAATCCGCAGTGGAACACCGAATCGTGCGATCCAGAATAAAAGTAAGGTTTCAACTACAGTTTCAGTGGATCCATTTGGAAGAGGAACAGCTTCAGCAAAAAGTGTGAATCGGTCGATGATCATGAGACACTGATTGAATCCTTTGGATGGTATGAGGCTGACGAGGATGGATGTGCTCGAAGAGCTTTGAAGGTGGCTAGAAATTCGCAATGGGCGAAGTTAAGTGCCTCGTTGTTTTATTCGCTTGGCACTGTATACAGCACTTGACCCACTTTGATCCATTATGAACTTTGTTCATAGGTAGAGTGTAGAGGATCGAAAAAAATTTTTCGAATACAAAGAGTCACATATGGACGTGGTGTACCAGTGGAAATGTTGCTGTAGATTTCGGCATCATAGGTGTCTAGTTTTATGCGGCAAAGTTGAACGTTAGAGGGAAATTTTATGCGGACGTCTTGAAGTTCGGTGTCATTAACTTGCGCTTGAGCTATTTCACTCGGTGATATTGTTGGCTCGATAGCATCGACTCATGAGAGTGTATCGGCGACAGTGTTCTCGTAGCCAGAAACATGTTTGATGTCGGTGCTGAAGTGTCCGATGAAATCTAACCATCTAAATTGCCAGGAGGAAGCTCGCTCCGGTCGTTGTTTAAACGCGTGGACAAGTGGCTTATAATCAGTATAATTAAACATATGTCGACCTTCAAATATGTGGTGAAAATAACGAACAGCTTCGTAAATTTCGTTGAGTTTCCTGTCGTATGTTGAATGTTTTTGGGCCGAAGGTGATAGCTTTTGGATAAAAATGCAAGAGGTTGCCAAGCCCCGAGGCAGCGTTGCTGGAGTACTGCTCTAATGGCTTGCCCCAGAGCGTCTGTGAAGATAGACCACTCTGTGTCGACGTTCGGGTGAACTAGCAGTGTGACCGTTGCAAGAGCGTTTTTGCTATCCTTGAATGATTTCTCCAACGTAAGCGTGGACTCGATGGGTTGAAAATTTTTGATATTGGGGCCTTTAAGCTGATCGTTGCGTGGCCCGAGTATCTCAGCTACGTTCTTGATAAATTTCCAGTAAAAATTGATGGTGCCAATGAAAGCGCGGAGTTTCTTCACGTTAGTAGGCGTAGGAAAATCCAAGATGACTTTCACTTTTTCCGTCGACGCTTTTTTAGTCGACGCAAGATGTCCTCATCTCCCGATGCTACGAGCAGGTCGTCCATATATGGGAATACAAAGGAAAGATTCCGGGTCACCTCGTCGATGAACCTCTGAAACGTTTTCTCGGCGTTGCACAGGCCAAACGTCAAAAAAGGGAAATCAAGAGGGGCAAATGGCGTGATGATGGCTGTGTTTTTGATTTCGGAAGGGGTGAAGGGAATCTGGTTGAATGCCTTAATCAGGTCTATTGTGTGTGTGTGTGTAGTTGCCACATGTCCTTCATCCATCTCCATAGACAAAAGTGCATTGGGGTTAAGTCCGGAGATCTTCAAGGCCAGAGAATGACTCCAACCCCCCTATCCACGAATTTTTTGAAAAAGGACCTGGCTTTTTTTTTTTGACTTGGAAAAATGGGCGATACCTACCAGAGGTTTTTCCCTTTTCCCCTTTTATGTGACACAAAAAAAAAAAACCTTTTTCAAAAAAAAATTTATTGGATTTGCATTGCGTAATAATAAGCTTACTTTACGGTGAAAAAAATTCTAAAGCAGCTGTGAACTAGTTAATTTTATAGGGCTGTTGTAAAAGAATATCCCATTTTTTAGTTTTATAGTCTGAACAAGTTGGGTCGTATCCTGAAAACTACTTGCTTGAGATGAAATGATTTGATTTTTTTATTTGTATTTATTTTTATACGTAAACGATTCAAAGTTGCAAAAAGTGGAGGTAAATAAGATATTCCTCAAAATAGATGATTTTAAAATCAAAAATTTTGGGTAAAAAAAAACACTTTTGATCTACAACAACTTTTGACTCATTAATTTTAGGGGAACATTTGAAACAATTAAACTATAATTACATAACATTAAACTATAATTACAAGTTCATTTATAGTCCATGTGTGACCATACACGCATAAATTTGAAAGATGTTATTTTCTATAATAGTCAAAATAGGACAGCGTAAGGCTTTGCTTAAAACGTCTGCATGTCGGAGAGGATGCATTTCCGACTCCACCAACCCATACGATTTTTTACTCAGAATTAAGTCTTCAACACATTTTTCGAACACCCTGTATAGTGCTTTCTTCGATGATCATGAGAGTGATTTGAAAGAGTTATTCTTCACTTGATCTCTACGGTGTTGCCGTCAGCTTATGTTAGCAGTTGTAGGTACTAAACAAAAATTAACTCAATTCGTTGTATGTGGTTGGAAAAATCATGTGACAACAGAACGGAATGAGTGTATGCTCCTGCCAAGGCGTCTCCTGTTGTCGGTAGAATAGCTATACCTATGTTTTGGGATTTTAAGCTTTACTTCATCTTGGTCAGTTGAGTGGAAGTCTTACCTTACTTGGGCCAAGTTTAATAATTCGTCCTACCTGACACAGACTTTAAGTTACCCTTCACCCTCCGTTAAACAGCGTGCAAAAGTTGTTTTTTCATATCTTCAGTAACAGTAATTCTTTTGCTTAATTACCAAGTGCGGTTACTTGGCATGTTCTCTTTACTTCTGGTAAAAATTTTTCCTTGATATCTCGCTTTTTATATTTTTTCTTTTTTCTCCGGAGAAGCTGATTTTCTTCTCTCTAACTTTCATTGTGAAACGCTGAATCCGCTCTCGTTCTTCTATGTAACGCTGCTTCATAGGCGCGTTGTTCAGCACTCTTCTACCAGGAGTTTGGTGGTTGTAGTCAAGTGAAACCCATTGCATTAGTTGTACCATTTCTGACGGGTTTTTTGGCATCAATGCCACAGATCTTAAGCATTCAATATGGAATACACGGTCGTAAAACGATGTGGCAAGTTTTTGCGATTGCAGTCATTCAATGTAAAATCCCCCCACAGTGTTTCTCCATGGTGGTGTCTGAAATATTCGTAGATATACCGCGTCCCACATCACATCCATAATATTTCCAATAGTGGCTGCCATCTAGTATAACTATTTTCTGATGTAGACTGATTTAGCTTCACCGGTTGGTAATTGTTACAATTTATCATGTTGAATCTACTAAAATGCCCCTCCACTCATTAGGCATTCGCTCTCTTTCATAAGTTAATTTAAAAATTATACAAAATTGCGAATCATTTCAAACCTAAATGTACGATTGTCATTAATTAAGATACTTAAGTGGTCAGAAATTCCTGCTCGCCACCCAATTCAAAATGTTTGCAATGCTGTTCAGAGCTCTCTCAAACTCATTCCAAGAGTCCTCAATTCCTTCTCAGCTGTTCTTAGCCATGTCTGTTTTGAGCTTCTCCCTCTTTTTTCCCCGGTTTGATAATTAAATCAAACATCGACGGTTGTATCCAGATGATCCTTTCCATTTCTATTTTTTCTACCCACAGCCCGAAGAACCTGCAAGCTTCCACAATTCATTACTCGTAGATTGGTTCCATTTTCTCCTGATTTATCGTCTAATGACTTCTTTTTGTTCCAGTTCGTGAACTTAGAGGAGTTCAAAAAGCATATTTCTGAGGTTCAGAGCGTAATAAATCTTGAAGGAAAATACTTTGAAAAACAATAAATCATTTAAAGTAATAAATTTATGTTTGTTCTTACTTTTTTTTAAAAACTTATCGGACAACTTTTATTTCAAATCTTTCTCTAAAAATTTAATAGAGAATCCACAACTTTTCCGGTAAACTGGGCGACCCCGAGTCTTTTCTCTTACCAGATTATTTAAGCAGAGCTAAAACCAGTTAGAGAAAGTGTAGGAGAAAATGTAGTTGCAATTAAAACCCTTCACTTGATCATCAAAATGTTTAGACCGATGTAGGAAAGATACATAATAAACCATCTGAATAACAAAGAGAGGGGGGACATGTGCAAAAGAAGTCTCTCTGCTTGGTGAAATTAGTACAACCTGAGATACATTAATTCCTACTCACAGAGATGCAAAAAAAAAGGCAGCAAGGTTCAATACATCTTCATCCTGTCACCGTTTGATAAATTCTTAGTTTTGAATGTGGGTTTCACGTATCGCCATGATACAGACATAATATGATCTTAAAAAATGTTGTCCATCGGTAACAAATATCTGCTCCCAAACTAGAAAAGAAAATCGATTGTCTCTGATCGATCGATAGCACCTAAGGCCACTTTCATTGTCACTAAATCCGTGTCCTGCAGAAAAGATTAATTACCGTATCCCTCTTAAAATGTCTAAAAACTAAAATTGTGACAATGGGTCACTTAAATTTTTTTCTGCATCATAAACCTCATTCCTCATTTTTGACATGTAGTATTTCCATGCTTTAGCAGTAACCACATATCTTCCAACATTGGAATAGTTAAGATCTTGAGAAGTAGTCTGCCTTTGAATCACAAAAAAAACCAGTGGCAAATTTACTAGCGTTTTTGTCCATCAAAACATATTCGAATACCCGCGTTTTCTGTGATGTCCTCATAGTCATTTTAAAATATTTACTAAGGTCATCTCCAGAATTAGTAGTCGGTAAATCATTTTCTTACAAAGTACCTACTTAAAACTTGAAAATATTCATCTTCAGCTCAACATGTTAATCAACGAATTAAGTTTAAAACGTTTGTTCCAAATCGAACAATTGCTTGGCCCAACTTCAAAATGCGACTTACGTGTATCCGTATCCTATAGATCTAAAGATGAAGACTCCAGGAAAGTAATTAATGCAAATGTGTGAAGGTGACTTTGCCCATTTGCGTGACTACAGAATAAACATCAGGACAAGAATGTCGTCTTTTTTTGGTATTATCACGTTTTGTAGCTTCTCCTCCGACTTCGACTGACTGCCAAGATGTATGTATGTATGTACTTGAACTTGTAAACAGTGGATCACATATTGCCTTGTATGAGATTTTCTTTGTTTGCTATTCTGCAAGCTTTTTTCGCATAATACATTTAATTCAACGACAATTAAATGTTTTTTGTTTTTCAAAAGTAGATTATGTCTTGACATTTTCGTGTTGTTTCATTTAAAATATCAGATTAATGTCTGTAGGAATGACTTGAACTTACCAGTACTAATCCGTTTTTAATGACTTTTCACAATGGCCTACAATTACAAATACCGAGGGCCTAGTCAGATAATATTTTCTCTGTATCTCTCTGATCTTACGCCATCTAACCAGGCGGTCACAACTTTAGCTTCTGAATCGCATGTCATATAATATATGCATAATACGATTCATTATTTCTGTAATGCTAAATTTTGTGTTGACTTTGATTCACTTGAAAAACAATATTTCTACCAACAAATGTCTATTATTTATCCTCATTTTTAGCTTCCTTTTTCCCATTTCTGGAACATCTTTGAAGACTACAGAATTTTACAAGGAATACCACATATTCCGGTCATTTGACGGATTTAAATTCGATTTTTTAAATATGTTGGTGCAACCGTTTTTGGCATTCCAACCACCAAATTTATAGCACAATATTTGTCAAAGGTAGGTTCAGCGTTGTTTTGACATTATTTTTTTTCTTCTCTACGACTTTTATGCTATTATTATCATTGTGCTATTATTGGCCCGGGTCTACCCCGGACAACTTTATTAAGGTTATTAACAAGCCAAACTTAAAACTAGACTTAAAAACTAACAAAGATATACTTAACCTAATGGGGCGAGGAGAAATGGTGGACGGGGGAGATGTTAAGGGAGTGGCATATTGAGCAGCGCTGTTTTTATTTCTTGTTTGCTGCTATTTAGGTCAAAGACTTCGGCGTAGTTGTTCGTTATACGCAACATTCTGGATATGGGTTCAAAGTGACCGTAGTTGGTGCGGTGAGTTCGGATCAGGAAGAGTGGGACAGATCTTAGATTACGGGGATTGGGAGTGAATGCAATATTTTGCGTTATTGTCGAGCAGTCGATATTTCCAGTCAGTAACTGGTGGATAAAAAGTACATCAGCGACTTCGCGACGTTTTTTTAGGGTATGCATGCTAATTAGTTTTAGCCTATTTTCATAGGGGGGTAATCCATATGGATCGGCCCAAGGTAGACCACGAAGTGCAAAACGGATAAACCTGCGTTGGACTGCTTCTATTCTTTGAATGTGGGTTAGTTTATAGGGTGACCAAACTTGGCTGCAATATTCGAGAAGAGGCCTTACAAAAGTAATGTACAGGGACTTTGTAACGTAAGGGTTGGAAAATTCTTTTGACCAGCGTTTGATAAAGCCGAGTGAAGAGTTAGCTTTATTTATAATGCTGTCAATATGTGAGTCGAAATTCAATTCTCTATCACAAATTATACCTAGATCCCGTACTTGGGTAGTGGAAGGAATAGGCTCATCGCAGATGAAGTAGTTTCTTGGAGGGGGAGGTAGACGTTTACGGGAATAGGTTATCGCTTGGCATTTGCTGACATTAAGCTCCAAAAAGTTTTGCTTCCACCATACCGAAAACTTATTCAAGTCATCTTGCAGGCAATGGGAGTCAGAAGGCAATGAGATGACTTTGGAAATTCTCATGTCATCAGCGAAAATAGAAAGATTAGAGTTAGTTAAAATTAAATTTATATCATTAATTGTGAGGATAAAGATGATTGGACCAAGGTGACTACCCTGAGGGACACCAGATGTTGCTTTAATGGGTTCGGATATTGAAGATCTGAAGATGACCCTATATTCTCGGTCTTCTAAATAGGATTTGGTCCATGCCACAAAATGAGGGGAAAAGCCAAGTTTTTTTAGTTTAAAGATGATAAGTTGGTGAGAAATTTTATCGAATGCCTTGCTGAAATCTGTGGAAATTGAATCGACTTCATCACCGTCTTCTAAATCATGAAGAGTCCTAGAGACGAACTCTGTTAGGTTAGTGGTCGTTGATTTACCTTTCAAGAAGCCGTGCTGATTTGTGCAGATAGTTGGCCTACAGTACGGAAGCAGTTGTTGATAGACTATGCTTTCAAAAAGTTTGAGTATGCAAGAGAGTTTCGCTATGGGCCTATAATTATCGACTTCGGCTTTACATCCTTTTTTATGAATAGGGATAATGTAAGATTCCTTCCATAGGAAAGGGAAAGTACCTGTTGAGACAGACAAGTTAAATAGAGCAGCAAGAGGAGGACCGAGATGGGTAACACACTCTTTTATTACAATAGCCGGAATTCCATCAGGGCCGGACGAGAAATCATCTTTAAGTTTGGTAATGTTTTCAGATACCAAAGTTGTTGTTATATTTAGTGAAATGGCTGACGTCTCAGGATAGTTTCTCATATAGCTAAAGTAGCTAGGATCGGGTTCAGCTGTTTTCTTAGAAAAGGATTTGTTAAAATGAGAGGCAAAGAAATTTGCAATGGTTTTTGGGTCGGCAGAAGATTCACTAAGAAATTTAAGAGTAGATGGGTAGCCGTCTGACTTTCTTTTGGTATTAATAAACTGGTAGAAGCGTTTAGGGTCCGAGACTAAGCTAAATTGCATGCGGTAGAGGTACTCAAGGTAAAGAGACTCACAAAGTTCAGAAAAACGATTATATACCGATCGATAATTACTGTAGTCGGAATCAGATCGAGTTCTTAAGAATTTGTGCCACAACTTGTTTCTGTTATTACGGAGAGAGCGCAACTCATTGTTGTACCAGGGAGGAGCAGATATGCAGTCCTTTCGGAAGGTATACGGAACCGATTGGGCAAAGCAGGAGAAAATTAACGAATAGAACGTTGATAGGGCAAGATCAGTGTTAGTTGTCTCACCAATAAAGTCAAAGTTAATGTTGCTGATGAGGTTTTTAAGTTTGTTAAAGTCGGTTCTACGGAAGTCAAATGAGAATGAATTTTCCGAATCGACACATGTGTTGCCATTTTCATATGAATATATAATATTAGAATGGATACAAAAACTGAGCAATTTCCATTAAAAAATTAAATGTCGAAAGTTTTCTGCAACGATAGTCTAAAGAAAACAGTATTTTACGACTGGCACGCACCCTTCGAAAGCCATCGACGATGACGACCATTCTAGCAGACCAACGACATCAACACCTGAGAACTACGCGGATGAAATTAAAAATTTACTGATCGTAAACAGCAAATTAGCTATCAGAGAGTATTTTAGCCAATCAATTGGACTTCAAAAAAGCAGTGTGTGGACATTGCAAAAGATATATTTTGCATAGCTTATTCCGACCAAACATTCATCCAACGTATCAATATTGGTAATGAGATATGATTTTATAAGTACGGCACCCAAACCAGACACCAAGCGAGTGAATGGCGTGTTCCATATGAGCCAAGACCGAATAAACCACATATTTTTCAGTTATAAAAGAAGGCGATATTCACTGTTTTCATAGATTTCAATGACAATATTTATAATATTTTGTCGTTATAAGGAGTGATAGGAGTCTAAGTTATTTTATTCTGAAATAATACGCTTGGAGAACTATTGTATTTGACATCTAATCCTAATAAACGAAACATGTTCGTATATCCGGATCAGATTCATTTGTCGTGTCGTATTTGACATTCATTGATGACAAACTTTCAATTGGAACAATTATTCATATCAGAATGCTCAAAAAAATTTATCATGGACGCGAATACTTCTAACTTCTTCCAACAAGAACAAG
Source organism: Volucella bombylans (assembly GCA_949129095.1). Classification (NCBI taxonomy): domain Eukaryota; kingdom Metazoa; phylum Arthropoda; class Insecta; order Diptera; family Syrphidae; genus Volucella; species Volucella bombylans. Next base: position 36,095,975 of record OX422141.1, on the reverse strand, counting down.
CCTACCTTCTACGTATGTTTTGTTAAATTGTACTGCAGTTCTTTAATTATTCATCGATATAATTTTGTTGAACTTAGCTGAACAGCAGAATTAGTTTTGTGGATATGGATGGATTAACTGATCCTCGTTTATTTTCCGTTTTTCAAAGTATCAACATCTTTTGATTACGCAGGCAGTCCTGTCCTTTGGAAGTCCCAAAATAATACCGCAGTTGTGCCAGAACGTTAATTTTTTTTTTTTTTTTGTAAAATAAAGTGGTACGAGTGCTTGACGAGTGTGATAATTTTAAGGTTCATTACAAGCACCGTTATTTTTTTTTTCTAGGAATTATTTACCATCGGCATTTCAAATTCGATCCCTCTTCATTTACGAATTTAAAATGGACATAATGTCTCATTGGCAATGAAAAAAATTAATGACGCATTTGAGGATGTAACGGTAAACTAACGCACTTATCGAAGTTGGTTTGGAAATTTCCGTTGAGGAGATTTCAGCCTCGAAAATGAACCACGTGGGAAGCCGGAAACGTTAGTTTAGGACGATGTTTTAAGAGCAATGGTGGATGCGAACCAAATTAATATCCGCAATGACAATAAGTCGACACCTTTCTCTCATACGAGTAGGAAAGCTAACGAAAATATTGGCTTTTCAATTTTTATTATAAAATTGGACATTTCAATGTGGTACAACCTAATACTTTACACAATATTTTTTCCGCATTTTTTCATTATATATAAGGCAAGCTAAACCAAACGGCATCAGCCAGAAGAAAAGCTGCTGCTTCTTTCTATTTTTAATGTATAAGAGGCTGTTAGTCATTAGCAACCCTATAGAATAAAGGAGCAGGTGTTGATACAGAAATCCCAGCTCTATATCTTTATTGTTTTTTTTATTCTATGACGAGAGTCCAGGACAGCCCTATCTTGTATAACAAAGAGAATTTTCATTGTATGAACCTTGACCAAAATTGTTGTGAAATGAGATGATTCAGGTGAGTAAAGAACTGTATAAAAATCTTTAACAAAGAAGCCATCAAAAGGTTCATTTTCCAATTGAAACAGATTATTTAAAAAGAATTGTAATTTCGGTTCCTCAATTCCAATCAAGTTACAAGTATAATGATGATGCATTTTCAGAGGCCTAATTGGAAAACCACCACGATTTAAAATAAGTTACGGTCCGGTATTCATTTCTTGCAAATGCAGACTCGACGTCCCTGAAAATCACCCAGGCAACTGCATGTGCAGTACCTCTCTTTAAAAAAAAAAATCGAATCTCAGCATCATCTATTGAATCAAGTTCTCTATGATCTATGGTAACGATTACAACTACTGGTTCTGATTACCTGATAAGATGTCTAAAGCAATTGAAGATAATTAGAAAAGGTGTCTGTATCTACTCATCGATAAAGCACACTCAATCGAAAACCAGAAACCAGAGGAACTATTTTATTGCACCTATTACGGAAGCAATCATTATGGTGTTGTGCCAGAGAAGTTCATTGTCCGACAATAATAATTATTCATAAAATGGAAAATCTGAGATTTAACTCTTTCGTCGATTTACGATAACTTTACAGAAATGTGTGTCAGTATTTAGACAACCGATTGCTACTTACGTAGATAGATCAATAACAAACTCAACGAGAAAGCTTATGGCAATCTGATGCACTGTAATATGCAATTTGATGTTATTTGACTGTGAATTTAGTAGCAGGGAAAAAAAGGGATTGCTCAATTAGTGTATAGCGATCAAGATTGTGGATATAATATGCCTAATACGAGTATATAGTAAATAAGAACAGTGCTATATAAAATACAGACAAAAATTAGGTGAACAGACAAATTTAATCAAATGGAAATCAAAATCAATCTATGTATAGGGTTTTCCAATAAGGACTCCACAACTTTTTTTTTAAATAAAACACAAACCATTTGAGATAGTTCAAAAACTTTATTATCGGCTTGAAGTACAATCAAAACATTTATGAATGGAACTCGACTTCGTTCATATGGCCACCGCGGGCACGTTTGCAGCGCTCGATTCGTTGGACCCAATTTTCAACAACTCGGCCACACATTTCGGCCGAAACGACAGCTATTTCACGTTCAATGTTGGCTCTGAGCTCTTCCAACGTCGTCGGCGTGTTGTCATAAACCAATGACTTACCTTAGCCCCACAGAAAATAGTCAAGCGGCGTTAAATCGCACGAACGAGGGGGTTAATCGACTGGCCCATGTCTTGAGATAACACGCTCACCATACTTACTCTTCAATAAATCGATTGTAGCGTGTGCTGTGTGGCTTGTGACACCATCCTGTTGAAACCACATGTCGTCCAAGTCCATATCTTCCAATTCGAGCCAAAAATAATCGGTGATCATGGCGCGATAACACTGACCATTCACAGTAACGTGACGATTGTTATCGTCGACGAAAAAATGTGGCCCAATAACGCCGCCGGCATGCAAACCGCACCAAACAGTTATTTTTTGTGGATGAAGTGGTGATTCATGAAGCACATGTGGATTTTCACCCAAATGTGGTCTGAGCGATGCTCAATTCTTGAGAACGCCGTGGAATAGACTGATTTGGATCGTTTGCTACGGACGCCTGAACGGCAGCGATATTTTCGACATTTCGACCAACCAGTTGTCTCACTGACACGGCAACATCACACAACGAATATGTAGACTCAAATTTTTGCACTAAAATTGTTATTGCCTGTCTACTAGGGCGAGAATTACGACCGAAAATTGGAGTTAACGCTCTTAAAGTTGTAGTCACCGACTCCGAATTTCGGTAGAAAATTTTTATAATTTGCAGACGTTGCTCGTACGTGTACTTCACCATGATGAAAATGTTGAGTTTACTGAAGAAATTGACAGGACAGTTTGATGATTAGTGAAAGAGTGCGTTCACAAATTAAATTCAAAGTTGTCAAGTCTCTATTGGAAAATCCTTTATAAGGATTTCAAAATTTTTGCCAACGCTTATCACCAATCAAAATGTAATGAGATAAAAATTAGATAACTAAAATAACATAATTGGCTTTTTAACTTTTTCATACCAATTCTCAATTAATACAAAACCTTCCACAAAATCAATTGTCCATCACCAGACGGGAAACATGCAACATGCATTTAGAAGCTGGCTTATGAAAATCAGATTCAGAATTGCAGGAGACATGAAGTTTCTAGGCAATCACACACTTATATTACTAAGCGAGTCATTTCGAAGATTCCATACACCACAAGGATAATAAGGTAAAAAAATCAATCGTCTAAAGAGGTCCTTAGTAATAACCTACTTAGCAACCCTAAAATATGGAAACACTTCTGTCAAAAGCAGCCAGAAACACAAGGAACTGATCGTGGAGCAAATGGCTTTATAAACTATAAATGAAATAACCTGAGCAATTGAAATCAGGAAGAAAGGTTGCTGCTCATTTCAAATAAGAACCAACTTAGGAGATGGAAGACACATTTCGTTCGCAGGTGTTCTAATCCGATGTTAAATCCGGACTTTCTGCATTCGGATGGGTTTGGCAAATTGTACCAATCCGATATAAAAAAAGGCCAACACCTATGACACTGTTTAAATAGGCTGATGTGTGTGTAAACGCGTACTAGTTATGTTGATTATTTGAAGTGCCACAAAGGCTATAGGTTGATTGAAACTAGCCGTTCACTCATATGCTACAGCTGAAAACTCATAGTGTAAGATTTTTTCTTATGACAAATCTACATATAAAGTGTAGGTATATTCAAATATCAGCTTACCCTGGTCTCTATAGTAATCACTATAATGGATATCATATTTCTCCACCCTTCGTCTGCCTGGCTCGATCGAACACGCTTATCGGATTGAAGTGATGTCTACTTTTTAGCCAATTTAGGGCTCACGCTAAATGTTCAGCTGTATAGTCTAAACCGGACATTTACTTGCATAACCGGTCTCTGATTGTCTCGTTTGCTGGGGTTGTCTACAGTACGAGCAAGGTTTCCCATATCCGTGGCTGTTTCTCGCTTCACAATGTTGTTTTTCGAGGTCGGGCAGTAAATCAGATAACTCAGCTCGCCCTCTGAAGAGTTTATAAATTGAATTGAACAACGTCGACAAATTCGCAAATAGCCTGAGCTTCGAACTATGCTTTGTCTAAATCAGGCTTATGTACTGAAGTTCAATCAGCTATGTCTTAGTAATATTTATGCGTGTCAGGCTTGGAACACTCAAAAGTCACGGTGACGTTGTATATTACCTGTTTGTGTACTCAAACATTATTACAGAACGCATGGACAACTTCGTAAAAAAAAATGTCAGCCCTTTGTATAAATTTAGAATTGCAACATATCTAGGAAAACAATGTAATCTAAGCGCCTATATGAAGATAGTAATCATAATTGAGTACTGCAAGACGAGGAGGGATTAGATGGGTAATCGCGAAAAGTTGTCGAGTGCAATCCAACACTATGGCAACTAAGCCTTAGTTTCTAGGATCAAGATATCTTAATGTCAATATACTTATTCTGTGGAATTGATAGCAAGCTTCTGGGTGCTTAAGATGATATAATTCTAGAAAAGAGTCTATTTCAATAAATATGATATACGTGTATGAGCCCATGGCAAATGTAGAAACATTATTCAACTCCTTAAGATATAAAATTGTTTTTATTTTGTTTACTTGCCACACTTGTATCCCATTTTAGGGGAAAGAAGATATTTAGCTTTGAACTTATTATTCTTAATTCGGCAAGCAACGCTCCAGTAAATGGCGTCATTAATTTTAGATATAATCTATATTACGAAAGAAACCAAGGTGGTTTAATAATAAAAATTTGTTGTCACTCATTGTTAAACGAAAAGTAAAATTTAGATTGCTTTGCTGTCATCCTCGAAGAAGTTGGGGAGATTAGCGAAAGACAATGTTATATAGATTTAATGACACTTTATTCTAAAAATTTTGCCTTTTTTATATTTGTTTTAAAATATACCATTTATATTAATATTTTTGTATTGCTAAAAATAATACTTTAGAATGATGTAATCAAATGTGTACTCATATATCAAGTCTCCGTATAAATGTATCGTAAGCTAACATATATGAAGTATGTATTTTAAATAAAAAAATCTATCTATCTCTTTAGTCTTCATGAGACTCGAGAAAAAGGATACACCATAGAAGAAAGGTTCCCTTCAATATGCTCAAAAATATTGTTACATTACAAACGTTGTTACCCTGTACATTGTACAGTTGTTTTCGGCTTTTACAACGAAAACCGACTTCAGGTAGTCCACATTACTGTCTTTCCATAATTTGATTAGACATTATTGACTGTTAGGACATTCCCCAGGAGACATTTATCCCATATTACAGTTAAAACCATAAATTGCTGATGGTGTAAATGTATTCCCAAACCTTTCTTTAAAATCTGACTGACATTAAAAAGTTAGTGAATAGCGTTTCTCTCTTTTTGTATGGCCATATAGAGATTTAATTAATCTCCCCCTTTATAAAGTGGCCGAGCATTGCTTGGGAAATGTTCAAACCACATTTTATGCTTTGTATAAATTATATAAATTTGTATGAGTATGATATTTAGTGAGTGGCAAGCAAAGTCATCTAACGAATATACTAATACTCCACTTTCTAGCTAAGTCGACACAAGCATATGAGTATTTGCATATACCATATATAGCCTAAACCTACATAATGAGCCTGTTCATAATTATTAACATATTAATCTAGACTAACTTATTTTCAACTTGATAATCGAGCTAAAAAAGAGTGTATGTAGTTCTAAATAGACATCACATAAATAAACTACAATTAATTTTTTAATATAAATTTTGTAAGTATTTTTTGAAAACTAATCCAACTAACCAAAACTATTGAGAAATTTCTTTGATCTTAAACTAGTTGTGATCTTACTTTAATAAAATAAAAACAATCTTAGTGTTACTAACATCATATACATATTATGTATATTGAAAAATAATATAATTTTATAAATCTGAGAAATAACTTACCCCAGGATAACGTTATCCGAAAAACAAATTGGTCATTTACATTCACGCAGTTCAGGTATCCTTTGAATGTGTCAAGCTTTCTTGTTCGAATAATATTTAAACCTGTATGGCTGCAATTACTAATCACATTATTCTCAATTACACTAAACAAAATCTCACTTGCAAGCTTCACTTCAAGACGTCACTTCTCATGACCGAGACTCAATTTCTTCTTGCACATCTCACTTTTCACTTAAAGCCGGGACAATGGACATTGGAGAACAAGAAAAAAACAGAATTCAAAGAATGTGGCAATTATCTTAATCTGAAAACAAACACAAAAGATACAATTATTGTAAAGGCGCTGATTAAAAGATCGTAAGTCGCACTTAGTTTTCAGTGTAACTGCTTTCCGGCATACCCGACATATTCTATATTATTTTGAAAAGATACAAGTTCGAGTACACAACAATTTAAGTGACACAACTTTGTAGACCGCGATTTGTTTACTTTCTAATCATGTTGCTAATTAAAAAGTGCAAAAAACAACAAACAATCACAAACTACAAATATTCGTAAGCATACTCCAATGTATCTTAAACAAGTACTCATGCGAATATCGTAATCATTTTGAGTAAAAATAAATAAACAATACCAGAAAAACACAACAGCAACGAAAAAAAAAAACATTTAAAAATGTGTAGACATCTACAGAGGAGATGAAGAAAAATTCAATCGCACAAGTAAGTCGTTTGCGGTCCGATCGATGTGAGGTCTGAATTCAATCTGACAGATGGAAGATGTAGGTTTAATTCCATCGGCCACATCGGTCTTGGTAGCCGAGGTACCTATTCGTAGCAGATCACAGAAGTTACAGCCATAGCTAGCATGGCATGGCAATCGCAAACGGAACCAAGCCGTTCGTCCGCATCCGAATGGAATGAAAGTGGTATGAACAAATTTCATCTTCGTCTTCTTGTTCTGCTTTGCCATGTTGTTCTTTCGTTGGCTGCGCCTTCCTTCCTTCTATCCACATTCGTCATGTGAAAAATGAAACAAAACAGAGATCCACCTTTAAAGCGGGAGCCGTAGTGGAAGTGATGTTGCATCGGCCTTGTTTCCTTCAATCAACCTCTTGGCTTAGACCTATAGGATTTGGTGTTGTTGGACATTACACTCGTTATTGTACCTAAGCAAGATACTCCTATCTGTGTATCCGTAAAGTAGCTACTACCGCTAAGGTAATGCAACAGTTGCCTTGGCACGAACTTTGTATGGACTCAGTAGTCGGTATTCCGAGTCCCAATACGATATTATCATTGTATTTTGCAAAGGGCAGTCGGTGTTTGCTGCTGGTCTGCTAGCATGCCGGTCTGCTGTGGAAAGTTGGGGGATCGTCTTCATTGAGTTTGCCAACTTCGGCGCACCGTCACAATAACACGTCGAGGACCATATTACATCGTCACTCGGTCGACAAGTCCAAGACCAAACGAGGCGTAACATACACGATTAACAAAACTACAAATATAACAAGAGAACAATTTTATCTCGTATTTGCACGTAACCGTCAAAGCGAAATTGTGGCTTTAGAACCATATGCATGCACTAGTTACGGATATAAGCGAATACGAGTATTTTTGGGTGACAATGTTGGTTTTATGTCATGCGAAATGAAATGACTTTGATACTGTATTTAGCGAGCACCTTCATAAGTCTATGGATCAATAAATGATAAGGAATATAAAGGGTTTTCCAATAGGGACTTGACAGCTTTGAATTTAATTTGTGAACGCACTCTTTCACTAATCATCAAACTGTCATTGTCAATTTATTCAGTAAACTCAACATTTTCATCATGGTAAAGTACACGAACGAGCAACGTCCGCAAATTATAAAAATTTTCTACCGAAATTCGGAGTCGGTGACTGCAACTTTAAGAGCGTTAACTCCAATTTTCGGTCGTAATTCTCGCCCTAGTAGACAGGCAATAACAAGTTTAGTGCAAAAATTTAAGTCTACATATTCGTTGTGTCAGTGAGACAACGGGTTGATCGAAGTGTCGAAAATATCGCTGCCGTTCAGGCGTCCGTAGCAAAACGATCCAATTCCACGGCGTTCTCAAGAATTGGGCATCGCTCCGACCACATTATGACGTATTTTGCATAACGATCTTGGTTTACACCCATACAAGATAGAGATGACTCAAGAATTGAAGCCGATGGACCATTTGAAGCGACGTACGTTCTCCGATTGGGTTCTGGAGAAGATGCGCCAAGATGATGAATTTCATCGCAAAATCATCTTCAGTGACGAAGCTCATTTTTGGCTCAATAGGTTCGTCAATAAGCAAAATATGCATTATTGGTCAGGTGAAAATCTTATTATTTTTGGCCCGAATTGGAAGATATGGACTTGGACAATCTGTGGTTTCAACAGGATGATGCCACAAGCCACACAGCACACGCTACAATCGATTTATTGAAGAGTAAGTATGGTGAGCGTGTTATCTCAAGAAATGGGCCAGTCGATTGGCCGCTTCGTTCGTGCGATTTAACGCCGCTTGACTATTTTCTGTGGGGCTACGTTAAGTCATTGGTTTATGACAACACGCCGACGACGTTGGAAGAGCTCAGAGCCAACATTGAACGAAAAATAGCGACCGTTTCGGTCGAAGTGTGTGGCCGAGTCGTTGAAAATTGGGTCCAACGAATCGACCGCTGCAAACGTGCCCGCGGTGGCCATATGAACGAAGTCGAGTTCCATTCATAAATGTTTTGATTGTACTTCAAGACGAAAATCAAGTTTTTGAAATATCTCAAATGTTTTGCGTTTTATTTAAAAAAAAAGTTGTCAAGTCCTCATTGGATAACCCTATAGAATAAAATAGAATGAATTTGTCAACTTCAATAGTGATACATGTGGAAGACATCTTCCATCTTCTACGAGTTGCACAGGTCACAACGCATTGGCAAATCCTCTCGTTGCAGTGTGTAATTGAGTCTTTATAGATTGAATACTACCATTATTTCATGCATGCCTTTATGTTTTCACACAAGTTGGAATTTAGATTGCTATAAGCCGATGAAGTGATCCGCACGCTTGTTCAATGAAGGACGATCTATCTCTTTCATTTATCATCTATCATCTATCATCTATCGGGTATAGATGAGGCTTCCAATTCATTTGTCCTTAGAATTGTATAGCGATTGTACTCTCTATTGCTATCTCACCCTTTGTACCATCCCGTTTTCGTATGTATTGTTTTAAGAACTACTTTTTCCGAAAATAGGAGTCACCCATTCTAAGCGCTTGTAAGATATAATCCACATGCAGTTTTAAAGTCTTCACGTAGAGTGAAGATAGACCTGTTTTGATCATTATCATGTTTTTTTACTCCCAAGACTTGTGCAGTATAAAACATGATAGACTCTGTAAATGTTACAAATAAAAGGTGATTCTTTTAGAGGTACTCTTTCTAGTGAGTACTTGTGTAAGAGATCACGCATGCGTCGTACTACACTGATATGGTATTTTCGTTCAGTATTGTTTGATATTTCATCATGGAAAGTCTTATTCCGGCACAGCGTCTACAAATATTATCAGCAGTATTACGACAAGCAGCGTTCTAGGAGGAATGTATTTCGTGCGCTTAGAGTAACTTATGGCCCACATAATCTGCCTACCGAACGCACAAATCGTTATACCAATTGTGAAACCCAGTGTTCATTATTGGATAATACGTGACCAAATAGACCACATCTAGCACGTAGTGAAGTAAATACAGCGGCGATAATGGAGAGTGTACACGATTACCGTGAAGAATCGATTCTGCGCCGTTTGTAAGGTCTTGGCTTGAAAAGCTTCAAGAAGGTCCACTGTTTTCGACCAAAATTCTCCGTGTTAACTATTCGTAGTAAGCCTTCTTTTCCTCACGGGTTATTGTTTTAAGCTCAGTATTGGCTTTTAAATAAATTTATTTTGCTAACCTGTCACTTTACAGAAGTAGAAAACGAGAGATTCCTGGCTTCACAACAATATTTATCAAAACACGGCCCTTTAAAACCTTTTCTCTTCTTATCATGCAGGTTTATATCTAAGTTTATTTATTTTTATTAGTTGCTCATTATCATTCAGGGACAGTTCCGGGTGAAATGTCAACTTTTCCTCAAAGGGTCTTGTATATAAGGAGGCCCCAGATTTGTTACATATGAGTTTAGGCAATATATTCATTTCGGGTGTATCCGATATTAATGCTTTCAGACCAAAAATACAAGCAGTCGGGAGATGATCAGAATACGTCACACGTTTTACTTCCATATCTGTGACGTAGGAATTCCACTCACTCCGGATAAGACAGTAGTCAATAACTGACACCCCTTCTGTGCAAATAAATGTGAATTCACCATTACAGTCCGCGCTGTTCGTTCCATTTACTATCCGTAATCCAAAGGAACCGTAGAAGTCTAAATATCGCTTGCTTTTGGTATTAAACTGGTTTTTCCTTATATTATCTACAATACTTGTAAATTCCTCTTTATTAATCACTTTCTCCCCTTTCCCAATCCTTGCGTCCATGTCGCCAATCAGCATTTGGCTTATAACAGCTATCTACTATTTCTTTTAGCTTTTCAAATTCGAGATCTTAGTTTTAACAGTTTAAGTTTATTAAAAACGTCTTATTATTAAATATCAACTGTCTATATATAGGGGTGGAGTCTCCAGCATATTTCAGAACTTTCCCTCTCTAAAGATGGATACGTTCAAATAAAACGATTCCTGGATTCCACAATAAATTAAGTATGGTTTAAATGGTAGAATTTAGAACAGGTCTGTCAAACTTAAAAGGAATACGTTTACCTTTAATATAGGATATAGAAAAATGAACAAGAAGAATATCTGGACTGGGTAGATCGGTAAGGAAAGCCAATAACTGTTGCTGACTAATTTTCTGAAGCGGGTGACCATGAGAAAAAATCGTGAGTACTAAAAACAAGGGTTATAGAGATAAGCAAATCGAAAATATCGATGGGTTCTACGACCCGAATCTGGATATTCTTAAACGAGAAGGCTTACAATACAGCCCCCTAGATAACCCTCCGGGCATGTTAATATAAATAGTTGAAATACTATCGTATATGGACGATGATCGGATTCTAAAAGTACGAGTAAGCATGTGCACTTCACAGCAATTTCAATACATTGCAACATTTTACGAGCATTATTATTTTCCTTTTATTTAATTCAGTATTTATCAAATTATAAATTTGAAATTAGAAAAATACTCGTATGTCTTTTATTTACAGCTTCTGTATATCCTCTCATTCAATATTGGTCTGAATATTTGTTCACTTTTGCTCCATAGTGTATATCCAAATATAATATTTTCTTTACCAGAGTTCGAAGGTATATCGATATTAGGCAGTGAAACCACTACACTTGTATTAGCATTATAGGACGTAACCAGCATAATCACATTAACCCTAATCCGCCCACCCGGTGACTTTCGGTCACCATTTCAGTTTCGATAGTAATTTTCACAAATTTTTGAATTTTCATTCATTGAATTTGTTTCCCTAAGGAAACACTACGTAGAAATGAAAAAAAAACATATGCCACTATCATTATTTGCCAACGATGATATACTCGTAAATATTGAAGCTGAAAAATATTTTGGGAAGGATGGAACTGAATGGAACTCTGAACCGTTCAGTCAAGGAAGATCGGCCAGTCATAACATTATTAGAGGTCAATTAGATAAAGTAGTTTTACCGCCTGGAAAGCATATTGACGAAGTAAGTGATGCATTCGACTTTTGTTTTGATAGTACAATTATTGGCCTTATTGTCAAATTTACGAATTGTCATGGTGCAGAAAAGGAAGGGCAGAAATGGAAGTTCACTAACGGCATTGAAATAGGAGGTTTCATATGACTGCTTATTTACGCGGGCACTAAAAAAGAAGGCATTTTTGATTTTACGGACTTCTGGGATGAAGTTCATGGCCATCCAGTATTCAGGGCAACAATGTCAAAGAATAGGTTCGCCAAAATTTCGCAACATTTTCGATTCGATGACACATCAACGAGATCAGATAGACGACAGAGAGACAAATTTGAACCAATAAGGGAACTTTGGAACTCCGTTATGACAAATTTGAAGAAGATGTATGAGCCTGGTATGAGCCTAACAATTGATGAGCAACTGGTTCCCTTCGAAGGCAGAGTGCAATTTAAACAATACATCCCTTCAAAGCAGAATAAATATGACATGAAGATCTGGTGGATATGTGATAGCTCTACATCCTATCCCTTGTTTGGTATTCCTTACCTTGGAAACGAAGGGAATAAAAGAGATTGTAATCAAGCGTAGAATGTGGTGTTGATGCTTTCCAAGTCTTACTCTGGATCGAACCGAAATCTGACGTTTGATAATTTCTTTACATCATATCATCTGGCAAATCAATTATTGAGCAGGGGTCTCACCTGTATTGGAACTCTAAGAAAAAATAAAGCATGTATTCCAAAAGAATTTCTTCCCAATAAATGCAGGGATCTGGAGTCAAGTTTATTTTCACAACCTCATTGATGCTACGGGTATAGCATAAACATATCCAAATTGGAATGCACCTAAAAAATACAAAGCAAGACCACTCTTTCTCAGAGATCTTGCAATGGGGTTAGTTACACCTCACATTTTACGCCGCAAAACTAGGTATTTATCAGGGCCACTAAAACATGTCATTGGTGAAATAGTACCATCTGCAGCAAAGAATTTTGAAGACAACAAATCTGACACGTCTAGAAAGAGGAAACGATGTTACATGTGTTCTCATGATAAAGGCCGCGCTTCAAAACAAATATGTTGTAAATACAGGAAGAGCGTCTACAACGAACACTCAGACAAATCAGTCTGGTGGTGTAGTGGTGCTAGCAATCGCTTCTCTCTCGGAGGGTCCAGGTTCGAATCCTGCCCATGGCAAGTCAGTTTTTCATTTGTGTAATTGGAACTCAGACAGAAAAATTCTGCGTGTGAAGGCATAACACCGACACGTAGATTTGGCTGTTGTAGAGTTTCAAGCACAGAAAAGAATACTGTGAATTATACCTCGAATCACTCTGTGTGAAAAAAAAACTCTTCGTCCTATTCGGAGAGCGAATGTCTAAACCAAACACACCTGAGTTTCAAACCTCTACAAAACAATTTTCCTTTCTCTTCCTTCTACCTTTCCGCCCGCTCCCTGGCAAAAGTAAAAGGGTATCTAACCACTTAGGCGCGCGTAAATTATAAAAAAAAGTTATGTGCCAATTTTGTACCTTAAAAATAAATTAACCAAATAATAAAATAAAAAATCAAACAAATTACAAATGGAGTTAGTTATTTAGTTATAAATAAAAAATCAATAACAAACTTTAAATAATATTTTTCAATATTATTTCAAAAACTAATTAGCACTTTTCTAATAAGGTGACTTGCGGTCACCACCTGGGTGGATTAGGAAGAAAATTGATCTGGGCTGATTAGTGTTAATGCTTTAGCAGCACAGACCATATATGCGTTGAGTGCGAAAATCATAATTTCAAGAAAAATCTAGACGTTTCCCTGCCGACATCAGATGAGGATTAGTCGGATATGGAGGGAGCTCTTCTTGATGCTGGAAGACGACAACGCGATGGTCCCAAATATAAATGAGTGTTTAGACGTATAAAATTCCCGAATATTTACCATACCTTCTTGCAGAGATGTCAAAACTTGGCATACCTATAGATCTATTATAAATGGCGCATGAATGGTGTATCTCTGTGCAGCGAAATAAAGTGTTTTATAAAATGGCAAAGAAGAGCAATGTGATGTATGGCGGAAACTGCCGAAGTATAACTTATATGTTCTTTGGGCAGTGAACAAATAAGTAACGAAGATAATCCAGGGAAACGGCATTAAGAACATCTGAAAGTCCATCGACATTCCTGTGATGACCATGTTAACATCTTCTTAATATCATTATATACCAATGTGTCAAATATATATTGAGCTCTATTTGCCTTTTATTGACTTCGAGAAATCTATTGATTACCGTGAATCAGACAACCTGACTCTTTTGAAGTCTGAAGTAGAGAAAGACAGATCTAGATTTTAATAGTTTTTTTTTATCAAAGGAGCACTATCTGGTCTCATGGTTGCCGAACTAGCCAAGTCGACCGAGTCGACCACCGTCGAGTGCACAGCTCCACCAGTGCACTCGCAATATTGTTGTGTGCTGTGCAGCAAAAAAAAAAATATATACAAAAACAAAAAAAAGTGCAGTGCAGTGACTGATAAGCAAAATATCACACAGTGCGGGTATCCCACCTCACCCGCTCCTAGTCGAAGTACTGTTGCTTGCACTCAGTCACTGCCGTTACTGTATTTACCATACGGTACGGGCAGTGGCTGAGTGTATGTAACAACTGATGGATAGCGGGGTTGTGAGTGAAAATGTTGTTGGTGCACTGTTTCATATTGTTGTAAGGGCATAACACCCACAACAATTTGATTCGGAGAACCAACGTCAGAATTTCCACTTCGCAGCCTTGCTTAGTATCGTCGGTGTTTGTGTTTTCTGTGTTTGTCTGTGATTATGACTAGGCAATTCAGGGTAGACGTAGCCAATATACGCGGGCTAAAAAGTAATCACTTTTCTGCGTACGTCCACGTCTGTAAGTATAGACCAGCTGTTTTGGCACTTAGTGAAACACAGGTAGATCCCCGCCCACACCTCTCAGATCATTCTAATCTGAAGCTACCTGGCTACAAACTAGTGCCATTATTCTTCTCTCACCGCGGTTTCGCCATTTACGTGCGTAGTGATGTAGCTTACCAAACTCCACCACAATGTGATCCATGTTCCAATCCGGAATTCAACTTCATGTGGTTAAAATTCCATCTCCGTAAGCAAATTATACACTACTGCTTTATTTATAGAAGCCCCAAACTGGACAACAATTCAACCTTTAACGATTTTGATGCGCTGTCTGACTCCATTCAAAGAATTGTATCCTTGTATCCTCATACTGAAATCGTTATTACGGGCGACTTCAATATACACAATTCTGGGTGGCTTCGACATTCTGGACAGACAACACCCGAAGGACGGTGTGTCTTCGCTGCGGAAAACAACCTAACGCAACTTGTAAATGAGCCCACGCGAATACCAGGCGTTGATAGTCATACCGCCAACACCCTGGACTTGTTTTTAACTTCTCATTCTGATAAGTACACCATTGATGTGCTCTCCCCTCTAGGCTCGTCGGACCATTGTGCCATATCAGCTAATTTCTCGTACACCGACCACACAGTTAGAGAAAAAATTCCTAAAAGAACCGTATGGCAATACGAGAAGGCCAACTGGAGCGGTCTTAACAGCTTCTTTAGGAATTTTAACTGGTCGTTATGCTTCCTCGATAACGACGTGGATGCCGCTGCTGATATGATTACAGACACCATTCTCTTTGGAATGAGATCCTTTATTCCTCATCGGATGAAGAGTATCAAACCAAAAGATAAGGCATGGTACGACTCGAGCTGTAAAGAGGCCATCAGGGTTGGAAGAAATGTTTTTTCGGTCCTACAAGACCAACCCGACAGAGGAAAACCGAAAAAAGTTCAAACGAGCCAGAAATGACTGCAACGCCTTTTCCTATATGACCAAAAACTGAGGCAAAAAATACTGCAATGTCCCAAAGGCAGTAAAAATTTTTGATCGTTCGTCAAAAACATTAGAAATTCCGCCTCATCCTCCATCCCAACGCTCATTTACAATGACATTCCAGCTGTCAGCTCTTTGGATAAGGCCAATCTGCTTGCTGCACACTTTGCGGCCAGCTCAACACTCCCAGATTGTGCTTTGTCTCCGCCTACACTTGAGTGCGTCGAATCTTCAATGGGACGAATCTACTTTCGCACTCGTGTAGTAGCAAGAGTACTTAAAGATCTCAACATACATAAATCCGCTGGTCCAGATGGTATATCTCCCCTTCTTCTGAAGAGGTGTTCTTCCTCGCTGGCAAAACCACTGCGTAAGCTTTTTCATCAATCCTACACTTTAGGACTCTTCCCGAGCAGATGGAAAACAGCATTTGTCCAGCCCGTCCCTAAAAAAGGCGAATCATCTTCTCTCTCCTCCTACAGACCCATTGCACTTACGTCCCTTCTTTCCAAGGTCATGGAAACACTGATAAATCGTCAGCTCATGAAATATCTCGAAACACGAAAACTTCTCAATGACCGGCAGTACGGTTTTCGTAGCAACAGGTCCACTGGTGATTTGATGGCATGTCTCACCGAAAAGTGGAACCAAAGCGAACATCAATCTGGCGAAAGCAAGATAGTTCCACTTGATATTTCTAAGGCATTTGACAGAGTTTGGCATCAGGCTCTTTTGTCGAAAATGCGTGCATTTGGGATCGACGACTCTCTTCTTCAATGGATTAGAAATTACCTTTCGGAACGTTCAATTCAAGTTGTCTTGGACGGTTTCAAGTCTGATATTCACAAAATAAATGCTGGTGTGCCCCAGGGCTCTGTTCTGTCTCCGACACTCTTTTTAATTTTCATTAACGATCTCTTGTCTGCTACTTCTAATCCAATATATTCCTTTGCTGATGATAGTACTCTCTGCTTTTCATATTCGTTCCCGGACTCACGGCCCTGCTCTTCGGCTGTAGTACGAGAACGGCAGCGTATGCTAAGCTCATTAAATTCCTATATCGACAGCATTACCAATTGGGGAACTATCAATAGAGTGGAATTTAATGCTTCCAAAACACAATGCTGTCTGCTATCTTTAAAGCGAAATTTAAACACCCAGCCATTATCTATGAATGGCACTTGCATCGGTGAAACCGAAAAACTTTCCATTCTCGGTATGTGTATCAATGACAACTTACGTTGGAATGACCACATATTTGATGTCGCCAAAAATGCTGCGAAATATCTAGGTTTCCTCAAGCGATGTAAGAAATATTTTACCCCCTCTGATCTGGCCTCAATATATAAGGCATTCATCCGCCCAAAATTGGAGTACAACTCCTACATCTGGTCAGGTGCTCCTAAAACATCTCTACACCTGCTAGATAGGATTCAAAACCGTGCGATACAACTTATTGACGATACTAATATCAGTCAATCAATGGACACCCTCGAACACCGACGAAATGTCTCGTGTCTCACTTTGTTTTATCGCTATTTCCACCACCAGTGCTCCACTGAAATCGCCAGTAGCATTCCGCCCATTCAAACTTTCAACCGTAACACCCGTCTCGCTATGAATGCTCATCAGTATACCCTCAAGCCCATTTTCGGACGTACTCTAAAATATCGTGATTCGTTCCTAAGCCGTACAAGTCGCTTATGGAATGCCCTGCCGATCTCTGTATTTCCTAGTCGTTATAACTTGCAAACATTTAAAAACAATGTACATCGGTACCTCTCTTTTCTTCCTCCCTAAATTTCCTTTGCCCGCGCTGTGAACAATCACCTTAAGGGTACTCAAACCCATTGAGCGCGCGCTCATTATAAAAAAAAAAAAATGGTTGCCGAACTAGCCAACAAAATGGGGTAGGGGAAAACTACGTTTTATATCCTATCTACAGTCTGAAAAGCCACGTTTACAGACTTGCAAAATAAATGAATAGCTCCAAGTGACAACAAGTCAGTAGTTTATAGCCATTCCTATACGCTGAGGAAAAGAGAAGTGGATTAGCCATACATTAAGAAAACAGCTCCAAGTACGCAATGCAATGATATCCGCTTACGCAGGTAGATAGAAGGGCAGATCGGCAAATTAAAAGAGAAATTGGTCACAATTGATGCTGAATGTGTTGAAAGGAGCTACAGCACGTTTTGGAAAATTAAGCATTTTTGACGCTCTATGGCCACGAAGAATAACAATTTTAACAGTAGTACCTAGACAGAATCTTTATATATATGCATATGTATAATACCCCTTTCAAAGAATAGAGTTACATTTAATAGTAAATTAAATAAATGATAAAAAATCCGTAATCACTTATTTTACCATTTCACATTGCAGTTGTGTTAGGATAATCTTTAGTGCTTTACGTCACGTTCAGCATTATTAATGAAAGTGATAAAAAAATCACTAACCACTACTTAAATTCTCAGGTTTGCCAAGTATTGGTAATTGTATGCACTTCGTATGTCATCTATTATATCTACACATATACGAGTACAATATAAAACCAAAGTATGTATTCCATACAGTGATTAAACAGCAAATTAAATTTTTTTAAATTTCCCCATTTGATGTTCGATATAAAACAGAGGTCTGTTAGTTTCACTTTTCAAAGTTCATAAATATAGGTGCATTTATTTTTACAATGTTCATCTTGTACTGTAAAAAGTAAATTTGTGTAGCTTTTACTCTTATGTAAAACTTTAAAATAAAAAAAAATACAAATACAAATTACAAGTCGATGGTTTTGTATTTTTGAAGTAAAAGATGTTTTAAATATACTCGTACTTCTTTGAGCCTATACAAATGATAACACACATTTGTATATTCTCCCTTAATACCCAGTTAATAGCCTGAAATAGACATTCAATGTAGCTACCATATCATTTTAATGTCAGCATTGTCTTATTGTCGTTTTGAAAGCCGACTCATCGTTATATGTGTTCACATACTTATCAAAGTATTCATATCAAAGTAAGTTATTTCATGGCGAGGCAATGAGAATAAACAGAATACGATTTCACTAATAACATTATGGATTATGCAAATTGCCTGATTTTATTTATGACTACTTTCGTACCATAAATTAAGTGAACATCAGTACTGTTTCAAATTCCTACATAAGAGCATTTCGTTCATTAATTCAAAATTTAAGTTTTCAATTATGTGTAGCTACTTGACAAAGGCTTTTATTCCATTGGTAAATTTTATTTCATATACGAGTATTAAATGAAATATATTATTTTCTGTATGTGCTACCTAAAGTGAACTCAAAGACTTTAAAAACTTTGATGTTCATATATATTTCACGTGTCCTAGGCACATGACGTTCTCGGGAAGAACTTTTCTTTCGGAACAACCAAAAAAGTTTTCATCCGCTTTTCAACAAGTCTACAACTACGAGCCTTCTTGTGTGACTTAAAATTGCAAGGCACTTATGCAACGTTTACCTATTTTCCGCTGTATCTCTATCCTGCATTCATAATATTGGGTAACTGTGAAGCAAGAGGTAATTTAACATTCACATAGATATAACCAATGCTTTTGTGTTGCGTGTTTTTTTATGGAACCGCATTTAACTTTTTCTGTATCCAGTTCAATATAAGTAAAAGCTTTTAAAACATCTTGCTACATTCTTACGGCAATATGTATGTTTATTAACTGATTACAGTCAGATTTCTACAGTCTGGTGTAAATCCAGGCTCCTAAGAAATAATCGCAAATAATCAAGTTCTTATTAAATATAACTAAGTCCAACACACAGAGTGATAGATAGACACCAGTTCTTATTTGGTCGTCGTCACTTTTCCTTTTTCTATGGATCGCACATACGAGGGGCGTTCAATATATTCTCGGTATCGATATGAAGGAAAATGAGAATTCAATTTAAATTGTTTTTATTTTTCAATATAATCTCCCCTAACATCAATGCATAAGCTTTTAAACATCTTGAGATAAGCTTTTTCAAACCCTCAAAAAAATAAATTTCCTCTTTCTCTGCAAAATACCCATTTATTGCCGACTTGAGTTCTTCATCATCCGAAAATCTTTTTCCACGAAGACATTTTTTCAAATCCGGAAACAGGAAATAATCACTAGGGGCAAGGTCTGGACTATAGGGTGGGTGTTGGATTTCTTCGAAACCACAATTTCGCGCAGCAGCCTTGGAAACTCGCGCCGTGTGAACAGGAGCGTTGTCATGAAGAAGCAACACACCCGCTGCGAGTTTACCCCGTCTTTTCTTTTTAATTTCTTCCCGCAAATTATGCAAAGTGGAAGCGTAGGATGTGGCGTTGATGGTTTCACCTTTTTTTTTGTACTCAATGAGCAAGATTCCCTTTGAGTCCCAAAAAACTGTGGCCATGAGCTTCCCGGCAGACGGAGTGACTTTGAACTTCTTCGGGGGGTCTGTTCCTTTTTTATGTCACTGCATGGACTCTTGTTTGCTTTCAGGGTCATAGTGGTGGACCCATGTTTCGTCCCCAGTAACAATTCGATCCATAACACCGTCCGCGTTCTCACTACACATCTCCAAAAGCTCTCTACAGCATGCGATTCTCACTTTTTTCTGAGGCGCTGTGAGCATTCGTGGCACCCACCTTGCACTGACCTTTGAAAGGTTAAGATGGTCATGAAGAATGGTGTGAATGGTACCAATTGAAAGCTTGGTGATCTCTGCCATCATTTTCACCTTTATTCGGGCATCCTCAAGAACAAGTTTTTCGACTTCTTTGATGCTTTCTCCCATACAAGCAGTAGCCGGGGCGCCGGAGCGGGGGTCGTCTTCAGTGCTCTCTCTGCCTCTCTTGAACTCACTTGACCACTTTTGCACAGTTGATAATGAAGGTGCGGAACCCTGGTAAACAGCCACCATCTCTTCATGACAAGTTTTTTGACTTTTTCCTTGCTTAGTGAGAAATTTAATTACAGCGCGATTCTCAATTTTCACCATCATCGTCTCAGTTGCCATTATGATTCTGTTTAATTAGAGATAAAACGCGAATTAATAATCACATTTATATGAAATTTTACATGAATGCACTAAAATAATAGTATTACTTGATAAATAAGTCAATTTATACATACAACCACAGCTTCACCCCGATACCGAGAATATGTTGAACGCCCCTCGTACATATACTGCTGAGGTACTATTCGTCTGACATTCATGTGATCTTTACCATGTCATTTACCAATGGTTGACACAATTGCGTGAATACGGCATCCGCACCAGCAGCTTTTGTATTTCTTTTATATTTTTTCGAATTGCAATTCAATCTATTTGGCTGCATGACGACACTCTTCGTCAGGGGTTTCATTGTGGTACTGTTGAACAGTATCTGTTCATACGAGTATTAGTGGCGTACCCATAATTTATTGGCTTTAATTAAAAAAACTACCCAAATCTCAGGGTTTGGATTGCGGATGTACTTATCTGGCATCCATGGTAATGTAACCTATCTTGTTGCCGATTTGATGATGATGCCGATTTGGTTGCCAGGAGCATAGCCGGACGCTGATAATATGAATCTTTCTATGTCCGTTTTTGAAAGTGTACTTTCCCTCTTTAGAGATAAGGATAAGATAAGATAAGGACATTCGTTCTTCCGACTTTAGCATTTAAGTCGCCAAGTACGACGTTAGCATTTTGTATAAATAGGTATAGATGCATGTAGACATATCGAGCGATTTTTAAAATTTGGCCATTTAAGCGGTAAATAGACAAATAGCTTACATATCATATGTTCGATATTTTTTGTCATGTAAGAGTCACCCGATGCATCTCAACCTACATCGTAGATGGTGTGTAATAGTAATATGTACAATAGTAAATTATTAATCAAAAATCTAATTTGTCCGAACCTTCATTACTGGGGTTTCTCTTTCGTTTGGATTCAAGGGACCATTGAGAACGTAATTATATATATAGTCGAACTTCGCATATGCTCATAATTAGCTTATTTAAATACCCCTAAAGGATACATTACACGGAAGTAATGGTGTAATTTAGCCAGTCAATCTAGGCACGAATCTGCAAAATACTCGCGCGTCTGTTTGTACCTCGACACTGGACTTGCGTTGTTCTTTAACTGCCATTTTTGTTTCGGCGGTAGTTCATTTTTCATAATGAACATTTTCAGAATTTTGCAGTCCATACTTACGTTTTCACTTATACCAATAGACACGATTACCCATCTGAGTCTTATATTTTCCACTAGAATACGTATTCTACAATATAACCACTACAGTTAGAAATGGCACGATTCGGCCAGAAAGTTAACCAACCTTCAAGACAACTACAATATTTTCAAGTTCTCACTAACGCAAAGCGGGCAAGAACAACACACAGGCTGTAATTTCAACTGACGACAGAACGTTGTGTCGCTGCATTCCAGTGAGCATTGGAAATGAACTAAAGGAATGCTCCAACAGACAACTTTAACGAAGATTTGGTGATTGTCTTAAGACGAAAGTAATATTTATTTTCCCCCTTGCTTTTTTTGTCCCAATATAATTAAAATATTTTTAATATAATATCAATTTAGGGGGTTGTCAAAAGGCCAAATTTGTAAGATCGCATAACCATCTCATGACATATGTATTTGGTACAAACCGAAATCCGGATTATTTCAAGGAACACACATCAATATTAATTTTCGAACAAGGTTAGCTTAACCATAACATAAACAGTGATCAATTTAAATTGAATGTCTAAATTCCTAATTCCTCGATTTGAGACGATAGGAAAATTGATCTTTATTTTACAATAAACAATTTTAGGAAATCGAAATTAAAGAAAAGGCAAAAGGTTCTGCTTATGTATAGGGTTTTCCAATAAGGACTTGACAACTTCTTTTTTAAATAAAACGCAAACCATTTGAGATATTTCAAAAACTTTATTATTGGCTTGAAGAAGAATCAAAACATTTATGAATGGAACTCGAATTCGTTCATATGGCCACCGAGGGCACGTTTGCAGCGGTCGATTCGTTGGACCCAATTTTCAACGACTCGGCCACACATTTCGGCCGATAAGGCCACTATTTCGCGTTCAATGTTGGCTCTGAGCTCTTCCAACGTCGTCGGCGTGTTGGCATAAACCAATGACTTAAAGTAGCCCCATAGAAAATAGTCATGCGGCGTTAAGTCGCACCAACGAGGCGGCCAATCGACTGGCCCATTTCTTGAGATAACACGCTCACCATACTTACTCTTCAATAAATCGATTGTAGCGTGTGCTGTGTGGCATCATACTGTTGAAATCACATGTCGTCCAAGTCCATATCTTCCAATTCGGGCTAAAAATAATCGGTGATCATGGCGCGATAACGCTGACCATTCACAGTAACGAGACGATCGTTATCGTCGACGAAAAAATATGGCCCAATAACGCCGCCGGCATGCAAACCGCACCAAACAGTTATTTTTTGTTGATGAAGTGGTGATTCATGAGGCATATGTCGATTTTCACCCGACCAATAATGCATATTTTGCTTATTGACGAACCCATTGAGTCAAAAATGAGCTTCATCACTGAAGATGATTTTGCGATCCAGAACCCAATCGGAGAACGTACGTCGCTTCAAATGGTCCATCGGCTTCAATTCTTGAGTCAGCTTGATCTTGTATGGGTGATCCTTACGCAAAATACGCCATAGTGTGGTCTGAGCGATACCCAATTCTTGAGAACGCCGTGGAATTGACTTATTCGGATCGTTTACTACGGACGCATGAACGGCAGCGATATTTTCGACACTTCGACCAACCCGTTGTTTCACTGACACGGCAACATCACACAACGAATATGTAGACTCAAATTGTTGCACTAAACTTGTTATTGCCTGTCTACCAGGGCGAGAATTACGACCGAAAATTGGAGTTAACGCTCTTAAAGTTGCAGTCACCGACTCCGAATTTCGGTAGAAAATTTTTATAATTTGCAGACACTGCTCGTTCATGTACTTTACCATGTTGAAAATGTTGAGTTTACTGAATAAATTGACAGTAACAGTTTGATGATTAGTGAAAGAGTGCGTTCACAAATTAAATTCAAAGCCTTTATATTTACCCTTTATATTTACAACTCACCTCTTAAGTGATTTTTACATACATTTATAATGGCTGTGCTGAGAGAATTTAGTAGAGAGTTTCGTTTAGATCATTCGATGCTATTAAACGGATTCTTATACGGAAGATCAAGTACATACAGTGGTAATAAAAATAAATCATACACTTTTTAATTAAATGCCTACACAATTGTACTCTAAAGCGCGTTGTGAAAATTGGCATGGAGGAACGTTATATGCTCACATAAAGACTATGGGCAATAAGAATGGTACACCGTCCTAATAAAATATGCATATTAATACGTGTATAACAGTATTCATGATTTAAGGAATTAACAAGAAGCTTAGCGTTTTATTTATGAAGTGCATATAATGTATATATTATATATACTAAGTACTTAGTCCAGAAAACGTATCCCCTATCTGAGTTATCTGGCGGATTTTGGTTTTGACAAATATAATACATCAGAATAAACTATCATGAAATGATTGAAGTATGCACACCCAAATCGAAAACAGGTTTTCTTAGTACCGTCTGAATACGCATGCAATGTATCTATAGCCTTAGATTCTTCGGTAGAAAAATATCACACAATTCATGCTAATCAATTTTCCAAAGTAAACAAAATCTGTCGATAATAAGTCCTATTATAATACGATTAACATAATTGCCCTATAATTTGTGTCCATAACACATTAGGCTTAATATCAACAGTTGGACAGCTTCTATACTAAATCAAAGAGATAGCAACGCTAAGTCACCACAAAGTGTTAAACCAGTTCCTTGTCGCTTCAATCCACTTCAAATAACAAACACACGGAAAACATTTTACACCTTTGGTTTAACGTGTTCAAAATATTAAGATGATGAATAAAATAATCATCCTTCATTTTGAATGTTTTTTTTTTTTTTTTTTTTTTTTAAAAAAAGGAAAACTAAATTGATGTCGTAGCATGTCGTATGCTAATACGTTCTCCGCCATCCGAAATAAAATTAATAAAATACGACAAATTATTGACGGCGTAATGACCGAATTTGATTTGATTAAATTTAATTATATCCGTAAATGACTTTGGCTAAGAACATTCACTTATCTACTAAAGAATGGTTAATTTGAGAATTTAATCACACGATCAATTCAAAGATACTCTTTCATAAATTCGGCTCTGAGCATTAATGGAAAATATTTAAAAAAAAAATTACTACATAGGATACGCAATATCCGCACCTCTTAGAACTACAATATCTTCATTTAGTTTTAGAATAAAATACCTTAATTAGTTATAGCATGTTAACTTATTGAAATCTAAGATAAGTGATACTATTTTTCAGAGCCATGCGCCACGAAGGACGCAACTTTTGCCAATGTATTGATTTCCATCTACGAGTATATATATGGCAAAGGCCTCTCAAAAACAACTTCCATATCAAGTGGCCAAATAAAACAAATCGTGGGCGAAATACGAAAAATATTGTTCCTTTTTGTTGTTGGACACTAATTCATCCGTTTGTATCCCTATTTCTAACTATCCCTACCCACCACTCTCAAATATGTACTTCTGTGAGGGAAACTTGAGTGGGGCGTTTCGAACCATTTATACACCTAGGACCAAATGAGGTTTTTTCTGCTCTACGTATTCCGGATTGCCTGTAGAACTATGAAAGTATGAGAGAGAACTTGTCTTCTATTCTGAAATGCTGCTTTGTACTGAAAACTATGACTTGAAAGTGGTGTGAGTGGCCCTGTAGCAGTTTGAGTTTGTCTATTTTTTTTTTCTTTATCGAAATATGTTTAGTAACGAGACTGAAGGTGTTGCTGAATAAGCAAGGAGTAAGGCAAATCCAAAAACAGACTCATGAGACTCAATTACATGCACAAAAGTACGCTGTTTGGTGTGGTTTTCACGCAAGTGGCATCATCGTAATTAATTGTTTTTAATTGAGGCCAGACCTCGTGTCGTGGTCAATGACCAACGCTACCAGATAATGATCAGTGATTCTTCGTATAAACACAACACAACATTTATCCGAATTGATTGATGAGCGTAGCCATGCTCATGAAACCATTTGCCTACTGAGGACTCGATTTAATCACAACTCGCGTAATAAAGCAGTGAATTGGCCACCGAGATTGTGTCATTTGACTTCACTCGTGTTTTTTCTTTTAGGGTTATGTAAAGTCTTTGGTGTATACTGATAAGCTGCAAGCTATTCAGGGCTTCAAATCCAATACACAGCGCGTTATTGGTAATATAGAGCTACAAATGCTTGAAAGAGATGCTCAACATTGGACCAACAAAATGCACCTGATCAAAAGCAGCCAAGGAACATTATTTGGGTGCAGTTCCGAATAGTACTCATCTGCGATTTTCTTCAATGTTTTTGTACGTATAGTCTTATACGTCAGAAGTGAAAATCCAAAGCGATTTTTGGCGCAAACTACTATAAGGACATACTTGTGGGTGGCCTTGGCTCAAGTGTTAGTGGACTGGCTTCCAAATCGGAAGGTTTGGTGTTCGAATCCCAGCCTCGCCCGAAAGACATATTCATTTTTTCAGTTAAAGAAAATCAAGTATGATGAGTAGTTGACTAGAAATCAAAAACAAGCCAACCTCCACTAAGAATTTAGTCTCTCCATTAAATGTTAGAAGCCACCCATTCACTGAGCCCAAACATCTTTCTTTCTCTCTCTATCCCATTTTCCAAAAACAATTAACACGTGTTCAGGCACTTTAAGTGTATTCATACACTTGAGTGTTAAATTCTTAAAAAAACAAAAAAAAGTTTGAAAATCCTGAAGGAAAAAAACCTAAAATATCTTCAAAACTATAACACGTATATATATAAATGATATATATAAAGCTACAATTAAGGACCTCTAATTGAAATAAAAAGCTTTGTAATTTGGAAAATGTGCTCATATTTCAGGGGAAAAAGGCTTTATTTTTCAAAAACAATTGCATCAAGGTTTTGTTACTGAATTACGACACCACATTTTGAAACTTGTATTGATATTTGAGGTTCTGTATGAGGACCTGTATGAAGATATTTGAGGTTCTTTTTCTCCAGGATTTTCAAACTTTGTATTTCCTTTTTGTTCTTTCCAGTAGTTCCCGCCAAAAATCCCTTTGGATTTTCACTTCTGATGTATAATACGTACAAAAAAATTTAAGAAAATCGGAGATGAGTACTTTTAGGAACTTTATCCCATTATTTCATAGACCATTCTGTATAACGGACAAAGACTTTTAGTTAAAAGTCAATTTACATTTCTTATTTTTTAAAAAAAATAATGGTGGTTCCCAACAAAACAGCACAAATCAAAAAAACTCAAATATATCTTGCATTAGAAAATGCAATACCTATTGTAAGACCGCGAACATTTGATACTTGAGGCAATGAAAAGATTTTCCGCTCGTTGGACTGGTCGTCGAGATATAATTATAACAACACATAAGTCTCATTA